>JAPQWN010000009.1:54495354-55695354 GCA_028538565.1 Umbellularia californica | reverse complement strand
CTTGGGGAAAGTCAAGCTCAACCCAACAGAGCAATCCCCAACATGGGTCTCTGCCAGAGAACCCTCAAAATTCTTCAGTGGGCAACCAACCATGCAAAGCTGGTTTTTCTCCTCATCCCAAACCCCCTCCGCAACCAACGCAGTCTCTGGAATCAAAGGAACACTACTCCAAGCAGAACTCAAGTTAGAAAATCGTAGATACATATGCACTTTCCCTTCACTCGAACACTGACTTCCGCCAACAGACATGATCTGGGGAAAAAACCCATTAAAGAGAGCGCATTTCCCAGCAGAGCAATCGCCCGTGTAATTCAATTGAAACCTACTGGTCTCAAAAGGCTTAAACATGGAACAGATGCTCGTACCGGGCTCCAAACCCAGCGATTTCTTTCCATTGAAATCACCCTTACCGCACATCCCTTCAATTTCCATTACCATCGAGTATGAATACATCTTCTGAGAAAAACCCAATACCGAAATCGGGTTGAAATAGCTGGAAGAATCCTCCGAGTCAATGCTCTCAACCATACCGGTTACGATACTTGTATTAATATCGGAACGTTTCGGGTAATTGATCTTTGTAACGGCCGAAAGCTGGATATAATCACCTTCCTCGGACACGCCGCGACCGGTACCAACCATGCAGAGCTTTCCAGTGGATTCCGACCAGAATCCCTGCAATTCAAAGCTGACTTTTCCTGCGCGACCGTAATGGAAGCCTCCCTGGCGATGGTTGCGCACTTTCATGGTGGAAGAAGGGTGGGAATGTAAGTATATTTGGCCATCATTGAAGGTTAAGGTGGCTAGGACTTCTAGGACGCCTTCGGTATCGGTTTTGATGAGGCTTTTGGTGTGGAAGAGGACAGATCTCATGAAATCTGGTGTTCGGGTGCCGAGGAATTCCTGCCCACCTCTGAAATAACCTCCTTGGACTTGGAGGAATCCGAGGGGTTCGAGTTCATGACCGTTGGAAGTGGATTCTTCTACAACTGAGTTGCAGTGCTCGGAATAGGATATTTTGGCGGGAGAATGAGAGGAGGTTGGGGTGGTGTGGGTAGAGAGGAAGATGAGTATGAGAAGAGGAGACATCCTGAGAGTGGCCATTTGAAATGTCTGAGGATGTTGTGAAGTAGAGAGGGATTTATAGTTCTGCTACAGATTCTGTGGAAAGTGGAAAAGATGGAAGTTACAGGATGTCATGAAAAATCTTTTCTACGTAGTTCAACGACTACATGAATTTTGAAATTGGACGGAGAAAACAGAGTGTTTGTTGATTCGTTTGCTTCTCTTGAGCTTGGCAGCCAGTGAGAGTGATGACGAGAATCTCCAAGTACTCCTCTGTTTGACTTGTTGACATAAGACAGAGAAAAGCTTTGCCATTGATGTTCCACTGTCCAACAGTTCAAGGCTTCGTGTGCATTGCTCACACATTCGATTCAATCAATACTCTGCAGTTCGATATCCTGCTCTGGATGAAAGAAAGTGGAAAGCTTGTTTTCTACAAGATGGTAGAGAAGAATCCTCATTATGTCCACCCATTTGGGTCCGCTCCACCGCTGAAATACCTTTGATTGAAACATGTAACCCTATGAACTGCGCTACAACTTGGTGCATTTCAAGTCTTGCAAGCAATAATATTAATAAAATATTCATTAACAGTATCTTATATAATATAAACACTATTTTCATACATATCACTTGGGTGCACGAGTCTTTGGCCTGGACTTGAAGCTTGACCCAATTATCAACCAGTTTAAAAAATTGTTAAGAATTTTTATTGGCAATTCTTGGGTTATGGACAAAACTCAAGTCTAAATAGAGTCTTAATTTTTATTTTCTTAGTTTTGGACTATAATGTTGATCAGCACATTGATTGGAAAAGGAAATTGAAGATTTTCTGAAGAATCTCAAGCTATACAGTCAAATAGAGAAGGCGGAGATAGAACCTCGTCTCGGTTGACCAAACCCAAAGTTAGATCGAGCGAGAGGCCTTGATGTCTCAGTGATTTCAGAGACAGAACCTCAGTTCAGTGGACCCGACTTCGCGTTAGTTTACCCGCCCAGTCTGAAAACCTACCTATTTTTTCTTTCCTGCCAATTTGAATCCCAAATCAGTCTTGAAAACTCATTGCACGTCTCAAAAACTATTTAAATCCCTTATTTGCAACCCCAGGAGAGTATTCTCTCCATCCAAGACCTAAAGCACCCATAGGAGATCTTTTGGAGAGTTCAGCTATAGATCTGAGTTGCTTGTTCAAGGAGACTTTCTTCTATTCTTGCCTAATTGATTGAAGTATCTTGAGAGGCATCAAGGTGAGCTGCTGATCAACCACATGCGAACGGTGAACGAGGAGTCTATAAGGTTTTAGAGTGTTGGCTAATTCATGGTTTATGGACAAAATCGGGACTCTTAAAATTATAATTTTATTTAGAATGGATTACTCAAGTGAATCAGCAAAGAAAGACAGTCAATCTGGGAATTGACAGAGTTCGCTCCTATTCGCTCGAGCGAACCCCTCACAGAGACCTCTTCGCTCGACCCACCTTAACTCTTCGCTTAATTCATCATTATTCTGCACTGATTGTCTGAGACAGAGACGACTTCGATCGAGCGAACTCCCTGACCGCTCGAGCGAACTTGGGAAAGTTGATTCCATCCGGAAACTCCTTCCTAATTTCTCTCAAGACACTTTTCCTATCCTAATTGCATCATAAGTCTTGAGACACGAGTTTAGGCTTATTTATAGCCATTTTCTCTCTCTTTCAAAGGTACTTCTGATCAAGATTAAATCCTCGAAGAAGATTTTGAGAGATTCATTCATTCCTCCCCCAAGCTTCAAGTTCATGTGCTGAAGATCAAGCGTTGGGACTAATTTTGTTCTGCTCTACTAAAGTAGAGACACCTTAAAGACGGATTCAAGGTGGTTTGCTCAAGCACGGTTGAAGGTGAATAACGGGTTGTTGACAAGATCAAAGCAATCCTTAGGTTGAGTCACCAACTGGGAGAGGGTTGTAAGTCCTCTTGTAACTTTCGTTTACAAATAGTGCTTGGTTGTCTATTGGCCTAGACGGTAAGGCCGGTGGTTTTTTCCCGAGTAGGGTTTTCCACGTACAAATCGTGTGTCATTCTCATTGTGTGGTTTGATTGCTTTTAACTTGATTTAGGACTAATTGCTAGTTTAATCACTATGGATTGATATTTAATAGAGATCTGGTTATTGGGACCTCCCTGTGTTAAGGTAGGATTTTCAGAATCGTCAACAAGAAGAACTACAGTCATTAGGTTGAGTTCAACTGGGAAATGGTCTGTGAGTATATCTTGTAACTGTTTTAGTTATTGGTGCTTGGTTTTTCCCTTAGACTAGGTGAGAAGGTCTCGTGGTTTTTTCCCGTTTTGGGTTTTTTACGTTAAAAAATTATGTGTTTTTTGGTGTGTTTTTTATTGGTCAGATTTATCTTTTATTTGCATAGAATCTCATACTAGAAATCTATTTTTTTTTATAACAGTAAATTTTCTTTCTATAGAAAACAACAACGTATACAAATAAAGAATATAACTAAACTTAGCCAAAACGCAAACTGAAAAGGAAAACGAAGAAAACACTAGCCATCAAATATAATAGAAGAGCGTAATACTCCCTCTTTAGCAAGAGTATCTGCCATGACATTTACCTCCCTATGAACATGATGAAATGAGGCTCCAAGCTGTTTAGCAATACCCCGTACTTGAATTGGTTTAATGTATACTTTAAGGATGGACACATTTAACATAATATGTTGCATATATTTTGGAAATGGACTGGATCTAGGCCTGAATTTTTATTAGTTTTGATCGATAAATGGGCCGGGCTTGGACAAGATCCATCCCTTCCCGAATACTGTTCATGATAACCTCTATTTTGCTTCTTTCCCTACATACTTTAGCTTGTAAATCACTTTGTTTGATTTTTTTTTTCAAAAGTAAATTACAGAGGGGCCGGTGCGTGTGCAAGTGGGTTTGCTTTGATATGATATCCAATCCAATACCAAGAAAAGGAAGAGGATTTGACAACAGTGGTTTGTATGGAAGGGCGCCCTCCATAATTGAGATTCCTTTGGAGTGTTTTCAGACTTTCAATAGAGGCGTGTGGCGCTCAAAATACGCCTTTGGACCACACCACCTTTCATGTGATGCCATAATTTTCTTATAAATACAGGCCCGGAGGCCATGTAGTACTTACACAAGTGATTAGTTCAAGCAAAAGCCTTCTTCTCTCTACTTCTGTATCTCTTCTCTCTCGATTTCAATCCATCCATCACCATGTCGACCTGCGGCAACTGCGACTGCGCTGACCAGAGCCAGTGCAAGTAATCGTCTTGCAATCCCAAGTCCCAGATTTTTGTTTTGTGTTTTCTTTGTTATGAAGTTTGATTGTTGTTTTATACAACCTCAAAGGGTAGCTCAGTTGGCCTAGGACTACGGTTTGCACCCGAAGGTTGTAGGTTCGAAACTGCACTACCATGGCGACAGGGGAGTTGACCCGGCTTCTCTCTGGGCCCGGAGGGATTAGTCCAGCCCAAAGGGTTGAGAACCCTCCGATAGCAAAAAAAAAAAAGTTGTTTTATACATTTATTTTCTGCTTTTCTCTTGTGGAAGAGAGCATTCCATGAAGGAGAGGAAAGTTATTTCATTTTCTCTGCAGCCCACTCGCATGTTATGAACTGACTTTCTTTGATAGAGAGGATTTAATTTTTCCTTCCGGATAACATGGAGTCCTTTCATCTAAATAAAAGAAAAAAAATCTTGAAAGGGATATCAAGCTGAATTCAATTACTCTAAATGGAGGGCAGGCCTTGGAGAAGAATTCTATAAGCCCATCAGTGTTATCAATTTATATGTGGGATTTAAAATCATCGTTCCACTTTATATTAAGATCAGAACTGAATTTCATTCCGGAGTTGCGCCCATGCTAAGATTGATAACTTGCAAAATACATGATTTTGATACTTTTTTTTGTCCTAAAAAAATTTGTGCATGCAATATTGGTCAGCTGGCATGTTTTTCTGCACCTTCACGCAGAGGCGGACCCAGAAAATGGTACTAGGGGGGGCAAAATGAAAAATTATTAAAAGAAAATTTTAACAATTTAAGGGTCAAAATAAAAAATTAAAAAAATTTAATGGTAAAAGATAAAATTTTGAAAACTTAAGTGGGGCATGGCCCCCCTACGCATACATGTAGGTCCGCCCCTGCATTCACGTGAACTAGAGTTCTAACTGTTTTGCAAAGCCGTTAGACGAAGTCTTCAAACTCATCCTCTCTACAAGAGTTGATTAGTTTTCTTATCTGAAATGATGGACTTGTTGGTTGATCGAGAAAAAGAGCTGCTAATTAATACAAGCTATAGCCGCTCCTTAATAGAATTTGGATTTGTTCAGTAGTTTTCATGTCTTCAAACTTGCAACTAAAATCTTTAGCTGTTTAATTATTGCTGGTTTTTTAAACAAAGCAAAGATATATAAATCCACAAGAGAGATGGAGTGATAACACATATAACTAGTCCTATGGTGCAATAATAAGAAAGACTCTGATAGTTGATTTCTTTTGTGAATTCTCTGTGGTTTTTAAATTATAAAATAAAACAGTCTGCTAATGGAGCCTTCTTTTTTTTTTTTTTTTTTTTTGGGTCTATCTAATCTGCTATTTAGCTAACCAATCTGCTTGTTCAATACAGGAAGAAAGGCAACTCCTATGGAGTTGACATCATTGAGACCGAAAAGAGGTATGTGTTTTGCTGGAAACTTCACCTGAAATCGACTTTTATTATAAGAAGGCCCATGCCAAGACCTTCATAGTTTGTGCTATAAAATACACCAGATATATCCTTGGAAAAAGAGAGAACCTGTTCAATGCACATCTGAATCAGCAGGGCCTACCTCTCATCAAGCTTAACTGTTGAATCTAACTCCCCCCTCTCTCACTTGTATTGGCCTGAAAAGCACTCTGCTCAGAGTGGTTCACCTTAATTTCAAGTGTACCAAATATCATTCTATATAGGGGTGGCACGATGATACTCTGGCCCAGTTCAATCCAACAGGAAATATAGCTCGATGTGATGAAATTAGGGCATATCCCAAATCATGAAATATGACCAATGGTTTGGCTTATTGAGATGTAGGTTGCAATTGAAATTGTGCTTCATAATACCACAAATTGCATTGTCAATTGTGTGGAATTCTTAAATAAAATCCCCATGTTTTGTATTCCCAAAAGAAGTTTTATACATTGGTAAGTTTCTGTAAACTGCATCTAGTTTAATGATTTAATCTTCCTAATGTAGGACTGATCTTGTAGCTCAAGAGGAGATTTCTTTGTCACGTTGAATAATTAACTTAAAACACAATCACCTGGCAAAAGAAAGATTGGGTTAGGCCCTGTAGTGAAGAAATGCCAATGACTGACTTTTGTTGTATTTGCAACTTTTACGACAGTGTCGTTGAGGTTCCTGCTGCGGAGAATGGTGACAAGTGCGAGTGTAATAATAAAGGGTTTGGGGATGAGAGGGAGAATGCGTTGATGCTGCTGTACCAAGTGTTGCTGTGACCAGTAAACATCATCACATGATGAAGAAGTGTAATACGTAGTCATGAACTCAATGAAGAAAGATGTAATAAAGGCGTGGTGTGGTCTTGTTTGGTGAATAAGTTGGCTTGTGCTTCTTTCTGCGTGTGTTGCTGTTGTGACTAGCCATGTCTTGGCTTTTCTCTAAAGCTATGTAATAATCTTTACTATTTCTGCATCTTAATGGACATCTATTATCAAATAATCTAATTCTGTCATGTCTTTTTATGGTTATCTTTGCTTTCATAAAGATATTAATTATGTTATGATTCACTTTATGTCGGGGGGCTGGGTCTTGATAGTTTAGAGATCAAGAAAGGGTTTTATTGGCTAAGTGGTGGTGGAGATTTGGGGATGAGAGGGAGGCTCTTTGGAGGGGAGTCATTACTGATAAGTACGGTGAGAACCAATTGGGGTGGTGGCCTATTCCCCGTCCGAGGTACCGTACGTCAGCGTTGTAGGGCGTTATTGCTTCGGTTGAAGATTCTTCTTCTGTTAGCGGGGAATTGTTGTCCGAAGGTGTCGTTTTTATTGTGGGGGAAGGAAGGTTTGTTAGATTTTGGTTAGATGATTGGGTGGGGGTGGGTCTCTTGTGTGAGTTATTTCCCAGAGTCCTTAAAGTGGTTTTCAACAAGAAGGCTAATGTTAGTGATTGTGTTAGGTTTTTTAGTGTTGGCTAAATTCATGGGTTGGACAAAACTCTGTGTATTTTGAGTTGTGTATTTTTATTTAGAAAAAGACTCTGAAGATAGAAGATTGAAAGGACTCGGTACAAGAAAGTTGAATCGTGTTGAAATTCTGGATCAACAAGAATGGGGTCCGTTCGAGCGACCACATCATCCGCTCGAGCGGACAGAGTCAGAATGGCCCAACGCTGAAACAAAACCTCATCCGTTCGAGCAGATGGTGGGTCCGCTCGAGCGGACAAGGCGGCAAAGTCCTAGTTTATTTAGAAACTGATTTTTAATTGTGCCCGAACTACTTGTTTTAGTCTTAATCATCTTAGGCAATCTTAAGCACATCCTAAGGGCTATTTAAAGGACTCATGGACTCAAGGGCTATTTAAGGATTTCCACTTGCAAAATTGCAAAAGAAGCATGAGAAGTCTTACAGATAGTTTATAAGGGTACAAACACGGAGAAGCAAGCCAAATTGCAAAGGCTGAATAAAAAATTTGAAACCATCGTGATGAAAAAAGATGAGACATTTGATCAATTTTATGCAAAGCTAGGGGAAGAAATACCAGAACACAAGATTGTCAAGAAAATTTTAAAGTCTCTGCCTTCAAGGTTCGATTCTAAAGTTGATACTATTGAAGAAAATAAGAATCTAGATACCTTCAAGTTAAATGAACTGGTTGAAAATCTTCAGACGTTTAAAGCAAACTGTTTGAATAAAGGAAAATCAAAAGAGAATGATATTGCTTTAAAAGCCATCTCAGAATCAAGAAAGAAGCTTGCAAAGAAAATTGAGTCTGATTCTGAAGCTGAGGTTGAAGACGATATGGCTGAGTTTATAAAATGTTTCAAAAAATACATGAAGGCAAAACGAGCCAATAGAAAGAATTCCAAAGCTGAGAAGAAGGATCCTGTAAAAGGGATAAAGTGTTTTGAGTGCCAACGCTATGGTCACTATGCTAATGAATGTGTCAATAAGAAAAAGGGTACAAAGCAAAAGGCTCTCAACATAACTTGAAATGACGAATCTTCTGAAGAAGAAAAGGAAACAACAAAAGATCCTGAGGATGATCCTTCTGACAATGTGAATGGCAAGTTTGTGGCTTTCATGGTTGAGTCTACGTTTGACAATGATACTGATGAAATGTCAGATCAAGAGAAAGATTGGGAAGAACTGTACCATACTACATATGCTGATTGTGTCAAAATTACCAAGTATGGTAACAAGATCATTATCAAGTATAAAGCTGCTCAAGAAGAAAATTCTGCACTGAAGAGTGAATTAGAGCAAGTGCTTAAACAGGTTCATCTCTTGAAAGCCAGAAAAACTATTTAGCTGAAAATTTAACTACTGATGGTCAAAAACTTGAAAAGGCTAAAAAGAAGTAGTGCATCTGAAGTAAGAGATAATAATATTGGAAGTTGAAAATCAAGACGTACAAGGAAGACTGAAAATCACTCTGTTTGAGCTTGAAATCAAGCAAGCTTCTCTAAACAAGATGAACTTTGGTTCGAAGACTATTACAAACATCTTGTGCAGTCAGAAGTCTCTTTTTGATAGAAGCGGTCTCGGTTATGATCATGGTACATCCACTTCAAATGCTAAAGATAAAACAATTTTTGTTTTTAGTTTTGCACATGCTATTCTACATACTGCACTTTCATATAATGTGTTGAGTAGTTTCAAGAAAAAGAATGTGTCACGCAATGCACGCACATCCACTTGTCATCATTGTGGATTAAAAGAACATATTTGTTCCCATTGCAAGAGGTTGCAAAGTCTACTTAAGACCAAGCAATGGCGGAAGAATTTTTCTCCACCCAAGACAACTCTAATTTGGGTAAGAAGTTCTGATTTACCTGAGGAGTTTGCTCACACTATGCTGAAAGATCAAACTATACAAGTGTGGCTACATGTAACAAACCCTGATCAAAGAGGTTAAGCTCCCACCCCCAGCGCTGCTACGAAGATATATTCAGGGGGAGTTGCTATTGAGGGGGAGCTACTGATCCTAATTGACAAGAAAGCTGCATGTTCTTATCTTTAGCTTTGTCAAATTATGGACAAAAAGGGAGAGAAATGTGACAGATCAAGGGGGAGAACAAGAAGTTCAGACTGAGTCAGAGAAAATGCAGATTTACATTTGCTGATTACAAATTTTTGTGCTGATTGCCATTTAACCATTTCTTTTTTTTTTTTTTTTAAATTTCATTGTATTTTGGGTTTCTTTTTGGTAGATCAATTTGTATTGTCTTAGGGAGTTTTGTCCATGAATTGCCAAAGGGGGAGATTGTTAGGTTTTTGAGTGTTGGTTAAATTCATGAGTTGGACAAAACTCTGGGTATTTTGGGTTGTATTTTTTTTATTTAGAAAAGGACTCTGAAGATAGAAGATTGAAATGACTCAGTAGAAGAAAATTGAATCGTGCTTAAATTCTGCATCAACCAGAATGGAGTCCGCTCGAGCGACCACATCATCCGCTCTAGCAGACAGAGTCAGAATGGCCCAGCTTTGAAATAAAACCTCATCCGCTCGAGCGGATGGTGGGTCCGCCCAAGCGGACAAGGCGGTAGAGTCCTTGTTTATTTAGAAACTGATTTCTAATTGTGCCCAAACTGCTTGTTTTAGTTCTAACCATCTTAGGCAACCTTAAGCATGTCTTAAGGGCTATTTAAAGGACTCATGGGCTATTTCAAAGATAAGAACCTCACCTCTCAAAGTTTTGAGTTAGAGATTCTTATTGAAAGAATTCTTCTCTAGAGATTTTTACAAAGTTGTACTGCCAAGTTCTCTAGAGCCAATTCTTCTGCATCTTTTGTAGAAGATTATCTTCTTGCGAGAAGACTTGAAGAGTCAAACGCTGGATTGAATCTTTTGCAATTAACGGTGTGAAGTCGTTGAAGCGTAAAACAATACAAGGAAACTTCAGTCCTTGGGTAAAGGATATCTGGGAAGAGATCTGAGTTTCTTGTAATTGCGAGATTCATAGTGTTTGATTTGATCCAGTTCAGATTGGTGGTTTTTTTCTCAGTTAGGGTTTTCCACCTTAAATTTGGTGTCCTTGTGGTGTGTGCTTGTTGATTTTATTTCCGCTGCATATTGTTTATTTCTGCACACGTTTGGATTGATTGTTTGAGTAGACCAATCTAGAGATCGCGGACCCTAAATCTTTCAGATAGCTATGAGGAGAGGGAGGGCTGTACTTTGTTGGGGTGTGTCTTTTATGAGAAGTTTTTGTTCTTCTGAAGAAGTGCAGTATGAGGAGTTGTTAAGTCTTCTTTCTAATGTATTTTTGTGCAGGAACTCTTAAGGATTTTCGAATTTGGAAGCCTTCCATATCCGGGGAGTTCTCCGTAAAGGCTTTTTACATGGCATTGGAGGGGAATCTATACTCCACTACCTCTTTTCCTCAAACTTGGTTAGGATTGGTTCCTCCCTGAGCGGAAGTCTTTTGTTCGTTAGTAATCTCATGAAATGTTTCTACAGTAGATAACTTGAGAAGAAAAGGGCTAACATCATCTAGTATCTTAGATCTCTGCGTGATGTGTCAAAAGCAGGAGGAATTAATTAACCACCTTTTTCTTCATTGTGAGGTGGCGGCAGGTGTTTGGGGTCACTTCATTGGCAGGTGCGGTGTTGCTTGGTATTGCTCGGAGAAGATTGCAGAGGCAGCGGAGGTGTAGATGACAGGATATTTTCTTGGTAGTGGTTGTACTCCTTAGAGGATGCTTACCTTTGTTATTTTATGGTCCATTTGGAGGGAAATGAATGATAGGATTTTTAAGGATAACTTATTTTCCCTTCCGGTGTCGATCGATAGAATAACTAAGAGGATCGTTAAGTGGGCCTTGATCAGAAAAGAGTGCTCCAATTTTAGTCTTAATGATATCTTTCTAAATTGGGAAGCGTGTATGGGTTGCGGATCGGGTAAAGTGAGGAGAGTTGTTCTTTGATCCCCACCCTCTCCTAGCTTTTTGAAGTTTAATGTAGATGGTGCTGCGAGAGGTAAACCGGGGTTGGCGGGAATTGGAGGTGTTCTTCGGAATAGCAAAGGAAACGGAGGTTTTGGCTATTTTGGAAGCCCTTCGATGCTTTTCAAGACGCTTCCAAGGTGATCTTATGGTAGAGAGTGATTAATCTAAATGTGATTGCTTGGGTGTCTAATAGGAAGCCATTTCCTTGAAAATTTAATTCCTCTTTAACGAAATTTGATCTTTCACTACTACCATTAATGTTGTCTTCTGCCACGAGCTTAGAACTGCCGATAGTATGGCTGTTGTTTTAGCCAAGCAAGGGGTGGAGAGAAGCTATCATTGAGAGGAGGGTTTTATTATGTAATTGGGTTGGGTGGGGTTCAATGCTTTTGTACCATTTAGTTTGATTTTCTTTTCTCTATTTTTTTTTCCTTATGTTCTTGCCTCATTGTTGTTTGTCTTTTTGTGTTCTATCGTTCTCTTATTGAAAGTCTCAGTTACCTATAAAAAAAAAAATCGTTGAGGCAGAATAGGGGAATGTTACTGTTTAATCCAATTCTCTTTTGAATGCTAACTGTTTAATCTGACACTAGCCCCGAGTTTTCCTACTATCTGCTTTAGGATTCATCACATACATGATTAAATTCCAGTTGTTTTTTTGGGTTCCGAACTGCTCCATTTTCTTCAATTTACAGAACTTGATGGGCTATACTCAAGTGCTCACTTAAATTGTTATCTCCAAGAGGGACTTAAGGGGATGGGATTACGGAAGCCAAAAAACAAAAAAACAGTAGTGGGGGTGGGTGGATTTGGTTTTTACAACAGAAAAAACGCAGACTAAGCTCATCATCTGAGCGGTTCGATAAATGGTCCAACCTAATCCGCATCCAGAATTTTGTACACCCCTTTCCATACCCCACACTTTATGATTGTCATGCATTCAGGTGACCCCATGTAAAATTGTGCCCGTAGTTGGTTCAATAAGAAAACAATGGAGGAAGAGGGAGTATAGGATTAATTTAGCCATGGGTATGAACAACATATTCAAAAGTCGAGCATGTATTATGGGGTCAATTGTTTGATGATTATTCTGATGGTGGACCAAGTTTGGATATAGCATGCCTTGAAAAGTCACTGATGGGACTAGGCCCACTTCCATAATCCACACAAAATTGGGAGTGTTCATGGGCCGGTCCGGGCAGGCTAGGGAATATCTAGGCCCTGGTCTGGCTTCTAAACTGTATGTCCAAGCCCAGCCCACTTGGAAATGTATAAGCTCGAGCCCAGACCAAGGTTGATATATAATTTTAGAAGAGGGCTAAATTGAAACGTTTTTGAACGTAGTTCAATTGGTTTGGCCTTGATTATTAATGTGAAACTGCCGCCGTTGAAATCCCTCTCTCTACATGTTTACCATTTCCTTTTTCTCAATCGGGCCGGGCTTTGGGCTATTTACAACTGAGTCCAAACCCGGCCCATCCATTAAATGGGCTAAAATAAAATGTCTTAGCCTGACCTGAGTACTAAAAAAAAAGGCCCAAGCCCGGCTTAAATCGGCACCCCGACACAAAATCTTGTGTTTGCCCCCAAAAACCAATCAACCATTTGGGTTCGCTCCACCGCTGAAATACCTCTGATTGAAACATGTAACCCTATGAACTGCGCTACAACTTAGTGTATTTCAAGTTTTACAAGCAATAATATTAACAAGATATTCATTAATAGTATCTTATATAATATAAACACTATTTTCATACATATCACTTGGGTGCACGAGTCTTTGGGCTGGACTTGAAGCTTGACCCAATTATCAACCAGTTCAAAAAATTGTTAAAGACTTTTCATTGGCAATTCTTGGGTTATGGACAAAACACAAGTCTAAATAGAGTCTTAATTTTTATTTTCTTAGTTTTGGTGTGTAATGTTGATCAGCACGTTGATTGGAAAAGGAAATTGAAGATTTTCTGAAGAATCTATACAGTCAAATAGAGAAGGCGGAGACAGAACCTCGTCTTGGTTGACCAGACCCAAAGTTAGATCGAGCGAGAGGCCTTGCTGTCTCAGTGATTTCAGAGACAGAACCTCAGTTCAGTTGACCCAACATTTTCCTCTCTATGAACATGATGAAATGAGGCTCCAAGCTGTTTAGCGATATCCTGTACTTCCTCTATCCAATTCGTCAATCTCTAAGGATGTTCATATTAGAAATCTATTGGGACCTAGACCCCTAACGGTATGAAAAATGATGGTTGATACATATATATTTTGGAAAAAAATCACGAGAAAGGGTAATTGAGGCCCGTAGACATCCCTCGTCATGATGTCCCACTAAAAGTGAAACTCAAATGCCCTGATAATGCCAATTGCTCCTGCTTGGATAATTCACTTGTAAAAGTGAATTGAAATTAAGGATAACTTTAAGAGAAGAGAAAAGAAGAAAGTCCTATTAAAAAGTACCCAATATTTTAAAAAATCACCTCTTATTGTAAAAAAAAAAGAGATTATTTTCTCATTCTAATAAATGACAAAAAAAAAAAACCCTCACCTTTTTAATTATAAAAATAAAATAAAAAAGATAACTTCTCTTTCCAAACAATGATAAAAAGTGAAGAAGGTGAACTCTGAAATTTGAACCTTTTGATTTGACCCTTGATCTATCATCCATACGGCGGGAAGCTCTCTATTGTTTATTCAAATAAGACACAATGGATACATTTATAATTAAAACCCACATTAACATTTGGGCGCAAAATTTTGAAAACCACGTTAACATTTGAAAAAATTTATACATTTTTATGTATGCTCCATCCAAATCTCAAAAACTCCCCTTTAAGTAATTTGAAATAGGGATGGTCGGTGCAAGTTTGGTATGGGTGGCCCATCTCAAATTCATCTCATTCAAATTTGACCCACTCCGTGACAAGTCACTATGATGCATGGTTCTTTCCAAATTGACTCTTAACTCTCCTGAGTCATCTCTTTTTGATGTACGACAAAGTAAAAATTAGGGGAGACTCGGCTGAGTCATCTCATTTTAATGAGTTGTTTTCATTTGAAACTATTTGACGGGTGGATCTTATTTTAAATAATTAATGTTTATTTATAAGTAATTATATGCATTAGGTTTGGAGTCAACAATTCATAAATGATAATTGGAATGTAATTTGAAACGTATATTTAGTGTTTCACATTTGATTATTTGAACTAACAAATTATGTAATGTGTAAAGTTTTTCCTTGTATTTTCCTTATTCTAGTACTTTTCTTGCATATATAAATTTATAAATTTGAATTGATTATCATTAATGCATCTAAATAAACATATATTTATATTTTATAAGTAATGGATTCATTTTAAAATATTTCTAAAATTTCTTTGAAAAAAAATATGACTCTCTCGAGTCTCTGCAATGACTCTATCTGAGTTAGTTTTTTGAATTGGTCGAGTCGAATCTAAGTCACGAGTTTTCCAACCTTGCTGGGATGTGACACCAATCCCGCCCGTTTGGTTAGACCATGTTGAACATAAAAGCTTAAAGCTTTTAAAAGATATATATAAAAATGCTACCTTCCCTTCCCACATGACTTAATATAAGGCCCAAAATCACCTACATGGCTACACCACATGATCCAAACCTGCCCCACACCAAGACAACCACTACCAAACCCGCCCCTGAGAGGAGCGGGTGGGGGTGGGTCCTTGTTTATACCCGACCCATTGCCATCGCTATTTTAAAAGCTCCATGCAACTTTTACACCTGGCCCATCTCGGAAGGTTTCTTGGGTCTATATGTCCTTGTCTGAACTCCAACATGGGGCCCACATAACTATTACCCAGATAGTTCAAGATGAATTTCATCCTCTCCACATAAATCTCAGTTGAAAAAAGGATTGGGTTCCGCCGTCTGATTGAGCACATGATGGAAACATGATTAGCCTCACACAAGCAGCCACGTTAGTGCCCAATTATCATGTGTTCAATTCTATAGTGTGGCCGACTCCTACTGAACTGAAATTGTGGAGATGAAATTCATCTTAAACACTCAGTCTGGATTATAATTATGTAAGAATTCTGAATACTTGGTTCCATGAAACGGATGCCACATGGGATCCTGACTCCAATTTAGTGGCCTTAAAAGAGAGCTGGAAACATTACAACTGAGATCTTTGGCCTCAAGAGGCAGCCAAGAGTTCTTCTCCTGCTGCTGTGCTGCCACTTTGTCCCTCTTACATGTAATTATGTAAACATGTGATGCATCATCTTTCATTAATGGCCATCTTGCCTGTCCTAGTCCTTCCGTACCAGTGCAGAAAGTCCTGGAAGTGGTATGAAGCACGTCATATACGGTAGAAGTTGACGGCCACAAGGAGGAGGAGATATAGGAAGGATTTGAAGCAAAAATATATGGCTGTAGCTATTTTGGCGAACAAGTCGTGAAAGGTAAGGTTGCCCACTCCAGAAAGCCATCCCTTCAAGAGAAGAAATGGAGCCTTCCCACCCATCCTTGTCAAAGAGGGAAATGACAGATACTACTAAACAAACACTGATGAAAAGGAAGCTACGCATTTTCATGGGCGTTGGGGCCAACGAAAAGGGCATCTCATCTCATCGAATCGACTCAGGCCTTATCATATATATATCTCTTTAATGTAACAGATTTAGTGTGATATTATTCCAAATTAAAGTAATTAACTTCAGAAATGACGAGGTCTGACTTGTATTAGAAAACGGGTTTTAAAATAATGGATAGAGAACGAGGGGTTGCCCAGTTGGTTGGAACCCGATTTGGGTTTTTCTGCCTTTGCGAGCAGGTCCTCTCCACGCGGGTTTATCTCTAGTTGGTTGGGTCTCTCATAAGTCGATGTGCCCTTGGCTGGCCGGGTGGCAACAAATAAAAAAAAAAGGTATACCATTATGTGGGTCTCACTCTCGGGGCTATTGGTCAGCTGGTTAGAGGCTCATGAAGCATGTGGATGTCAATTCCCTTGTAAATGAAAAAGAAAGTTGCCGTTGTGTGGTTGTGAGAATGGCCTCCCCTAAATGTTTGTGGGCCGAACAATGAGTTGGATGGTGCCTACTCATCAGATGGCCAGAATGGTTTGGATCTTGTAAACTTTCAAAGATGCTCGTTGTACTCTTACATCTGTGGCTACATGATGATTGGACCCACCTTATTTATTGGCCCAAATGGATGAAAAGTGGGTCCCTTCCTAATTGAGATTCATCCCAGCTGTTATATGGGGCACTACCACTGAGCTGTCAAGAGCTTAACCTGACTTTCTATAAATGAGGCCAATAATCAGATAATCAAGATCGTCTCTTTGGGTTTGGTTCATCAGATCTTTATAAGAGATGGCACGCTGAAAGGAAGCTAGGGTGCAGCCATTCCCACTTATCAGCACTCCATCCCAAAAGCTTTACATATGCTGCCCTGGGCCATGCATGGCCTTAATTAAAAAAAAAAAGAAAGAAATTAGACATGACAGATGATTCTGAGTACTTTGCCGCTGCTCATTGACCATATCCAAAAGAGAGGAACTGAATGAATGGTTAGAAGCAACTTAGAATCAGATGCTTGAAATTTTTTTTTTTTTTTTTTTTTGCGTGCAAATAGTCCAAGGAGATGGCCCAGAGGACCGGTTTGTTTCATGTAATAAAATACATAAGATTGTATTTCTATATAAATGGTTAAAAACGAAGAACCAAAGGTGAATATCGAGTATTATGATATAACCTTCCCTTTAATAGATATCAAATTAAAGGAGGATGAAAAATGAATATCAAGCCATCACCCAAGTTATTTAGCACCTATGAAAGTCAAGATCCCAACTAGGTACATCTGGGCTTTATATACTTCCTCACCTCATATACTTCTCCTCTCACCATTTTCATAATCCTTCCAAAAGGAGCTCATGATTTCACCATGAATTCTGATGTATTTATGCTATAACAAACAGGCCCAAAGTGTTACACTCCCTTTTTTAAGGGTGCTCATGCGACAGACCAGCCTGAGCTCAACATGATATTAGTCCATATTGCAGTGCTTTTATGTCTCTTTTTTAAGTCCTTTGAGCCATTATTAGCCCAACTTTCAGGCTTGATTGATACATAGGTTGGGCTTGGTTCGAATTGATTTAATGTATTTGAATTGGTTTAATGTATACTTAGAGGATGGATACATTTAACATAATAGGTTGCATATACTTTGGAAATGGACTGGATCTAGGCCTGAATTTTTATTAGGTTTGATCGATAAATGGGCCGGGCTTGGACAAGATCCATCCCTGCCCAATACTGTTCATGATAACCTCCATTTTGCTTCTTTCCCTAGATATTTTAGTTTGTAAATCACTTTCTTTGATTATTTTGTTTTCAAAAGTAAATTACAAAGAGGGGCCGGAGCGTGTGCAAGTGGGTTTGCTTTGATATGATATCCAATCCAATACCGAGAAAAGGGAGAGGATTTGACACCAGTGGTTTATATGGAAGGGCGCCCTCCATAATTGAGATTCCTTTGGAGTGTTTCAGACTTTCAACAGAGGCGTGTGGCGCGCACAAGACGCCTTTGGACCACACCACCTTTCATGTGATGCCGTCATTTTCTTATAAATACAGGCCCGGAGGCCTTGTAGTACCTACACAAGTGATTAGTTCAAGCAAAAGCCTTCTTCTCTCTACTTCTGTTCTCTCTTCTCTCTCGATTTCAATCCATCCATCACCATGTCGACCTGCGGCAACTGCGACTGCGCTGACGTGAGCCAGTGCAAGTAATCGACTTAATCCCAAGTCCCAGATTTTTGTTTTGCGTTTTCTTTGTTTTAAAGTTTGAATGTTGTTTTATATGTTTCTTTTCTGGTTTTCTCTTGTGGAAGAGAGGATTTCGTAATAGAGAGGAAAGCTGTTTCATTTTCTCTGCAGCCCACTCGCATCTTATGAGCTGATTTTTTTTTATAGAGAGGATTTAATTTTCCTTCTGGATAGCATGGAGTACTTTCATCTAAAAGAAAAAAATCTTGAAACGGATATCACGCTGAATTTAATTACTCTAAATGGAGGGCAGGCCTAGGAGAAGAATTCTATAAGCCCATCAGTGTTATCAATTTATATGTGGGATTTAAAATCATTGTTCCACTTTATATTAAGATCAGAACTGAATTTCATTCCGGAGTTGCGCCCATGCTAAGATTGATAACTTGCAAAATACATGATTTTGATACTTTTTTTTGTCCTAAAAAAGATTCGTGCATGCAATATTGGTCAGCTTGCATGTTTTTCTGCACCTTTACGTGAACTGGAGTTCTAACTGTTTTGCAAAGCCGTTAGACGATGTCTTTAAACTCATCCTCTCTTCAAGTTGATTAGTTTTCTTATCTGAAATGGACTTGTTGGTTGATCGAGAAAAAGGGCTGCAATAGCCGCTCCTTAATGGAATTTGGATTTGTTCAGTAGTTTTCGTGTCTTCAAACTTGCAACTAAAATCTTTAGCTGTTTAATTATTGCTGGTTTTTTAAACAAAGCAAAGATATATAAATCCACAAGAGAGATGGAGTGATAACACATATAACTAGTCGTATGGTGCAGTAATAAGAGAGACTCTGATAGTTGATTCCTTTTGTGAATGCTCAGTGGTTTTTAAATTATAAAATAAAACAGTCTGTTGATGGAGCCTTCTTTTTTTTTTTTTCTTTTTTTTTTTGGGGGTCTATCTAATCTGCTATTTAGCTAACCAATCTGCTTGTTCAATACAGGAAGAAAGGCAACTCCTATGGAGTTGACATCATCATTGAGACCGAAAAGAGGTATGTGTTTTGCTGGAAACTTCACCTGAAATCGACTTTTATTATAAGAAGGCCCATGCCAAGACCTTCATAGTTTGTGCTATAAAATACACCAGATATATCCTTGGAAAAAGAAAGAACCTGTTCAATACACATCTGAATCAGCAGGGCCTACCTCTTATCAAGCTTAACTGTTGAATCTAACTCCCCCCTCTTATCACTTGTATTGGCCTGAAAAGCACTCTGCTCAGAGTGGTTCAACTTAATTTCAAGTGTACCAAATATCATTCTATATAGGGATGGCATGATGATACTCTGCCCCAGTTCAATCCAACAGGAAATATAGCTCGATGTGATGAAATTAGGACATATCCCAAATCGTGAAATATGACCCATGGTTTGGCTTATTGAGATGTAGGCTGCAAGTGAAATTGGGCTTCATAATACCACAAATTGTATTGTCAATTGTATGGAATTCTTAAATAAAATCCCCATGTTTTCTATTCCCAAAAGAAGTTTTATACATTGGTAAGTTTCTGTAAACTGCATCTTGTTTAATGATTTAATCCTTCTAATGTGGGACTGATCTTGTAGCTCAAGAGGAGATTGCTTTGTCACGTTGAATAATATTTAACTTAAAACACAATCACCTGGCAAAAGAAAGATTGGGTTAGGCCCTGTAGTGAAGAAATGCCAATGACTGACTTTTGATGTATTTGCAGCGTTTATGACAGTGTCGTTGAGGTTCCTGCTGCGGAGGGTGTCCAGTGCAAGTGCGGACCCAGCTGCGCCTGTACCAATTGTAGCTGTGACCAGTAAACATCATCACATGATGAAGTGTAATACTAGTCATGAACTTAATGAAGAAAGATGTAGTAAAGGTGTGGTGTGGTCTTGTTTGGTGAATAAGTTGGCTTGTGCTTCTTTCTGCATGTGTGTTACTGTTGGGACTAGCCTTGTCTTGGCTTTTCTCTAAAGCTATGTAATAATCTTTACTATTTCTGCATCTTAATGGACATCTATTATCATATAATCTAGTTCTGTCATGTCTTTTTATGGTTATCTTTGCTTTCATAAAGATATTAATTATGTTATGATTCACTTTATGTTGTGGGGTTGGGTCTTGATAGTTTAGAGATCAAGAACAGGGCTTTATTGGCTAAGTGGTGGTAGAGATTTGGGAATGAGAGGGAAGCTCTTTGGAGGGGAGTCATTACTGATAAGTATTGGTGAAGACCAATTGAGGTGGTGGCCTATTCCCGGTCCGAGATACCGTAGGTCAACGTTGTGGGGTGCTATTGCTTCAGTTGGAGATTCTTCTTCTGTTAGCGGGGAAGTATTGTCTGAAGGTGTTGGTTTTATTGTGGGGGAAGGGAGGTTTGTTAGATTTTGGTTGGATGACTAGGTGGGGGTGGGTCTCTTGTGTGAGTTATTTTCTAGAGTCTTTAGAGTAATTTCTAACAAGAAGTCTAATGTTAAGTGATTGCTATGAGGAGAGTGAGGGCTGTACTTTGTAGGGTGTGTCTTTTAGGAGAAGTCTTCGTTCTTCTGAAGAAGTACACTATGGGGAGTTGTTAAGTCTTCTTTCTAATGTATTTTTGTGCAGGAACTCTAAGGATTTTCGAATTTGGAAGCCTACCATATCCGGGGAGGGAACTCTAAGGCTTTTTACATGGCATTGGAGGGGAATCTATACTCTACTACCTCTTTTCCTCAAACTTGGTTAGGATTGGTTCCTCCCCGGGTGGAAGTCTTTTGTTGGTTAGCAATCTCATGAAATGTTTGTATAGCAGATAACTTGAGAAGAAAAGGGCTAACATCATCTAGTATCTTAGATCTTTGCGTGATGTGTCAAAAGCAGGAGGAATCAATTAACCACCTTTTTCTTCACTGTGAGGTGGCGGCACGTGTTTGGGGTCACTTCATTGGTAGGTACGGTGTTGCTTGGTGTTGCCTAGAGAAGATTGCAGAAGCAGTGGAGGCGTAGATGGGAGGACATTTTCTTGGTAGTGGTCGTACTCTTTGGAGGATGCTTCCATTTGTTATTTTATGGTCTATTTGGACGGAAATGAATGATAGGATTTTTAAGGGTGACTTTTCTTCCCTTCCGGTGTTAATCGATAGAATAACTATGAGGATCTTTAAGTGGGTTTTGATCAGAAAAGAGTGCTCCAATTTTAGTCTTAATGATATCATTCTAAATTGGGAAGCGTGCATGGGTTGCAGATTGAGTAAAGTGAAGAGAATTGTTCTTTGGTCTCCACCCTCTCCTGGTGTGTTGAAGTTTAATGTTGATGGTGCTGCGAGAGGTAAACTGGAGTTGGCAGGAATCGGAGGTGTTCTTTGGAATAGCAAAGGAAGCGGAGGTTTTGGCTATTTTGGAAGCCCTTCGATGCTTTTTAAGATGCTTTCAACGTGATCTTATGGTGGAGAGTGATTTATCTAAATGCGATTACTTGGGTGTCTAATAGGAAGCCTTTTTCTTGGAAATTTCAATTCATCTTTAACGAAATTCGATCTTTCACTACTACCATTAATGTTGCATTTTGTTACGAGCTCAGAACCGCGAACAGTATGGCTAATGCTTTAGCCAAGCAATTGGTGGAGAGAAGCTATCATTGGGAGGGTTTTATTATGTAATTGGGGTTGGGTGGGGTACAATGCACTTGTACCCTTTAGTTTGATTTTCTTTTCTCTGTTTTTTTTTTTTTTCTTATGTTCTTGCCTCATTGTTGTTTGTCCTTTTGTATTCTCTCCTTTTCTTATTGAAAGTTTCATTTACCGATCAAAAAAAAAAAAAAAATTGTTGAGGCAGAAGAGGGGAATGTTACTGTTCAATCCAATTCTCTTTTGAATGTTAACTGTTTAATCTGACACTAGCCCCGAGATCTCCTACTATCCGCTTTAGGATTCATCACATACATGATTAAATTCCATTTGTTTTTTGGGTTCCGAACTGCTCCAATTACTTCAATTTACAGAACTTGATAGGCTATACTCAATTTCTCACTTAAATTGTTATCTCCAAGAGGGACTTAAGGGGAGATGGGATTACAACAGAAAAAGAAGACTAGGCTCATCATCTGAGCAGTTCGATAAATGGTCCAACCTAATCCACATCCAGAATTTTGTACACCCCTCCCATACCCTACACCTTAAAATTGTCATGCATTCAGGTGACCCCACATGGAATTGTGCCCATGCGGACAGGAATCATTTGGTTGGTGCAGTAAGCAAACAATGGAGGAAGAGGAAGTACAGGATTAATTTAGCCACGGGTATGAACTACATATTCAAAAGTTGAGCATGTATTATGGGGGCAATTGTTTGATGAGTCTTCTGATGGTGGACCAAATTTGGATATAGCAAGCCTTGGAAAGTCACTGATGGGACCATACCAATCCTTTGATCGACATCATGGAAGTGGGCAATTACAGAATATGATAGGCATATCTGAGCTGATTCTGTTGCATGGTTCATTCCCAATGTCCCATTATGATGATTAGAAGTTGGGCTGAGCAAGTAACACAAAGTCAGTCCCAGAAGGGTTTTTATTTGTACTATCATGCTACAAGTAGAATTCCCATAATTCCATTCACTTGTTGTGCTTCTAGGGCTCTGGTTGGGTCAGAGCATGGGAGAACCTGAATTACCAGTCAAATGCTATAGAACTGGCCTGTTTGGGAAGCCTTGTGTGTTGCCATTTTAATTTTGTAGGTAATGTTTTGTACATGAGAATGGATAAACATTAAAAAGGGGCGATTGACATTACAGCAAATAAAAAAAAAAGAGAGAGAGAGACTATTTAGGAGGCATAGATATAAAATTGGGATGGGTAAAATCAATAAACTGACTCTCATTTTCTTGCATTATGTATTGTTGTTGCTATACATCTCTCATTTGTTTTTCCTTTTAAGTGTGTTTGTAGCCATTAACATGATAGAAGAGGCACAAGCTAAAACTACTACAAGATACAAATACCAAAGGGACTGCAACCTCAAACCAACTTATCTAAATGGAACCCATCACTCCCTCAGAAGAACTGAATTTCAGCAAAAGAAAGGCAAACTTGATAGTCTTCTTTAACACAATTCTCTCCACCTCCCCTTCAATTGATCATATCCTTGTCGAAGTGCAGCCAATCGGCACGATTGCTCAGTTATTAGTCTGTACATTGATGGTCTCTCCCATGGGACAATCCCAAAGTCGTCATTAAACTCGTCCATCCCTCTAACCATGAACTGCCAAACCATTGCCCCTGCCCCAGATCTGTTCTCCTTTGCGGACTTGTAAATTATGTCGAAAATGGCTTTATAAAATGTATCTCTATGAGATGGTTGGAAGTTCTTATTTTCATTTGACAGCCCAAATTCTGCGAACAAAACAGGCTTGTTCAGTTCTCTGTCACCATCTCTGATGTGAGAGCTCATCCATTTGTGGATGAATTTCAGTTGGTCTTCGAGTTCTGGTTCAGTGATCCTGCAAAACAAGAATTCAATTATTTGTATCACTGAATTTTATTTTATATTGTAATGATAAAACGTGGAGTTAGGTTGTTCAGTTCTTTTCCTTTAGTTCAATTTAAGTACTCACTGGAGGAGAATTTGATGTAAAAAAAGAAAGAAAGAGCAAGACAAAAATAAACACAAGGAAAACAATTATACTTTTGAATGCAGACATGAAGTTTAATTTTACATTTACCAATGATCAGGATAGACATGAACTGAGGTGAAGTCAATTTCTGGTATCTTTGAGTTACGGATGAAATCACATCCTATGGAATTAGCCCATTCTCCTGGGTTTGAGCTCAACTCTCCTGGCGTAGTTGGGCCATAAAACCCTTCAAGACCCACTGTCAATAGATGATTTTTGTCGATCAATTTCACAAATTTTGCCATCTCTTCGATCCAGTCCTGCAATTTTCCAAAACTTCTCTTTGATTATCCATCATTAAGTATTGATAATTTAGCTGTTCACAAGCATATAGTCTTATTTTCACTCAGAAAATAAACCAGTAGCATCAGAATAAATATAGATAGGTGATCAATGCAGCTGTAGATTCTTATAATTCCCTATTAACTGTAATTTCCTTTTATTTGATGCTTGATTGAGAAAAAGAAGGCCTTTTTTTTGTCGACCACAATGGTACTGTTGGGCCACCCATCTGTAATATAGACTATTGATCTGACGGATCTCACTGTGGAGGCAAACATGACCAAATATCTCTCCTACCTGATGATCCTATCTAGTTGATGAAGATGGACATCTGCAATCAATTTTACATATTTAACTGGGAACAATAGGATCATCTAATGAAGGAGATTTTTGCGGAATTCTTATCCCCCATGGTGCCCAAGGTTTGAATGATTCGGATAACAAGTGCCTCACATTTGGTGGACTCAGCAAAGGCTTCATAGAATATTGAATTATATGACTATCCCATCTCACTTTCCAATTCCTGTTTCTTAATCTCTTCATTTGGCAAGAGCATGTGGCACAGCAGAAGGTTCTCACCACTGCAACTAAATATTGTGCATTCAAGTCATGTTACTAATCAGAAAAAAGAAAAGAAAATTCACTCCATTGTCTGATGCTGTAACAGCTACTATGGATGTTCCAAATGTCTTGGTTCACAATACTTCACATGCTGGGATCAAGTGGATGACTAGAAGTCTTACTTGGAGAGTGTCACCAGAAGGATCAGATGTGCATCTGGGTTCATTTATCAACTCCCATGCAAATATGGTAGGATCGTCTCTGTACTCAATCCCAGTTATAGTGTTTTTCCTTGTCAATATGGCCTGTAAACAGAATGGAAACTCAAGTAGATAAAGTCAGATAGAAACATTGCTACTTAAATATTAACAGGAATTGAAGAGTTTAAAGTTTCCAAATGATTGAACAACTTTTAATCTGATTAGCAACTTAAATTAGTCACCAGCCTCAGATGTAAAAAATCATTCACAGTATATGGACACTGCAAATTTCACAATACTGACAGTTTTTATCTAGGTCAAGCATTCATACAAATGGCTCATCTTTCAATGGGGCAAGCAATATGTAAAAAGGTAAGGCCGGTACTTCTTTTATTGAGATTGTCCATCTGGTGGACAACACACTCTGGATAAGCAATAGAAAAAGGCTTCTCCATCACTGAATTCAAGTTGTTTGACTGGCGAACTCTTCTGGCAGTTCAACTAGAAGCAAATTATTGGTGTGATTGTATTGTCAGTAGAGAGCTTTATAGAAGAAGGGCCACATGAGGATGGGACTACATCATGTGGCCCTTCTTCTATAAGCTTCACATCAGTGGTCATCTGGAGGGACCAATTAGATTAAAAATCTAGAGAGCTCAACTCATTGAAATAGCCAACAAATTCATGTCAGCAATTATTTATTTCTTTATTTCTATAAACCACAGAGATTGCATCCACTTGATTCTTATTGGAAGGAACTTGAAGTTATTCTTTGTTCTCTATGATTCATAATTTTATTTGTGGTTTCATGGCTTTTTCTAGCACTCGATAATCCATGGGCATTGGGTAGTCGTATTTAGCTCATTCACAGCTGAAGTGTGTAAACTGTAAGCCATATTTCTAAGTTGCAATCCTATCACTAGAATTGTCATATGAGCGTGCACCCTTCACCCAATGAAACTAACTCCTAAGGGCTTTATTCCTGTGCGCCCGCGACCACCCCCCCCATTCTGCACCCTTCAATTCTTCAATTCTGGACCTATGAATTCATTAGGAATTAAGCAAACCCAAAATGTATTATATAACCCTTTTCTCTTTTATATAATAGTGAAGTATATCCTCTGACAGACAATACAGGTTAGATATGAAGCAGAGTGCTACCTTCAGATAATTCTTGAAATATTTTCGAATGGACAGATCAAAGAAAAATGAATCATTTGAAGAGCTCAAGCCAACACCTTCTTCCCATGCCCATTTCACATATTGACTCTTTCCACCCATGGGTTGTAAGTTATTGACTAAGCTCAGAATCAGCCGGACCCCATGTCGTCGTGCTTCAGCAATGACTCGATCCAATGCCTGTCATTTTCTTTGATCATCAAATGCAAAACCAAGGCAAAAGAGGAAAAGGAAATTGAAATAGAAAATACTTACAGGTGATTGACCATTGTCGGCAGCTTAATATTAAAAACAAGTGGTAATATTGTATGAAATCTCAATTAGCACAAGTTTAAAGTAGGCTCAGTCAATGATAGAAAATTGTATGAAACAGACGTATAACTGTGCACTCTGCTTCTAAGTAAAAATATTACAGACCATTGTGTCATACAAACATATCTGTTCTAGTAATCACCAGCAATGGAAATATGCACCAAATTATCATAAAAGAGTAGGAAAGGTAAAAACATTGAAAAGAATAGGGGTCCTTCAAAGATAAAACTTTTCCACTATTTCCTAAATTCAGATTCCCACGAGCTCCAACATTAAAATTTAGAGTGTTGCAAAAGATTGATGAATGAGTTGCAGAATAGAAAATCATAGCAGGGTCAATGCAGAAACCCAGAAGGGAAGTAACAATCACAAAAGCCACAGGACAAAAAAATCAAGTATTCCTTCTCTCCTACTGTAATATTTACTTGGAAGACAAGCCAGAATAAAGATAAATATTAAGAATGCAATCACAATGCCATAATATATATACCTTCAAGTCTCTATCTGATCACATGAAATTAACCTTTATCTTTATACCAACCTACTTGTTTTGTTTTTTTTCGATTTCTTTCGATAATAATCTTAACAACTAATTGTTTTGGTCTTCTCTCTGGATGAAGATACCACCTCTTTCCTAGCTCCATCTCCAGCCAATGAAAAATGAAAAATTAAACGAACAAAAAACTAACAAGAAAATCCATTGAAAAAAACAATAATAATAGAAAAATCATTGCAGCATATTTTTCATACAAGTGCTAGATTTAGGAACAGCTGCATTCAAATGAAATAAAGTCCAATATATTGCTTGTGAGCTAATCATTGATTGCAAACATCCTAGAAATGCCCATGGGAATAAGGATTTTCATTTTTCCTATTAATTTTCAGAAGTTCAAAGCATTCAAATTGAATTTCCAACAGTTCAGGCTATGCATCATGAAACAGAATTAGAACATACGAGAGTTGGATGGATGAAAGAGAAGCAAAAAAAAAAAAAAAAGGAACTGCAAGAAGAATATATTCTTACCTTGAAGACATGGTTATCAAATCGGCCCGGTGAGATCTGAAGAGCATGGTGAGTTCCATCATTGAAAGCCCATGTCCTACAGACAGTGAGGCCCATCTTGGCACCAGCCTGAAGCACAGTTCTCACCCTGGGCCTGCTGAACTCCTCCACAGCCTGATACATCAACCAGTAAGAATTCCACCCATTCACATAGAATGCCTTCCCATCCACAATGAATTGAGTCCCATTCCTCTCCACAAAACCCATACTGGGCTGTTGAAATTGATACCTCAAGTCCCCCAAACTCATGTAAATGAAGGCAACACATGATGCAAAACCAAGAAGATGATACAGCAAAAACACATTGCCTGCTACCATTGTATCGGGAGGATCAGAATGTCCAAAGAAAAACAGCTCAACGGCCACCAAAACTGAACTCTGAAAACCTGTATATAATGTCTCAAGAAAGTGAAAAAAAATAAAAAATGAGCCACCCAAATGAGATCTTGCACAACCTTTAGCTGTCACAATGAAAGTTGTTTTCAATCTTTAAAATCATGAACATCAACACTATTTCGATATGTCCTTGATGGAAGTTCTTTTTCAATTAAATGTAGAGGAACCCAAATGAGAACTGGTGTATTTAGCATCTAATCTAAAGGACCCAGATGAGTTAAGGAACAAAATGATTACGATTGAATAAGTGAACTGCCGAAAACAATTGAAAAGGACCCAGAAATTCTTTATAGTGTCTCTGAAAAAGTGTGCAATGCTTCAAAAATCTCAATGATATCAACTAAACCAACTCTAATAACAGTGATCCAACTGTACGTAACAGCAGGAGAGAGAGAGAGAGAGAGAGAGAGAGAGAGAGAGAGAGTTAATGATTGATATGGTCCAGTTCAAGGCTTTCAGAGAGAGAGAGAGAGAGAGAGAGAGAGAGCGCACTAGTGATTGATATGATCTAGTTCAAGGCTTTCAAAAAAAGAGCAGCTCTCCAAAAGAAGTAGACTGGACAGTGTGGGTGTTGGGTTGTGAATTTATAAAGAAATGTTCTGGGTTTCGTAGGGAGGCGAAATGGAATCAAAGACAGCCAGAGACACTCAATCTATCTACAGTTTCCTCGGGCAAAGCATTCTGTGCTGAGGCCCACATTAAATTGGCTTTGGCTTGACATGTCTAGTCCAGATCTTGTGCTCTCAATGTCCTAGGATCTATCCATCTCATGATGTAAGACCTTACATCAGACATAAGGAAACTTTCTTATGTTATAGGAAAATTTTTCTTATTTATTTGTTTTATATGTGCCACTGTACAAGGACTTGGCTCAAGATAAATCGGAACGGAAATATATAATTCATCTAGCAGACCTCAACATAGTTAGAACAAGGCTTTGATGACGATGATGATGATGTATTACCGGTCAACAAAGAAAATAATTTTTTTTTTCTCTCATAGTGGCCTTCCCCCAAAGAAAAATTTTCTGATTCGGCTGTATGCATTTAGTAAGCCTTAACTTTTTTTTAATGGTTAATACTAACAGCAGTACTTTGGTACTTAAGGGGCCACTGTGTCCCCATAAACTTCCAGTTATCCTATTTTAATAGAGCAGGAAAGAGCAGAAATCCTATTTTAAAAGAGGCCATCTCTACCTTGGCACAATGGTTTAAACCAACTGTTTGAATCATTAGGTCATGAATTCGAGACCAGCAAAGAGCACAAATCTGTAGTTCAGGCTGTTGGGTTGTCTATGCATGTACTAAAGTACATGTATTCTAGTCCCCCATTCTTTAAAAAACAAGAGCAGGAAAGAGCTTCCTAGAACCTGCATAGCGTCCTGATAAAAATAAGACATTCTACCCACCTCTCTTTAAATCTAATATTACCAGCAGTGTCAACTTACCCAGACCGCTAACTATTTGGCCCAATGGCCCCAATCTTGCAAGGTTGTAAATGATTTTGGTCTGGGCATGCGTCGGGCCATGGTGCACCTGGACCAGCCCATATTAGTATTTTTTTACACATAGTAGACTGAGGATCTATTATTGGATTATAATATATATAAGGAAAATATTCATGTGCATCTATCCCTCACCATATGTGATGAGGTGCTTTTGGGGAAGTTTTAAGTACAAAAGAGAAGTAGACACTTCTCTTTTGTACTTGAAACTTCCTCAAAATGGGTGTCCCTCACCATAAATGGTGAGGGATGGATGCACTTGAATATCCCCCTATATATAATACACATTTATTTGCATAAATAGAAATATAATACAAATTTCTGGAACACCCAGGCCGTCTTGAAGCTTGGAATAGGCCCACCCCTAAAATCAATTTAATCCCATCACTCTCGTTACCACCTCTCCCTTGACTTAGCGTAAACTTAAACTAAACATTTATCCTAGTTATATAGGTCATCCGATTAATCATACAAAATTCGGTATCCATCTCATTTTATCTAACGACTAAAATTTTAGATAACTTTGAAGCCTTCAAAATTGATTAGATAGTTTCAATTTTTGCTCTATAGGCCTCCCAATGAATCATGCTACTTTTGGCGGCCCTCCTTTGCTAAGTAGGACATGGATGACTATGATGGGGATCAGATGGGTTCAATTAGGCTACAGTTGCTAGTAGATTAGAACATTTACCTACTACCACCTACTGTTGCTGCAAAATGGAAGTGTGTTGGGATGTTGGCATCTGGTTGGTCTACAGGGCCACATTCAGCCAGCCTTTCTTTTCAATCAACAGTATTATTATTATAACAACAAATAATATAATAAGGTGATTGTACTGTAATTAGAAGACACACCAAGGGCCGATACGCATCAAGAGCACCTGAAGCTGTAGTACCAACTACCAAGATCTCCTGTTTGGCCTTCTAATATACCTTTCAGATGATCACAGTCATGAGCCATGCAATGGATGATGACCTTTGCCAATTGAATGTGAACCATTCAACCATTTAAGGGTTTTTTTTTTCCCCTCCATCTGTTTGTCTCCTCCTGTCTCATTGTACATATTAATAAATCATATAGTCAACACTGGGTGCTCCTGGAAATGGAAAGTCCAGTAATAAATCTATGTGATCTTTGCATCTGAACATAAAATAAAGTAGGTTTTTATGTACTTGAATTTGAAGTAGTCGTCAGAAGAGTAAAGTCTGACAAATTTGTAGAGAGATTAGATGGAGCACATCATTTTATATAATGTTTAGCCTTTAGCCCATGTAAAATTTGGTTGTCAATTAAACCCGATTGTAGTTCATTGCAATTAGAGATGTAAATGGGTCTGGTTCCAGCCATGTTCATGGTAGACCTGGTCTAGATCTAATTAGCTTTGTTTGCGTGGGTTTGTAGTTGACTAGACCTAGTATAAAGGAATAACCTTCGCCGAGCACCCATGCTGAGGACAAGGTGAGCACTGCATGGATGACTATGTACTCTTTTGGATGGTGAAAACTTATTAGCCATTGATTAAATGGTTAGGATGATGATTCGAGCATGCATTACCATACACAGATCCGTGGGGGAGAGATCTTTTAATCCCCTTGGTCCCATCCCTAGTGGGCCCCTAAAAAAAGTGTGCTCACCTTATTGTGAGTATCGGTGCTCAGCGGGGGGTGGGGGAGCCCAATCTTAAATATTTTATATAAAAAAAAATTAATATGGTTTATAATTGATACATATTTTTATGTAAAAAACTCTATTTATTTTGTATTATATTACTTGGGTTAGGGGGTATGGACCTGATTAATTATGGACTCGAACCCAATTATCAGGTCTAAAAAAAAGGTCCATGTCAAGATTTACCAAGTTGGGTCTTTCCGGTAACCAGGGAAATCCATTGACATCCCCAGTTTCACAATGATATTCAATTTGCACATCTATGACCTGGGTTGAACCTTCTAACTCTTGGGTTATCTATGAACTGGGATTTTCGCACACAATTAATAATTGGGTCAGGCTTAGGTTGGGATATACATGTTATATACATGGTGATCAACCCAATCTGATCCAATCCATCATTGCCACTCCCTTTCACCCCATCCCCCACATCCATCTTGCTCATCACCTGCTGTAAAACACCCCCAAAGTGACCAAGGTTTTAGAGGTTCCCAGCTACCTGCTTTATTGGCAATAGAAGCCTTTTGATCGGGGTTCACAAGCCTCCCCTGGATAAAAAGAAAAGGCGGGTTTTGACATATTTGCCCTCCTAAATATAGTTTTTTCATTTTCATGACCGATTTTCAAATAATGTCGACTCTGGTCAACATGTTTTTTCTTAAATTCTTTTACTCCAAATCCCATAATATCATGGGAACAACGCATTTCATAGAAACTAATAAATCTCATGATATCATGGGATTGTCCTATGATGTCATGGTTTTATATAGCATCTTAGGACAAATTCTTTCCGAATGATGGAACCTAAGAAATGATTCTGAAATGTGTATTTACTTTTCACAAAAGGTCATTTTTCGTATTTTGTAAAAAAAAAGAATTCGCTTGCTAGTTGTCGAAAGCTTATGATAGAGAAGCTCATATATTCCATGATACCATGGGACTATCCCAGGATATCATGGCATATGGCGTAAAAATGTTCTAAAAAATTATTGACCAGAGTTGCTTATCTGAATTTCGATCATAACATTAAAAAAGAAATCCAAATTTAAGGTGGACAAATACGTCAAAACCCCTAAAAGTAAACGTAAGGTATAGACCGGAAAGTAGTCGATAAAAGATCAGCCTCATTTTATGGTCAGCCATGTAATTATGAGGTGATGAAATAAATGGATTGAGAAGGAAGAAAAAATAATAAAAGAACTAAGAAATGTCTTTTCACGTGGTCATCATAACCATTACATTCTTAAGAGGCATAAAGAAGATCTTTCATCCTTAAAAGCCCAATCAGCATCGAGTATTAATGTATTAAAACAGTCTTTAGTGGGGTCTGCTTTCAACTTAAACAGAGAGAGACCACATACCACCCTTCCTTCTTGCCTTCAGATTCTAACTGACCAAGGAACTGAGCCTCATAATTATGATCGTGATAGGCCTTTGATGACCTGAAAATATTTCAAAAACCATCATTAGAAAGGACTAGGAAGATGGCAATCAATGCCAAAGAAGAAATAGATTAAGGGGTTTTCTCATATATATATTCACATTGGAGGATTCTCCTTGAAGAGTTTGGTTAAGATTGAACTCAAGCTTCATGGATGACATTATCTACTTTGTTAAATTATTTTTATCCTTACAGATATTTTCAGTTCATATCTTGGATGAATTGCATACGTAATTAAATTATTTTGTAATTATTTTATAATTAAAGTTCACGAGATGTTCGCTGCTCAGTTGGTTAGGGATGTGTGTTAATTAGGATGAATAGTTTTTTTCTTGTGTAAATTGAAGTAAAGTTACGGTGAAATTAATTATACAAGCAAGATTTGAATTCAAACGCCCAATAATTCAGAGGCAATCAAATAATACTACACCAAAAATCGCAATGTTGCGTAATTATATATCATCAAAATAATGGATCCATCCAAATCAGAAAAGAAGAAAAAGAAATCACAACTATTTTCTGTTTTACCAATGTGCGTAGGAGAGATGTTTTTGTCCCTACAAATTTTTGACCAGCATTGAGTATCAAACAAAGATGTCTTAACCGGTCATAAGTGGGATCTACATTCATTGAGACAGAAAGCAACTTTGCACCATCCTCCTATCATTCTTGCCTTGAGATTCCAAGGCGATTAAGGAACTGATCATATCATATCTTATCATTGAACGTTTTTCTATGTTCTTTGGTACTTGAAAGTAATTGAGAAATGATGATAGGAAAAAGACTATGAAGAAAGAAGGGTTGAGTGTATGACTGTATGAATATAACCTTGGGGCATTAGATTTCTAGATAAAGTAACTTGGGCTGCATTTGGCTTGCTACATGTATTACATGAATATCTACTCTTTGAATAAAGATAAAAGCAAGTGCACATGTTTGTGAGATATGCTTTATTTTTCATATATATATATATATATATATATATATATATATAGGGGGGTCTTCCTATGCATCTATCCCTCACCATTTTTGGTGAGGGACACCCCTTTTGGGAGTGTTTCAAGTACAAAAGGGAGGTACAAAGTACTCCTCTTGTACCTCTTTTGTACTTGAAACACCCCCAAAAGGGGTGTCCCTCACCAAAAATGGTGAGGGATGGATGCATATGAATATTCCCCATATATATATACAGCAAATGTTTGAATTGCAGATGTTTTTACTCTTTTTATCCTGAAAGAGAAATGGGTGAAGTGCATTTTCATTAAATCAGGGTACTTAGTATTTGAAAATGTAGTATATTATCATGTACTCATAGATTGAGTTTATTTCCACAAATATACTGATAGCCAAATGAAGATGTGGGATCCACAGGGTGGTTACTCCTGGTTGGAAGATTGTCAGCCCAATAGATTGTTAACACAATATGGTTAGTTTTCAGAGTTGATGAATTCAATGTGCCAAATCAGAAGTTTAAGATTGTTAAATTACTCTAATTTGGGCTAATCGTCCACCCATTTTAATGTCTGGGCGATCAGGATTAACATATATGATGCATGTGTGATGGTCAAATTGCTACTTTTCTTTTCTTTATTTTTATTTTTTGCTTGAGTTGGCCTAGTGGCCAGAAGACGAAAGTGTAAACCACTCCGAGGCTTGGGAGCGGGAGTTGCTATGTGATTCCCAAATTGCTACTTTTCTTAATAAATAAAACAAGCACAATATATTAGCAAAAAATAAAATAAAAATAAAAACAAGCACAATAACCCGTCCTCATATCCACCCACCATATTTATAGATATAACTATGAGGTTTTACATATTAATCTTTCTTAAATTCAATTTTCCCAATTTCATGACCATAACTTTGATAATGTCACCGGAGTCACTACTCCATGTTTTTTCAAAACTTTTTTGCCTCTGATCCCATCATATCATGAGATAGTTCCATAATATCATGAGATTTATCAGTTTTTGTATAATACACTTTTTGCAAGCAGCAAGCGAATTCATATTTTGTAGAACACGAAAATGACGTTTTGTGAAACTAAATACACTTCTGACGACCATGTCATGGTACTTATCATATTATGTGACATACATTGTTCCTATGATATTATATTATGGGATCTAGGGCAACTAAGTTTTAAAAAAAAATATTGAACAAAGCCAAGTGACTCCAGTGACATATTTGAATCTTGGCCATGAAATTGGAAAAATCGGTTTTAAAGAGGATTAATATGTCAAAAACCCTAGAACTATATTACTAAATTATAAAAAAATTGACTCAAAATTGATATAAGAATCAATACAATCATTATAAGAGATTCATTCACAATGTACCTATATATATAATTAATAACAATTGACACTTAGAAAGTAAAAAAAGGAGGAAAAAAAAAAAATGAATTGAAAGCTCTTTTGCTTGCCATGGTATACAATAATATGACTGGAACCGGTAACTTGTTAACTTAGTCGAGAAATCTAAACATACAGTTGCAAATGTAGCTTTTCCGCTATTACAAGCAGCGGTGGAAATTTTTGAAAATAAGCTTTTTGTTATGGAAATGTTGCAAATGAAGCTTTTCCATTGTTATTAGCAGCTAAAAAGTTTCAAATGATGTTTTTGGGTTGCCTATGGGGTAGGGTCCATATGAAAATGCATAACTATCAATACACTATTTCTACCTGCACAATGGTGTTCATTTATTGAAGTGAACTCGTTCTCTTTCTTTTTCTTTTTTTTTTTTTTTCTGTGGAAAAAAAATGTAAACTCGTTAAGGTGGACATACTTTTATGAAATAGTCCCAAATTACTCTAATGTGATCTCAAGATCCGATTAGCCCTTTGGGTAGGTGAGTACATGACATGTCATGGTGTATTTTCCACATCAAGTATAGCCCGGATGAAACAAAAGAAAAATGCTCAATCCTCTATCAATCAGATGTCCCCAGGGTTTAAAATCGCGGTTCGCGGTCATCGCGTCGCGGCTCGCGGTCATCGCGGCCCATTGCGGAGCAAATTTTTATTTGACCCCAAAAAAATCCGAAAAAATATACAAAAAATCCAGAATATTATAAAATGATAGAAAATAATGTTTTTTTTTCCATTAGTGCACACTTTAAAGCAAAATAACGGTCCCCTCAAGTTATAATATCCTGTATCATTGCTGTATCGATTTATATACTAAAATAAGCTGAAATATCATAAAATTGACATAATGCAACAATTATTTTGGACAAACTAATAGTGTTAAACATTTAAAGTCTACAAGCAAGTAATAAATACTAATAGAGTTAGTACATGTGCCTAATGCGGTAATGCCAGAAAGAGTGGCGGCCTGGCTCGATATTATCACCTTAAAACACTAGATCTGGGGAAAAACTAGTGAGTAACATCATATCTAAGTATCTAACTCAATATAAAGCTTTTGGTAGTTTGGTTCATGTATTAGTGTATTACACAATCTTTTTTTTAAAAAAAAACCTATAATAATTCAGATTTAAATAATGAAAAAAGAAAAAATACTACAAAAAGTGCTAATACTCACACTTTTTTGTTCCAAAAGTGTAGACTATTTTAAACTAACACATTATTAATGCATTTGAACACTAATTTGAAAAAATGTAAATGATATCAAGAAAAGCCCCAAATTTTTGAAATAAAAAAAATCTAGATCTACACCTTAAAACACTAGATCTAGGGAAAAATTAGTGAATAACATCATATCTAACTCAATATAAAGCCTTTGGTCCATGTATTAGTGTATTACACAATCTTTTAAAAAAAAAAAAAACCTAAAATAATTCGGATTAAAATAATAAAAAAATAATAAATATTACAAAAAGTGTTAAAACTTGAATTTTTTTGCTCTAAAAGTATAGATCTAACACATTTCAACCATCTCTAAGTTATTTTGATGTTGAATCTTGAAAAGAACTCCAAAAAATAAAAAAATAAGCTTACCAAAGAGGTCCCTTGAGTTTGATTAGCTTTCCCCACATATAAATCCACTCAAAAGTAGCTAAGATTTAAGCTATTCCATGCATTAGAAGTTGTAAAAGCCCTCAAGTATGCTTAGGAAGCTCTCATGAAGAAGAAGAATGAAAAGGGAGAAAGAAGAAGGAAACCACACTCAGCACAGTGAAGAAAAAACACAGCAGAACGTGTTTTTAAAAAAAAAAACAGCATCAACGATATAACGACCGTTATATTGAATATAACGGCCGTTATATTCAATATAACGGCCGTTATAACGTTACGGCCGTTATATTCAATATAACGGCCGTTACAGGCCGATATTTTGGCGATATTTTCCCTGATATCATATCGGGGCCGTTATATACCAAATATCGGCGCGTTAACGGCCGTTATGTAATGGTAACGGTCGTTATTTTAAACCCTGGATGTCCCACTATCAATCGGAAGAAAGGGCACTAGGGACTTCACTTTTCTACATCATGGTTAAAGAAAGAATTTGATAGTTGAAAATCCTTTCCCATTAGATTTATTTTACTTCTTTAAAGACAAATATTGCAGGTTCCAAGAAACTCCGTTCCAAGTGAACCTTGGCTCAATTACACTACAAATTTCTTGAGTCCGATCATACAACGAGTTTGGATCACCTGCAATATATGTGGGTTGTGAGTTGGCTCTTTTGGAATTTAGGTTGAATCCAGTTGAATGAAATTGGGTTTGTTGGCCCTCTAGAATTTGAGTCTACTTTAATTATTCAACAGGGTTTGGTCCTTCTAGAATTTGAGTCAACTTTTGTTTAGCAAGAAACCCATCACAAACCACCCAAGTAGCACTCCTAGAGTCTGGTTTTTAAAATTGCAAAATTATTTTTAAGAAATGGTGCCAAACAAACCCTAATGTGACCTCAAACTCTATTAGGTGTTAGGGTGGGCGAGACCATGGCATGTCATTGTATATTCTCCGCATCAGAAAGCCCAGATGGAAAAAGATCATCCACCACCATGTCTCCACTTAGAATAAGTGTAAATATCATTCTATAATCAATTTATTAGTGGGCAGCTGGACAATCTGACGTTCTCCTAACAAAAATAGATCAATATTGGAACATGGAATCATTAGTGAAAAAACTCTCCTTGCTGATTTTCTGGCATTAGGTGCCATTAGGATGCAGAGAAAACAGGAAGAGCAGAGAGATCATACGTAATACAATTTTGAACTGTAATAGATCTTTTCACATTCCTCTACATCCAATTAGGGCCAGAATTCTTTTTCTTCTTCCTTCTAATTTTTGTTTGCCTGAAAGGAATTAGATTTCTAATAAAATGTACTGCTGAAGAGAGCTTTTGCAATACCAATGAGAAATAGAGATTTTGCAATTTTTATAGAAAGCCCTTCTATACAATTGCTCCTTTTCCACAAATTTCCACTCACCCTTTTTCACAAATTTACTTGAGAGACAATGGGGTTGGAGAAAGCAATTGCCACAGAAAACACTCTACTGCCCTGCTTTCTTATTTGGTGTTGGTTGAAATTTCTTACCTATGTGATAATATATGGCTAACACTTGGGATCTAGGGGCTATTTCCCCTGAGGGTGCACGCCAAGGAAAAACATGACAAGAATATGAAAATCAGCAGAAAATCACCAACACCAAATTATGGAATTTAATAACAGCTTGAAAACTTTCACATCCACTAAATGAAGCTTCAAACTCTGCTCCCTAGTAGGTATTTATTCCTCCCATTAAGAGACTTCAGTGAAAAGTGATGTTTTCCCACCTTATTTTATTGAGGCGTGGGCTCCATCCAAGGGAGAATATTGAAAAGTATTTCCGCTGCATTTACTAACACCTTGAGGTTTTGGTAAGAATGGCTAGCTGAAGAAATTCAAGATGGTATCAGAGCCAACCGGTCGTGAGTTTGAATCCTAGAAGGAATGACTCAGCGCAAAAAAGAAAAAAAAAAAAAAAAAGCATGTAAAAGTATTTCTCCTACTCCACTTTATAGGGAATTCTTATATTATACTTTCTCCACAACCATACAACGTCCTAAAAACCCAAGGGGAAAAGTATGCTGGTAAAATGAGAATTAGTGCAAACTTGCTCAAATAGACCATGGAATGTAACATAAGCATGGAAGACTATGGAATGTAATATAAGCATGGAATTCCCTGAATGTCTCTGCACAAACAAGCCCTGATGTAAAAATCGAGCACACGTCATAATTTCTTAAAAGACATCATCATCTCACTGCTGATTTTATCTCTGAATCTGTATCCAAATCATGTTACAAATTCAATCCTTCCATTTTTCATGTCTTTTTTCCTTTCTCTTCATTCTGGCCCATATCCTTACTAAGACGTTGTCACCTCCCCATCTTCACTGATAGTATGCAGGCTGCTGTAAGGTGAAAAACCCCATTAATGGTAAAGACTTTTGTCTAGTAAAGGGAATTAAATGAACTGATTTGATCGGTGGACCCAAAAGCAAGTGTGATCCTGATACTAGTTGTGTAGGAAAGGGAAGCAATGCTATTTATTTTTATAGCAACTATCTATATCAAGAAAAATTTGGTTACAAAGAATTTCCAAATCGTTGTGCCCAAGAAAATGAACTGGTATCCCTTCCATTCACACTTCTAGTACCTGACTTGTATCTCCCATGCTTTACCTTCCTAATTGGTTTTACATTCTTTGTTCGAACAATCTTTGTTGGTGGTGAATTTTCAGATGTCACTTCGGTCAAACTTGGTGGAGGAACAACAGTATGCTTGAGCTCTAGTATGTCTCTATGGTATGCCTGCATATAACACCAATGATTATATGTTCAAGCTTCAAGCCAAATAACAAGACATCAAAAATGATACATTTCAATGAATATTTGTATACAGTTCATAAGCAACTATCTATCTAATTGATTAGAAATTGTTGGGAGTATGATCAGATTGACATTTAGCTTAGTATTAGGCACACATGCTTGGAAGCAGCTACAAAAATAAAACAAATGGCTTAGATGACAATATCATAAAATATATTTTGTACAGAACATGCAAGTTAGAGATTTAGTAGCAGAGTATTATTTAAGATGGCAACTTTATAAAAACAACAATTTGATCTTAATTGTTATATGGAGCTGAATGTTGAACATAGAAATGACGAGGTAGTAATAAGATAAGATTCTGGTGCTAATACAAGTGAGAAAGATATGTAATTGGAAGACTGAAAACAGCCCATGTTAACATGATGGATTGTGGCAAAAGCATACGAGTGGGAAAGAAGAAAAAAATTATGCGATCGATTATGATGTAACCAAAAAGTTAGAAAATGAAAAATTTTCAGGATTTGCATTTCACTCCAAATAAGAAGGAAATTTAATTAATACAGAAAGATATGAGGAAAAAAAGATCAGCTTTAAACATCCTTGTTGGAAATTGTTACATTACTCTGAAGGGAAACAAAACTAGAAACACTTCCTCTAAAACAAAAGGTGATTTTGCAAATGTAATATTTTTTTGGAAGCCAGACAAATACTAACTGCGAATTAGAATAATGTTACTAAAGAGTGATGAAAAAGATACCTGAACAACGAAGTTCCGCCTTTCACAATCCATGAACATGTTAATACTCCAATCTACTTTGGACATTATTCTGTCCCTCACAGTGGAAAAGCTGATTTGATCCCTAGAGGTAAAGCGGTCGACTTCGTTAAACCAGAGGCAGGTGAAGAGATTTGTAATGGGAATGTGCTCCCTTATAATAACACACCCTTCAGGAACATCTGCAGACACACAACTCATAAGCATAAGATTCAACTTCTCAAGCCAAAGTTCTTTTTTTTTCTTTTTGATAACATGGGAACCCGCCGACTCCCCTTCGGTTGATAATTGGTAAACCCACGGATACATAGAACCACTCATAGCCCTATGTATTGGGTAACAACATAGAAAAGGACCCTGCACTCACCACTGGTAATAGGAAGCTTAGCCGCAGAATAATGTGTCAAGCCCTCCAGCATATAAAACTTGACTTGGAAATCAATGGAAGCATTATCATACTTCCCAGCAGCTTTGTTAGCCTCTGCCTCGTCAAAAACATCAAAGCGTTTGTAATGCCTTGAGATTGCAAAACTAGCATTCTCTCGCCACAAGAATCTGGAATATATGATAGGTCACAAGAATCTGAAACAGTGACCACAAATAAAAAAAATCCAAACATTGCTTTGTTACAAAACTCAAATCATCCATATGCTTATCCTGCCCCCTACTTATCTGCAAGTTTACTTTACTGCTTTGCTCCTAAATAAAAGTTCAGTTATTGCTTCTAAAATGAGCATGTTTCGGCGTGTGATCTACAACTCTTTGTTGGCACTATCGACCAATTCAAGAAGAGAATGCTTACAGTTAAACTTGTTTGTATTATATATTTGCAGCTTTTAAGTCGAATATGCGCATAGATAGAGTAAAGTGAAATAGACCTTACAAAATGAAGATGATAACAATGATGATAATAATGGCAATGATAAAGATGATAATGTTGATACAACAATTAGGGGTCTTCATGGGCTGGGTCAGAGATGGGCCAAAGCTTATCAAAGTCCATTCCGCTTAGTTATAAGGCCTAATATTCAGTCTCAGATCTAGTAAAACTCATGCCAAGGCCCAGCCCAATTACAAGATATATACAGCCTTAGTTTTAAATATGTAAGGTTGGGTCACGCCTAGCCATTTAGGCCCGGCCCATTTAATTATTGGTCCAGAAAAATCAGATCTGTGCACAGCCCGAGAACCGAAAAACAAAGCCGAGATCCAGCACAATATGGGCTGGGTCCAGGTCGGGCTGTTGCTGGCTCAACCGTTAACACTCTTAATGACAGTGGCAGTGATGGTGACAATGACAATCATTCTAGTATTAGTGATAAATCATGCATGGTTTTTCTTTTTACATATATGGATTTAACTTAAAAACTCCGAATATTTAATCATGATCATCTAGCATTTCATATCTAATGACCTAAATGATTCATTTATTGCTCTCTCTTGGATATGGAAATGACCTAAAGAGGTCTTTTGTCTTTTACACATGAGATATGAAAAACAAGATTTGGATATATAAAATTTTCATTTGTAAATTTTTTCTATGTAAGATTTATACATGTGAAATACAATACCATGTTTGCATTTGAATCCCTTCACATGTCAATTGGATGAGCAACCCATCTGGTCATTTGACCGAGACCACATTAGGTTGGGCTTGGGAGGACTTTAGGCTTGAGGGCGAGGGAAAGCTTATAAGACATGCTTCATTCAATAGAGAAATGGGCCTGGTCTATTTCAATGCATGTAAACCACCCCAGCGCAATTAGATCCACGAATGAATTCCCTAGGTTAGGGCATAGATATTATTACAGTAGTTGTTGTTGTTGTTATTACTATTATTGCTGTCAATTATAAACATATCCCATGCATTACAGTTTGTATTATGAACAAGGCACAAAAATCACTTCAATTTTTTATGCTGACAACTCAAAATTCAGGGCCTTGAAAGGAATTTTTTTTTATTTTTATACAAAACAAAGATTATTGTATCTTAGAAATTAACAGGTAAATCATAAACAACAAGAAGGCCCTAAGTGAAAAAACTTGTGCAAAAGCCCAAGATTAGCACTTCAGAAAGGGTTAGTTGGATAAAGAAATTAGGCCAAAAATAAAAAGCCATCACTTTGGTTGTGATAAGCCTAGCCTGTCAAAACCCCTACTGCACAATCACAGTGAACATGAAAACAAGAAAGGGGAACCCCTTGAAGTAGCAACTGTATGTGCTACCTTGGAAGACTTCAATCCTAAGATAACCGGATACTTTAAAAATAGGCATTGTATGGTGCCGTATCCAGGCATCAAAGTCAGCAGTCAACAGGCTTTCACTAGTAAAGATAAAGAAATTAAAGGGAGCTATAAATACACACTTAAGTACTTGGATGGTACCTATCAAATACTCCTCAATAACTTTACTAAGTTAATGACAAGATCCATAAAAAGTGCACCTCTCCAGAATTTGATATGGGTCCACAACAAGCTCAAGCTTTCCATCGATCCATATAGAAAACCGGGCATTTAGAAACATCCTATGTAGAAGTAGCTTTGGAACCTATCATAGACATATCAAATCAGAAGTCACCCAATAAAAAGTTATCTAGAAATTCTCTTTTAACAGAGGACTCGATCCTTCAGATCATATATATGTAAGTAATATTCTTCTGCATCCCATGTGCATAGGCTTATCATGCACACCAGTTGTTGAGGCCCACAAAACATGTGCATAAAACTATGCTCTAAGGCATGTTGTAAATTCTTTTTTATAGGCCAGCCATGTTAATATAAAGTAAACTTTAAGTGCTAAACCTGAAAAGAACTCACTTTTCCAGTGCGTCTTGGATCAGTATAAGGAAGATTGCGAACAAGAACAACTCTCCACAGTCCTACCATGTTTGTGTTGTCTAGGGCACCCGAATTCTTTATTCCTGCCTCTGTCTCTTCATCCACAAACATATAAAAGCAAACATTTTTCTTTGCAGCCTCACTAATATTTCTTGGCTGTTGTATTATATCATAGTTTCCTGGTTTGCAACATATAAAAAGAAAATCATTACTTGGGCAAAGCAAGAGAAGTGAAAAGTGAGGAGGAGAAAAAAAAAGAGAACTTAATGCTAATCAGTACCAAAAATGGCTGATGCAACAACTATCCCACTGCATCCCTCCATCTCAAGAAGATCAGCATCATCTATGTCAAATCCTGTCTGATGACCTGGTCTGTTCCCTTTAACAAACCTGTTTCACGACAAATATGCACAGTTTAGCAGCAAATAGAGCAATGCAATACACAGAAACAATACACTGAAATCAATTATCACTGTCAGTATAAGGGGTAAAAAAGAATAAGAATCGAATCAAAATGATATTTTCACGTAGAGAAAGTTCACTTTTTTTTCCCATAATGTCATTAAGGAGAAATAAACCATACCCACAATGCACACACATTGATTCTTTTATATCAAAAGAATCATTCCTCTGCTTCAAAGATGGATATCCACCAAAGGGGGAACCTCCAAATGATGGAGGACTACTCGGACTATCTTCTATAACATAGGTTAAATTCTTTAGTATGGGCGACACTGATGGCAGAGTTGGCATATAGGCCATGGCCTGCTCCACGGGAAGGTAACAAACTGGACATGCTGAAGAGAAGAACCATTAAATTCAGCAACTCAATAAGTAACCACTGCAGCAAAAACAATAGCAAACTAATTTAACTTGTCTAGAATATCAAAGCTTAAACTTACGGCGTGGACCAGTCCTTTTTCTATCAGCTGGTGGTGGTGGGGGAACACCAAAAGTATCACAAGGATGCCTTAGGAGAACTGCACTTTCATTGGTAAGCACTACAGGAGGAGGAGGAGGATGAGATCTTAGTGGTGGGGCTCTATTTTTAGAACTTAGTGATTGCACCTTCGATGAAAATCCATATTCAATACCCCCATCAATATTCTTTTCCGTAGATATCTTTGGAGATGAATAATGGCTTGACATAATTCTGTTTCTGAATCCCCTGGTGTGGACAAGGAATGCGGAACTTGGGTATATAGCACTTGCTTCTGGTATATGTACCTCTGTTAATGGAGAGAGAGAGAGAGAGAGAGAGAGAGAGAGAGAGAGAGAGAGAGAATGTTATTTCACTTATTGTTTAATTGTGAAAATAAAGCTACTTCATCTATTAATTCGGATGAATAGAAAAACCAACAGGCTGCATTTTGATATACTCCAATCAGCAATCTATCCTAATATTTCACAGAATGGACCATTATCTATACTGCTATACATTTGGACAATATAAAGTGCAGAAACTTGTTAACTACATTAGATGGGATACTTGGCCATGGTGGAAAATGCAGAGAAACAATACCCCACCTAATGTAGATCCTCATTACACTCCATTACAAAATGGGTGTGATAATCAACATTCTTCTCATCTGCAATACATCCATGTAGAAACTACTGGTAGAACATTTTTTGATAGGAGGAGAGAGGAAAGGAATTCAAAATCTTAACCTTTACTGATGGTGAGCATAAGAATGAAGAATATTGTGATTGAAACTGGCAACAAGTAAAGCATCGCAAGCTGCCTACTGCTAGAGCACCTGAAGATCCATGGGAGGAACCTCACCCTTTCTCTGGAACCCGAAAAGAACCTTGATGGCTTCCGGACGGTGTGAATTGTCACTACAAAACTGTTTGGCAGGCTTTGCTGCAATGATCCATAACTCCCAGCACGCAAACCCAATGACCCACCACTCATTTTCTCTCCAAAACTGAAGGTCTCCTTTTCATCTCCCTATTCTCTTTTTCTGTAAGAGCATGCCAGAATTGGCGCCATCTGTTAGTTTCCTCCTGATGATAAATGAAGGTGGAGAAAGACCAACCAATCTAAATCTCAAAATTCCACCAGCATTCCAGAAGAATTGGACTCAAAGCCTAGAAATGAAAGATAGTTTCCTGTGCTCTCCCAAATCAATAAATCATCCTAATCTTATTGCTATTTGTCAAATTTGAATTTTTTTGAAATTAGTAGTTCAAAAAATCCGAACATCATCTTCTGCAATTTGGCCAAAATGGAGAAGCCTCTTTTTCAAATGAGTCCGCAGTTTGTTCTCTTTGTTCTCCAGTCTGGGTTTGTAAAATAGCAGAAGAAGATCAAGAAGCAGAGAATCCGTCTTCTTCTGATCCAAAGCTTGTAAGAGAATTTGAGAGATTTTTCCTCTGTCTTCCCTCCAGCAGAGTATCAAGTCAAAGCATATGAATAAAACATTTTATTTTCATTTAAGCCCCTGTATTTTGAGGTAATTAAAACTTGCCCACTGGTGAGTGACTTTAAAAATAATACCAAGGGCCCCCTCCTCTCCGGGCAATTTTTGTGACGTAAGATCTCTAGCAGTTGGAAAGGTGGGCCGGTTGGTTGCCATTGGATTTTAATTTCAACCACAATTGTTGCAACTTGGGTGGGGCCAAATTCGGATCTTACTGACTCAACATAATTCTTGGGTACGTTGGGTTGGGCTGATAACGATTCTAAGTTAGGCTCAGATCCACCGAACCATGATGCCCGGATACTACATGGATTTGACAAGGACACGCCATGGACATGAATTTTACCCATAAAAATTGAAGTATCTAATATGAAACACACGTTGCCCATTTTGAAGTGCCCACCTTTGTTAAATTTGGGTTGGATTGCCAAAGGCTCAAACATATTGGGGGCTGAAGCCGGACCCATCCTTGAAAAAAATTAATTCTTTAAAAAAATCCCTGCATATTTTAAAAATTAATATTCTTTTTACATTTGCCCCTTCCCCCACCAATATTTCTTTTACATGGAGCCCCCAAGTTGAATTTCTTAGGTCCACCTAGCTTGAACCCAAACCCAACCATGAGGATAGGTATTTTCACAAGGGTTTCATTTTTCTATGGGAAAAAAAGATAGCTAATAAGTCTATATTATTAAGAAAATTGATGCTAGTACAACAGCCAGGCTAACTTCTTCTTCTTCATTACAGTTGGAGGCTTTTTACAATTAAGGAATGGAGGAGGGAGTATATTATAAATAAGGAGTATATTATAAATCAAGCTTACTGAGTATATTATAAATCAAGCTTACTTCTAAAGAAGTCTCTCACAGTTAGAAAGTAAGAAACTTTCAGTTACAACTGAAGCATAGAAAGATAAGGGCTTTCCCTATAAACCTGAGAGTTGATTTAAAGTTTGAAATGCTGCTGTTAAGTGTATTTGGTGCTATCTTTCCTAATATTCAAAAACTTGAATTTGTAGCTATCAATTTATTATAGTCTTCCTCTTTTAAATAGGGTTCAAGTTTCACCAAAGAAAAATTGCATGGACTGTATCAACCCAAAGAAATTCAAGTGTGATCTCAGAGCTGGATGGCACATGCAGTGCGCTCTATGTATGGACCACCTCAAGCCCATCAAATGTAGGCCCATCAACTTTTAGCAGTTGTAGTATTGTGATAATGATCAAGGCCAATAATACAAAATATAGTTTAGTCCCAGCCCTTAACTTGAAGCATTGTTGAGTTGAATAACCTTTTGATCTACTTGATCTAGGGGCGGCAATGTGTAGGTTGGGCCGGATTCAGGACAGGTTGAGCGGTATGTGTAACATACTAATAAGCATAGGCTCGATCTTGACCCATCTGGTAATCGGGTTGAAAATGAAAAGTCAAACTCTTAATCAACGGGATGTTTTGGGTTGGGTTGGTGGGTTGTGGTGCAATTAGTTGAGTTCGGTTGGGTTTCAGTAAGATCATTGACTTAAATAGACTTAGCCCAACTCATTTACTAAATGAGTTCAGACATCTCAACCCAAACTCTGATTGTAGAGTTGGTTCGTACTTTTTTTTTATATCGGTTATGGTAAAATATATTAAAGACTTAAGAAAGGTATATTATAGGTGGAAAGAAAAAAACCTACGTGGGTATTAGAGCTAAATAACAACAAAAAACCACAAATTAAAAGGAGCAAGTAAAGCTATATCTCTTTCTACCCCCAACTTAGCCAAAGCATCTGCCATGCCATTTCCCGACTGAAGAACATGATGAAATTGAAACCCTTTTTCAAATAAGACACCCAAGAAATCGCATTTAAGGAAACGCTTTCCACCACTATGCTATGAAAATTATTTGAGACACAGATCTTTAGAGCTTCCAATATAGCTAACACTTCCGCTTCGTTAGAATCTTTGATGTCTATATATTATGAGAACATAAACAATACCTCTTTCTTGTAGTTCCTCACGAAGCCACCTATACTTACAGGTCCGTACCTCCACATAAGAGGAATTGCATATATATATATATATATATATGAGAGAGAGAGAGAGAGAGAGAGAGAGAGAGAGCTCCTGTTTAGATTCGCTCTTGTTTAGATTCATGCAAAAATGGAATGCTCAATTGCTATGTAGAGTAGGTAGCTCACTAAAATTAAAAGGAACTTCCATTCCATTCACACTCATACATGAATGTGACGTGATCTTAGCGAAAGTGAAACTCAGGTTTCACTCATTTGTGTTCCAGTCAAGGTCAGCTTAGATTTTGATTCAGGTGAATTTGTATAATTCTACTATGGTATAAGTTGGTTCTACTGTAAGATTAAGCACAATAATTATTATGGTGAGACACAACTCTTATTGGAGTAAAATTTAAGAACAACCCACGTAAGAGGAGGGTGTTCTACTGACCACTGTGGGTTGGGCTAATCTAGGTCTTGGCCGTGGGTTACAAGAGGCTTGAACCCAAATTCAACCTTCAGGATAAACATTAGCCATTAGGCAAGGACTTTTTACTCTTCATTACAGTTAAGAGGATTTTTGAATTTAGTAAGCAGAGCAGGGAGTATATTATAAATAAAATTTATTTTCATAGAAGTCTATCACAATTACTTGAAACTCTTCTAGTTACAAGGTAAGGATGGAAAGATGAGGGCTTTCCCTAGAAACCTGGCTAAATATTTGAATTGCTGTTGTTAGGTAATCTTTCCCCACTATTCAGAGTTATCAACTTATTATAGTATCCTTATCTCTCCTTTTAAAGACAGTTGAAAAGTTCTGTTCAAACAGGGCTCGTGCACAATGTTGGCCATAAGAAAACTTTTGTATTTCTCAAATAAAAGCATTAAATGCAATATTAGAAAACAGTAACAAAAATGCAACAAAAGCAGTTAATTTACTTTAAATCCTATAATAATATTTTAATAAATCTTATCAAGAGTTAAAATTAATGATATACATATGTTTTGATCCTCTGATCAATTTGGATGAATTATAATTGATTTATTTATTAATATAAATTTAACATAGTTATTAGTATATCTGAGAATTTTAAAAAATAAATAAAAATCAATGTAGATAGAATGTTTGGTGACCATGATAAAAGATAAAAGATTTATATAAATTAGATATAGGAATCATGGAAATTTAAATCAGTATAGTGCATATGATCCAATCCCTTCCAAAAATTCATCGGATGAGGAGAATAAATGTGTGAAGAAGAACAAAAGTAAGACAAAATTTGAAAAATCAAAGAGACTTAAGACTATAATGCCCCTAATCTAAGATCAATGAATATTTAAACACCATTGAAGAAGAAACGAAAATAAATAAATAAATAAAAATCAAATTTTTTTATTTGAGCAACAAAACAATCAAAGAAGACGTTGAAACAAAAACAACATTGAACCAATCTCTGTATTCTTAAAAGAGAAACCACATAGTGGGGCAAATGAATAACACCCTTATCTACTTAGGAATAATAGACTCCTTTGTTACCTTAAGCTGGACTTGATCTCGATCTTCATCATTGTAGTCATTTAACTTTATATGATCAAGGCATTAGCGTAACTTTACCTTAAAATGATGAGTTATGTTTATATTTGTAGATATTATAATAGATCAGAAGGATTTGACAACGAAAATATAGACCTAAAATTATTGGACACATGGCAATAGGGTTGCAAATGGTATCCGGTTCTCCGATTACTCAGAAGTTTCGACCTGCAAAAAATCGAGTCTGTAACCTATTTTAGGTTCTGATTCATAAATAGGTCCGGATCCGGAACCTAATTTAGGATCTAATTGATAAAAGGGTTCGGTTTTTTGTCCATATAGGTTCCAACATGTGGACGCAACGTATAAGTCTTTCATATTGTAATTTGTACTTTAAAATCAACTCTTTTTTGACATTCTTATGTATAATTCTGGATGTTGTAGACTTGATGCATTGTTATAAATTGAATGATATGTTTATTTTAAAAAAAATGAAGAATAAAGAGAAAATAAATTTGATTTAGGAACTAGATTCGAGTCATTTAGGTGGAACTGGTTCCAGAACCGGATCCATATTTTTTTATCGAAATTGAGTCCGGAACCAACTAAACAAATTCTGATTCAAAATTGGATCCGGAACCGGAACCATTATTTAGAAACGGGTCCGAGTCCAAGTTTAAAATGGTTCCGATCCAGAACTGTCCCGTTTGCAACCATACATGGCATTGAAGTAAAATTAATATGGGGGCTCATACCCCAGCTCGAATCATAATATAAAAAATGAACAATTATTATACAACGTGTATGAATATTATAATGTATCTTTCATTGGAAATGACTATATTAAATAGAACCATGCATGTGAGAAAATGCGAAATGTTTGCCATAGTCTATTTGCACACCATTCTCAATCAAGAAGATTACATTAGAGCTTATCAAAATTGAGCTCAATTATAGCATCGGAACCTTTATTGTGTGTAGTCATTTTGCTGTCTCTGATGCAGGGAACAAAGCATATGGTGTAACTGTGTAAGGAGCTGTTATCATTTGTGTGGGCCAATAAGAGAAGCTAAACGGAAAGTGGACGTTCGTGACACACCTATCCCACTAGATTTTCCTATATCTTAGTTTTACAAGAACAATAGAGTTTTGTTTACTTCAAACTCTCAGTTTGACCCTAGTGTTTGGGCTTTTTTTTTTCCTCTGAATTTGCATGAGACTCTTCAAGGGGTTGTAATCTTTTCAGGAATCTATACGCTTCATCATATCCCACAATCCCATTTCCAATTGGGAAATTTTTAAAAAGGTATAAAACTTTTTCCTTATTTAAAAAAAAAATACAAAAAGTTTTGGATATTTTAAAAGAGTATAAAAGTTTTTCATATTTCTTTCAACTAAGTTCTCTCTAAGACAAAATTCTGAAAATGACAAAAAAACCCTTATGTCGTTTTTCAAAACGTTCCTTTAATAAATCATTTAAGAAAAATAATGAAGTCCAAACCAAATGACCTAATGGGACCCACTTCAGCGAATAAAAATGGTTGGTTTTGGGGAGGAAAAAGATTAATAAAAGGCGAAAATCTATCATAAGGGAATTATACTTTTATCATTTCTTAAAACTTTTTTAATGGAGAAGACTTGACTGAAAGAATAGTGGAAGACTTTCATGTTTTTTCGAAATATTCAAATCTTGATATAATGTTTTGAAAATGAGGCAAAAATTTTATACTTTTTTGAAAATTATCCTTTCCAATTATTCACTGGTGGTCATTTACTCATTTATCAAAATGAGTAGGAGAGCAACAGAGCCGGAGTCGCCTAGGACTCAGCTTGAGCCTAACATATGAACCATTTTTCAGGTTCAACAGAGCCTCTGTCAAATTTTTAATGATTTGGCCTTTATGCTTGATGATTGATGTGGATGGTAGGCCCCACCATGTGGTTGGCAATACAGAACATTAGATGATTAGATGTCATTTCCCTCCTATGAAATCATTAACAAATAGGTTTTTTTTTTTTTTTCTTTTTTTTTTCAACGGATAAAAAACCAGAGAAAGAGAGGAATGGGATGTGCATGAGAAATACACCATTTCCAACCCTGCTAACAAAATCACACCCACCAAAAAAGCAACCTATTAATCATTTACATAATCACACCCACCCCCACCCAAGGAAGAAACCTATCAACCCCTTGCTTGGCTAACACATCTGCTATGAAGTTAGCCGATCTAATATCATGACGGAAGAAAACATTGATTCCAATAGATAACTCTCTAATTTCATTCAGGTGGAAATGAAACTTCCAAGGATTAGTCTTCCGCTTATACACCCATGCGATCGCATTAGATGAATCACTTTCCATAATAAGCGTACCACCATATCTATTAGGAAATAGACAAAGACCTTCAAGAATGGCTAACACCTCCGCTTCATTAGAATCGCATACACCTACATACTTGGAAAACATCTTTATAATTGCAAAGCTCTTCCAATCCCAGCCAGACCTTGCTTACCCCTTGAAACACCATCCACATTAAACTTAAAGACCCCTAAAGGAGGAGGATACCAAGGGATTGTTTTCCTCTCTTTAAAAGAGCCACACCCCATACAAGCTCCCAAACTAGAAATAATATCGTTAAAGGTAAAATTAGAGAATTCCTTTCCAACCAAAGCTCATTTTGCAATCCTAAAGGTGATTTTGGATATCAAATTAGCTATTGATGATGAAAAACCCTTAAAGATCCTATCATTCATTTCCTTCCAAATTGATAGCAAATGGTATCATGCTCCATAAGATTCGGCCATATCCTACAAAAACACCCACCCAACCAAGACTGCCACATCCACAATACTCTTCAGGCGGCGCCATGAAAAACCGCATTTGCCAATAAAGCTGCTCCAAACTCTAAAGGCCACCTCATATTGAAAAAAAAAAAATGATCTACGGACTCCTCCTCCTTACCGCACATTACACAGGTATTTGACATTGACAAATAGTTGTGAATAAACATGAACCACTTGTTTAATTCCTGTTTTCAACCCCTTGATAGCTGCTAAACAATTGGGTCCTAAAATATCAGGAGAATTCAACTGGTCCATACGGGTACTGGGGGCCCATGATTAATTTGCAATAGTGACAGTCAATTTGATATGGGCCATCATTAAGTGAAGGGCTATCATTAAGTGAAGTAGTGACAAAAATCCAAATCAGTTCCAATCAAGAATGACTCTGTAACCACGTTATCTCATTATCTAAGCAACCTAATCCAACAAAAAAAAAAACTTGAGGTGAGTCTAAGAATCTCCCTATATCCTACCCCAGTCTTGAGTCACTTCCTCAAATAAGTTCCCTTTTTATAATCAGTCTCAAATAAACTTCTCAAGAACAGGAAACTATAATCTTGGAGAAATGTGGAGATGAATATTAAATAATTCCTGGAAATTAAAATTGCTTAAATTATTGTGATTTTCTTTATGGTTTTTTTTTTTTTTAAGTTTTTTCCAATACTTAGTAATACCATATGTTATTTATTTATTTTTATTTTTATTTTTTTTGCTGAAGAGGGTGTTCAGCGTCTTCGAGAACATGCTATTCCCAAGGCACATGATGTCCCTATCTCCCCCACGAACTGGGTTTGCCAAGCTTTTGAAAAATATTTTAAATAAATATTATGAAGCTGTATTTTTTAAAATATCACCATATATAGTAAATTACCAAAGAAGACTTTTGACCCTATCCGAAGGATCTCCACAGATTTTTCTAAGAGCCCTGTGGCCTACCATGTGCAAAACGATCTATAGGTTTGTCACATTACTAATAGAAAAATTAATGTGTGCGGCAGTTGTTAATAGCAGGGAAAATCTCCAATATGGCCTTAAATTTTTGCCTTATTTCAAAAAAGGACATAAGTTTTGAAACTTTTCAAATTAGTCCATAAGCTTTCTAGTAAATTTTCAATTAAGGACATCCGGCCATTTAAAGGTATTTTCTGGTGACTTTTTCTCTTAATATTTTGAAAATACCAAAATTACCCTTAAATTAAAGCCATGACATGGTTTCGGCGGCCACTACATGCAGCCAATTGCTATAGGAATACTGGGTGTCTTTAATCACCGTGAGGACACCGGCGAGGAAAATGAGGAGAATATAGAGGAAGTGAAGGTTTAAATAGATGAATGTCCTTAACTGAAAACTTATTGAAAAATTTAGGGACTAATTTGAAAAGTTTTGAAACTTGTGTCCTTTTTTGAAATAGGACTGAAATGTAAGGACTTTTTTGAAATTATCCCTTAATAGAAAAACCTAAAGATAACAAAATGAGCCTAGGGTGGGCTTTTGTACAAGAGAATGATTTAAAACTCAAACTAATGTCTATCATGCTCGCTTAATTGTATGGTCCTTTCACAAAAAAACTGATCCTATTGCAACTCGCACTTTTTTAGTCTATAATCCAAATATTTAACATACTTTTCATTGATATTTTTTTAATGAAAACCTTTGATACCCTTATAAATAAATAAATAAATAAATAAATAAAAAACTTACTTGCGAGAATCCCACCGGAAAAGATACATACAAAAACATCTTTCAAAATACATGAAATCTCTCTATTTCAAAAAATCCCCCTAACTGCCTACCAAAGTACCTAAAATCTCTCCACTTTAAATAACACTTTTCCATGTTTCCAGAGCATTTGTCCTTCTTTTTCTTCTTTCGTAGAAATTACAGTAAAAAGCCTGGAGAAATCCAAGACGGAATCTTCAAAACCCCTCAACTCCATGCCTCTGGTTATTTTCTACCCCAGAAGGTCAATAATCCTTCCTTTCTAAGGTTACATGCGTCCCTTTTGAATTTCTTGTGGGCCACAGTGATGTTAATTGTCTTTCCTAGCAGAAGTTGAAAATTTCACAGCGGGCATGAGTCTAATACATGTAAATATTACCCATACAAGCATTACACATACGAAACACATTACAACATTTTGCCAAAATTCTCATTTTCACATAAAGGATATCCAACTATTTTAGATTTATTTGGAATCTTAGATTTTTTTTAATAGTATTTCATGAAGAATTGATATGTGAAATTTTAGATATTGATGTTTAATATCATAAACTATGGATCCAGTCCATACGAATAGAACTATAGGTTGAGACTTTTTCACAAATTACTTGAATATATGACGATTTAAGATAATTAGTTTTAAGATCTTGTATTTGCTAGTTTAATAAACAAATCCAACTGTTTGGATTACAAATATGGGGCCCATAAGAATTAAAAAAATAAGGGTCAAGATGATATTATACATTAAATTAAGTTTCATTCACTTTTAAAGATAAGCATGTTTTTTTAAGCAGCCATGCTACTTGTCCCGAGGGAAATGACCAAAATGCCCCTCCCTAGTGGAGTTGGGCCAGCCTCGAGTCCCTCGGGACAAGTAGACTTTTTCTTTTTTAAGATGCAATACTATTCCATTCAACAGTGTGAACATCACTGTGCCTCAGAAAAAAACAGTGAACATCACTGGAAGCATATGGTAAATGCTGTCAGTTCTAAATGAGAGGTGATCGAGGAATTAATCATCTAGCAACATGGAACCAGGTGATGGACTCGAGTGTCTTGTCCACTGCAGTAGTTAATGTCTGTCTTTTTTCTCAAAACTGTCACCAAAATGTGGTGGAGATTGAAGAAGAAAAGATGATTGCTTATCCAACTTGAGAGGCCAGGACCATCTCCATATCCTCACTCTGGTGTGCAGGTGTTACTTAATATAAAACCAAAAATAAGAGAAAGCCTACACATTAGAAGAAAGCATATCAGCCCCTTTAATGGATTTGGAACCTGTGCTGTTTGGGATGGGATGTAACATGTATCTGTGAGTTAGGTCAAGTCTCCATCAGTCACATGAAGATAACAGGTCAACAGCTGTCCATGTATATTCATTAGCATTTGATTTTCTGTTGTAAATTAGAAAAGGAAAAATTGAGAAAGAAGAACTCCTGTGGTCGTCACTAGTGATTAATCTGATTCCTTCAAACACATTTACCTCAGAAGTTTCAAAATTATACTAATCTCACTATTATCTCCTTTTAAATTAGAACTGTTATTAAAATGACACAAATCTGAATATCAATACTATCAAATATGTTAAGAGTTTTAGGCTGTAAAATGAAGGGTTAAGATCATTAGAGAAGTTGATGTTAGGCTCATATCTAATCCATGTCCGAAATTATACATTACCCTAAATAGTTACGTGCAGCTTCAATTTCCCTCTCTCTCAAAAGGCACTCTAAGAAATGGTAAGTCGATATAAGTGCCATAACATTAAGGTCATATTTGGCAACCAAATCTTTCCAGAAAAAATTTTAGATTTCCACAAAGTCATGGTTAACTCACATTGGTAATTGTAAATCTCCAGAGGATTTGGACCAATGAAAATTCTAATTTTTTAGGATTTTTAGATCCAACCTCCTCCACAGGATTTGAAATCCTCACTTATGTAGATTTGCAAACTAAAACTATTTTTTCTCAAGTATACGTGTCTTTGGGCACCGATATTGATATCAAATCCTTAACTAGCCATACAAATCCTTAATGAGGATTCCCTATTCTAAGGGTAGTGAGGAATCCTTAGATCCACATATTCATTTCCTCTTACTAAATGTGCTCTAAGAGAATTATAGAATCTAACATTCGGAAACTTGGGCTCTCTACAATGAGCTTGGGCCTGTTAACTTATACTAATATTGGAAGATGTTTAAAAAAAGAAAAGCTCCTTTAAATGTTAGATTAAAATTTCTATTTGATTTTACACTTCTTCAATTCTATTTGTTATTCAAAATTTTCATTTTCACTCCTTTCTTCAAATGGTTTTTTTTTTTTAACACTTCTCTCTCAATTTGCTTTTCTTTTCTTTTCTTCTATTGCTATGAATCCTATAGCTAGATTATTGATGAGTAGCACTAGTGTCAGTGTCCACCCATACATGCTTACATGTTATAAAAGACCAAGCAATTGTTACCAAGAAAATGAATCAAAGAATTCTAATCCTCACAAGTTGTCCATAGTTACCCTCCTTATGTACACTGTCTGACCGCTTAACAATAGCTTATGTAATATTCTTCTCATCTTTACATGTCCTATCGGTTTGGAAACCTTCCTTTTCATTTACTGCTCTATTGTATATTATTTGCTTTATATATTTTTTATACTTAGATTGCACTTTAGACATGCTTTTCAGGGAAAGGAGTCTTTCTTTTAGCAATTGTTTATCTTCAATAAACTCGACCACAGTTCTCGATGGGTCCTTGGTCGCTTGATTAGGTTCGCTTGTTCCATTTGAGAAAGGAAGTTGATTGGACAGCGTTTATATGGGTCCATTCCACATGTTAAGTGTTATATACAAATCCTGCTAGTCTTACATTTGTTTACTAGCACTAGGCTTGCAACCCTACTAGCATATTGTTAGATTTATATCTTGTATTCTGGATTTATCGGATTGTTTTATTGGGTTGGCCAATGACCGAGTTGAAAGTCAGGGGTGTTATGGTCTTTGTACTGGGACTTTTTTGAGAGCCAAGAAAATCAAGATTATATATTTATTTAATTTGTAATGCTAGACTTGTGAGAGAGTTAGAGATGTGGGAGTTCTTTCTTGTGGGTGTCGGAGCCTTTCAATCCACGTGGGCTGAGAAAAAGTTGAGTTTTTTTCTTGTGAATGTAGGCAAATTTGCCGGACCACGTAAAATTCTCTATATGTGATCGATTGATCGTTTGATCACGGTAATTTCTGCTTCCAAACACACGCGCTCAACAAATGGTATCAAAGCCCAACACATATGCATGCTCTCGTGCATTGCGTATCCATCTATGGCCCAAAAGCCATAAATGACGAGACCATCAAATTAGTTTGAGAGACGACCACTTAGTTTTAGGCAAAATGCAGATGGTGGGTTCCATCCAGTTGTCACATCCCTGTAAGCCTTTTTGTGTACGTGACCAACCCACATGAAGCCCACTAGATTACTGTTCAGGGCTCATTTGCCTCTTGTAATTTGAAATCCTATGAGTTCTATGACTAACGGTTCTGAAAGTCGATTCAAAATTAAAGAAATAAGGTTGAATATCTAAAATTGATCATCAAATGATCGCTTTTTTAATGAAAAATGAATTAAGGGGACATGAGAAATAAATGCCCAGCCATCACTGTAGCAACTCGAGTCCTACAAAGTTGATGTCTCATTAGCATCTTCATTTCTTTTATATCCTTTCTTGAGCCCATTTGATAATGAATTCATACATATTCAATTCCATGTAAATAAACTTGTACTTGAGATCCTCGCCATCGTAAATCCGTTCTTTGTATTATTTTACAAGATATCATTGAGCTGACCTTTTTCTTAGGTTAATATATTTATTATCCATAGTGATTGTGAACCATGTTCGAACCCTATAAAATAAGTGGAATTAACTTTTTCCCCCTTCATTTGGTTATATTGGGTATTCGGCCTCTTGCATTCTACTCCTGCGTCCCTGTCCCTTCTCAGCTAATCTAGAGCAGAGGGAACACTTATATAAGTAATCAATGAGTTCTCATGGTATTCTCTTTTCCTTGGCTTGTAGACGACTATTAATTAATTAACACTGGGGTCTTGGCTCTAATGACAAAGATTCCCAGCTGTCAATGGATTAAAAAAATAACCAAGGTGATTAATTTCCAGCTACATATTGACTCACCCAATCATTTACCTATTCGGGTAGGCTTTATCTGGATCGGACTCATGACTCAATGTAGGTCCCAGCCAGGAGATAAAGCAAGGGACCACTCCCTTGGATAAGGACACCTGTCATCCAGTCCAGCTGGCAGAAGCCCATTGGCTCTAGCTTCCAAGAAGCTGTCCCACAAGTCCTAGATTAGGATAAGCCCCAATCCTTTAAATCATCTAGACTTTGTTTATTCAGTATCATATCATATACATTGAAAAAGAGCAATCGATGTAAGAGAAATATAGAATATTCGGATGCATATCCATATCAATGCATTATTGCATTAGGACTGACGTGGACGCTTGCTGTCAATTTGCAGCGAGTTCCTCCTGTTTGTGATCCTCCGTTCTTATGTTATGTGTGACTCAAACCTCTTCTACTACCGACTTGAATTAACTACAATTCAATGCAAATCAATCTGATAAGTTTGATGAGGATATGAATGGGATGAATAGGATGGACAGAGGGTGCTGCATATCTTGGACAATAGGACCAGCAAACTTGGCCCCACAAACATGTACACTCGAGCACATGAAAGAATACAAAAGGCATCTTGATTGGTTTCATTCCCACACCTTGAGCAGGTGAGAGGTAGAGAGAGAGGACCACAAAGATCAGCCCAATCAATGTCGTCCACGTGGATGCTGACCTGTATCCGTCATGTTCGCGGCGGCTCGTTCGTCCACGTAATCCATTGGGCCCCGCGAATACTTGCTATAAACGACCTTCTTCTGAGCCTCGGATCTCATAGAATAAACTCAAGAGAATCGAAAAAATAAAAAAACACTCGAACTTCTTTCATGGCTGCAGAGTCATCCATGAAAATTCCGGCAGATCGCCGGACTCCGGTGGGAATTGTAGATGAAGTGGACTCTGCCGGCGGGATTTTGACCCTTTCAGATATGGTATTCGGGTTTTTTGAAGACGGAGAAGGATCGACGGAGAGTTGCACCAACGACGGAGTGCAAACCACTTGCGTGGAAGAGGAGGAGGAGGAAGAGGAAGAAGAAAATTCTAACAACAGAGCCGAAAGGAAGGCCTTTTGGGAATCTCAGCATCAAATCTTAAAGGTAAGTTATCAATGTGCAATGCAAATTTTTTTGACTTTAATTTATAGGAGGCGGACGATGGCCATAATGTTACTTTCTTATTATTTTGTGGTTGGTGGGGGTGTTGGCTTATTTCATCATTAATTTATTTTAATGGGGGCATGTGCTTATTTTGCTGTTAATCACTCTCTTTTGGAGCTTTTTCCATGTCCGATGGGGGGCGATTTCACCTTAAAACCCTTTAATTAGGCTTGGGTCTGCCATTGAATGCAGATGATGGCAGTCCATTTTCTCTGATCTTTGTAGTTGCATATGAAGGTTGTTTTCGTCATTTGATTTTAATCCCCGTTACGAGAATTCTGTTACAGGCGGCCTTGTCTCGGACCAGCTCGTTGGAATTGAGGATCCGAAAAGACACGGAGCAGGCGTTGAGGGATTCGCGTGCAGAGGGGCCTGTTTGTGTCTGCCCGAAACCCGTTATGGGTGGGTGTCGTAACTGTTTTCTGAGAGACGTATCGGATCGGTTGAGGAAAGCCGGGTACGACAGCGCCATATGCAAGTCCAAATGGAGAAGCTCCCCCGATATTCCGTCAGGTAACGTTTTTCAAGCGAGATGAGATGGAACAAAATACCACTGATTTATTAGGCGGTGAAATGACCATATTACCCTTGATGGGTGACATGTTTTGACACCTCAACGGCACAACCTGATCGCTCCACCGCGTTTCTTGATTGTTGGTGGCCCACCTGTCTCATTGATCCACTCTAATATGTCACTTCCTTCCACATCTCATCTTCATTGCATAGGATCCTTTTTCTTATCTGCTGACATGTGCACCACATGAAGGGAAAAAAAACACCTAGTCAGAAACGCCAAGTAATCAGGATTGCCCACCAACCATGATAAAAAATGGAGTTTTATGCTGCACAAAGATTCTTATATTTTCACACAATCTAAATAAACTCTTTTATTTTGTATTTTTATTAAAATATTTTTAGGATCTTAAACCCCATTAAACTACTATTTATTCCAAAACCAATTGTTAATAGGAAACAGCATAATAATGATTTTATGGTGAGGGCGAGAGCTCGACCACAATTATGACCGTTCAGGAGCGAGGGTGGACGTTGACCTTGACAATCCATCCCTCAACGGCACACCCGCCGCGACTCCTGATGCGCAACTCACAAAACGTGTATCCCGTGACTCAAACAACTAACCTATTAGGCTCTGATACCACTTGTAGAATCTTATACTCTATTGAACTACCGCTTATCTCAAAACCAATTGATGATAAGATACAGCACAACAATGGTTTTATGGTGAGGGCGGGGGCTCGACCACAATTATGACCGTTCAGGAACGATGGTGGACGTTGACCTCAACAACATTCTTCTATAATATTCTATTTTTTGACCCGTGTATCCTTGAAAAAAACTTATTTCATATGACTTTTTCGGCGAAAGAAGGAAAAAAAAAAAAAAAAAAAAACTTTACCTCTTAAACTTTGAGGACCTAAAACTAAAGTATAACATCATTTGATAGTTTAATGTTACATGTTTTTTTAATCCACATCCAATGCTTTCCATCAACATGCCTTCCTTGATCATCATGCATCCAGTTAGCTGGACTCTATAAAGGTGACGCAAGTATTACTCGCTACATTTAAACGATCCCAACAGCTGATAAGGGAGAATTAATCTTGTCTTAATTACCTACTTCCATTCTTTGATATTGCAGGAGAACACAGTTACATTGATGTGGTGTCTACTTCAAGCAGTAAAAAGAGCAGCGTGAGAGTTGTAATAGAAGTAGACTTCCGGGCGGAATTTGAGATGGCGAGAGCCAGTGCAGAGTACAGCAACTTAATAGATCGTCTTCCACAGGTTTTTGTGGGGAAGGCCGAGAGGTTGGGGAACCTGATAAAGATCTTGTGTGGGGCTGCAAAGAAGTGCATGAAAGAGAACAAGATGCACATGGGGCCGTGGAGGAAGCACAAGTACATGCAGGCCAAATGGCTCGGCACGTGCGAGAGGACGACGCCCTCGCCGGTTTTCTCTCTGGGCATTTCGGAGAGGCAGAGGAAGAGGAGAGCTTCCATGCTGACTATCGACTTGGGACAGAACTTGCCTTCCATGCATTGCACAGCTGTGGAAGTCGTGTGATAAGAGAGGAGCTAGTAGATCGGTTACTATGTAACGTAACGTTTTTGCTTGGTGTTTTTGATGATGGTGCACGTTTCACATCCTGTTGTAAATTGGCAGGGAATAAATATATAGATCGAGTGGTGGACAGACCGTCCAAACTAGTTTTGAGAGCTTTAATGTTCTTCTTCTTTGACACATATTCAAAGAAGTTAGCAATCTGTTCATGCCTTTAGTTTTTTGTTGTTAGGAAAAAAGATATCTAGTGACCCGTTTTATATACCCCCACCAGAAAGTAAGCAAAGTTTTTCTTTCAATTGTTTACCCCATGAGAACCTCTGATGAAACGGATGTTTTTTGAGGGGTTTGTATGAAAAAAAGGGTCTCATTAAAACCCGATAATACGAAATGAGGACCCAAACACTTTAGAATGATGGGAGCAGACCTTTCACCCCTTATTATTATTATTATTATGTTTTTTTACTACATTTCATGATATTATGGAAATGTTTGGTTATTCCATGATATCATGGAATGCAATTTTTTTTTAAACCTCTTAAAAATAACTCTCAACCCTTAGAATGAGAATAAAAAGGGCAAGAGGTCCTCTCCTTTCATTTTTAGGCTATTTTTTAGCAATAAGTTCCTTGAGCTTGTAGAGAATCTAGAAATAACTCTCAACCCTAGATAACTTATAATTACTCTCAAGAAAGACTTAACAAAAATGTCTGAAAAGAGTGTCAAAAGGGTTTAATAAAGAAGGTCCAAGAATATAAGTTGCTAGAAGAAAGAAATGAGAAATCAATTCAAGTAATATAGATAAAAGATAATGATAAAGAATTATATATATATATATATATATTTCGGGGCCATTTGTTTGCATGGAATTGGATTCACAGGGATTTTAATAATAATGGATGTGGACAAGTGGATGAAATTGAAGTAATAAAGGTGAATATTTATAAACGGCTATTGAATGATATCTCCCATTTAATAGAAAATGAATTAAGAAGAGATGGCAAATAAATAGGCAACTATCATGCTAATAAAATATTTATAGTAACCGCTGATTTTCATAGTTTTTCATAGTGCCTATCTCGTTGAATAAGTGAATGAACAGTGTAATGTTGATAAGCCCAATTATTCCTTCTTTATTTTTTTTTCATTCAGTTTTTTAACATAAAAACATTAAGGGAACTTAGTAATCATTTATATATGTAAATGAGGCATTGCGTAATGGTTACACATGACAACATTTGTTTGTGAATAATAATGCATGTGATGTGTAAAAAGTTGTAAAAATGATGCGTCAATGAGTAGAAAAATCAAAAACAGCAAGAGGCAAACAACTTAAAAGAAAAAAGGCAAACACCTCTACAAGAGAATAAAAAATCGTAAAGCTATCAAATTAAAGGCACACAAGAAAAACAGTACAGCAAGCCTGGAGATGGAAACATGAAACGACTCGTTCTATATTATATAAAGTGTTGTATCAGCCTGAGTGCTCATGCTGGCGTAGGACATGTGCATAACTTGCTTACTTGGGTCAAATTAACTTCTCTAGATGGATGTCAGCCTATTATCATATCTCTTAATTAATGTACTATCCATGTGTTAAGATCAACGACTAGCCTCGCTCTTGATCGGTTATAACTGTGGTTGAGCTCGCCTTCACCATAATACTATTGTTGTGATGTTTCCTATCACTAATTGGTTTTGGGATAAGTAGTAGCTCAATGGGGTGTAAGCTCCTACAAGCTGTGGTATCAGAGTTTAGGTTTTGTGAGTTGCATAGTCACGGCACACCTGCCGTTGAGGGAGGGAGGGATTGTTGAGGTCAAAGTCCACCTTCGCTCTTAAGCGGTCATAACTGTGGTTGACCCCTACTCAAAACAAATTTATAGCGGCATTCCTTCAATTTAGTAGCTTTTTTTTTTTTTTTGTGTGTGTGTGGGGGGGGGGGGGGGCGGTGGGATTATGCAGATGAGAGGATGCCTTCAGAAAAATATAAAATTGGAACTCTGTATGACCTTAGCTGAATCGATGGATTAAAAACAAACAGGCTTTTCTCTAGGAGAAACAAATTACAGGCCCTAAAAGAAAACGGTCAGCCGCACAGCGATAGTCATCAAAGGTAGTCTTAGGTCTTCCTCTCTGTAATTAAATAATTTAAAAGGTCTAGCACTTTCCTCTTTAGGAAGATCCCTTTTAGGAGATCATAATCATAAATTAATCAGAATTTGGTCTAGGCAATGATGGCTACGATCTTCAATAAAGAACACTATACTTAATTACACCTCCACAGCTCAAGCCTGAACTTGAGTACATCCCATTAGAACTCTCTTACATAGACAGGGGCCCACAACAATAAAGGGCCACAGGGTCATTTGGCTCATCAGGTTCATTGCCCCACCGTTTTAAGTATGTCATGTTTGTGTAAGTCTCTAATGTCAACTAGGCCAGCTCCAACTTGCACAGAGTGGAGGAACTAAAAAAAATTCCTTGGGACACAGTAAAAATAAGATTTCTTCAGAGGTCCATCTGTTACAGGGAAAAAAAATGGATGGTGATTTTTGGGTGACTTTAGTTCATCTACATGGCCATTAGTATCTGGTACAGTAGATGATGTCTGGAAAGCCCAGTTGGCATCCTTGCCATTTGAAAATTGTTGAATCATTCAGATATCAGAACAAGTGCAGAAAGCCTTGAGTGAAAGTTCTGCATAGGCAATCTCAAGGGTGAAGAATTTAGATCCTTTCCCATTTGAAATCTTACCAACTTGAGCGCAACACATTGGTCAACCATGGAAATCCACTGAGGTGTTACGATGCGGATTAAGGGCCTGTTTCTTTACAATAATTCAGATGCAAGACTATAAATCCATGTGTAAATAATGAGAATCTCTAGTAACCAATGGTGCATGCTAAAAAAAATGTTACCTTCGTAAAATTCATCGATCTCATCGATTTATTTAAGGTTGCAAATTGCAAAGAAAGGAAGCATTGGGTGCATTTCTGTACATGCAACATCAACCAGCTCAAGATCTGTCAACCTGCAATGTGCACCATTCCAAAAGGTATTTGAACACATGGACTCCACAACCCAAGCCATCCAATAGGTATGCCCAATAACATCTCATGACCCAAAAGTGAACTCACCTGGTGGCTCAGACATGCATGAGAAAAACTAGGGTGGACAAGTAAAACACCTTCCCGCAGCCTGCAACCAGTGGGGACAATTGATTTCCAATAAATCTTCAAGTTGGTCCACAGTTCCACAATTTGGCCATTAAATGGTGTGTGGACTTCTGGAGTCCCTCGCTGGCGGGCGCAACAAACCACCACTAATCCTATACTTCATTTTAGCAGTTTCAAAACAATGGAATGAATGAGAAATTAACACAATACCTTCATCTAAATGGAAAAAAAATAAAAATAAAAGAAATGCTTTCCTCTAGAAATTACTTGAAAAGGAATTCAAACCAAGCAAAGGAGAAAAAAAAATTCTTAAGTCAAAAATCTTGAAAGTGACCTACTACAATTAAGTAATTCTGGTTGCTCCACTACAAATCTCAACTCTCCATGTGCTATTCTGGAACCATATGAGCTGTGTCCATCCTTCCACAGGAGGTAAAAAAAAACAAGAGTATCTGTGAAGTTCATTTCCAAAGGACCAAACCAGTCACACACCCAACTAAACTGGAAAATTGGTCCACTTCCTCTTAATCATCTACTTCAGTTTCTTCAGAGCGCATAGTAGTATGCAAATATTGCAAGCATAATAGCTATCACAACGGCCGGGACGGCCCATACCAAGTATGATGGTGATTTCTTCTTCTTCAGCATGACCTTTCGAAGTGGATCTTGAGCTTTTTGTTGTTTTCTGTTCCTGACCTCCTTCTTCTGCTCTTTGTCCTTAGTAGGAACTTGACCTTCTATATTGTCCTCAGATTTCTCTGAATCAACAACATTTGTCTCTGCTTCAACCTGTTCATCATCATCAACAGGTGTTGATGACCCAGCTTTCTTCTTAGCTCTCTTTTCACGCTCCTGAAAAAGTTTTGAGGGAGGTTAAAAATGAATGCAAATCCTCAAGTCAAACAGAACTGGACACCATGTCAACAGAGCAATATATCACATGATGGAGGCAGCTAAAACGATAATTACAATTCATGGACCCTCCTAAGTGTGGTAAAACCTGTTCATATGACACAGACCCTCTCACTGGGAACTGCCCCAAATTGACTCCGAAGGTGTCGCACACCACTTGGATTATTATGTACAGTGAACATAAAAAGGGATTATCAATCCAGTGGCATATCATTCAAATTGGCGGGAAATTTGGCTGGTTCCCACATAAATCAGATTTATCATGCTAAGGTGGGCTCCAAACAATATTAAATCAGGTTTTAGATGCCCTCACCAGTCACCACATACTGGCAGCAGCAGGGGATCATTCCTCACAGAAATCCCAGGAAAAAAAATTCTAAAACAGTACCTTCTGTTTCCTTTCAGCTTCCTTTTGAGCTCTTATAGCTGCCTTTGCTGCTGCTTTCTCTGCCAACTTCTTCTTCCTTTCCAAAGCCAACTTTGCCTTAGCCATCTCTTCTTCTCTCTTCAACTCCTTCAGTCTACCTGCATCGATCTTCTTATCTTCTGGAGACTCCTTTTGAGGCTTTTCAGGCAAGGTGAAGCTTTCAGTGTCCTCAGAGACATCTCCCTTCCCTTTAATTTCCACTTTGGTTAATTTATTGTCTCCTTCTTTCTGTGCCTTGTTGATGGAAACAGTATTATCCTCCTGAGAGGGGTTAACATCTTCCTTAGATCGATTTGTGTTCACTTTCACTGACGCTGCCACTGGTTCCACAGTAGGTGAAATGACCTCCAAAATCAATGGTTTTTCATCAGGGTTTCTGATCCGTCCATCTCTACTCAATTGCCGGCTGTCAAGTGATCGCAAAATCCTCTTTTCATAATCATCTCTAAAAGCTTTGTTACTGCTCCACAGAGACATAAATTTCTCCATCTAAATGGGGAACATGAAACAATGGCGTAAACCCCCACAGAAACAAAAGGTGATTTAATGCAAGAAGAATAAAGGAATTGGAATAGCATAATATAAATGATATAGCACAAACCTCCATATGCATAAGCTCCTCCAAAGCAGCTACATCCTTTTTTGCAGCAAGATCTTTGGCATTGTTCAATAGTGAACGATTTTGGTTAAAATATGCATTCTGAAGACAGAAACCAATGAAAGATCTATCATGATACAAACATCAAGCCCTGCACCAATGCAACTGTGCATTTGTGGATTCTGATATAAATAATCCACTCCTTAAACAAATATTGGATGATGAATTTTAACGTGACGACGACTTGAACATGAGAAAAGTTTCTCTGTCCAGGTTGATGATCCCTCAATGAAAACGGGTAGGCCAAGGACATATAAATGGGACTCGGGAGTGTTAAGGATAAATCTGAAAAAGTGCAGCCTATCCAAGGTTTTGGCCCAGGATAGATTAGAATGGCGAAATAGAATTCATGTAGATGACCCAAACATAGCTGGTACAAGTTTTTGATGATGATGAATGGACTTTAGACCTTTTGGTAATTGGTTATCACAATTAAGTCGTTTCATTGAGAATTACACATCCCATTACAGGTACCCACACAAAGGAATAAAACAGATTGTTTAAAAGAGTACCAGACCCATAACCCAGTTTGTACGCCTGACCAAAGCAGCTTCCAGGATTTCTCAGAAACAGAGCACTAGGTTTGTAACTCAGGCCTCTGAGCAGCAATATGTGAAGATGGAATTGGCATCTTCAGTAAGTCTGTCAAACTAAACAACTGTAGTTTAACCCTAGTTTTCCTAAGACAGAATTTACACAGTGGCGTGGCACCACCTAACAGATTTAGTTTTTTTATCAGTTAACAAAGTTAGTCATAAAAACGAGGATAATAGATCATATTAAAATACAGATTCAGTTAGTCATAAAAACGAGGATAAGGGGTCACATTAAAATACAGATTCCGGCTCAGGTTGGATTGAGGAATGCATGTTCGTTTCGGCTCTGGTCTGGTACAAACTGATCAGAGTTGCAGATGCAAGTTGATGATGTTCTTAAGACCAAGATGAGTGGCAGTCCAGAAATTTTTAAGAGCTGGTGCGTCATTTCATAGATTGCCAGCACTTTCGGTCCAGGAGATGTTTGGCAAAGGAAGTCAGGCCAAACAATTAAGTTTGGAAAGCCACTAAAGGACTGATAATTTGGTTATACTAGTTATTGAATAGTGAGCTGCAGCAGGTAGATGTTTTAAGAGGGCTCTGAAGGACAACAGCCAAAGAATGACTGCTACTAAATGGAAGATTTACTACCATTTGGCACTTCAATAATCCAAACAATGAGGACCTAGTTGAGAATTGAGTAGAGATGACATGACTGTTTCATCATCAAATGCAGCAACTTGTAGCCCTGCTTTAACCAGTGACGGAGCCAGGACTTTTTCTTGGAGGGGGCAAAAGTTTCTCTTAATGAAGAATTTGAGAAAGAATTAGAAATTTTATTACAATATACCTCAAAATTGTTATTACATTATAATGGGCACAAAAAGTTTATTGGTGATTTGATGAGTTGTCCTTTTTATGAGTAAAAGACCAAAACCTCCTTTTGTGTTTTAAAAGTTTAATTCTTTACTAAAAAAAGATTGTTGAGGGGCAAACATGAGGAAAAATAAACTTGAGGGGCAAAAGGATATGAAGAAAATGTATTGGTCCATATCTTTCTCCTAGTTTAAAGGAAAGGAACAAGTAGAGAGGGGGTAATTGACCCCTCTCAATCCTATGTAGCTCCGTCCCTGGCTTTAACTCAAGGATGATATCACTTTGGACTGATTAAACTACCGGAGGAAAATCACTCACAATTTGACTGAGGGAAACCAAAAATCCCATATATTGAAGGAATTGGTTCAAATGCTTCAAGTGGAAAGACACTGATTGATTTCTTCCGTCGTCATAAACACAATCTACAAATTTCTAGTCCCATATACTTGGTTGCATTTGTTCGACCACTAGGTAAAGAACAGCAATTAGTTAAAATTCAACTTGAACCAACCCAAAACACGACATAAAATTCTTAAGAAACTATTGGAAAGTACTTAGGACTCATTATTTGCTAGATACTTGAAACTGCCAAAATTGAAACTGGCATTTTAGTTGCAAAGTGAAAATTCTATAAGCAAGGTATAGTTCATCCAAAAGTTCCTCATACAAAAATACAGACAAGTCCATAAAAACATGCATATACATATGAACAACATTTACTAGCTACCAGGTAACCAAGAGAGTAAACAGATTAAAATGGTTACAATTTATGTTACCCGTTCCTCTCGTGCTTTTCTCAGTTCGTTCATAGATTCATATGCTTTATCCCTTTTCTGGTTAAGAGTTCCCAATTCCTCCTGCAAGGTATTAATCTCACTATCAATTGCCTTCAGATCTTCCTCCAGATCTTTGATTTTTCCCCGAATTGCTTGTTGCTCCTTTCTTACTCCATCCAAATCACCACCTATAAGCTAAAATTAGGAAGAGAATTTTAAAAATGTGAAATGAACAAGATCATTCCAATCAAATATATGACAGGTCCATAGATTCAGAGTGTTTTTACTAACAGGGGAAAAGAAAAACTCACTTTGACCTGGCCTTGGATAGCTTCTTTCTGCCCCAATGAATCCTGAATCTTTGCCTTCATGGCAGCATTAGCAATAACTTTCTCCCTCGTCCCTTCAAGTTGTTTGATATCTCTAAGCAACTGTTTCTCCTCAACTAAGGGGATGCTCTCATGCTGCATGCGATAGTGCAAACTGGCAATCTGTTTCAAGATGCCAAAATTAACAAAATCAGGAATGGCATGAGACGCGGGAAACAATACAATCCAACAATATAAGCTTACATGATCATTAAGCTCTTCCTCTGAAGAGAATAAGCCCACTCCCCTTTCTCTTGTAACATTGTTTGCACTGCGAAGCTTCCCAAGAGCAGCGTGAAGGGGTTCCAATTCCTTCCTCTTCTCATCCAACATCCCCCTGTATCGCTTGTCTTCTGCAGTAAGGGGCTTCAACTGTGAAATTACAGCTGCTCGGTCCGACTGCACAAATGTTGGACATGACAATTCTTCAAGAAGTAATAAAGAGTTAATTATACATAAGCAAGAAAGAAGTGCACAAATAGTGAGAAAAACCAGTAAACTACACATAACCTACCATGATGATAACATAGCTCTTATTTCCTTCAATCAAAAAGACACTCTAAGGAGCATTTAATTGCCCTTCCACCCATGATTAGGCATTCATGGTCTCCTTCAATTATTAATGGATCCAAACATATCTCAATATGCATCTTCAGCAATTAAAATACCGTTATCCATCTTCATTTGTTCTTTAATTGCCATAATTTATGCATGGTTATGAGTCCCCTACCCATACTGTGGCCAAGCAAAATCTAATCAACTAACCCTAATCATGTCTCAGCGTTCCTCGAGACAATACATAAAATTAGGCTTTTCCTCGCTCTCTCTTGGAGTGGTTATCTACAATTAGATCCAATGGAGTTGTTTGAATTTGGAGTTATTCCATTCACCCACATTCACAACATATTCCAACGTGACTTTGTTGTCTGGAGGCAATATTTGTAATTGAAAGGAGCACCATTACATGTGTTACATTCACATAACCAAGTCTCCCCTTCATCACTCAAAAGAAATATCAAGACCAAGTACGTGTAGAGATTTTCCTTTTTTTTTTTTTTTTTTTTTTTTTTTTTTGTGTGTGTGTGTGTGTTTGGGGTTGGGGGGGGGGGGGGGGAACGAATTTTTCTGTACCCTTTTCGCCTTTAATGCGTCAGTTAGCTGAACACGTGCTTGATTCTTCTTTTGAATCTCCTTCTCAGCCTGATTAGTTTTGGCTCTTAGCTTAGGGTCATCATAGGACCGAAACCTAACAAAATAGAAAGAGTGAATTTTCTTCGGTGTGGGCCACTCATCAACAGCATCCTTTGGAAAATTGGCATCAGCAGAAGGGTCTGAATCTCCTTTAGATGGCCCATTTGACGTTCCATGAGAACCATCCACTGCACCAAATTTAATAGGTTCTTCATATTCTGATCCCTGATTTGGTTTCACCTCGTCCATGTTCAGAGGCACTCCATCCTTTGCCTGCCCTTGTGGGAGTTCAGCACCCATGGTCTCCACACCCATGGTTCAACACTTAAATCAACAAGTTAAGAAAGAGAAGGCCTGCAAAAGGTCCAATTCCAGTATAAAAAACATGCAGTCAGAAATGTACAATGTTTGCATACAGAGAAACCCAAAATACAATGACGGGCCCATGGCACAGCATGATACCCATATATCTATCATTTACTACCAAGATATGCAACATTCAATTCTCAGTCAATCAACATTCACTACTCAGCCATGCAATATTTATTAGGTTTCTTATTTAAATAAGATATGTTAATGATTAGACTTTGTTTAAGGCTTTTATTAGGATATTGTAGTTACTTAAAGATGAGTGGAATAGATTTGTCATAAGCTTTGAGAATTATTGAGAAATAAAGGCAAGGAAGGACTCTGATCTAATTCAAGGGTCCTCTCCCCATCTCTTCTTCTTATTTTTTTTTCTTTTATTTTGTTGAATAACAACTAATAGTCTAATACTAGGATCGTATCAATTGGCATCAGAGCCCCATCAAACCAACGACATCCATTTTCCCACCTATTTTCCATGGCACCTGCAGTTAGAGAGCTAGAAAATGATGTGAACAATGTGAAGAACATCATTTGAAAAATCAAGAGTTTCTAAGTAAAATCAGAAGAAAAGATTGATGGGCTCTCAAACACCATCAAATCTTCTTCTAATGAGCATGTGCAGCGGAGATCAATGATCTCAAGTTCCATCAAGATGAACGATAGGAAATGAGATGATCTCAATACCACACAATTGAAGCCACGGTCATCCAACCTCGCACTACACGATTGGATTTTTCATGGTTTGAAGGACAAGAACCACCCACCTTGTTCAGTAATATCTCGGATGATCACATGGTAGCCATGACCCCTCTCTATCTCAGAGGCAATGCTATAGAATAGCATCAAAGGATGAAAAAGACACTTGGTGATCAGACATGGGGCCAATTTATTTGAGCCCTTTGCCTACGCTTTGGGTGTGTGGACTATGATGACCCCGGAGGAGAACTTTCAAATGATCAAGAAAAACGGATTTTTGTCTATGACCCCACTAGAAATTCCTGCATGTGAAACCTGGAGCACAAGGGTTCTTTTGGGGTCAGGGTGTGCGTGTGGTGGTGGGAGCTCAGTTAATCAACATTCACTACCTACAATGGCAAACCCGGGATTATCGTTTGGGTGGTGTGGGCAATTAGCAAGTGAAGGAGTTAAATTAGCAAGTGAAGGATATTATATAAGGGGTTTCTTGAATCTCATGAGTGCAACCGCAGCCGCATGCTAACGCTTGGGTCCACCCCTGACAACCCAGCCATGCAATATTTATTAGGTTTCTTATTTAAAAAAGGTATGTTTATGATATGACCTTGTTTAAGGCTTTAATTAAGATATTGTAGCTATTTAAAGATGAGTGGAATATAACTGTAATAAGCTCTGTGAGTTATTGAGAAATAAAGGCAAGGAAGGAGTCCGACCCAACTTGAAAAGGTCATCTCCCCTTCTCTTCTTATTTTCTCCTTTATTTTGCTGAATATCAACTGATACAGTAACGGGATCGTTTCACAGCGGAAGGGGCTCACTATTGTGACCTTTGAGTAGAGGGCTCGAGTCATGCCACCGATAAAAATCAAAAAAATAAAACAAATAAAGAGAAAAGAAAAGAAAAATAAGATGAAAATTGCCATGAATTCAATCATTCAGTAACATAATGCACGCATCAACAAAAATTACAACACTCCAAGTACTCAACAATAGCGGGTTGCCTTCCCCACAGTCTACCATTCACCCTTTCTCCCCTGTAGAGATGGATGGTAGTCTGGAATTTGAATGGCCGTGCAGTGGGGAATGAACACCAACCCAAAAGTGGCACTGATCGGACAATCCGAAAAATCACCAGCCACCCCATCACTAGTCAGTTGAGATGTGTCTCCCATTGCCCATTAATTATTAAGCACTAATCGAACAGTTATGTAATACCCATGTAGGACCCAACACAGTTTTGGAAATTTTGATAGAATCATGTTCCTCATTTGACATAATAAAAACCAAGCATAAAATCTTTGGAATCAATACTAAGAACAGAAAAATGCAAGCATAAAAATAAATACAAGAAAATCATTCTTTTCCACTGCTTAATAAAAAAAAAGAAAAATAGCATGAAAAAAAAAAACCAAACACCACCAAATGAAGAAAAAAAAAATCTCAAACATTTAGATATTTACCAAGAAGCAATCAGATCATCCAAATAACAAACACAAGAGAGTACAAAGTCAAAACCCCACAGAATATATTAAAAAAAATACACATCATCAAGAATCTTATTCCCATACCTGACATTCAAACCCTAAATTCCTCAAAAACTACACAAATCCACATACAATCACATTTCAAATCACTATACTGTGGCACAGCAGAATCTCAAATCTTAAAATAACATCCCTTGTACAATAAAAACAACACAAAACTAAACTATTACTTAAAGATTCTAAGTTATAAGATCAAATAGATTCAGATCCATCCATGTACATCACAAAACAAAACATACATACAACAAACAAACAAGATCATCATAGATCAAGAAAATAAGATACTTACAAAAAAGATAGATAGAAGATGTGTGGGCGATTTCAACAAACCGGGCCCCGTAACAAAGACGAAAGATCGAATCTTTCTGGTATTACTGGAAGATCTGAGAAGACCAAAAGGCAGTCCAGATCGAGATCGAAGGAGTTCGTGATTTCCTACGTTGGAAATGAAATCCTGGAGACTGCCGCCTTGCTCTTTCAGACATTTTTTTTTGTTTGCTGTCTTCAGGATGCATACATTAATATTGCAAGAAGAAGGGCGTTAGATTTACATTTCTGGTCTGTCTCAGATGGTGGGGCCTCTTGGGACGACGTAGGATAATGTTGGTGATCAACAGCAACGTCAGGGTGACGATACCGATAGGCCGTTACACGTGGATTCTCTGATTAAGTAGAAAATAGAGTGAAGTGAAGCTGTGCAGTGGGCCATCAGAATAAAGGAGAAACAGTATCTTTTTCTAACTCACAAAGCACGCGGGCGACGAGAGAAGAGAGAGAGAGCCCGCACAGGTGAAAAGAAGGTCCGTACAAATAAGAAAAAGGAGCCCATAGAAGTGGAAAGTTTGGCATATTTAGGATGTGAAACGGGAACAATTAGGTGAAAACTGTGACCCTTGCACCTTTATTTTAAGGAGATTCAATCATTCGAGCTGTATCAGGTGGTTGAATCTACACTGTTGGATTGAGGCAATCAGAGTGAATGATCCTACTAAAAAATGTGTTTAGAAAAAGGAAAGTAGAGAATCTACAGAGTCTCATCAAGTCTTCTAACTTTAACTTTAGAGAGCACATACAATAAATCAAATTTTTTTTTTTTTTTTTTTTTCCTGATGGAGGGTTCCCAACCCTTTAGGCTGGACTATTCCCTCCGGGCTCAGAGAGAAGCCGAGTAAAACCCCTGTGGCCCCTAGGTGGTAGCACAAGTGGACTCAACCTTCGGTTCCTGAATAGGAGGAACCGGGGGTCGATATCAAGACCTCTAGCTCTGGAAGAGGGAAGAACCGTGGTCCTGACCACTTGGCCAACCCCTTGGGGTTCAATAAATCAATATTAGAATGTAGAGAATTTGGCTATTTTTCCGCTTGTGGGCACCGACCGGTTGGATATACTTATGAGACTGCGGTTTTGTCTCTCCACAATGTAAAAGAAAAAAGGAATTTTATTTTTCCTAAATCACAACCCCACCCCCCAAATGTAGAGAATTTGGCTATTTTTCTTCTTGTGGTCATCGACTGGTTGGATATAGTTATGAGAGCTTTTATTGACACTGCAGTTTTGTTTCTCCATATTACATAAAAGACAAAAGAAAATTTTATTTTTCTCTAAACTACCCCCCCCCACCCCCACCCCCCCCCCCCCCTCCCTCTCTCTCTACCCTCTTCCCTCATCCTCTCTCCCCAGTCTCCGGTAGGGAGGGAGACACCCCCCCCCCCCCCCCCCCCCGGTGCCGGTGGGGAGGGAGATTAGGCGGCAGCTCAAGCTGGCCCGCTAGCTACCAGCCGTTCTCCCTCCCAATCGGAGACTGGGGGAGGGGTAGTTTAGGATTTTTTGTACGGTACAGAGAGACAAAACCGCGGTGCCAATAGAGACTTTCTATAGTTATTAGTTAAGAACTTTCAACTGGCAATGCTGAAGAGAGGCTCTCTATCGAAGTGTCAGTCCTTACCTGACTCTGTAGGGTTCAAACCCTAGGTACGAACCTATTCCCATTCGTGTGGGCTTTCTTTCCGGTTGTGTAGGCTCCCCTTGGGTTGGCTGGGGTGCCAAAAAAGTAAAAATTGATAGTTTGCTCGGGCTGGACAAAAGATTAGCCCAAGCTCGGATTGTGGGCCTCAATGAAGGAGAAAAAATATAAATCAGAACACTTATTTTAAGAGTTGTGTTACTGTCGATTGGTGGATCAAACTCACAGGTTGAGTAGCTTGTATGGGCAAAGACTCCTCCTTTCTATGCTGGTGAAAAAAGGGTCTTGATGGTGCCATTAAATGGAGGAGATGCAGCCACTTGGAAACCATCCAATAGGCTCCCTAAACTGAAATGGCCCACCAGATGGAGGCACTTGTCTTCCAAGCAGCAGATGATGGTGTGTCCCCCCAACTGAGCAGTCCTGGAAGGGTCGAGACCTAATAAGACTGACCCAGAAATTAGGCCCAGCAAGTTATTGGTAAATACCTGACTAAACCCTACCCAGGTGAATCTAGTCCATCCGTGAAGGGAAATCAATTTTAAGCAGGCCCACAACTATCTAAACAGAAAGGCCAACAGTCCAATAAGACCGATGGCCAAGTGCACCGGCTCAAGTTCTTTATTTGTATTGATTTTATTTCTTTCCTTTATTTTGTATACCATCATCCATCCGAAAGAGGAGCCCAATGAGAATAAAACACGAATGAATATAGTAAAGATAGATATGAAGAAGTACAACATATTAGGGATAGATAAAAATAGAGAAATCAAATTCATGTAGCTGACTCCCAACATATCATGCATCTAGCCGAAAATAGAAAAATTAAATTCATGTAGCCAATTTCAACATATAAACATTCTTCCAGGACTCCTTACATTATTTAGTACTTCCATTTTATAAATAAGTGGGCTTTTTTCTGCTTTTTTTTTTTACTTCAAAAATAAAAAAAAACCAAGCACAATAAGCAAAAAGTAAAAAGAAACTACAGACATAGCAACAATCAAATTTGATGATGCACAAAAATGTATTCGTGCACCACGTGTAAGATATGAGCAATAAATGCAGTAATTAAGATGAGAGAGAGAGAGATTTATAGTGGCTCGGTCAATGACCTACGTCCACTTTCGGAAAGGCTGAAATAGCCGGATGTATTAATTCTCAAGTATTTCAGAGATTTCAAACTTTGGAGAGGGTGTAGAATAGAGATTCTTGCTTGCCCCCCAAGTGCCGAGAGGCTCTTCTATTTATAGTCTTCCCCTAACAGATGGGGACGACTTTACAGCACCGTTCACAAGGAGCCTTCGAGCTGTCCTCGAACTTCGGGAGGCCAAAACATCTATCTCGAGGCCTCTTTTGGAGTTTTGACAACATCAGTCACGGCCGTAGGCGGTGAGTCTTGTAGGGCTCGCCGAGAGCTTCGATTTGATATATAATAAGCCTCATTTGAAGTTACGGACCAAAATTTACTGTAAAAATAGCGAGCAGGCGCGCTGGGCACGGTTCTGGGCTAGCAGAGGGGCTGGCACCTGTGCTGGGCTCCCCTAAGGAGGTCTGGGGGCCCCTGGGATGTGCTGGGCGCCCTTGGGGAGTGCTGGGCGCCCCTGAGGAGGTCTGGGCGCCCCTAGGATGTGCTGGGCGCCCTTGGGAGTGCTGGGCGCCCCTGGGAAGGTCTGGGCGCCCCTGGGAAGTGCTGGGCGCCCATGGGTTGGGCGCCTGGGAGGCCTGGGCGCCCCTGGGATGCCTGGGCGCCTGGGATGTCAGAGCGCCCCTGGTCTGGGTTCCTGAAGGCGTGGGGTTAGCTGCTGCGTGCGTGGACTTCTCTGCTGTTGCGGGCGTGAGCTTTGCTGCTGAGGGGCTAGCCACTATCTGCGTGGGCGAGCAGCTTGTGTGCTGTCCAGACATTTGATTCGGGCAGCCAGGCAACTGGTTCCGGTGATCTAATGTAGTAGTCCCGCGGGTTGTAGATAACCTGGAGATAGAGGCTGTTTGCGCGAGAGCAGAGACAGAGTTTGAGGGTTGCTTGTAAGAGAGCTACACCTTTTTGAGATCGAGCTTTTGGCGACCCGCGAAAGAGCCGCTAAGCTGGAGACTGGCTGCCTGTTTGATAACAGTGCAGAGGCCAAGCTTTTGGTGACCCGCGAGAGGGCAGATAAGCTGGAGACAGGCTGCCTGTTTGAAAACAGTGCAGAGGCCAAGCTTTTGGTAACCCGCAAGAGGGCAGATAAGCTGGAGACAGGCTGCCTGTTTGAAAACAGTGCAGAGGCCAAGCTTTTGGTGGCCCACGAGAGGGCCGCTAAGCTGGAGAAAGGCTACCTGTTTGAGAACAGTGCAGAGGCAGGTCAACCTTTTGGCGATCCGTGAGATGATTCAACTCGCCTGGACCTGTTGATTTCCTTAGCGTTCATATATTTTTGAGCTTTTGCCAATAGTTCTGGCATGCTCTTTGGTGGTCGCTTCATTACTGAAAAGAGGAAGCTTGATGACCGGAGGCCTCCTAGGAAGGCGGTCATGCTGACCTTATCATCGGGCTCTTCGACTTGAAGGACCTCCTCGTTAAAACGAGCGAGGTAGCTCCTCAAGCTCTCGTCTCGATCCTGTTTTATGTTGAGCAGATGGGTGGCAGGCTTTAGTTGGCGGCGTCCACCAATAAACTGTGCTACAAATGATCTGCTCAGTTCGGCGAAGGAGCCTATGGAGGCCGGGGTAAGACTGGCGAACCATTGTCGTGCGGGACCCTTCAAGGTAGTTGGGAATGCCCTACACATAATTTCGTCGGGGACGTTGTGCAGCTGCATCAAGGTTTTAAAAGTTTCGAGGTGGTCCAGTGGATCCTTCGTACCGTCAAAAGTTTCGACGGATGGCATCTTGAATTTTTGAGGGAGTGGGTAGTTCACCACGTCGGGCGTGAACGGTGTGTCCGTTCGCCTGACTAGGTAATCCACTGTCTCTGGTGCCTGCGCCTTCATGGCGTTGAAGACATCACCCAGCTGATTTTGCATTTCCTTGATCTTCTCGTCCCAGCGATTGGGGGCTTCCCTGGACGGATCATGGAAATAACTCCCATCCTCCGTGCTTTGGTTTTCACTTTCCCCCTCTTGGAAATGAGGATCCTCCCCATCAGAAGCAAAGCGAGGAGGTGGAAGTCCTCCGTGATTAACTCCCCTCGGAGGTGGGAGTCCTCCAAACTGGGCACCACCCGGAGGAGGAGGTCGCTGTTGATGGACACCACCCTGATGGGCGCCCAGGGGAACTCCATGAGGGGCGGCGCCCTGGGGAACTCCTTGGGCGCCCTGGGGATGGGCGCCCAGATGAGGAGCTCCCCGGCGTGGAGCTCCTGGATGTCCCAGGCGCGGTGGTCCTTGTGGTACTCCTCCAAATGGTGCTCCTCCCTGCCTTGCTGTGAGCATGAGCTGTAGGATCTGCTGGTTTTGGGTCACCAGCTGCTGCATAGTCTCCAACATTTGTTGAGGTGTGGGAGCAGGAGCATTTGGGGCAGGATTCGTCGGTGGAGGATCACCTTCGCCTTCTCGCGAGGGATTATCCTCTAGTCGTCTTGTAAATCTAGTTGTGATCACCATAATTTCGAAAGAGAATGATTCTAATGTGAGAACTTTAGTCGGTTCCCACAGACGGCGCCAAACTGATGATGCACAAAAATGTATTCGTGCACCACGTGTAAGATATGAGCAATAAATGCAGTAATTAAGATGAGAGAGAGATTTATAGTGGTTCGGTCAATGACCTACGTCCACTTTCGGAAAGGCTGAGATAGCCGGATGTATTAATTCTCAAGTATTTCAGAGATTACAAACTTTGGAGAGGGTGCAGAATAGAGATTCTTGCTTGCCCCCCAAGTGCCGAGAGGCTCTTCTATTTATAGTCTTCCCCTAACAGATGGGGACGACTTTACAGCACCGTTCACAAGGAGCCTTCGAGCTGTCCTCGCCGGGCGAAGACACCTGGGATATTCTCCGCAGGACTTGGTAAAAGCAGACGTGGATTGACTGTTTCCAAGGCGGTGACGGTGAGGCTCCCAGATGCTCTCTTGATGACGTGGCCAAGCTGATGGATTGGGCTTGGACCTCTTGGAGTTGGGCCCTTGGGCTTGTAACATGAGTTAGGCCCTTAGGCTTGGCCCATCAAAATTGACAGAAGCTAAGCCACAAACAAATAAGGAAGAGCTGACAGCCCATAACCCAGACCAACAACCACACTAACACAAAAGCCACAACCCCTCCAGGCCTAGATAAACTTTAGTTTCTTTAATTAGCCTTCCACATAAAGGACTCACCCAGATTCAGATTTTCCTAAGTTTCTAAAAGCATCCCTAGACAGACAATGACGACTCTAAATGCTGAAATCAAAGTCTCTTCCACAGCATTTCAAGATAGCTGTTTCAATTACTAATAGGTCAGGGTTTGTTTTCAGTTACTGAAGCATTATAAGAAAAAAAAAAAAAAAAAAAGCATCTCTGAGTGTCGCCGTGCAATCATAAGAATAATTGTACACATTTTCTGATATTGGAATGACAGGCAGGCCCTTTACGTAAAGCTTTCTAGGACTCTTTTTTTTTTGTAAAGAAGATTTCAAGGATACCTCTTGGGGTGTTCTTGTTGGGGGCCGGACTCACTACACAGCCTCAACCACTAGTAGCTTTGCAGGAAGTGTAAGTTCATTTCCAGCCTTTTCAGCTTTATAGGGACTGCATCAACAGTCAACACCATAGATGGAAGGTTTAGTTTATATGAAGTACTTCAACCATTTTAAATACATGTGTGAGATTAATTAAGATTGATGGGATCGAAGCTGGAGTGCTGCCATGTTGGGTACTTGCAAAAGGATGTTAGCCATGCGTTACAACTAGCCAGTGGTGGGAATTAGGGGCTAATTAACCTTGTGTAAGTTCATCTGAGTTTGGTAGGCCATGGGATTGGGCAACAAATTTTAGGATCCTGACCTTGATCACATCCTAGGCACAATGGTTGGGTTGGATTGGGCTATTGCTAAGCGAGCATAGAATATGTAGAGCTCAATGGATCAAAGAGCTGGTTTCTCAATATGGTGGGTTCATCAGATCCTATGCAGTCTAATGCTGTGATCCGGTTAAGGGTGGAAGTTGGCCTGTCATTGTGAATCTGCGCAAAAATAGGGTATAAATTATAGTTACCTGGTTCACTCAGAAGGCCTTCGAACTATGAATGACTAATTTAGAACAATTCTCATTTCAATCCGGGAACTGTTAATAATAAACTAATCTTACATACTTCTTTAAATCAAGTCCTACAAAACCACAAGTAGTGCCTACCTAAGGACACATTTGTGTTTATGCCGCGAAAAACCTGGATATGCGGAGATTTTCTTCTTTCGTAGAAATAAAAAATAAAAAATAATTTTTATAGAAGAATTAGTCATAAACCCTAATTACAGGAACTGATTAAGAACGACACTACAATATCGAATTAGTGAGCCGTACATAGCCAAAAGACCAATTTGACCCGCAACGATATCATTAGGGCTACTTAAAAAAAAAAAAACCTCTTTCCCATTTTTATCTTCTTCTTCCCTACAACGATATCATTAGGGCTCGTTCCCAAAAAAAAAAAAAAAACCATTTGCAATTTTCCCCCTCTTTTTCCGTGGTTTTGTTTTACCCCTCTTCGTAATTCCTAGTTTGGTGTCTGTTTTACCGCGGCAAAGAGAGAGCCTTTGATCCAATTCCAACTGTGGACAAGAGATCGATAGAAGAATGGATGAACCTCTTCTTTCACAAATATCCAAATGCATACTAATAATCTATTCCATAAGCCTCATAGGTTGTACCCCCAACTTCAATAGTAAGTTCTCTGCCGTTGGGAGAGCACTCTAAATCCGAATCTCTCTTTGCAATTAACGGTGGTAACGATACTTTTCCAACTACTACTTGAATATGATCTTGAGAGCAATAATGCATTTGTTATGCACAAAGAGATTGCAAATTTTGGAAAAGAAATGAGAAACAAAAATGGGAAAGAGAGAGGTTTTGAATTGTAGAGAGCAAAAAAGGAGAGGAGAGGCGAGAGAAGACAATGAGGTTATTTTTTTTCGGGGTTAAAAATGAAGATAGGGAAAACGATATATTTTCTTTGGAGAATAAGAGGGGAGAAGATTATAACAATGAGCCCTAACGATATTGTTTGGGAAGAAGACTCCAATAAAGTTAATGAGCCTTACAGATGTCGTTGGGGGCAAATTGATCTTTTGGCTGTGTGCAACACTCTAATTGGATGTTTTAGGGTCTTTCTTAATCAATTTGTGTAATTAGGGTTTATGACTATTTTTCTTTGTAAAAAATCCAAATAAAATGTTCTGAACCCCCCCGGAAATTTATTTTCCAAGGAATAAAAAAAAGAGCTCATTTTTATGTTTTTTTGTTGTAGTGGCACCAAACACGGATTTTACTGTAGCATAAAAAACCATTTTTGCAATCCTCACTTTTTTCATCGAAAACCAACTACACAAACATGCCATAAAAATCTGAGCTAGCCAGTCAAAAGCACTACAACAATGTAGTAGCGCGCCACGGACGAGGACACCTTGGGTTGAAATGGAAGTCCAAAGAATATTGGGTAGGGGGAGGAGGGTTAGATTCAAAACTCCTCTCTCGCGCCACAAAAAAAAAAAATGTTTTCCAAGGATACTATAGTTACATTACGCAAATGAGAAAAAATAGGCATGGAAATTTGAATCTCAAACCACTAATTTTCTGCTGTTTTTGCTGCACAAATGCACCCTAGACTGATCACTAGTAAACATGAGATTTTACTTTATTATTTTTTTAAACATGGGTGTTATATGTAATGATTCCGATTGTGGGCCTAAGTCTCATAGAAGTAAAATTCTGCCCATAATAAATGTAAAGCATAGTTATATTTAGTAATTTGGGTTTTAGATTTGGGCCCTAGTGATCAAATTATAGCATGGCAGATGAATCATTGAATTTGTCTAACTCAAACTCCAAATCAGACGAATAGAGAAGCGAATGAAATGAATCTACTATTTTGAGTTTTTTTATCTAGCTAAGTCTTGAATTACTTACAAATTGCAAACTTGAATGCGAATTAATTGAACTGCGAACAAAGAAACTATGGTCCATACACCCGTTGGCCGTAAGAAAATTCGTAGGGTTTTAGGACTCCAGGTTATATATCCAGTCTCACCCCAAATTTTCTTGTGAAAGCTGAATATGTCCTGCAGAAAAAATGGCTCCTGCATAACAATAAGATTATTGAAAAGCTGCTTTCCGTGTAGTAGAAATGCAATGCAGAACAATATAAAACAGCTAGCTCAAATTATTCCAAGTTCCAGTACACAAGTACAAAGTAATTTGCACACAATTTTTTTGATACTTAGTACATCGATATTTTGATTCGGAAATCCCAAACTGGACAGGTAGAGAAGTCATCGAAATGTTCGATTGAAGATCCATGATAAGGCCTACGCACTCAAAGATTATCAGAACTTTCATGGACAAGCTTGTGTAATCTCTCTGATACGCTAGCAGCCTCAAAATCATCTTCAGAGTTCAAAATCTGAGAAAAAAAGGAAAGCAAAGGAGAAGTCAAAAAATTAGTTCTCCTGTGACCTTTTCGTTTAGTAGGTTTTGAATTCGTAAGATTTATAGGCAAATTTTCTTCTATCAAAGATGCAAAAAAGTAGATATCCACAAGGGAACTTCAACCTCTCTCTCCTTCAATGAAAAACTCAAAATGATGGCCTGTCTTTGAAGTTTCAACTAAAACCCCCATATATCCTCAGTTTAAGCCCTTTACCCCTCACCTCTTTAATTAACATAAGCAAGCCCTCATGACCTTTTGTCTTCATGGAATTGAGTTCCTAAGAATACAAGGTAAAATGGGTTTAACAAAGAACTAACAAAGAGGTGAGAGGTGAAGGGTTTAAGATGGAAATGTAGATGTGAGTGACTTTTCTAGGATTTGATTTGCTAGGGTGATCGCTATATAATCGTTTGCAAATAAAGGGGACATTATTGGTGGCCATTTATGGTTCTTCACCTTTGTTTCCTCAATGTTAGCTATGCGATTGGAGAACATTTAATATAATTCAAAATAATTCAATTTCCATGCAAACAAATGCATCCTTGATGAAATACATATTTGGGATAAATAAAAGAGTAGGAATACAATTTGATAAAACATATGAGGTAATATTTACCTTGCAATGTATAGTGTGGAAGGCCTTATCACCCATAACAAAGAAACTAGCATTCACAACCTCAACACCTTCTTCCTCAAGAATACAAATGGTTCTGTAGAACACAAACTGATTATCCAACCCGCAAATCAAAAGCACCACCAAGGCAGAACCAAGATCTTGAATTTCAATATGAGGCACTTGGAAGTCCATCTTTTCACTGTCTGTACTTTTATCTATTTCTTTGGTTTCGGCCAGATGCTTCTTCCTCTCTTTCATATGCTCTATTTTTTCTTGCATAGATTTTATATAGTCTGCCGCTTCACCCAACTGATCTGAAAGCAATGGAGCCTCCTGGCCACACGAAAAAAATATTTATTTAAGTTAGAAGAAGCAAGTGAAGCATCTTGCTAACTCATTAATCTATCATTAGTAAAAACACTTCTCAATTTGCTTGTATTTCAAGTCGGCCACAATTTGAAAGCATGGTGTATTGGGTAATGACAAGATGAAAAACTTGCAATTAAACCTTCATAGATAACTCAAATTGAACTCTTGGCAACTAGCCGGAAAGCCCATCTTCAAGGGTTGAATAATAATATTAATACCGAAGTAATGATGTTAGATAAGAAAATATTAAAAAAAAATTATTTTGCCAATTTAAAACTTGATCATCATTTTAAGAAAAATCAACAACAATTGTAAACATGAGAACTTTTAAACTTGATAATATGCATGAAAATGTTCAAGGTAAAATTCTATGCTCAGGCTCAAATCTTAGTAATTTTTACTTCTACTGGGGGTGTGCAAGTAAAGAGATACAAAGGCAAAATGATTATCATTCATTATCTATTAGAATCATTGAAGATGCCAATGAGTGCAATTCAAAAGTAGGTATCTTGATTCAAAGTGCAAATGATAATTTAACAAATGCACAATGACATAACACCTCCACGAAAGAAAGGAAATTATACTTGAAAATCTCCAATTGGAAAGCGCCATTAGAAAATGAACACTTTGATGAAAGCATAGGAAAGAGGAGATAGGTGAAGATTGTAAAGAACAAAATTGATCCAGGTTTGAATACTGCAAGGAGGAATCTGAGCAAACGAAATAAATAGGGAAACCCAAGAGATGCTCTAGGGATGAAGAATATATAGAGAAGAGAAGAGGGGACAAGCATTTGTTGAAAGGAAGCTGGAAAACTGAGGTTAAAGAGGCAGAATAGAGATAACTGAAGTGGCAAGACTTCTATTGACTAAAGGAGTCACATAGGAGAGACTTTAAAAATTCTATGTGCAAAAATAAAAAATTGTTAAAATAAGAAGAAAGATGAATAACAATGGGTGGTACTTTTAAAATTTTGAGTAGATCAAGTCTTTTAGTTGTAGGTCAATTTGTATATTGATCATTGCAAGCACACTTATCCATTAGGTGGGAAAGTGACATGCTTGGACCCATAAATTCATTTGTAGATAGATTTATATGGTTAGAAAGTAAATATGACATATGAAATGATGAAAAAATACAAAGAGATACATGTATATTTATGTAGCCTGTAATTTGTAATTGAAGATAAGATTAATCATGCGGCTGTCACTTCGATTGAAGGGCCTCTTTCACAAGATGACATTTAGACCTGCTCTTATATAGGAAGGTCAAGGTCAATGAGTAAAAAAGAAATGTAAAGGACTTAGAATGCAATGTAGCTGAGATGCGAATGCTAAGACAAAATGAGTAGAGTTAGGAGAAAGGAAACAAAAAGGAGTAGGACAAGGGAAGACCCACCAGTTAACTTCAATAATAGAGGAAATATCAAAGAATACCATTTGTAATGAGTTGTGCAACATACAGATAAGACTCCAATTAGCCTGAGTATGACATGTTAAATGGTTAGTAGTGAAATAAACTAGGACAAGGGGAGACCAATTTAGACTTAGGGTGAAACATTGAGAAAAGACATGTTAAAGAGCCATCGCGAGCGGGACCTCATAGTAGAAGAGGGTTTGGTGGAATGCAAAACTCAGAAAAACAAACCTAACCAAAGAGGATTAAGCCACAAAGACTGTGAGAATGTTGAGTTTGTATGCCTTCTATTCTTTCTTTGCAATTTCATTCCCACACACTCAAATTTAACGTGGTAAGAGAGAGATCAATATTGTACATTGATGTTAGATAAGTTTTGGTTATTTTTACTTGTCTCTCGAATACAATAAAATTCGCCTTCTTTAAACAGATGGAATGATAGATAAATGATGAATGAGAGGGAGCAAGAAGCAAAGAAAACACTTGAGAAATCATCATCTTAGAAACCTTAAATTGAGGCTGAAAGTTACTATATCATGTGAACAAAATCGAAAATGCTCAACATGGTGCCTCAGTCTAGCATTCATGTGGAGAGGGCGTCTTGACTATAATTCAATCTCATGAGGGAAAAACTGAAGCCCTGTCTCCCAATCTCTAGGAGCTACACAGAAGCCCAAAATTCAACGGCAGTGAAATATGACTTGGACGCACCACACACACCACATGAACATACATGTCTATCCATATCTTCATCTATATCGATATTTGGTAGAGTCTCTACTAGAGAGAGACTGTTCTACATCCTGATTGGGAGTTACTTGGAAACACCACACACACCACATGAACATACATGTCTATCCATATCTCCATTTATATCAATACATATATCTATATCTAGTAGAGTCTCTACTAGAGAGAGACTTGCCTGCATCCTGATTGGGAGAAACAACCGAAGCCCTATATTGGGGGTCTTTCGGATCTTGTAAAAAAAAATTGAAAAGTGGTTAGATTTGAGAGAGTAGTGACTGGTTGTCGACAATTTCGTTATCTCATGGAGTAACTACTGCCATTAGTTAAATTGGTTATGCACCTACGATCACAGTTTTTGCTCCAACAGGAGTAGTGTGTGGACATCTCTCTCTCTCTCTCTCTCTCTCTCAACCACCCCACCACCCTAAAACTTACACCCAAAATGCAAGTGGGTCACATAACAAGAAGTCTCTCTCTCTTCCTCTCTCTTGATCGTATACTAGGAAAAGATTCAAGATCCCTGGCTTAGAAATAAACCAGACATATATGTATGTATGAGATGCAAGAACATTTGCATGAGAGAGAGATTTATAATACCCCTTTTGTTGTTTATGATAAAAGAGTAATACATACCCTTGAATGGTGATTTGAGATGAGAGAATTGAGCTTGGAATACAGCTCCTTCATTTGGTTTCTTCGGATCTTCTCTGCAGTCTTCCTATCCATTTTAGGTGAGGGATGGGACTTCTCCATTTTTTCTGACAAGGTCTCCCCAAAGCATACAACAGCCTCCAAGAACTCCCTGATATTTATTTCCACGGAAGAGAGAGGAAGAGAGAGAGAGAGAGAGTGAAAAGCAAATGCACTGGCAAAGTCATACAAATTGAAGAATTGAAGATCATGAAAGAGGACCACCCAAGACCTTACACTGTATAAAGTTCTTTGAAGCCGTGTCCCGCTGACTTTTTGACTCACTTGGTGCCACCGACCAATTTTGCAAAATTATCTTCCGATCCTATTTCGAGTTTTCGTACGGTTTAAATGCGGCAACAGTGTGCTACCTCCTGTTCACATGTCATAGTCCTTTCTTGTGAATGTTTAAAGAGGACCACATGGCTATTACTAATCCACATGCCTGGTTTTGTACCATTGATGTACCTATTCTTAATAAAGGTTTAAATTCTTCCAAAGAAGCCCATCCATACCTTGGATTGTGATCTGTAATTCAATTTCTATACAATGCAAATTTATTGTCACCATTGTGATAAAACACAACCCATAATTTGAGGTCATTTTGTAAATTCACCTTGGATATTGTCTATATAATGCAAATTTATTGTCACCACTGCGATATAATGCAACCCCCCATCCCCCAAATCCAAAACCCGAAACCCAAAACCCCAATGGGAAATGAATTAGGGTTACAGAGTCATCACCTCCTAATTCAAATCCTTGAAAAGTCCGTTCTCATTTGCGTTGTTGTCTTATATCTTTAACCCCTCACTTTACCTCATATCACACACACCTCAGCCCTTTAGGTAGCGTTTGGTTCGCTGGAATGGTTGTAGGCAGGAATGGAATGGAGACCAGAACGACAATGGAATGGAATGAAGTAGGAATAGTCAATTCCATTTCAGCGTTTGGTACGCTGAGGAATCAACCCAGTAATGGAATTCTGATTCCTATTCCTACGTTTGGTACGCTAGAATGCTACCTGGAATGGAATCAAATTTACATAAGATTGACCAAAATACCCTTGTTAGATTCTACTGTCACATTTGCAATGTTTGTGGTGGATGATTTGGGGGTTGGTCCCATAAAGGTGTAGTGAAAAAGTTTGTAATTTCTCATAATAATATATTATTATATTATATTATACTATTTGGGGGTGGGCCCCACAATGTGTAGTGAAAAAGTTTGCATTATAATATTTTTGGGTGGGCCCTACAAAGGTGTAGTGAAAAATTTTACAATTTCTCAAAATAATATATTCTTATATTATATTATAAAATTTGGGAGTGGGCCCCACAATGGTTGGTTGAAAAAACCATGCAACATAGCCTCTTTTATAATAGTAGATAGATAGATATAATATTATGGGTGGGCCCCATAATGAGTGGGTGAAAAAGATATTATATTATTATTATTATGATATAATAATATATTATTATATTTTATTATAATATTTTGGGTGGGCCCCACAATGGTTGGATGAAAAAGATATTATATTATTATTATTATTATGATATAATAATATTTTATTATAATATTTTGGGTGGGCCCCACAATGGTTGGGTAAAAAAGATATTATATTATTATTATATAATAATATTACAAGTGAGGGTATTTTGGTCTCAACAAAAAGTTAGAAATGAATGAAATGGTGATTCCTTCCGTTCTTTAATGGAATGGTGATTCCCTCACATAAATGAATGAGATTCCGGAGGTAATGGCCATTCCGCCCCTTTTTGGTGAACCAAACGCTGGAATGGTCATTCCACCATTCCATTCCGACCTCCATTCACGCGAACCAAACGCTACCTTAATGCTTAAAACTAAAGTTCAAAACCATTTGATCAGTTTGATACATATTGTGCACGCCCCTAGGCCATGTTCAAACCCATTAATTCATCCATCTAAAACATTCACGAGAAGTAGGCATATAAAGTGCAGCGTTCATCATTAACCTCAACCACCTTTTAGGGCCTGTTTGGATGTATGGTGAATTGAAGTATGGTGAGGTGAAGCATCAAATCAAGAGAGAATAAAATATAAGGTGTTATGATGGTGTTTTGTTTTTAGTTGTTTAGTATGAAATCTTTTTTACTTTTTGCATAGAAAAATGTAGCTTTTTTGTCTTTTAGTGGAGAAAGAAGGTTGCTTTTTTGACTTTTTTTAAAAAGATGGAGGGAATTATGAAATTGTGTACTTTTGATATGACCCATTGTCTTTTCTTGTCTGGATAATGAAGGCTTTACCTCACCTCACCTCACTTCACCACGCATCCAAACACGCCCTATGGTGTAACCCCCTGTAAGTAAAATGTAATTTACAATATTGATGAGCATGAAAGCAATTCATTTGAATCTGTCCAACAGATTAATGGACGCCCCCCACCTTCGCTTTTAAACTAATCCACCCGATTTGAATGGATCATTATATTTCATGATAGTCATAAAGTTCTACATGCATTGCACATGGGAAGCCTTTAACTGTGGATTATACAACACTAATCACACCTTTATTTTTTCTTGATTATTATCTTGTAGGGACGTTGATGGTAGTTTGCTTGATTTAAACGTGGTGACCAGCACATACTACTATATTAGTGATAAGATCTTATGATTGATCGTTTGTTCATATCTCAGATTCTAATCTATGGATTCCAACTCCTCTCATCTGTCTCATGCGAGTGTTTAGTGGGAAATGTTGCTTTCTTCTTTAGAAATTTACAGTGTTCTTTCCTATTGGTTCACGTACGCTCTTTTCCATTTAGAACGTGCAACCGAATTCAATTTGGAGCAAACAAAGAAGACCACAGGATTGCATGACTTCCCTCTCACAATGGTGGATCTAAGATTTTTGTTTGGGGGGTACGTATATGGTCAAGTGAAGACGTTAAATAATAAAATTGAGTTTTTAAAAAATTCTCTAAGACTATTCCTTGGGCACATGATGTCATGTCCCCCAAAATAAGAATTGGGGAAAAAACATAAAAATTAAAATCAAATTTAAATTCTTGTGTTTAATACAACACAAGCTTCCAAAAGTGGACCCACATAAAACCTCAACCCGTGGTTAGTCAAAATAAATTTCATTAAATGCAACAGAAGCTTTATTCAATTGATAGTCAAGGTTCATAATCAAGATCCAACACGAAAATCAAATAAACAATAATAGTTAAAGTTACAGAATAAAGTAAATAATTTCTATAAGAGGTCTCAACACTAAAAGAAAGTTCATTTAAAATAATTCTAAGATGACGTTATCTCTTGTGCAGGCTTAGACGGCTCTAAAGCCATCTTCGGCATCCTACTCGGGTTCGTCAGTTGGCTCAAACGTTTGAAATATTTGACCCTCCTCCATCTCCTCGGTAAAATAGAGTTCGGTACCTATACACCAAATATTATAAAGTAAATAGCAAGAACATAATCATAATTCGAAATTTAATACGATAACGAGAAGAATATAGACAAGTGTGATCATATAGAAGTAATGACAATGATAATGACAAGAAAAAACGTATAACATAATTCAAATAAAGCAAAAATGAGCAATATGATTCACACGAAATAAAGTGTCCATGTTGTAGGTGGTCAGCCCTAAATAAATCGGGAAAGTCCGTCCATAACGTCGGTGGTCATAAACCGATCAAATTAAAAAATAGGATAACCTGTTCACATTCATAGCGGATTATAAGTAATCCGGTTACATCGGTGATCAACCGTTCATATATCGATCTGCAATCGTCCATAAATGATCCACATAAACATAAACATATAAGCATAATAGACCTGAATAATAAAGCTGCGACATAAGAGTCTTAAGTCAAAGTAAAGTTCTTGCCATTCCACATTACATATCATAATCAAATCATCATACAAAATTTGCCAAGCCATTTTATAGTCCATAACACAATAGGGTATGCATCTAAAGGAATACATATCCTAAATCAACATATATATGCATGCGAAGGTTAAGACATAGATACAAATCAATCTTAAGGTCAAACATAAGGTCTCGTACCCAACAACTACAGATTTCTAATAGATAAAAGATCAACGCGTCCCTTCTCCATCATTGTTGTATAGACCCAATTAAGAGTTTTCCAATAAAGATGGGTTGAGTTCGAATCCATTAGGATTTCCCAAAAGTCATACGAAGCACTAAACCACACGTTAGTAAGATTACATTTACCTAGATATATTTACTTGGTCCAAAGATCCAATAATAAAGTACAAAAATATAATTGTAACACATTAAAACCAAAAGATATCATTTAATATTAATTTGCAAATAATAATAATCTTAGTTTATAATTTTAGAAAAATTGAGGACCTCACCTAAAGCATTTTCCAAATTTAATTCCTTATAAAATAAGCCACGGGTTCTAATTTGGATTCATTAAAACTATAGGGCCCTTTTTTTAAATTTCTAAAACCAATGGTACCAGGTATAAAAAGTCATAAGTTGTGTTTTGTCATAACCTAACTCATCTCACCCCCACGTCACCATAATTCTCTCTCTTATCTATCCACACGTCATCATAATTCTCTCTCTTATCTATCCACACGTCATCATTCTCTTTATCTCTTCATTTCCATATGCTACAAGCCATCTTCACCTCTTCCCTTACATAGAACCGAGTTCTGTCATAACCAGCGCACATCAACTGTACACTTAGGACAATGGCCCACTGATCAAGAGCCTACGATCAGCCCCCATCAATATGGTCTCCCAAGCCCTCTCTATAAGATCTATGGTCCTGATTTCCATTGGTGACCCACCTAGGCCCCACAATCTCCAAAAACAAAATTATCCTCTTTATTTCTTCATGCCGTCAACCCCCCCTTGGGTCGTTGGATGGTAGACCAAACATGACCCACCTCACACGGATCCACCATCTCTATGGTCTCCCGCGGGTCCTCCTTCGGATCCACGGATCATATTTAACATCAGGAGCACACCTGGATTCCACATTCCAAAACACAGGACAGTTCCCAAACTATCTGTGTCTGGGACCCGTTGGTCTGCTTCTCCATTGATTTTCTATGGGATCCAACTTCAGCCAACCTATCTACATTAACACACAATTTACAAAATCTTGGATGATTAAAAGAGTGTTTTGAAAACTAGATAGGGTGAGTAATGGCAGAAAACAAAACCGATGGAATCATCCTCAAATATCCGATCTCATCAAGTCAAAATAACATAATATAATAACATAATCAAATGAAAAAGGGCATCAAAAGGGAGTTTCTACATGCATCAACAAACAAATCAACGAAGAACACAAGTATTAAATTTATAAATTATGGTTAGGTATTTGCCTTAATTCCAAGTTGAAGAAAAGTGCAATAGGGTTCCTAACCAATACCCAAACCGAGATTCCCACAGCGCTCAAGAATAATCATATCACCGATCTGACTAAGAAGATGAAAAAGAAATGCTCAAATGAACAGATCTATGGTACTCCCATCAACATCTACCATTGGAAAGAGAAATGAGATAACCCTAGAATATAGATCTACTCCTAATGGTTTGAGGAGAGGGTTACCTGAGATAAAAAAGTAGAGCGAACAATGATGATATCCTCTGATCTTGATTCTAATGGCTGGATCCTAAATCTGCAACGGCTTAGGAAGTTGAAAGAGGAAGAAGACAAAGAATAATCGAGAGGAGTTGCAGAGATAAGTGAGGAGGGATAAGTCGTGCGGTTATTTAAAAAAGGAATTGTGTTAAAAGAGGATATTCTCTGGGCTTGAGTCATTGGGTCAAACTGCGGGTCAGGTCATCTACCCGTTAAACCAACTCACCGATCACACATCTAATCTAACGTGTGCTCCACTCAATCCTACACACTTAAATAACTAAAATACATTTAATTAAAATATAATAAAATATTATAAGTGGGACCGGAATCTTACACATGAAGTCCCTATCTACCTCATACACTGGATAAGCAAAGCTTTTGCTCTTCTGTGCTCACACCAGTCATGACTACCAATATAAATAGTAAGCTACAATTCATGGTTCTTTCCGTTACAAATTGTTTATGATGTTGCACAAATTGGCTTTGCACACCACCTGTCAAGTAATTGGAAATAAATGAAGTAATTTAAGTAGAGAGTGAAGACGAGAGTTATAGTGGTTCGGTCAATGTGACCTACGTCCACTTCTGAATGGCTAGGGTCGCCGGGTACTTTATTAATTCAGGAGTGCTGGGAGAGCAGATAGTACAAACTTAGAGAGGGGGAGGAGAGTAGTGCTCATGTATGAGTCTCCTTCCCCCAAGTGTTGGTGGGGCTTATGATTTATAGTCGCCCCCTAACAGGTTGGGGCGACTTTACAGCAATTGAGTAACTATCTCACGGATTCTTCTCAATGGGTGAGGTGGTTGAGGTGTTCTCCACGAGACTCGGTAAAAGATGAGGTGAGGGTTGACTATTTCCAAGGCGGTGAGGGTGAGCTCTTAGACGACCCTACATGCTTCTTTAGTGATGTAGCTCTTGGAACCCGATGAGCTTGACTGGGTGTAGACTTCTCTGGGCTTGGCTAGCTGGACCTCTTGGAGTTGGGCCCTTGGGCCTGTAACATGAGTTGGGCCCTTGGGCTTGGCCCATCAATATATTTGATAGAAAGGTGATCATAACTAAATCGCCTTGCATTTGGTGGAACTTGGCTCTGGGGTTGCCAATAGTTTATTACACAAAATTGAAATTATTGGTGCTCAACCAATTAAATCATCAAATATGCATAAATATTTTACACTTCATGCTTTTTTATTTTCTTTTTTTTTTATTTTTTATTAGAAGTTTCTTTTAGGATGTTACTTAATTAGATCTGTTAGGAACTTAAGATATCTTACGATTATGATTATAATAAGATTTTAGCATATAACTTTCTAAGATAGAGTTCTTTTCGGACATTTAGTAGGAGATAATTGGGAAGTCAAGTAATTAGTCACTGGTTCTTCATCTTCTACTTCCTTTGCATCATCACCACCAGAGTTTCTGTGGTCGTTCATTTTCATACATGCAAAGAATGAGAAAACCCTAACTTTCTTTCTCATATATGCACCATATATAGCTACAAATATTCGAAATACATACTGACTTAATTTACAATTAAATGATTGTTGATGGAGGCAAGCTAGTGGAATGAAGGCAGTAGAAAATGTGCGGTGGAGGATCTTGAATGTTCTACCAAAGAAATCAAAGAGATGGTCCCATTGCTCCTCTTTTTTCCAACAAGGAATGCAATGCAAAATCAAATGGCACATTACAGTAACAAAGCCCACAAGCAATGATGCCACGCATGTGCACCATTCTTTGAGAAAAAAGACAAACCAAATAAAACGACGTCAATCCTCTAAATAAAACACAATTATACACCATAACTTTCTTTACTTAAGAGGACGCTTGGCAACTGTCCGCGGAGTGGACTCCTCGCCCGTTTTCTACGCTTCCGTGGAAAATTCATGTTTGGTAAAGCATGAGAAATGGATGCTAAGAATCTTCCCGTCCATGCGTCCGACTATTCCCAACTACCGACCTGCCCCCGTACGACCTTGAAAATAAACGAAGGGAAAGAAAGAGTACTAGTAGGCGGTAGGTTAGAGGTTACCTACTTTGTCTTTGGAAATCTATTTTGTGGGTCCCACAATCATGAACTGAACTGTTAATTAGTTTTAAAAAGCTCAAAATGGCTATAGGATCAAATATCAGCCATTGATTCTTTGTAGTTTTTCAAAACAATCCAAACCATTAGATCATGATTTTTGGACTTTTGGTTGGGGGGGGGGGGGGGGTTTGTGTTTTACAAAATCTGAACTGATAATTTTCACAAGAAGGCCAAAGATAGCTATGAGGTCAAATATTGTAGCGTGATTCATCATAGATATTGACAAAATGACCACTTATTCTAGACCGTTGAGCTGCCACAGTACAAAAATTGGGATGATTTTGCAGATTGATTTTTTCGATTTTTTGCTTCCTTTGGGCCCCAGAATCATGATATGAACCATGCATCATTTCCAAAAGCCCAAACACTGTTATATGGTTAGATTTCACCCGTTGGTCCACCATGGATTTTTAGATATTTGTGAATAAGTCCAAACCCTAAAATATCAATTTTCTATTCTTGTGGGCCCCACTTACATGATCCAAACCGCTATGGGGTGAAACCGCAAGGCTTGATTTTTCATGGAGTACGCAAAATTTGCAAAAAAAAACCTATTACCATTGGATGACACATAGCACAGATGGTTGAAAGCCTCTATTTACCAAAGTTGGATTTTTTCCCCCATCAAGTCTTGTTCAAGGATATTTTGTTTCTAACTGATCAAAGATTACCTCTAAATATAGGATTCCTGTCAGTTTTCCAAACATGCCCTAAGAGAGTCTTTTCCAGTTTCTTTGCCGATATTTTTTTTTGCAACCCTGGCCAATCCAACTAGTGAGGTCTCATCAATCCGTAGAATACCCTGTAAATTCAAACCGCCCAAAATGATTACCATCCTTTCAATGACAAACCCTCAAAGTCTTACTACAATAGAAATTAATCCCACTATAAGATAAGCTCATGATTAACAATACTACTTGAAGTAAAATTTGAGGTTATATGACCAAGGAGATGCCAATCATTTTGAGCACTTCAGATATATATATATATATTTTTTATAATTGGACTCCACTGAAAAATATCCACTCCTCCGGCCTGCTTACACATGAAGTGTGTGGTAGAGACATGAGAGGATCCGGACTCAAAGCAGCTGGTGGGGACTCTATCCAGAACGATCAGTTTTTGGGGCAGAGGTTGGTGCTATTGTCCCTTCCAGTGTAGACAAAAGGAAAGAGTGAACAGGAGAGGATAGGGTGCATTCAATGCAATGCAAGAAAAAAGATAAGGCTATAGAGGAGGAGAGAGGGGCAGCAAATACAGCTTTGGCTTTCACATTCCCAGAGATAAGGTGTAACAGGGAAATGTGAAAACGACAGGACGAAAATACCGTGTGAAAGGAAGTAGTGGGAGGGACATGCTGCTTTGGACATGAGTCACTTTCAAGCCTCTTGACGAAATGAAATCCATCCAAACACTATCTTTTATCTTTTCAGACGACCCACTGCTGACCCTTTGAGATTGCAAGCCCCTAACCTACTGCCGGCCAACTTTACAACATGTGAGTGTGTATCACCTCACAAGAATCATATTCTTTGATTGTGGAAAATGGGGTTTGGCTGTTTCCTACCCCATCCTATCACCTCAAGTATCATGTTCTTTGATTGTGGAAAATGGGGTTTGGTTTTTACTCCTCTATTCTATAATATATAATAGACTCATACTTAAACCCTATCCCGGGTTTTAATTGAACCCAACTCAATGTCAAATTATGTCCTGATCTTTGACTTATTCATTCATTTGTTCCAATTGGGTTGATAGCTCCATATTGAGAATATTTTGAATTGAATGGGTTTAATTCAAATGGAATCCTGTAATTCCCACCGTCCATACAAAATTAAGGAGAGAGACATCAAATTCCGAGCACCGGCTGTGCGGGGCTCTTGTAGAGAATAATGTTAGGATGAAAGTGTTAAAGTTGGGTTTTTAACAAAATGCAATTTATCCTAGTATTGAACCCAGGATTGACCGAGATGGAAAAATGGGATTTACATAGCCTACCCTAACATAGCGGGGACAATGCTCTAATGATGCTGATGATCATCATCAAGTCAAAAGGTTGTATTAGATGCAACCCGGGTCCCATTCACCACTTAATGGTGTGTGAAATCAAGAACCATGACCCCCCTTCCTAGTTGGTTATGGCACGTTTGGTTAGAGGATTTTGAGAATTCATACTTTGGCGGGGCGGGGGGGTCATGGTTCTTAGAATCATGTAATTCCCAAAATACTCAAGAATATTACAATATTCAAGAAGCTGGAATTCTTAGAATCTCAAAGGTCAAAAGTGGCTTTACTGGGGGTTAATTTTAAATTTTCAGGCATTCAAATAAGAATTAAAAAATACTTTGAGACATGATCGGACACCAATGTCAGAAAAAAAATTCCAAACAAGTAAGCCACTAAGACTTATTTGTGCAACAAGAGGATTCCGCGCTTCAAGGATTTTTGTTCTATGGAAGAGAGGAATTTGTATCTTTACCCTTCTCATAGGAAATTAAAGTCCTCCCTCTAAAGAAAAATCAATTCATTGTTTTTCCCTTTTTATGAAAAAACAGCTTCACATTAAACAACAAACAACAGTTGTATTAAATCAAAACAATTTTCTCTCCATCATGACATTGTCTCATCGCACAAATGCACATTTGTGCACCATTCCAAACATCAATGCCCACCTATAATGGGCAAGGGGTGCTTGGGTTCTCAACTCTAAAAACTAAATAAATAAAATAAACTTTTACATGACACATAACCTTGGGTGTTGCCTCTTTGGCATAAGGCAAGGGTTTGCTCCCCAGAGTCATGTGTTTGAATTCCCCTGGATTTATCAGGTGCACCTGTGGGGGTGAGTGCAGGGCTCAATGAGTGAATACCATTGGGGAAACTGGGATACCTTAGTTGTTTAAAAAGAAAAAAATCTGCATGACACCGGAGCTACATAGGACCCTTTTAACTCTTCCATCTATTCTGATTTAGCAGTCCGTTGTAAAATAGGATAATATACACCTGCAAAGTCTCTCAAGTAAAAGTCCTGGAATGTCACTAACCATTAATTATCAGCTAAATTGCCATAGAGAGAGTGAAACTGATGTGATAAACAAGAAGCTATAGAACACAAAATTGCACCCAACTCAGAGTGAACTGCAAATTTGAGTGGATATATGGTCAGATCAGGTTGTCATCAACCAAGGCCCATGTATTGGGTATCATTTTCAAACTCAAACCCGGCGACCTGTGGCTGTGACTTCATATGTGCAACCAGTTAGCACTGGGAGGACAACCCAACCCAACTTTGTGAAAAGCATTTTTGTATTTTTGACTATTAGTTAGGCAATTTCAATTGGTCCCGGTGACCACCTTGGCACATGTTAACATCTTCACTAATCAGTACCAGTTTTGGGTAGGGACTACCAACAATCAGAACGCGGGAAAAGAAGGAGTCCTTTTCCACACTCAGGTCTCACATGTTCTTCTAGAAGTATGTAGTTTTCGGCAGACATGTTTAATTTCTCTTATGTACGGAGCCCAATTGTCGGGTGAAAAGGATCAAACTACAACCCGTGGGATGTAGCTAAGGTGGAAATTATGCCCGGCACGATCTAGCACCCAAAAAACTGTGCCTGGCCGTGCCCAACCTGTTTGACTATTTGATCAGGTCGTTCCCCTTGCCAAAGATGGACCGTGCTGGCCAAGGGAGCCCTCGGACTGGTACGGCACGGCACAATCTAATTCTTAGCCGTGTCGTATTGATCCAAGGTGCATGGGTCGTGATTGTTTTTCTAGGTCAAGATTCCCAAAACCGCAAATATAAAACATCCGTCACCTTCTATGGATTTTGGTATGCTTACCAAATATGAGTTTAAGGGCATGTTTCTTTAGTCGAATTCCTGGATTGTAGATGAAAAGTATGATCTTTGTGTATTATTGGAGAGATTTATTGTTACTTTTTCATCAGAATGTTCTGTGATTAATTCAACTTCATCTTGGATAAGAGGGGCTTTTTGCTGAGCTTCATCAAGCTCCCATTTGCCAGAAAGATTTATTTCATCCCAAGTAATTGGCTTGGGTGTGGTAACTTTATTTTTGAAATTGGTAAGGAATAAAGTTGTTACTCCTTTGATTTGAGAAGAATATGCAATTTCAGGAACAATTTTATTCATGGCTTTATAGTAGATTCTATATACAACAATAACATTTAGTGATTGAGGTTCCATGTTAAAACCTTGTGTATGTATTCCTAGTGTGATGGCTTTATGTGCACTTGAATCACCAAGTGATATAGTGAAATTAGGAAAACAATTGAAAAAGGCAGGGCTGTCATGAAGACTGGCTTCTACTATCCCTATTAGGGAATCTCTGAATGAAATATGTCTTCTATCCCGAACATAGGCGAGACAAGATGTATTCAAACAAAGTCTTGTTAATGACTTGATTGCAGCTTGAACAAGTGCTATATGCATGTATTTATATTTTTGTTTATGCATTTCAATTCTTTCTGTAGGGATGACATATAAATTTTCTTCATTTTGCTGAATTGAAAGGGTTTCTTCAACCGTCTTTATTACATAATTTGATTTTTGTATGAAAGATCATTCTTTATAGATTTCTTTTAAAGAAACTTTAGGTATTGTCCAATCTTGAATTGATTTTTCTAAATTATCAAAACTTATTTCTTCTAGATTTTTAATTGAAAGTTTATTTATAATGGGCATGATGGATGATGATGCAGATGCAGAAGAAGTAGAATCTGCATTAGAAGATGATGTATTTCTTCTTAATGAACTAAAAATTCCAGACATTATTAACTAATTACTATCATTCCTAGTAATATTTGCTATTATCTATAGAATATTAGAGATATTAGGTGAAAATCAATATTATTAGATGACCATCAAACAATCTCCCCTTTATTGTAAACAAATTATGGGGAGACTAAAATTGAATACCCAGCCACTGCCATAATAAAATCAAATATTAGAGACTAGTGTCTAATTCCTTCACTTCTCACCTCTGTCAATAAATTTTGCTGCAACTTATTCTACAATTCACTTCCATGCATATAATCAAGCCCTTATGTCAAAGTGAAGGAATGATAGATTGATGCTCCACCTAGTTTGGACATTAGAAACATTCAACCTGTCCGAAAGACTTGTTAACCCAATGCCCCATATCCATCATTTAATAGAAACTTAGACATTGCAACATCACATGAGCCCTTCATTTTTCACTTATTGATTATAGAACTTTAGTTTACAGACCTAATTGTATAACCATGACAGGAATAGAACACTTACATGTGAAAATACTCAAACACAACCTCATTCCACCAGTGAAACACCCCATACTAATCACTGTACTTGTTGTACGTAGCCCATCTCCCATGTTCTAGTACTGCTACTTATTCTTTCTCTCTCTACTCAACTGGTCATTACATTCCCTCTACATGCACAAACAAAATCAAGCATACCCACAAACCCTTCTTGATCTTGTTCGCAAGGAAGCGGCTCCCTGATCGAACGTTCAATCCGAGGAAGTGATCGTCCATAACATACACCTCATCTTCTTCCCCGTCCAAAGCAACAACATGTGAGTGTAGAATGAGTGCTAATGGAATATTGAAGATAGAGAGAATGGTAAGGAGGGAGGTGGTCATTCTCTCTATCAGTGTGAGATTGGAGATTTAGAGATGGGAAGTGGGTATTTGAAGGGGGGGGACTTTGATAAAATATTCCATGGATCTAGGCGGAAAGTTCTAATTCGTCCACTGACCAACGCTAGATCCAACACCTTTAATTTCCAGCCAACTTCCATAATTAAACTAATAATCATCCTGTGCTTGTGAAGGATGTACGGTTTTGGGTTGTGTGGGCCTAAATTTTTTTTTTTTTTTTTTTTTTTTTTTTTTTGGCATTTAACAACAGATCGAACTTGGGATTTGAAGTGTTGTTTCAAACACGAGTCCCGATTGGGCCTGATCCCTGAAACTAGGTATGCGTTTGTGCAGTGTTAGGGCCTCTTTGTTTCATGCAATTGAATTCTTATGATTGGTGTTTCTATAAGTAGTTAAAAATGAATAATTAAGTGTATATTGAAAAAAATAATCAGATAACTTCTCCTCTAAAGGAAATTTGATCAAGAGAAGATGAGAAATGAATCTATCACCCCATTCACATCACTGCCTTAAGTTATTCACCTCTACCCTCATATCCCTTTTTTTTATCGGTAACAATAACTTATATTAAAAGAAAATAAAATACAAACAAAGAGTACAAGAAGAAAAGAAAAAAGGGGGAAAGAAACACAGAGGTACAAGAGTAATGTACCCCCTCACACCACAACTGCATAATAAAACCCTCCAAAGGGGAAACTCTCTCAACACCTTGCTTAGCTAAAGCGTCCGCTATCATGTTTGATGACCTACGTTTATGTTCAAAACTAACATTAATGGTGGTGGATAATACCCATATTTCATTGAAGAGGAACTGAAATTTCCATAGCTAAGATTTCCGATTCAAAACTCAACTCACTACATTAGAAGAATCGGTCTCCACAATAAGATCGCCATAGTAGTACCTCGAAAAACACTGAAGAAATTCCAGGATAGCTAAGAATAGCTAAAATCTCAGCTTCATTAGAGTCACAAACCCCCACATTTGGAGAACATAATTAAAACATCCCCATTGCAATTTTGAAGCACCCCTCTAATACCAGCTAGTTCAGGCTTCCCTATTGTGGCCCCATCAACATTAAACTTAAACAAACCAATAGGAAGAGGAGACCAAAGAATAGATTTTCTTACTTTGATTGGGCCACACCCGATACATGATTCTCAATTAATAAGTATGTTATGAAGAGAAAAATTAGATAATTTCTTTCTACCCAAAGCCCACTTCGCGATCGTTAAAGTGATTTTAGAAATCAACTCCGCAGAAGTTGAGGAGGACCCCCTAAAAATTCTATCATTTCTGCCCTCATATCCTTTAGCCCTTGGCTCTTGAATAATCCTTAGGTGGATTTGATTTGCCAAAAATAAAATCCCTATGTATAGTTATATGTGCATAGAACTAGGCCTTAAGTGGTCCTTTCTCAGGGCCGATGAGCCAATAGATCCAAATGCTAATATGATTGACTTGACTTTATATATTGGCATATATCACTTCATGGGAATATGTTATGCGGTCACGTACAATGGTGTCTAGAAACCAAGCCTAATTATATCTAAATTAATTGTATTGGATCTGGTGGTGTAGGACTTAGGTTGGACATTGACCCGGCTTATTTGCTGCCTTACAAAAAACAAGTACTAGGGGCGGCCATGGGTCGAGTCTGGGCTAGGTGGGATTGATGTCTTGCTGAACAAGTTTGGGGCAAACCTAAAATCTGACCTGCATATTGATCAGTCTAGTAATTACAAACCCAAGTTCTAAATTCTCATATCAGGCTATAGGGTCAGGTTGCCAGGTTAAAGTATAATAACTTGGATTGTGGTGGATTAATGGAGTGACTGATTAAGTGGTATGTATGGACTTCACCCGAATCCGATCCATTTATTTTTCTGGTTGGAAATGTTAACTTCAATCCAAAGTTTCAAAGCTCCTACACCTTCCTTTGTTCTTTTGATTTTCTGTGTATCGATTTTTTCTTTAGTTTAATATGAGTTTCGTTATCAATAAAAAAAAAAATTCAAAGCTGCTGTTCAGGTTGGGTTTGTTAACCCAAACTAGAGAGAATATTAGATAGAGAAAATGGTTAATTTAAAAAAAAAAAAATGCTTTCAATCCACACAATCTTCTAGAAAGTATGCCCATTTACATGAACATTATGGGCTGATGGTGGGATCGTTTGGTTCCCACTTTTCAGGTTCAAAATAAATATCATCATTGCTTGAAGATGAAGATGCCGGCTCGGCGTTTTAGACGCTTGAGAGAGAGAGATGAGGCCGTGTTGACTCCATGGTCAATTTTTAAACGAGGCCGTGTTGACTCTACGGTCAATTTTTAAACGTGATCTTTTGCATCTCCCAAAGCCCCATGCTGATTTTTTAGTGGGGCACGTGGCTAACTATGTGGGGCCCACCGTAGCAAGATAAATGTGGGATACTAGTCATTGGAAAAATCAGGCCTATTGATTTGATGGGGGAGCAGCAAGTGATTTTCATGGGAAAATTTTGACTCAGGCGCTGAAGTGGACATGCACCATGGTGAAAAGAAAGGAGCTTCCTTCCAAAATAGGCAAAGTGAAAGGCAACTTCCATCATTTCGTTTCCAAGCAATCCCCGTTGAGGCTATGACTAAAAAGGCCTGAAGTCAAGAAAATGAAGAGTACCAATTAACTAATTAACAGGGGCATTTGAGCCATGCTACTTGTCCCGGATTTCTTGTCCCGGGACAAGCCCGACTCCACATGGAAGGGTATTTTGGTCATTTTGAAACATGACTAAAATACCCTCCCATGTGGAGTCGGGCTTGTCCCGGAACAAGTAGACTTTTTGGGGGCATTTACCAAAAGAGGAAAAAACTAATTAGGAGGGACAATCGTAAGAACTTGGGTTTCTTTCACAAAAATGTGGGCCAAGCTTGCATGAGCACCGTGAGCCAAGATATGGGTTCTTAGACCATATGCATTGTATCAACACTATGACATTTTGTGACAACTGTATGCAGTTATAGACCCATTCAACCTTTATCCAAACCATCTATCAAAGTATCAAATGATTTATTCAAATGATGCCACGATTGCTCACAACCAACTGTGTAATTTATATATATTGTAATTGTTGAATTCAGTAAGTATTGAGAAAATAATAAAATATTACAAAAGTATTGTGTTCTTTCTTACATTGATCTCTTTCTCTCTTTGCACGTGCAAGTCTTCCCTACCACGAGCACGATTGTCTTCTCCTCTCTTATGGGCGGGTGCTCTCTGTTATACTATTATTAACATGAACCCTAAGATCGTGAACATCATGATAATCACGTGTAGGATTTAATCTTAAATAAATTAAAGAGTACGTCCAGACATCCTGATGCAGAGAGCTTTCTGATCCTGCAGTCTGGTGCTGTTGCTGATTGATGCTGTGATCCGTCGAGAAAGAGACTATGTGAATGGTTTCGGTTTCTCTTTCCTTGCCTATAAAACCTTAATGTGTTGATTTTCGTGAATGCCTTTGTGATGGACGAAAGGCTTTGTTTTATAGGTGAAAAGATGACCGAATTTCCAATCAGGGTTTCCATAGACTTAATCCCAACCATCCATCAAGGTAGAGTTTGTTATGGAATACATCTCATCAAGAAACCTTTTTGTGTAAAGAATAGCATGTATCCTAAGAAAACAGATTTTCTATAATGACCACAATTCGGGAAAGGAAAGGACTTGTGGTCCAAGCAATGGACTTAAAGATAATTTCCTTACAGTCTCTCACTTGGTCGATAGGAAGATCCTTTAGTGTTTTTCATATTAGGAATCATAAGGCGCGCATTATATGCTAAACATTTCTTGAGTCGGTTATCATAAGTGTCTTGGCTAATTCGGTGGTCAATGGGAGTCATGGCGTGCACACATTATTTTGCAACATGCTTACTTCCATGTACTACAGCAGTGACCACCTGCATAACTAGACCGTAATAGGAGATATACGTAATGGTCTCATCATATCTATGTTGAAAGACTGTTTCTGTTTATCATTCATCCACACATAAATGTACACAATGGAAAAAAAGAAATAGCAGATGTAGAGTTGCATTAAGAGCTCAATAAATGTCAAATATAAGTACAGAAATAAAAGGCAGAAAATGATAATTAAGAACTATCTTCAAGACCCATGCTTTCAGTATGTCCTTGAAAGGTCTTTGGAGGTAGTCCTTTCGTGAATATGTCTGCGACCATGAAATCTGTACGTATAGACTCAATGACAAATTTCTGTAATCTAACATCTTGTTTCAGTGAAAGATATTTAAGGTCCATGTGTTTGGATCCCTTAGATATCCTGTCATACTTGGAGAAGAAGGTTGCAGCTTCATTGTCATAGTAAAGGGTTAATGGCTTAGAGATGAAATTCAAAGCTCCAAACTGAGAAATAAAATTATGCAGCCATGTTCCCTGAATTGCAGCCTCGTAACATGCTACATACTCAGCCATCATGGTGGATGAGTAAAGTAACTCGGATTTCTGGCTTTTCCATGATATTGCACCTCCACATAAGAGATACACATAGCCAAGAGTGCAAAGTCTGGTGTCAGGACATCCAGCAAAATCTGAATCTGAATAACCAGTCACCTGTAGGTGACTTGATTTTCTGTATGTGAGCATGTAATTCCTTGTTCCCTTAAGGTATCTCAGTACTTTCTTTGCAGCTTTCCAATGAGCGATTCCTGGTTTACTCTGAAATCTTCCGAGCATGCCAACAGCATGACTAATGTCAGGTCTTGTATAGACCTGTGCATACATCAAACTCCCGACAAGAGAAGCATAAGGATATTTTGCCATTTCTTTAAGTTCTAATTTGTTCTGTGGACACTGCGAAAGATCAAGCTTGTCTCCTTTATGCAGTGGAACAGGACTAGAGGAACAGGTCATCATGCCAAACCTCTCTAGAACTTTGTCAATATATGCTTTCTGAGACAATCCCAAAATACCAAGTGACCTGTCACGGAATATTTCTATTCCTATCACATAGGAAGCCTCAACCATATCTTTCATTTCAAAATGCTTAGAGAGATAGTCCTTTATTTGATGTAATAAACCAAGGTCGAAATATGAACTTACTCCCACTGATCTTGAGGTATATGCAAGGGTCAACGATGTTTTCTATGAAATTAAAGTTAGTAATGATTTCATGAAACTTTAGGTACCATTGCCTCGAAGCTTGTTTCAGTCCATATATTGATTTCTTAAGTTTGCAAACCATGTCTTCCTGACCTTCAATGATGAAGCCTTCAGGTTGACGCATGTAGACTTCTTCTTCCAAGTCTCCATTAAGAAAGGCAGTTTTCACATCCATTTGATGTAACTCGAGGTCATAGTGAGCTACTAATGCCATGATAGTTCTAAGAGAATCCTTCCTTGATACAGGGGAAAAAGTCTCAGTATAGTCAATACCTTCTTTCTGATTGAAACCTTTGGCAACAAGTCTGGCTTTATGGCGTTCAATATTGCCTTTGCAGTCGTGTTTGGTCTTGAAGACCCATTTACAGCCAACTGGTTTGTGTCCTGGAGGCAATTGAACAACTTCCCAGACTTGATTTTCATTCATAGATTTCAATTCATCCTTCACGGCATCAATCCATTTACTAAAATTAACATTCTTAATGGCTTGTGAATAAGAAACCGGGTCATTAATTGTCCCTTCTCCAGATTCTACTTGGTAAAGCATGTAATCATCGAAAATAGCTGATCTCCTTTGTCTTTGAGACCTTCTTAATGCTAGTTCCTCTGGTGCATTATCCATATGTTCATTGGCGACAATCTCATTATGGAGTTGTTGATCATTTATTGGATTTTCCTCATTGTTAAATGGTTCAACAACGGGAGGATTGCCAACATCTTTCGGAATAGAGGGTAAAGGGATAGGTACCCTGATTTCCTGAATGATCACATCTTGAGGTTTATTACTCCCACTGATTTTGCCATTCTCAAAGAATCTAGCATTACCTGTTTCAACAATTCTTGTACTATGGTTAGGGTAGTAAAACCTAAATCCTTTGGACTTTTCTGGGTAACCTATAAAGTAACCACTGATTGTTTTAAGGTCCAATTTCTTTTCATGTGGATTGTAGACTCTAGCCTCAGCTGGGCAACCCCAAATTTGGAGATGTCGTAAACTAGGTTTCCATCCTTTCCACAGTTCAAAAGGTGTCTTTGGAACTGCCTTACTGGGAACTCTGATCAAGATATAAACAGTTGTGCGTAGAGCATCCATTCACAAGGATATAGGTAAGTTAGCATGACTCATCATTAATCTAACCATTTTCATGTATGTACGATTTCGCCTTTCAGCTACACCATTCTGCCATGGAGAACCAGGCGTCGTGTATTGGGCAACAATTCCAAGTTTTTGGAGAAGTTTTGCAAAAGGTTCAGGATGTTGTCCTGTTTCGTCATACCTTCCATAAAACTCATCACCTCTATCTGACCTTATGATTTTCACTTTTCTATCTAATTGCCTTTCGACTTCAGTAATGAACACTTGTACAGCATTCACAGACTGAGATTTGTCATGCAACAAGTATAAATAACAGTAACGTGAGTAATCATCAATAAAGGTAATGAAATACTTTTCTCCTCCAAAGGTTGGAACATCAAAGGGTCCGCAAATGTCTGTATGTATTATTTCAAGAAGCTCAGTACTTCTTGTGGCTCCTTTCTTTGTGTGTTTTGTTGTTTTGCCTTTAATACAATCCACACATACATTAATATTAGTAAAATCTAGATCCGGAAGGACACCATCTTTTACTAATCTTTTGATTCTTTCACTGGATATGTGACCCAGTCTTTTATGCCACAAGAAATAAGAGTCGAGTTTGGATGACTTTCGTTTTGTTTCCTTAGAATGCAGGGTAAGTTGGGTTTCAGCAAGTTGACTATCAAGATGAAACTTGTATAGCCCATCAATCAAAATTCCAGAACCAATACGACTAGAATTTTTAAATAAACTGAAATTACCATTTCCTACTTCAAATGAGTAACCAACTTTATCAAGTGCGCTTACAGAAACCAAATTACGGGAAAGAGACGGAACATAAAGAGTTTGGCATAAGTCTAACTGATAACCGCTATCTAAAACAAGACGAAAAGTTCCAATAGCTTCAACTGGAGCTTTGTCTTTGTTTCCCATGAAAAGGAAGTTCTCACTTGGGTTTATGGTTTGGATCGTAAGGAATCCCTGCATTGAATTGGAAACATGAACATTAGCACCAGTGTCAATCCACCAAGCATCAGAAGAAACATAAGTAAGATTTGATTCGAAATAACTTACGAAACCCATAGGGTTACCTTTCTTTTCGAACCATTCTTTACGTTTAATGCAGTCTGCCTAAAAATGTCCAGGTTTCTTGCAAAATTTGCATAAGTTTTCCTTCTTTTTCTTCTTGGGGTTCTGACCAGCCTCATTAGATCTGGGTGGTGCCCGTTTCTGGCCTGAATTATGCTTTTTCCCAGCTTTGTGTCCAGCTCCTTGAACGAGATGAGCTACTTTAATTCCTTGTTGGTTCAGCCTGGCCTCCTCTTGAACCAGTTTGTTAGCCAATTCATTCATTGTCCACTTGTCCGTAATAGTGTTGTAATGAATTTGGAAAGGCCCGTACTAAGGAGGTAAACTGTTTAGGATAAATTGGACGAGAAACGCCTCATCCACTGATAATCCCAAATTCTTTAGTTTAGCTGTAAGGTTGGTCATCTCAATGACATGTTCATACATTGATTTGGTGCCATCAAACTTCATGGTTGTAAGATCTGCCATAATTAGTTTCCCAGCAAGAGATTTGTCTGCAGTCTTAAACCTAGCTTCAATGGCCTTCATATAGTCCTTAGCATTCTCAGGTGTAGGAAGGGATGTTTTTATGTTGGTGGCAATAGTCATTCGCAAAAACATAGTGCTTAGTCTGTCAGACCTTTCCCAGGCATTAAAGAAGGTTGTTTCATCATGGGTACTTTTATCAGTGAGTGAAGCTGGCTTATCTTTACGAAGAGCGATATCCAGTTCAAGTACCCCCAATGTAAACTCAACTTGCTCTTTCCATTCTGAGAAGTTGGTTCCATTGAGCTTAGTGACAGAGGTAGCATGCGAAGTGAGATTAGTGGTTGCAAGAACTGCAATAGAGATACAACAATAAGGCTTTAATAAAAATAAGACAACACACGCATAATATATGAATATAAACGACAAAAATTTAGGTGCTCCTGTGGGTAGTCACCATAATTTCTGCGCATTATACCATCTAAGGTCGTCATATTCAAGGTGATGTAAATGAGTGATGTTAATCTTAATTAGGAACAAACACTCCTTAATTATTGTTCAATCGTATGAGTATAATCCGCCTGTGGGCGACTAAATGCTTCATACCAACTTGAACAATATGTAATGTAAACATCATGATGGTACTTTTAGGGCCAAATTTCAGTATTTAATTGTTAGGGTCACTGTGGTGAGACCTAACCCTAAGCATACAACTTTGGTGATAAAAAAGGCTTAATATGAATATAAACATTATATATATTGCATGCATTCATGATATATTATTCATTGTATGAAAAGCACTGATAAAGAGGCCAAGCCCCGAGGGCTGTCCTCCGGCTCTTTTTTTTTTTTTTTTTTTGAGGCATTATATCATCGATTACGAAGAAACATGCTAATGATAATCAACATAATACGGAATAATTATGAAAATATGATCCAACTATATGGCCTATTTTCAATCCTTCTTTTCGATCATCTGTCTTTATCTTCGACTGCTTCAAAACGCCATCTTCAGTCTCGAAACAGCATCCTTTTCAATCATAACGTACCAGTTACAGATCTCCTCCATTATTACATCTAATTTTTACTCACGCAGGAGTTTATACATAATTGAAAATTCAAAACTTAAATAAATCACGATCAAACAGTCGTGCCCAAATTTAAAAAAAAAATTACGGAATAACATAAATATAAACCATTCATGCAGGCCATAATAGTTGGATCGATAAATTGCTGCAAAACAGAGTCAGAACGGATCTATATTTGCCGATTATGGCGATGCATAGTTATCCTAATTAATGGACGATCATGTGTTCTAAAACCATGCTCTGATACCACATGTTATACTATTATTAACATGAACCCTAAGATCGTGAACAGCATGATAATCACGTGTAGGATTTAATCTTAAATAAATTAAAGAGTACCTCCAGACATCCTGATGCAGAGAGCTTTCTGATTCTGCAGTCTGGTGCTGTTGCTGATTGATGCTGTGATCCGTCGAGAAAGAGACTATGTGAATGGTTTCGGTTTCTCTTTCCTTGCCTATAAAACCTTAATGTGTTGATTTTCGTGAATGCCTTTGTGATGGACGAAAGGCATTGTTTTATAGGTGAAAAGAGAACCGAATTTCCAATCAGGTTTTCCATAGACTTAATCTCAACCATCCATCAAGGTAGAGTTTGTTATGGAATACATCTCATTAAGAAACCTTTTTGTGTAAGGAATAGCATGTATCCTAAGAAAACAGATTTCCTATAATGACCACAATTCGGGAAAGGAAAGGACTTGTGGTCCAAGCAATGGACTTAAAGATAATTTCCTTACACTCTCTAGTTCCGTGCCCTTCATCTTTAAATTAACGACAACAGAGGGAGGACTAGGGTGTTGGGAATCCATTAAATTGAGCGATACTGAGTCTGAGGCTCCGAGCTAATACTCTAATGTACTCTGGATATAAGTTTTCAGTTAATGCTCTTTAGTCACAGCATGAGAGCAGAACAAGAAAATTGTACTGCTTTCATCTAAATACTATTATATCAGAGTTAAAGTAGTTTACACAATTCATAAATTTCAATAAACCAACCTCATGAACACATGAAATGCATTTGACTTGATTGGTGAAGTCAGATTCGGTCTAGGAGTGAGTGCCCCATCTTTCATGGTGAGGCTTTAAAACTCTTTTTCGATTGGTTTTGGTGCATAACTTGTATAGATGTTTAAAACTTGCAAGATCCCATGATTATATTTTTATAATGAGCAATGTTCCTAATTCTTGAGTTATTCATTCTCTCTGCTTGACCATATAGCCAAGACTATCATATATCTTACAGATTACATCTAATTTCATTGATTTTTCTAGAACCCCCTTGCTTGTTTATGCAAAGAGCGAGCTGCTTCGTCACCGAGCTACCAGTGGTTTGGCTATCCCATTTTCTTCAATATTCTTTTTACATAATATTAGTTTTTAAAAAAATTTGAGAATAATGTAGTAATGTTGTAATTTCAAATCACCCATGGTAGAGAATGTTAGCAGTCATCCTTCTTAGCATAAGTTTAGATCTTGACTACTGGGGTATTAACCCTGTGATCTTATGTATAGATTGGTTTGGGATGGGTTTGGTAAGCATTGGACTTGGTCCTTTTCATGTAAGAAAGATATAAGTTTTTTTTTTTTTTTTTTATAATGAAGGGTTCCCAGCCCTTTGGGCCAGAATAATCGCTATGGGCCCAAGAGAGAAATCGGGTAAAATTCCCCTATAGGCCCAGTGTGGTAGTGCAGTTTCGACCCCACAACCTTCGGGTGCAAACCGTGGTTGTCAGGGAAGTTGAGTCGGGTCAGGTCAGCTCAACTCAAGACCAACCCGAATTGCATGTGGGTAAAAAGTAAAAACCACACCTGACACAATTAAAGCCTAGCAACAATGACAACCAAAACATTTGCAGCAGGAACTAAAGGAAATGCTCAAGAATTCACCATTATAACTTATATATATATATATATATATATATATATATTTTTATTGAATTTCACAATAGGCAGTATCTCAAATAAATTAATTAACTAGCAACAAACATTTGGACTTCATGAACATATGAATCAAAGAAACCTGACTGGGAAATTAGACTCTCAACTCAGTTGGACTCCTGGTGAGGTTTTCCAACAGCATCTTCATATATCCTTGCAAAGGCCTTCTCCATGCATGAGACCAGTAACTGTGAATTTATAAAACCTTTCTCAGTCCCTAAAGCCATCTTCAGCTCTCCATTGTAACTCACCATTGTTATTGTAAGACTCTGCAATCCAATTCCAAGTGAGTCATCACATCATGACTGTAGCCCATCAGACAAGCCGGCAGACAATATAACAGATGAATGGCCCATAGGACTTAAGAGATTTATTGCTGCAGATGGGGTGGATTAATCTAAATAAATGGATGTCAGAGGAGTATAGGTTTAGTCAATACTCCTCATTCAATTCGACAACTGTCGACATTGTTGCTCAAGCACCACGTCAGGTGTGGCCCACCTTTGACCAGTCGTTATTAGAAAATGCAGATTGATTGGATTTACAAGATAAGGATGTCATATGCAAATGTAATAGGTGGCTGGTTATTTTTACCTGTGGGACCCCTACCACCATGAAGTATAAGCTCTTGACAGGATGATCTGCTATGGACACTTGCTCAATGGGCCCGATCAGATTGGAAATTGTCATGCTTGTGTTCTTCAGAGTTGAGTGGATGTATTGTGCAGTGGTCTGCTCTAATCCACCAGAGTAGAAGAGAATAATGTTAGGAATCAAATAATGCTAAGGATCTTGTTCATGGAATTGATCCTAGTTGACAATATCTTTGGAATCTATTCTTGGAGTGGAAATCCTGAGACAACTCATTTACGTAGGTATGGCTTTTGGTCAGTGGTGATGGAATCCAGAAATGGAGCGATTTTATTCTAAGAGCAGTGAGGGATCCGCTTACCAAACAATGAATTACTGGGCGTTGGCTCAAAAGAATTTCTTACTAGAATTCTGCATTTTGGCCGTTTGAGTTTGTGAAATTCTAGGAATTCCTTATCAAATTACTGAATTCTAAAAAACAACAAATTTGAAATAGCATTTTCTTAATCTTCTAAATTCTCCAAATTCATAATATTGACTATTAAGTTTTAGAAGACAATTTCAATAATTTGGAGGGAACAACATTTGAAGAATTATAAAAGTGATATTTCAAAAGGCTGACGCTTTGGAATTCACATAATCAAACAAGGAATTTCCGGAACCGCATAAACAACAACTGACTGCCAGAAATTCCTAACACACAAGTTCTGTGAGAGATTCTTATAAACAAATGCCTCCTTAGATGACAATTATATTACTAATGTATAAGATCAAATAAAATCATACCTCAGGGCCTTTGAGTTTCCTAATTGTCTCTAGTAATCTTCCTGTGAGATAAACAGCAAGAGAGTTTCTCTTCCTCTGTATTACTTGTTTGGCAGTAGAGATAAAGTCAAGGGGATTCACTCTGTCCATATCAGAATAGTGTGGGACAGACACATGAAGGAAACCGAACTGGTTGCCCCAGGGGGATTCACTGTTGGGATCAGCCATCTCTTCAGGGGACTGATACTCATTGATCATTCTAGTGTTGAGCAACACGAGTGCAGTCAAACGGGAGATCTCAGCCGCTCCTTGGCTCACATTTTGCAGATACAGTTGTACGCCATAGAATACAATCCCTGTGATCACATCATTCACAGTCTGGTGCAACAAATACATAATCAGCTCTCCTAATCTTAGTAACTTTAAGGTAAAATGTGGGCATATCTAGAATGATTATTAGATAACAGAGTCTCTATTTATTCCGCAAATCAGTACATAGTGCAATGGTAAGGTATACTCCTAAAGAGGTCCAAGGGTTAATCAAGTTAGATTTTTAGGATGAGGCAATGCTGAGCTTTTGTAATATTTGATTTGATACTACCCTGGGTTTTGTATATTGTGGAGGCCCAGGTCAGTGTCTGTGATTCAAAATTACAAACTAATCAACAGTCTGCCAAGGCTTTTTGTAGATAGTGGGAGTAACACCCTGGATTAAGTTACCCAAGTTGTTGATCTAATGGGCCACTCCTTGGATACTCTCATGTTAATGGCCAGATTCCAGCCATTCAGTTTTCACCTTCTAAAATATTTAGTCAACTAACAAAAATACTGAGATCTTAGCCTTTCACTTTTCAGCTTAATTCTCTTTAGCTGAGAGTGGGTGAGTTTATTTTGTCACTTGTCTTTTCTTTTATTGACTATTGGGTTTTTGTGTTTCAAAACAACCAAAGTCCCTTTTCAATCACCTTTGGTTTTTCTTGTTCAGGTGACTCTAGAATCCCACATTTGAAAAGGGGGCATCAGAGACTAGTGAGAAATTAATGCTAATACTATTGCGCTTATAGTAGATGCTTGTGCAGCTGTTATCTAATTCAGGAGCCAGTGAAGAGAAGGTTTGATAGCCTGACGTCCAACCCTGCATGAAGAGAATGTTTAATAGCGAGATCATGCTCACTACATTCAAGACACTTGAACAATGAAGATGACTAATACAATGACAATTTTCAATGTAACTAACATAGAGACTGGATAAAATGGGTGGTCGAGGCCATAGTATACTGAGACATGGACCAGACCTGGCATCTGCCCTTGGATTATACTAATTCTAGTTTAAAGAGTTGGACTAGGACCCAGACCAAATAGAGGGCTTGGATACTGACGTACTTATATTTATGAGGGAGAGGTCTATGCATGGATAGGGAGTGGTCCAAAAACTGAGCATGACTGAAGATCAGTTGTAGAGAAATAAAAGCCCAAAAAACAATAATAGGAACAGTATAATAAATTTTCAAATCTCCAACCAACTCTTCAGTTTAGAGTCGTGATACAAATTAATGAAGTGATGTTGAGGGGTTGCGTCTACTGGGGTTACCGGGTGAGCCCCACATGAGGCCTAGTCCATTTTTGTTCCACTGACAACCTATTTCCATATCTCATGAGATCAAATCTTTTGAATTACCTAGTTTACATACATATTGTAGATATGGTGCTTGCATGTTTAAGGTAATAGGGTCCTCCAATCTAAACCCTGTAAACTAAAACATATATTATTAATAAAGCCTTTGAGAGGTAGAATTTTCAAACAAGTTTCATGCATTAAAACTTTCGCACGGAAAGAGCAGCCTCTAATCGCAAATGGTAAGAGGCGTCAATTCTTACATGATTGAACTGGGTTCAATCCCGGACAGGCACCCCGATCCCTCACCCCAAGAGTTGTACTACATCATCCGAGGTCTCTTCCCTCGCGGGAGGGCGCTTCGCAAGAACTCGGACGGAGCCCCGTGGGACTTCTTCAAGATAAAATGCCCTGTTTTTCAAAGCCCATGAAGTGAACCCAAACCGGCAGTCATTTAAAATGGGTCAAATCCCTCCCCTATTGCTGTCGGGTCAGATTGGATGGGTACTTTTATCTTTTGATAAGAACGTTGGATCGGTCCTAGTATATGGTTTCAAACAAACATATTGCCTAGCATCATCAGGCAGGCAAATATCTCTTTTCAGATTGGGTCATCACTGGCCACAATCCCATTGGCCATTGCCCTCGCATACAATATAAATTTGAGCCCACCATCAATTGATCAAAGTATAAAACCCATGATTAAAAATAACAATAAAAGAGAAAACAGGAGAGCTCAATCAAAGAAAACGTTCTCCTGCACTCATGTGCGTTGTACATCAGTGCCATTCATCACTTGGGACGGGCAAAATCCCAAGGGGGTCCCACTTTGGCGACGGTCTGGATGTGCACTCCTACAATGAGGAGAAAATCTTCTCCCCAATCAAATGGTTTTGCACCCAATCCATCTTCTGGTGGGCCCAGTTCCAATCAGACCCTGATCGAAACAAGAAGTGGGGTATTCATTTTCAACTGTGTAGATTTCAAATGTAGCCCCCCAACTGATTAACTTAAAAATAAAAACAATTTGGTGAGAGCAATCTTGCTTACCCCTCTGAGCTTGGCTTTTACATGTCGGATATGATCAAGAGAGAAGGCTGCAGTTGCTATAGTAATGGGAAGAAATTCCACTCCCACGGTCCCCGACCGCACGGGCGACACATCGTCCTCCACCAAACTGCTTTTCAGAAGGCTCCAAGTAAAGTCGGATGTGGTGTTGAACATCACAGACAAAAGCCGAGTTCCATTTCTCAGTAACCCCATCACCCAACCTTTCTGCTCCTGAGGCTTTGACTGTGAAGAAGGAAAGGTGAGAGGAAGAGAAGGGTCATCTGCTCTTCTCACACATGAAAACAAAGCACCCATCAGAGAGAACCCATCTCCCATGGCATGGTGAAGCCTAACCACCAAAGCACCAGCTGCACTGCTTGTGGGGTACTTTATTAGGTGGATATCCCACAAGGGCCTGCTTTGTGGGAGCGTCTCCCTGGCTATCTTTGAAAGATACTCCTCAAAATACTCGTCATAAGCCTGCTTTGAAAGACCCTCTGGGAAGATTGGGATGTTCACATGGTCCTCTAGCTTCACCTCCACTCTCTTCCATTGCCGGATTCCATGCTCATCCTTCACCTGAATTAAAATAAACCCATACTATCTAAAATTCTAAATATGAACAATCCTACCAAAACCAATACCTTTCAATACTACAATAGTATATGTGGTTGAAAACAAAAATGGAGCTTATAAAGAAGAGATTGTACCATGATGGAGGAGAAGCGAGGGTTGATTGGAAGGAATACATCTTTGAGCATGGTCATGGTTGGGGAGTCATCAATTGGGATGGCAGATTCGAAGACAGCCAGAATGCTTACAGAGAGTGTGGCACTGTTGAAGTACTGGCCAGATGGGCTCACTGGCTCGGTCATTGCTGCCACCTCTTCTTCTATGGATCTCTCTTGCATCAAAGCCATTTGGTTCTTGGTTTAGAAATGACTCTGGTCTTTTTAGTTTCTCTGTATCTTCCTGTGACTATAAGGAGGAAGAAACAAGCTCACACGTTTAAAGAGAAAATATGAATCTGAATGGACCGGACCGTGGCTTTAATGTGCCAACAATGTCTGAGGCTCCGGGCCCGTGAACAGCAACCTAACTTTGGACGCCAAGGTTCAATGAGGCTGCACCTGTGGCTCAGGATTGTAAATCCATCCGTGGTCCCGTGCTTCAATCTACTGAAATCAAGTCCCTCTTTGTGCTGGTCATTGTATAAAGTTTCACCCCAGATCAAAACAAAAAAAAAAAAAGTGTCCAGCACAAATGTCCCTGCAAATCACGAGTATGCATGAAAAGGTATAATTTTGTGCAGTAACGAAGAAGACGGGAGTCCATGTAAGTGGGAAAAATATATTAATAGAAAGTGGAGAGAGTGTGATACTAGTTGTAGAAATTGAAAATAACTTGTAATCAAAATTAGAAAGTATGGTCAAAATTAAATCTAAAACCTTCCAGCTTAATATATCGTAATGTGCCCAGTGTAAGATTAATCACAAGAAAGAACACATGTTTTTAGGCTCATGTTTTTTTAGAAATGAATTTAACTGTGTGCATGGCTTTAGTTGGAGTGGAAGTTTAGATTGTGATTGTTCATGGTGAGACTAACTTTTAAAGGTTTGGAAGTGAGACCTATTGGTGGATTTATACCATTAGCAGAGAACCTCCACTGAAAAAAAGAAGAAAAGGAAAACAGAGAATCTCCAAGCACCAGTCTTGATTTTGCATTACCGTGCCTCTCATTTAGGGCACGCTCAAAATTGCAATTTTGTACTTAATGAAGTGTAAGATTCTTACTTACATGTTAGGCTGGAAACAGATCTAACCCATCCCACCAATTTGACCATCATTTCACCCACAATGTACATAGGTTGGTCATAGAGTAGGAGAATATTGCACGCAATAAAAATGAGTCAGGTTTAGTTCAACCTACCAGTGCACATAACCCACCTAATCCATTGTAATGGGTTAGTTCAGGGCCAACCTGCATACGTAAACCCATTTAAACACTTGGTGGTTTAGTATTTTCTGTTTTTGTCTTACATGGAATGAGCTAAGCTTTGTGTTGGCTTTTTTTCTTTTTTTTTTTTTTTTTTTCACTATAAACTCAAATGTAGCCTTAATAATTGAAATGCATTGGGTTTGTGCCATGCTTCTACAAGTTAGGTCAGGTTAAATGGGTTAGCCCACATAGGATGCAAGTTTATACGGGTTGGATCATGTTGATTTGCAATTGGTGGCTGTTGAAGTTACTAGACCTGGTTCCAAAAAGGGTCAGATATGGGTTGGACTTCAACCCATAGATGTGCCTCGTCAATCTGACCCGACCCATTTGCTACTCTCAGTCGCGAGCTGCAAAAGGCACACACAAGTTTACCAAGAAGATGCTTATTATGGCCTGTTTGCTTGTATAGAATGCAGAGGGATCGAATATGGAAGAATTCATGTCCTAAGTGGTTAAAAATGAGGTATCAAAGATGAAAATCCAAAAATGACTATCAAATAACATCCCATTTAATGGGAATTGAATCAACCAAAGATAAAAAATAAATACCCGGTTATCACCTTAGTAGTTCAATTCCTAGGAATGTTGAGGTCCCATCTACCATGCTACCTCATATCCTTCGCCCCACAACACAAACTCTTCACCCATCACCTCTGCAATATTTATAAAGATGAAGTTCATCTAAGCATGAATTCCTTTTTACTTTGTATATATTACAAATTGGTCCTTATAAAGAGACAAAGACAGCTTTGGGATGAGAGATCATAGTAATGGGTGCTTGCCTCCCTCACAGTGTGGAGACTAGAAACAACTAGCATCATACTCAGGAAATGGATCCCTATTTGGTCCAAACGGGGAAACCCTATTTGGACCAATGAGGGGGTGCCACATGGGAAAAGATATCACATTCCACCTAAGAGAAAAATAAAAAATAAAAAATCTATCTTCTTAGGAAAAAAACCTCCTTTCCCCATGTGGCACCCCCTGATTGGGTCCAAACAGGGGATCCGGATCCACTCAAGTTTTGTATAACCATAGCTTTTCTTTAGGGTAGGTCCCACATATTATCAATTCAAACTGTAGTACGCCCTGTCATCATGAATGTGAAGCCACTTCAAACTGAAAATGATGTTCACGTCTTTATGCACTCTCTGCTTTTTTTTTTTTTTTTTTTTTCTTGATTTGAGATTTTATTTTATTTTATTTTACTTTATCGTACATACAAATGGGCCTAAACCTTAAAAATCTAAAATTAAAAGCTATAATTCTAGTTCTTGCTTCCCTTAAAGGTAAGGAGAATAGCCCGCCCCTCGACTTCTTTAAAGGAAAAGATCATTGATCTACAGCCTGGCACCTACAGCCAAAAGTTTACTATGTCATGGTTGGAATGCACTCAAGTGGGTGCCTAAACCATGGAAAGAGAATTTATAACAACCATGGTGGTTATTGGTTAGCAACTGGGCCGTCTGACTTCATTTAAGAAAGGCTATTGAAGTCGGCAAGAGACTATTGCTTTTATGCATATACACATGAAAACGCAGTTGTTGATCAAGTCACTACAGTAAAGGCAACCCTAATAATGATGGCTGAATGTGTGTGTGTCTATATAAATATATATATATATATATATATATATTATCTATCTATCTATGATAATTAAGAAGGCTGAAGCCTGAAGGTGGATATAAAAGCAGATGGTTAAATGTAAAAGAAGAGGATGCTATAAAGCAGATGGTTAAGACTGTAGTCTGTACATGATGGGGATTGGGGCTTAGCAATCTACCACTCTTGGTGTGTGGTTTTTAGGATGGGCTGTCATATGCAAATGAAACTGAAAATAAACCTCTAGTTTATGGATGCTATAAATAAACTCCAATTACGCGGTTATATGAGGGACCCTGTTACACCATATTCCGAGTTAATCAAGATTAACTCTAGTTAATCAAGATTAACATGATTTAAGCATGATTAATCAATTTATTGATGATTTACGACTAATGTGGATTAAATTAGTCACAAATAAAGGAATTATGCATTGTGAACAAGTTTTGAAGTGTTTAGCTTAGTAGAGTTGAATTTATACCTAAATTAGTGAAGTTAAGGACTTCTTCGTGAATATGGGTTTATACGTATTTCGTCGAATGCGGTAAAATTTGGTGTCAACATGTGTATCTTGACGAGTACAACAACTTTCATAGTATACTCGTCTTCATTTGACTTGAAATGAGTCATATAAGCCTTAGTTTGACTTAAACTTGAAATATGCATAATATACGGGGGCTAAATGCAAAATTCAGTTTATAAGATGGAGAATCACCCATCTCAGTCGGTGAAAACATTCCAGAACAGCTAGGAATGAATAGGTTTTCTTCTTCCTTGCTTTCTTCTTCATTTCTTCTCTACAAAGTGTTGGAAAAGAGTTGTGCAAGTGGATTAAGAATAGGAAATTGATGTCTTCATCTTCCCCATCATCTTTCTTTCATTCCTTTGAAGAGAAACTTGAGAGAAACTTCAGCTCTTCCTCACTGTAGATTATAAGGGGAGTAGTTTTGGAAGTTTTTAGTTGTAATTAGGTTTCTTAGGCTTTTTTCATCTCAAACGGTAAGTTGAATTCGTGTTTAAAAGGTTTGGTGATATTAGGGTTTGATATTGAGTGGAATTGAGTCAAATAGAGCTCAAAAGAGAGGGTTTTTGTACCAGACTTCAAATAGAGGCAAGTATAAATAGATTATTGATGATGAAATGCTAGTTTATATGATTTTGTTTTGATTTTGTGGCAACTATAATCTCAGCCTGTTTTATTAGGAATTGAATGTGATTGAATGTCATCCTTATTGTATATATTAATTGATTGAATTGATTTGGATGGTGTATAGTTGGAATAGAAGTGTTATGTTTGATTGCAGATGGGATTAAGGAGAGGACAGGAGGTCCTGTGGTTATGTTGCAGGTTATGAATGACTTGAGTAGGAATGTTTGGAAAAAAGGGGCTGGAAACACAGTGCAGAAACAGATTGTGTTTGATGAAATTTTGCCCAGAATTGGGCCAGCCGGATTGGGCCCGCTCAAGTGGGTCGGCCCATTGGGCCAACAATGCCAACTTTGAATGGCCATAACTTTTGACCCATACGTCCGATTTTTGAGTTCCATATATCGTTGGAAAGCTCTTGAAATGTAGAAATCAATGGTACACACCTCCTAGTGATCATAGATTGAGAAATGAAGTTGATATGGGGATAATTAAAACAGGCCCTAACTGTGATGACATTTGTGATTCAAAATTAAATCAAATGTTTTGTTTATGAGCATAAATGGTTAATTAAAATTAGTCTAATGACTAATTATAATATTAGACTAATTATAATATAAATAAGAGATTTTAATTAATTAGGCTTTTCGTAAAGTAATGTTCTTGGATTTAGCTCCAAGATGAATTGAGAGTTAACCAAAAGGTTAACCGAAGCTGAATAATGGTTGATGATGAAAAATTAGCTTCGAAAGCTAGTCGATTAAATATCGATTAGTTAACCGAAATTAATAAGATTTCGGAATTATTTCTGAGTTAAGGAAAAAAGCCTATTGATCATATCAAGGCTGTTGTTATTGTGTATACCTCCATGGGTGTTATTTAAGGGAACTTTAATGTATAGATTTACATAAATTATGATGCTCATCGAAAATAACACGTACATTAAACAACTGAGGATTTCACCCGATTGGTTGGTATTGTTTAATTGAAATTGTAAATTGAATCCTAAATGGATTGTTTATTGGATTATATCCATTAATTTGTTATTGAACATAATTAATTGTTAATTGTATTGTTGATTGAGTCTGGCACTACATAATGATTTCTGTAAGCTCATTGAAGCTATAACTGCTGCAGCAGATTATTTGGGAGTGTTCCGGATCTCCGTGGTGATGTCAGATGTCCCTGGCCCGGGCACTGATAAATCCCACACTATATGAATCCTTCCGTATGGAAGATGGCAATCCTTCATTTTTAGGAAGATGGAAATTGAAATGAAATGCTATTGTAGTTTGCCAAATAATAAAGATTCATATTGATTTTGAATTATGTTTATACTAGTCTTACAAGGAATTAGACGGATTAAATGTGTAATTAGCATATTCAATCTTATAATTGTTTATACATTGCTGAATTGTCGAATTCATGTGTTATTGATGGCATTACAGGCACAGCTGCTCATGCCAGTCCTTCTGAGACCACAGCGCCAAAAGAGGAGACCACTATGGTTCCTCCAGGAGGATTAGTAGAGTAGAAATGAGTCGAAAACATTTGATATGATTTTTGGAGAATAGAACAGTAAATAAAATGAGAACTTTGTAGGAATTGTTGGAAATGTTTCACACTTTTCATTCCTTGCATTGTATTTAAATGTGCAAGTGAATGGTTGTTCATAGTGTAAATGAATTTTTCTTTTTATACATGAGTAATGTGTATTTGTTAATATTCCGCATAATGTTTTATTTGATATCCCTTGTAAATTTTTATGTGATTAAAGTTCACGGGAGTAAGTATGCGACGTGACTCGGGGTTAATTCGGATTAATTATAATCTCGGGCTCGGGTCGTGTCAGACCCTGACTTAGAAATTTTGAAATGGACCATCTTTTCAAACCAGATTGGTAATCAAGTGAGTCTCTACAAGTACTTGTGAACATGAGTTATATATGCATAAGAATCATACAATATTATATAAAGTACACTCTACGTCTACGGGGTTCTTGTCAAGACACGGGTGAAGAACACTCGATGTGCTGCTGGGTCTGCAATGACTATTTCAAGTCCCTCAGGTACTATTCATTCTTAGTAGATTTTTATTCTGGTGCTTCGTATTATATGACTGATGATTCCACTTTGTTGTTTAGTTGTTCCAAGCCTTGCACTCAATTAATGACCCATACAGCTAATGGGTCTTCGATGCTTATACAGACCATTGGATCACTCTCCACTTATTATCTTTCCCTTTCTAATGTTTTATATGTGCCGCAGCTTTCAATTAGCTTGATTTCCATTAGCCAGTCGACATCTTTTGAGTATACCGATTTATTTTCCTCTACTTATTATATTGTTCAAGAAACTTCCACCCGGAAGCATGTTAGGATAGGTCGTAGGTCAGGGGCTCTTTATTAGCTCTGTTCTCTACATCTTCCCATTTTGACATCTTCTGCAGCTTTTAGTACTTCTGTTGCTCCATTTGAATTATGGCATTCTCGTTTAGGTCATTTGTTTTGAATAAAATGAAGCTTTTACTCTCAAATGGTAGTCTAGGAAACATTTTTGTTACTAATATTTTTTTATGAATGTCTTGTTGTAAACTTGGAAAGCAACATGCTATTCCTTTGAATAAAAATTTTAATGGTACCAATGCACCTTTTGATGGATTTGGATGCAAAGACTCTGATACTCAGCCGGAGATTTATGTGCGTTCCGGCGATTGGGAAGCTCCGCGGATCTCTTCGCCTCTTGTCTTTCCTATGAGATTGAATAATACCAGCCATTGGGCTCCCTTATCTTATATAGACAATCCCCAAAGAGTTGCACTTACTAAAGACTTCTTCGCCAAGAAACTCACATCAACTAATCCTATTGGGGGTCTTATTAGTGGGACCAGATCAAGTCTTACATTAAGTGGGATTGTTTTCTCAGTTGGCATCAGCCCTGCTTAATCTGACGTGGAACCCATGGCATGCGGGCCACATGATTTCCTATAATTTCCCACTTGGCACGAATGCCATGTACATCAAACATATCACATTCCCATATGCATCACATGCCTTGCAAAAGACTCTGCAGGCAAAACTTTGGTGAGAGTATCAGCCATCAATTCCTCTGAAGGCATATAAAAAATTTCTATATCATTCTTTTCAGCCTTCTGTCTAATGAAGTGATACTTTATCTCAACATGTTTTGATCAACTGTTGAACTTTTGCTCATTCACCATGGATATTGCAGATGTGTTATCTACGTTAATTGAGATAAGTTTTTTTCTCCAATTATTTCCAAATCAATTAGGAAATATTTTAACAAAAGAGCCTTCTAGACTGCTAACTGCAGGCTATATACTCTACTTCGGCTATTGATATAGCCATAGAAGTCTGGTTCTTGCTACCCCAAGAAACTGCACCTTTTCCAAGGGTAAACACATAGCTGGTTGTTGACTTTCTCTGTTCTAAATCATCGACCCAATCTGCATCTGAGTAGTCGTGTAGTTCCAGGACTTCACCTTAATAACACAGGCGAAGATTCACTGTTCCTTTGATGTACTTCAGAATCCTCTTAACCGCATACCAATGCTATAATCCTGGGTTACTTTGGAATCTGCTTACGAGACCCACGGGGAATGCAAAGTCCGGTCTCGTACACAACATCGCAGCAGCATATTCACCCCCTATCGGATTTAATCCGTTTTATTTTCTTACCCTTTTGATTTTGGACTCAACAACATATATTTGAAACGTTTTTAAGGCCTCGTGTTTGTGTTTAATCAGGTACACATAACCATATCTACTGTAGTCATCAATAAATGTAATAAAATAGTCCTTTCTCGTTCTTTTTTGGACATTCAATGGTCTACAAATATCATAATGAATTATGGTCAATGTTTCTGAACTTCTAGTTCCTTTTGGAAATAGTTTCTTGACCATTTTGTCACTCAGACATGGTTCACATATTGGGTATTCCACTTTACTTAAATCTAGTAAGAGTCCATCCCTAACCATTCTACTTATTCTATTTTTGTTAATGTGCCCTAATCTCATATGCCATATCATTGCCAAACCATTCATTCATAAATTCACACACATAGAATAATGAGAACTAGATTTTATTTTATCATTAAGAGTGTCCAACAAATACAATTTATCAGAAAAAAAAAACCACTGACTAAAATTTGACCGCGCATGCCAATTGTAACCTCTTTATCTTTAAATCTGATTTCGAATCCATTCATAGCCAAGTGGCTCATAAAGATGACGCTCCTCCTCATAACTAGAGGAAAGAAAGCATCGAAGAGATATAGGGACTTTCTAGTTGGTAATGGGATTTTGACTTTCCCTACACCCAATATATTACAGAATGTTTCATTCCCTGCGTAAGTACTCTGATCTCCCGATTTCATCTCTTTGAATTTGACAAACCTAGTCCTGGTTTTTGATATGTGCCCGGTAGCTCTTGAATCAATCCACCAATTCTTATCATTGGTGTCCACCATCATGGACTCTGTGACCATCTCAACATAATCACCATGTTCTTTGGTCACTTTACCTTGCTGGCTAATCTCACCCATTTTCTTCTACATTGAGAACTAAAGTGTCCAAGCTTCCCGCAGTTAAAGCAAACACCATTCTTAGGCCATTTCCTTTTTTTATTACCTTTGAATTTTCTTTTATTTTTCATATCGACGGTTAACGCACCGTTGTTATTCTTAGTTTTAGCAATCATGGCAGAGTTTGTAGGTGTTACATCGCGGGCGGCCTGCCTTTATCCTTCAACAATCAATCTAGCTTCAAGATTCGGCAGAACCAAACCGTTCGTTGATCGGAGTCCGGATGCTCAAGATATCACAGTGCGAAGTTTTGACGGTCTAAAATCTCCCTACTTTGTGTCAACCATTTGCTGACGTCATCAGTCTGCATTGCTTGCGTCAGCACACTGTACCAATGCCTATTGGTGCTTGCGTTGGGTCGGGTTGAGCTCTGGTTGGATCCGCCCAAAAAGCAAATGCAGGGGGTGAGATTTCCTCACTTCCTTATCTTTTTGGCGCGTGTCCCAAGGAGAGATTTGATGACTAACACAAGACGAGATCGGCCACGTAAGACTTGATAACAGATGCAAGACAAGAGCAGTGCTTCTGCCTCGAGATGTGCTGAGAAAAACAATTTTTTTTTTGTTGCTTTTCCTGATGACGCCTAAAAACCGAGACGACCCTTGTCTTCTTCCTCTCGGCTTGGGTTTGCAGAGAAACGAAGAAGGCTAGTCCAATGGAAGCCTTTTCTTTTTTGTTTTTTTTTTTTTGTTTGCTATCGGAGGGTTCCCAACCCTTTGGGCTGGACTAATCCCTCCGGGCCCAGAGGGAAGCCGGGTAAACACCCCTGTGGCCCCTAGGTGGTAGCACTAGTGGACTCAACCTTTGATTCCTGAAGAAGGGGGAACCGGGGGTCGATACCAAGACCTCTAGCTCCGGAAGAGGGAGGAACCGTGGTCCTGACTACTGCAATCTAAAACGTGACTTCTCGATCCAAACCGTCGAAACGCACGATACCAAGCTCTGATACCAATTGATGGATTTAGATGCGGAGACTCCGACACACAGTCAGATATCTATGTGCGTTCCGGCGATTGGGAAGCTCCGCGGATCTTTTAGCCTATTGTCTTTTGTATGAGATGGAATAATATTAGACATAGGGCTCCCTTATCTTATATAGACAAGTCCCAAATAGTCACACTTACTAGAGACTTAGGGCCTGTTTGGATACACAAGAAAACACAAGAAAACAATATTTTATAGAATATAATCTTTCATTTTCTAAAGAAGAGAATCTTGTGCGTTTGGTAATCCAAGAAAAATTTAAAGAAAATAATCTTTTCTTTCAAAAAGCTCAATATTTTCTCCTACAGCTCCCCCTTGTAGAATATATTCTACAAGATATAAATCTTTCAAAATGACAATTAAAAAGTGGTAGAGTAAAGTAAAGACTTTAGTTCACCAAATCAATCATGATGTATTTGTTTACATATATAATAAAGTAAACTAAAAGTAAATGTCACGGCACGGTAAAGTTGGGGTAAAGTAAAGTGGGATAAAATATTTGGTAAAGTAAAGTAGGAAGGATGGTAAAGTAGTTTCTTTCTATTTGACTTTACTTTATCACATTTTATCATAGTTTTATATGATAAATAAAAAGTGATTTATTGATAGGTATGGTAAAGTAAAATAAAGATTGATGTCATATCATAGTAAATGTGAGGCAAAGTAAGGTGAGATGAAATATGTGGTAAAGCAAAGTGGGAGAGAGAGTTGTAAAGTAGTTATTTTTTGTATTGACTTGATTTTACTATACTTTACCATGGTTTTATGTGATAAAATAAAAATAACTTAAGGTAAAAACATTGCAGTTGAACTTTAGTTTACCACACTACTTTTTTTATCCAGATTTGGTAAATTAAATAGAAATTAAAATATTTAATAAAAATTATTCTAATAATGTAATTTAATTTAATCATAGCACCTTCCAAACAACTCAATTTAAAATCTGTGAAATTATTCAAAAGTCGCCAAACAGCAAAAATATTGTAATATTATAATATTAGATTATTCTATTCTATACTATCTTATTCTTGCAATATTTAAATCTGTAAATATTTTATTCTGTAAACATCCAAACGGGCCCTTATTTGCCAAGAAACTCACATCCACTAATCCTATTGGAAGTCTTATTAGTGGGACCAAATCAAATCTTACATTAAGTAGGATTGTATTCTCTGTTGGTATTGGCCCTGCTTGATCTAACGTGGGACCCGTGGCATGCGGGCCACACGATTTCGTACACCTTTTGATTTAATTCATCTTAATATGTGGGGGCTTGCTTCACAACCCACAAAAGGTGGTTCTTTGTGTTATGTTTTTTTCGTTGATGACTACACTAGCTCGTTATACTTGGATTTACCTGTTAAAACACAAATCTGATTTTTTTTCAGTGTATATTGAATTTTCAAAAATGGTTTGCAAACAATTTGATAAGAAAATCAAGATGTTTAGGTTTGATTATATAGGAGAGTATAGTTCTCATAAATCTCGAGCTCTAGCACTTAACCTATTCTCTCTCTAACCCTAGTTAATGTGGACTAAAATGTGAGAACTTCTTTGATATACACACCTTTGTTTTGCCCCCTTGCCCCCTTTTCTATCTAGAATAAAACAATTCTAAAAATAAACGATTACAACTCTTCATCTTTCAATTGCATTATATGTATTCAAAATAGCAAAATAGAATGAATGGAAATGTGGTGAGAATGATTTTCATGAATGTACTTTTTTTGTTTTTAGTTATACGAGGGAACACAACACAAAAGATCAGCCGGAGTGGATGGCATTGGAACCTTTAATCATTTCTTTCTCTCCTCTAAGAAAAAAAAAAAAAAAAACCATTGTCACGGTCCAATTTAGGCCAGGATTTCAGGCATTTCAGACAAGGCACATTCAGTGGTCCACTTCAGGATGACAAAGCGTGTCAGACATGTCATGTGTGGTTCCATTCAGCACTTCCAAATTACTTGGAGTGGGGTGGATTCCATTTTTCCACCAGAGATGATGGTGTGCCTGCAATGGCATTGAGCACATATATCACACGCTTTGTGGTCCACGCAGCTGATTGATTGGATTAATTTGATCTCCACCGGTTGTGAATAACCCCACAATTACTTTTGGAGAAATTCTAAACACACCCAACTCATTTGCTGAGCCAACCCACATTCTAAGCTCACCTAAAAAATAAGTATAAACTCCCCTTTTCTGCTGAGCCCACTCATGAAAAATTACCAATGTGTCCCTTCTCCTTCTCCTTCTGATTCATTTCTGTCCACTCATTGAGAAAACTATTCGTCATTTCCGTTAGTCCAGGCATCTCCTATGAGTTTCATCGTCAGCTCATCTTCTTCGTCGTCGGCTCTTATTCGGCATATAAATTGAAGTTCGTTGTCAGCTCATCTTCTTCTCATACCTCTTCATCTTCAACTTCTTCATTTTATTTTCCTCTTTGTTAATTTTTTTTCCAAATAAATAAACATGTAATCTATGCAAATGGAATGGAGTGTGGGTTGCAATTGGAAGGGAAACATAGTTGAATGAAAGGGATGGGAGAGAGGAGAAGGCTTACGGATTGCAAAAAAAAAAAAAAAACTTAGTTCGCATTATGCATGGATCTACGTATATGCATAAAATTTTCTTGCTTGGCATATGAAAACTGTGCACATCTAATATGCACGAATTTGCGTATCTGTGCATAAATGAAATCGAGAGTACAGTCGAATTTCACATATGGGTATTTTGGTAATAAATTTTTTTAAAATGTAGGTGTACTCAGCAAATGATGTGGGTGTGTTTAAAATTTCTCTAACTTGCATGTAGAAAAGCAAGACATTTTTTTAAAGAAGAATGAGTATTTTCATCATGTGATACGAACACGGTACAATGCAAAATCAGTGCAATCTCTCGTGAATCCACGAAAGTGTTTCCCATGAAGAAAGAGTGTAGGAAAAAAATTCTTTGACAAACTGCTCCTAAGTGGGTAGATTCTGGACTTTGATTGGTAGACAGAAATGGGAGGTTCACAAATCACAGTTCATACAGCATTGGTCCAGTCTTCATGGGTCACAGTGCCTAATGAGGCTCAGGCCAACCCAAGTAGGAAAAGGTATGTGCAGGGCTCGTTCCATCTTAGCTGAGTCCACTTACCTGATCTGCTTTGAGTCAAAGAAAGTCCCCAATAGTGCCAAAATGCTAGGCAAAACTCACCTAGTTGCCCAACTTGATGGTCTTGAGGGTCATCGAACTAATTTTATTTTGACTTCATTTCATTTAAGAGCTTAGAGAGTAGAGGTGAAGGTCGTATTTCCTTATGTTGTTATTTTTACTTGTATGTCACAATCCTCTTCAATCGAAAGTAAATTTTTTATTAAAATAATTACCTGTATATGCAAGGAAGTTCTATGATTAAGTAACAACATGTAAAAGGCAACACTTATATGTTCCCGGCTGTTGATCTGCTGGTCAAAGATAGAGACGATGTTTGACAAGTCTATTATTTTTGTTTTACAAAAGACAAGGAAATCTACTTTTTACGTCTATTTGAGTATGTTTATTGTGAGTATAGTTAGAAGTTCATTATTCCTGTAAAGTATTATAAAAAACATATACAAACACATACTCATCTTTCTAGAAAAGAAGAAGAAAAAAAAAAAAAAAACTATAGAACTTTATTCTTCTTGTGATATTCTTTCACCTTTGGCATCCATTCTAATCTATTTCTGGATGTTCTAATTCAGAGCCCACCATAAAAGCTTTTGTTAGGCCTCTGCTGCTCTTCCTGCAAATATACGGTTAATTGTTCAAAAAGAAAGGAGAAAGGATAAAGAATGTAAAAAAGAAAAAATATCGTATTTCATGGGAGAGAGGAATCTTCCATTCCTACCTTCACAGAGGAAGTCAAAATTCTCTGAATTGAGGAAATCTTATTTTTTCTCTTTTTGCAAGAAAAATGTATCGCGTCAAATAATGAAGCAATGACATGCATGAAAAATCGAAACAATTTCTCTCTTTTACAATTTATATATGATACGTGGAAGAAGAAGCCGCACTTCTTCTTTTTCAAAATCCAATAGGAGCGGGGTGAGATTTGCAGATCATTACAAGCGTAGAAAATATGAAGGATCGTGACACTTTTCATCGAATAACATTGCTGCACTAAACACATAATGAGAAAGACGGAGGAAACCAATCTTCCTTGTGCGTTGTTTGATTAGAAGTATATACAAGAGGTCAAGGAATCAAGGATTAGTACCACCCACTTCTTCACCGAAAGACGCAGGAAAACCCAGCACCTTTTTAACCCTGTTTATGCCGCATCTGTGTTACACAAATGCATCCTAAGATGTTAGATATGAGGAACATGAAAATTTAAACTGCCCACTAGACAAAGAAAGTAAGGAAAGATTTTGGAGGCAGAGAAACCCTAGGTTGGAAAATTTTAAATTATTTACGCAATATTTGTTATATGGTATTTATAATATACCAATACAATTAAAAGTTAAAAGTAATCAGATATTTGTGCCATTAGTTAGATCCGAAGAACAGTTCAGACACGAGCTTCCTCAGAGAATCTGGGCCTCCGCCCATTTACAGCCTAACGGGCATGTGACATTTTCAAAATCGTTACATTTCTTTGTGAGTCTTCCACAACTAAAAGACTGTTTCAAGTAAAATGACACTACATTATTCCCCCAAAAGCAAATGAAATTAAAACGAGCGGGAGAAATTTAACACTTATATCCAACAACCAGCTTACTTCAATAATCCTTCGTGAAAAGATAAGAAGCAGTCCATTTGTACATTTTTTTATTAGGGGCGTGTTGATTCAGAAAATTTCCACCACCAAGTTAAAAAACAATTCTCGTGGGAACCAATATAAGAAAAAAAAAAAACTAAAAACACTATTACATTCGGGGTTTTTCCAACCTTTTTAGGTAGCCAATGTAAAAAGAAAAAAAAATGAAAAGTTTCATAACATTAGGAGGAATTTTCAAGTATTTACAGGGGCGGCCTCCCACAAATGTATGAAATGGTTGATAAAAAATGCAGAAGGATGGTTATCTCTAAGTAAAAAGAAAAAATTAGGATGTCTTTCTCCTACATACCCGCACACTGCACATCAATTATGTTTGTCACATATGGGATCCGGTGAAATTCAGGGGTCCTGCCTTTGGTGTCGACATGGTGCGGTGCGAGTGCATGCACAATGGGAAAATATTCAATGTGTTCCCACTTACCCTGGTTTTACTTTGTGGAAGACAAACATACAAATTCCCCCACCATTTCAAATTTTAATGGTTTCTTGACCGTTTGAAATTTGAAGGCCATTTCTCTCTCTGTATCTCCATCTCTCTCTCTCTCTCTCTCTCTCTCTCTCTCTCTCTGCTTCATTTCATCTCTCTCTCTCTCTCTCTTTCTCTCTCTCTGCTTCATTTCATCTCTCTCATGGCTTCCAACACCTTTCACACCACACCAGTCAAAACCCCAAACCCTAAATCGCTTTCTTCCTCCATGTCCTCCAGAAAAACCCACCAATCCCACCCCACCGATCCTTCCTCCAACCACTCCGATTTCAAATCCCGCTTCGAGGCCTACAATCGCCTCCAGGCCGCCGCCGTCGCCTTTGGAGAGAAGCTCCCCATTCCAGAAATCGTCGCCGTCGGCGGCCAGTCCGATGGCAAGAGCTCCCTCCTCGAAGCCCTCCTCGGCTTCCGATTCAACGTCCGGGAGGTCGAGATGGGCACCCGCCGCCCTCTCATCCTCCAGATGGTCCACGATGCCTCCGCTTCCGATCCCCGCTGCCGATTCCAGGTCCTTACATCTCAATCTTCTTGAATTAGGGTTTTCAATCATAGGGCCTTTAGGTATTGCTCATTTGTAGATTTTTGTTTGTTTTGTTCTTTGATTGGGTTTAGGGTTTTTCTGTTTCCATTCCTCCGGATTTTATTTTTATTTTGATTTTGATTTTGTTGCTATCCTAGTTTTTACTCTGTTTCTGCATTTGGGGGTGGTTTTCTTTGCCGCAATATGTGTTTGAGAATTGTGGTTTGAGGTTTAATGATGTTTTCTAGAGGAAGTGGTTTTTGTTTCATCTTTTGTATATTTAGGGGGTTTTGTTCATTGGTAGGTTTTGGGGTTTTTCTGGAATTGATGTTTTACAATCACATTACTTTCCCTTGTATTGCCCAAAGATGGATAGAAGGGATGTGATTTTCAAAACAATGGATGTTCAAATGCTATTGTTACAGGCTATGTAACTTGTGCTAGGTGCGCTGGTTAAGTTATCTGTTTTGCTGGACTCAAATTATAAACCTGGCATGATGATCTGTGATCTAGACCGTTCATTGGGTGGTAGCTATTGATGGTTCTATGCATGTGATTTGGTGGGCCTTTTCTTTCTCTCTCTATATTTGACAATTGGTAATCTTTCATTCATAGATAACCCATTTGAACAGTTACAATTCAATTAGCTGTCTGGTCAATTAACCATCATGCTTTTCCCCAACTTGATTACAAACCATTGGGTACTTAAACCGTAAACCGTAGTACTGTGCTCAGATTTAAACAATTTTGTAGGATCAGTTTGATTTTTAAAGTTTGTTTTATTGCATACTATGTTTTGGGAAATGATGACATGTAGCTGACTCTAGAAAGATTTTAATGTAGCCCCCAGAAACTGAACTTCTGGGACGCATCTTTCATGAATCGAAATAGTTGGATTTCATCTAATACTTTTGAATTCGCAAAGGCCTAAATGTCCCTCTATCAGAGTGATGTTGAACAGTTAGATTGTTGAACACATTTTAAGCTTGCTATTATCTCTCGAAACCAGTAGCCTGCTACTTGTTACAATTTATTGTTATTTTCTCACTGTAACAATTTGTATACTTACATCTGGAAACAAGGTTTCTTCCAGTCTTGGATTGGATTTATGTTAGATTTTCTTTCTCTCATATTTTTTTCACTTTTTCTGCTGCTTACATGCTTTGAGGTTCACTTCTGCCGCTTTCATTTTATCTTCTATATAGTAGTTTTATTTTTTACATTTTTATTTTCTCATATTTAACTAATTTAATGAACTATTACTGTGAGACAGGAGGAGGATTCTGAGGAGTATGGAAGTCCCATTGTTTCAGCATCGACAATTGCAGATCTTATAAAATACAGAACTGATGCACTATTAAAGAAGACCCGAACTGCAGTTTCCCCAAAGCCAATTGTAATGCGAGTAGAATATGCCCATTGCCCTAATCTAACCATTATCGATACTCCTGGATTTGTTCTTAAGGTACTCTCAAGTTCAGGATAGAACTTCTCTTTTTGTAATTTGAACCTCTCTGTCTTATAGAAGAAACCGTGGTTTTGTAGGCAAAGAAGGGTGAACCAGAGGGCACGCCTGATGAGATAATGTCGATGGTGAAGTCATTAGCTTCCCCCCCTCATCGCCTTCTTTTGTTCCTTCAGCAGAGCAGCGTGGAATGGTGCTCATCACTCTGGTTAGATGCTATTCGTGAAATCGACCCATCCTTTAGGCGCACAATTATCGTTGTTTCCAAATTTGATAACAGGCTCAAGGTAACTTTTCGGATTATGTAACCAACACCTATGAATTATGATGACCAAATAGAGATAAAGATAAAAGCAGTGGGGATATTAGTATTTTCTCTAATCTAAGAGAAAGATATGACCATGGGTATCTAATTTGATGCTTGTTGGCCATCTATCATTTTTATTTCTCTTTTAAAGACCATTAAAAAGGTTCTAAGATTTTATAAAATAATGAACTTAATGCAGTAGGACTGTAGGATACCATTTGAAATTTGGAATGTAACTTACTGACTACCAGAGCAGCATCTGATATGGTACTTCATAATAATATGATATGATGTGCAACTTATCAATATATTAATTATCTACAACTCCGGCATAAAAAGAAATGTAATCTGAAGGTTTTCGGCATTAAAAATATTGTAGGAGTTTAGTGACCGATGGGAAGTGGATCGATATTTGAGTGCAAGCGGTTACTTAGGGGACAACACTCACCCATATTTTGTTGCCCTACCGAAAGATAGGGGCACAGTTTCAAACGAGGAATTCCGCAGGCAAATTTCTCAAGTTGATGCAGAAGTCCTCCGTCATTTGCGTGACAGTATCAGTGGAGGGTTTGATGAAGAGAAATTTGGACCTTTTATTGGTTTTGGTTGTCTCAGAGATTTTTTGGAGTCAGAGCTTCAGAAGAAGTATAAAGAAGCAGCTCCATCAACACTTGCTTTGCTAGAACAACGCTGCAGTGAGGTCACTGCTGAGCTGGCTCACGTGGAATCCAAATTACAGGCCACTTCTGATGTTGCCCATCTTCGGAGATCGGCCATGTTGCATGCGGCTTCTATTAGTAGTCAAGTGGTATAAATTCCATCTAGCCTCTTTTTTTAACCTTGACTGCATACCTCTATATAAACTATTGTTCATGCTTCTTTTTTGCTTTTTATGTTTGAAGGGTGCACTGATTGAAGGAGCGGCAGACCCAGATCCTGAGCAATGGGGGAAAACAACTGCTGAGGAGCAATTGGAAAGTGGTGTTGGGGGCTGGCCTGGTGTGACAGCAGATCTAACGCCTCCCAATGCTTCCCTTAAGCTGTATGGTGGAGCAGCATTTGAGAGGGTGATACATGAATTTCGCTTTGCTGCATATTCTATTGAATGCCCAGAAGTGTCAAGGGAGAAGGTAAACTCAAATAATTTGGAAGTGGTAATTAGTAATTTGATTTGTTAATTGCACCTAGCTATCTCATACAAAGTTACTAATGAGATTCTTGCTATTGCAACAGGTCGCAAACATTTTACTTGCCCATGCTGGACGTGGTGGGGGTAGGGGTGTAGTGGAGGCAGCTGCAGAAATTGCACGTGCAGCTGCAAGATCATGGTTCTCTCCACTTCTAGACACTGCTTGTGATCGACTTGCATTTGTTTTAAGAGGTCTTTTTGACCTTGCTATGGAGCGGAACCAAAGCCATGACTCTAGTTGTAAGTGGCTCAACCCTTATTCTTTTGATGTCTCTTTCACAAGTATTTTCATTTGATTGGACTTTTGAATCAATATGAATTTGCTTTGACTATGTTAGTAGCTGAAATAAGAAGGTGGGGACTATAAAAAGTATAAACATATTAATTAAGTTGATGGTTTAGTCGTATTTTTCTGCAAGCAGTGATTAGTGAGATTATTATTTTGCCTGTCTTTAAAACCAGTTGTCATTATTGACCATTTATATCTTTGCACTATAATCACATCAAAATCCCACTACTTAGACCTTTAATTTTGCAGATTATATTTATTTTGAGGATTACTCTCTATCTAATATTTATTTTGCAGACTTTCGAGAATCACTGTGTTCTCATAATTTCACCATAAATTTCATTAGATGAAAAGATGTACATTTATAATCCAAATACAAACTAACCTTATCTTAAAGATAAGGATAATCCACTAATCACCAATATCCTAACAATCCTAGTAATCCTAACAATACGGTTTTTTCAACATCCTCCCTCATTCACATGATCAGAAAAGATCTGTGATTGGTAACATGAAAATAAACTGATCTCTAAAATAAGAAACAAAAATTGGTAAATATCTTTCAAAACCAATCATAATGTCTTCTTGGTGATTGTCGTTTGTCCATGAATCCATCACCGTTGCAACCCGCTCCTTTTTGAGTCTGTCGGTGCCGGTGGCTCACTAAATTAGATTTGTCGCGATTTCTTCCAGAAGCTTCAATCGTGCAATTTTGATGAAGATGGTGAGATCGTAGGGCTTAGATGAATGAGTGGGTAGGAGAAGATGATCATTTCTTTATTGAAATAGAAAAATTGACGGTGATAATCACAGAAGGAGGATCATACCCAGCTTGATTACAAGATCATCACCGGACCCAAGCTCTAATACATACCATAAAGAATTTCGAGTATCACTTCTCATAATTTCACCGTAAGTTTCATTAGATGAAAAGTTTTACTTTTATAATCCAAATACAAATTAACCTTATCTTAAGGATAAGGATAATCCACTATTCACCACTATCCTAACAATCCTAGTAATCCTAGTAATACGGTTTCTTCAACAGGTAAGACCTATATTTTTTAGAGCTCATGGGGATTTTGACCATCACACACATGCTAATTCATGGTTGGCATGTCTAGACCATCTATAGGTTTTCATTGTCTCTAAAGAGACTCGTCTGTCACTTTGTTTTAGAAGCAATAAGGCAGCTCTGTATCGTCACACGTCTACATGCCTCTGCAAACACAATTATAGGATGTTTCAACCATCAATGACTTTTTATTGCTAGACTGCCTCTTCTTTTTTAATTTGCTTATAAAATATTTCCATAGATTTCATGCCATCCTTCCGTTGCACTTAAAAATAGATTATTAAATGAAAGTCTATATTTTTTCTCCTCCGTAATTGGTACTGATGGTTCTATTTCTTTGAATATATACCAGACTACAACATTTTCTGAGGCCGGTCAATTTCTTTTATGTATATAACCTGTTGTTAATTACTTGTTTGTATATTTATAATGTGCATGACATTAGACACTCCCTCCAAAATGGTTGTGATGGACCACTAAAATGGGCTCATCCTGCAGAGCATGGATTCAGCTAGTTGTCCCATTATTTCTCAATCAGTTTAAATTAATAACCCTATCTGCCATGAATTCTGTTATAATGGCTGGTTTTGTAATCTTGTTAACAGATGGAAGGAAAAACGGAAATATGGATGGGTACATTGGATTCCATGCTGCTTTAAGGCGCTCCTATAATAATTTCATTCAAGATCTCTCTAAGCAATGCAAGCAACTGATTCGCCACCACCTTGATTCTGTTACAAGTCCATATTCTCAGGTCTGCTACGAAAAAGACTTCCTGGGAGGTTTGGGCTCAAGTGCAACCTTTACCAACCGATTCAACCAAGCGTCTGCTGCTCCATTTTTTCTTGAACTGTCAGATGGTGCTTCAATTCAACACACAGCAGGTGAGGATCAAGAGAATATGCCACCAAATCAACCACAACACACCCCACCTGGGAAAGGAGCAGAAGCCAAAGAAGCCCTTGGAGAAAGTAATATGACTGTACCTGAGACCCCCTCTCCTGATCAGCCTAGTGATATTGTTTATGGAGCAAAGGAGAAGGGAAAGTGCAATGACATTGGAAGGAGAAGGCATGCTAGGATCTTGGCAAACAGTAGGAATGCAGAACATTATCAGCATCAAAATGGCAGTCTTTTGTTTGGTGGAGGGGATATTGGCCTGAGATCAGGTTCAGCTTACTCAGACATCTGTTCCTCAGCAGCACAGCATTTTGCAAAAATTCGTGAAGTTCTAATTGAGCGAAGTGTGCTATCAACCTTGAATTCAGGATTTTTAACCCCTTGGTAAGCGTTTTAGAGCCAGTTTGTGTATATAGAACATATGATGACTGTATATAATAGAGAAATATGCTGCCATCTAAACGATGCCAACTGCAGCTGCCTACCTGAATTAACCTGCCCGGTCCCCTTTCTGCATAATTAAACCATTGATGTCACAAATCCCTCTATATCAACCTGCCCAAATATGGATCTCCAAATGGACTGCTATGCAATGTTGGATTTTTGTGTAGAGAACACCCTTTTGGATTAATGTTTAGAGCTTAACTACATATTTTTCATATGATAAATTCATGGTGGATATCACTTTTGAGTGCCTATTTATAGAGAGCATGTGATATCAGGAAGTTAGATCAAACAAATGTGCCCCCACATGTGAAATCATGTGTTAGTTGCTGTCAGCACCCTGATGGTAGCAAGGATCATTCTTCAACAAATAATGGATAGCATACTTGTACATGTTTATATGCTCACTTGCACATGGTATTTCCATTAGCACCGATTCTTGGGGAAAGAATATGCATTTCCATTGAGTTAGGTCAATATTTTTTATTTGATCAGAGATCTTTTAGTTGATGCTTTTGATGCTCATCTTTTGGTTTTCATTGTGATGCAGTCGAGATAGACTGGTGGTGGCCCTTGGTCTAGGTTTGTTTGCAGTAAATGATGAGAGATTCATGGATATGTTTGTAGCACCTGGTGCAGTCGATGTCCTCCAGACTGAGCGTCAGTCCTTGCACAAACGCCAGAAGATATTGCATTCTTGTTTGACCGAGTTCAAGACTATTGCTCGGGCACTTTAATTTTGATGAGTCCCTTGCCTTTGATTTATGAAGGAAGTCGCATTTTCAATGAATGTCTCACAGCTTGTGAACGCGCTGTTGATTTGCAGAGCAGCTCCACTATCCCAACTCCATTTTTCTTTATTGTGTTCAAAGTTGTGAATCTCTAAATTGGTCACTTCCAAGAAGTTGTGAGTGCTTTCTGTTCTTCCTTCATGAGGTGGCTTGTACGTTAAGTTGGGAGTGCTGCTCTCTTTCCTCATGATATGGCTTGTATGTCAAACTTTTGACAGATGATAATTTTAATTCAAGCGAAAATGTTGCATTTCATTAATAATGTAGCCTATCAAGCAAGTTCTCTATCTAGTGAAGTGTTACACCCCGTCCCAAATTGATTAAGATTAACACTAATTAATTGAGATTAGTGCTAATCAATCGTGTTCAATTGAGTTAATTATGATTCATGATCAAATTGAGTTGAATGGTCTTAGATAGATGAATTAAGCATAATGAGATGATTTTAGATGAGATTAAGTTGATTGAGTTGGTTTTAGACTCAATTTAATGAGAATAAGGACTTATCCGTAAATACGAACTTTTACGTATGTCATCGAATACGGTAACTTTTGGTACCATTGTGTGTATCTCAAAGAGTATATTAATTTTCATTATAGGCTTGTTTTCATTTGACTTCAAATAAATTAAATGACCCTTCATTTGACACAAAATATGAATAGACATTAAAGAGGGGGTTTATATGTAAGTTCAGTTTATAAAGGTTCTAAAAGGACCTAGCTTTCATTTCATCCGATCATTTCTTCTTTCTCTCAATCCCTAGACTCAGTTTTTCTTTCTTTTTCATTTCTTTTCTCTCAATTGCTTGGAAAAGAGGCCTTGCAAGTGGTTTAAAAGGGGGTTTGCAGTTGTGTTCATCTTTCTCATCAAATTGGTTGAATTTCTTGGAGTTAGAGTTTAAAAGAATCTATTTTTCTTCTTTTATCAAGCTACAAATAAGTATTAAGAGTAACTTCAGTTTTGATTAGGTTCTTTAAACCTTTTTTCATCTCAAACAACATGTTGAATTCGTTATTGGTTTTTTTTGTGATGTTAGGGTTTGGAATTGGGTGATTTTGTGTCAAATTGATATTGAGAAAAAAGGGTTTTAGTGAGAATTCGAATTGAGGCAAGTATAAACGGTACTTGTGATTAGATGCTAGTTAATATGAGTTTTGTTTTTTTTTATTGAGAATGATTTTAGCATATTCTTACAATTGATTTGTATGTGTGGTTGATTGATTGAAGAAAAAGATTGGGTACATGTTTAAATGGTATTTGGAAAGACCTGAAATTGAGTAGGAAAGGTCGGAAAAAAATTAGTGCAAAATAGAACTTTACAGGTTCTGTTCTGAAAAATCTGTACTCGAATGTTCGAACTCTTGTACTAAACGTTCAAACTCTTGGCCTTGCTGGTTTTTGGCTTGAAACATACTGCACTTTAACGTTCGAACTCTTGGCCTTGCTGGTTTTTGGCTTGAAACATACTGCACTTTAACGTTCGAACTCTTGTATCGATCGTTCGAACTCTTGGCATACTATTGAATCTGACAAATTTTCAAATTGCCACATCATTTTATCCATACGTCGGATTTTGGAGTTCCATGCATTGTTGGAACGCTCTTGTAACGTAGAATCTAATGATCTATAGTTTTGATGGATCGAATGACTCAAAAACGAGTTCAGACTGAGGTTATTCCATTTGAATAAAAAACGCTTTCTATGCGTGTAAATAGATTTATAAGTATGTCTTAAAGCTAATTATAGTGTAATTGAAGATTATTGAGTCTTATGGATAGTAAAGAAGAATTATCAATGACTTTGAACATTATTTCAATAATATATTAATTGTTCATTTGTTATAGACTAAACCTTCATAGGTGATAATGAAGGGGACTCTAATGCACATTATATCTAATGTGATGTTTATCGAAAATAACACGTACATTAGATAACCAAATATTACACTTAAATAAATGGTTTTGAATTAAGAAATTGAAGTGGATAGAGTATAGATTGTTCTAACTCTTGAAATTGAATCGTATTCGTATTGTCAATCTTGAGTTTATGTTTTGAATTGCATTGGTTGTATTTATTTCCATTGTTGTTATATTGAATTGAATTGAAATCCAAATGGATTAAATGTTGACTTGAGATAGATTTGTTAAATTGTAATGATCTTTGAGTCTGGCACTACATAACTATCCCGTTAAAGTTCATTAAAGGGTTGAAACAGATTAAATGACCATTCCTACTACAGTAGATGATTTGGGAGTGTTCTGAAACTCCATGGTGATGTCATTAGTCCCTGGCTCAGGCAATACTAAATCCCACAATATTTGATATTTGTATAAATGAGTTCTTCCTTTATGGAAGATGATTCTTTTTTTGTTGGGAAGATGTAAATTGAAATGAAATGCTATTTTAGTTGCCAATTAGAAAATGATTCTTATTGATTCTGAATTATTTTTATATTTGTCTAATGTTAAGTTTAGACAAATTAAATGTGTATTTTAGCATTTGCAATTATAAATCTGTTTGTATATTATTGAATCATCGCATTCATGGTGTTATTGATGGCATTACAGACCCAGCTACTCATGTCGGTCCTGCCCAGACCGCAGCGCCAGTGGAGGAGACCGCTCCGGTTCCTCTAGGAGCATTATAAGAATGGAATAGATGGGATATCATATGATTATGATATTGGAGAGCGAGAACAATAATGCAAACTTTTGGAAGGAATTGTTTTTGAAATGTTTTATAATTGTCATCCTTGCATTGTATTTTAAATATGCAATTGGATGTTTTGAATAGTATAAATGAGAATTGTTTGTATATAAATTACATTGTACAATTGTACATAAATCATTTTGTATATTTCTGCATAAATGTATGTTATCCCTTGTAAGTTTCGTTTTAACTTCGGTTAATTCGAAGTTAACGGGAGTAAGTATGGTCGTGACTCGGGGTCAACTCGGAATTAATTGTAATCTCGGGCTTGGGTCGTGTCATGTAGTTTCTAACTACGAACCTAGGGAAGTTGGTCACAGGACTGACAATAAAATACAATGAAATGGAGAAGTAAACCAATGAATGTATGAAAAAGAACTGCATTCATTACCCGTGTTTGGGTTGACTTCATTTTTTCTTTATTTCTATTTTCAACTGTATGAATATGGAAGTTACTGTGCTTAGATGTAACCAAAATCGCAGCCAGTTATAATTAGCTGTTGGAAAACTGCTCTGCATTTGGGTTGGCTTTGTAGTTCTGGTCAGCGACATTTCAAAACTAGTGAGTGGATTTATATATACAAATATCCATTGAAAGAGAACAATTGGTGGCACTAGATCAATCACAAAGTCTACAAGCATGAAATTGAACCAAAACAAATCTTCGTTAATGGCAAATGGATGGTGGATTCCATAGAGTGGGGATGATCACATGCATATATATCCTCTATGTGTTGATTGTAGCTTACTATTTGTAGTTTTGGATCCTATTCCTTTACGAAAATCAAGATTATGATGTATTGATGTCCGTTCTGTTTTCTCACTCCAAATTAATGTTGGTGGTTGGACTTACAATGTCTGGTTTCTATTATTGTTCTTCTGTGTATATTATGAGTGATGGTAGTCAGATGACTTTGTATTGTGCTAATCTGGGTTACTACCAAATGCACTGATGAGTAAAGCTGGGGAGAAATTATTATATCCCCCCTATCGTCTCACCTACCAGTTTGACAGGTGCAGCCCCACCTTTGCGTGATCCAACTCCTCACTTTACAGACATTACTCTAGATAAGCACTGGCTAAAGTTTCACCTGAACAGGGGTGATTGACACCGTTAATTGATTAAATTCGAAATATATAACCAACTTTCCAAAGCATGATAAGATCCAATAATGTAAATTAATCTAGTTTGAAAGAAATTTGGGTCAGTGCGTATCCCGAGGAGACTGTTTGTGAGTTGGTTGGATTAAGCAACGGCGTTCCCTACTACCATCAGACGAATTGAGATGTGATCATTGACTCATCCAACGTGAGAGTATTGGCACATTTGGTAGTAGTGGGGACTCATGTTGCCAATATATTGAAAATATTGCACTGCTTTCTTGATAAATTGTAGGATAAGTTAACTTCTGTATTGTAGGTATATTTTCAAAATATCATCATACTAAGACCCATATATCTTTTTAACATTTTACCTACTTCTAAGCTATATGTTTTTAATCAATGTTTTATATGTGGTCAATTTTTTTTCTCTCTCTTTAGCTGTTCTTTTTGACAATATCTTCAGAATTACATCTCAAGACAACCCAAAGCATTGAAAATCTTCAAGTTTCTCTTATAGACAAGAAATTTCATTACATTGGCTAGGATAGTCAGTACTTCAAGAATATGAGAACCTGGAGGAAATTTCTTGTGGACATTTTTGTGGATTTGAATGATGTCATGCTACAGTCATTTCATCATAAGCATTAAAGTGAGTCAATACTATGCTTATCAATCTCTGTATGAGCGTCTTATCTTGACCCGATCACAAGGTGAGACTCACTATCATACCCTGTCCATATTGTCCACATATGTATCATGTGTGCCATTGTAGTGTGAAGGAGAATATATGGATCGGGCATCTTTTTGAAAAAAAATATCAATCCTCATTAGGCCCTCCTGTCATTGAACCTTAGACAACGACGGAAAGCCTTATTATTTATGTGAACCGCTTATTTCAATGTCTTAGTTATACAAGATGACTAGAAATGACCAATGGAGTTGAGTTTTCCTAATACTTTATTTCAATAGGACCTGTGGACCCCACCAAGATGCCTTCGTTAGGTTGTCCTCGGAAAATCATCATTGCTACAGTGACTCATTTTTGTGCCTTTTTGCCCGTGGTAGGTTGCAAGAGGTAATGCAAATAGAAATTGATTTTAACCTGTTTTAGCATTATGTTTTTTTTTTTTTTTTTTTGTCCTTTTTGCCACATTGGAGAATCTAACTCACGCTCGCACTCTCACACCCAATACAATGACCTTTACCAGCTGAGTTACAGCTTGGGGATACCTGTTTGAACAACATTGATCCATGTATAATTCCAAATGGAATTTGATATGTCACATAAGGTCAACCTGTAAGTTTGTTCATCCAACACTCAATTTTCTAACCAACTGATAGAAGCAATTTGCTATGTAACGCAAGGTCATTCTTGTGTTTTAGGTCTCTATGTTTGATGGACCTCAGTAGTAGTTAGTACCTCTCTAGAAAGATAGTCCTATCCATTCCTACAATTTGCTATGTAACGCAAGGTCATTCTTGTGTTTTAGGTCTCTATGTTTGATGGACCTTAGTAGTAGTTAGTACCTCTCTAGAAAGATAGTCCTATCCATTCCTACAATTTGCTATGTAACGCAAGGTCATTCTTGTGTTTTAGGTCTCTATGTTTGATGGACCTTAGTTGTAGTTAGTACCTCTCTAGAAAGATAGTCCTATCCATTCCTATCTATGCATTTGTCTCATTGTTATTTGTTTTTAGATCCACATGTCTCTTTTTGTTGATGGACAAGGAAACGACAGAATATTCAATTCTCAAGCAGTGAACATCGACTACCTACCTAAAAGACTAAAGGTGGTAAATCCTATACCTTCAATTGGTGGCCACAGAACAAAGTACAGTTAAAAGAAGGAAAAAGGTTGCACCAGTCTACACTCAACTAGAAAATTAAGTACAGGGAAACAGAAAAATAACCATGACCGCTGGCCTAAGTTCATTTGTGTAGTGGAAGCTGGTAGATCCAGGAGTAGGAATTGCTTCACTGGCAATACATTTGGTGTTTCTGGGAGGAGAACTTCTAATGATGATATCAAATGAATTTTAACAAATGGACAGAAAGCTAATTTAAAAAGTGGAAGCTTGAGTAAGCTCATTGAAATTGTTGAAATCTCAGAAATTTTATCTCACTGTCAAAAACAGAATTCCCAGTCTTCAAAGAATTTAAGATCCTGCCAAAAAGTTCTATTCCTTTCTATATTCTTCAACCAAACCAGCTCAATGGAGAGATTTCTGTCAACATTTTAATTGCAGAACCATCATCATATCGATGACTCGGATCACTGAACATAGGCCCCATTTGTACAGACTTATAACCCAAGCAAATTTCAATTTTCTCATCTGGTGCATTGTTTTTTGTCCTTCAAAGAAAAAAGGTACAAAAGCACACCTTGACTTTCCCCAAACAATTCTCTGCACCTGTTCCTCCTGGCATTGCACCCACTAAAAGGGAATAGGGATGTAAGAACTTCAATTTTTTATTTGTGCTTTTGGCTCTCCTTTGCTTCACAAGGAGGTCTACCATTTTGTGGGTGGAGCCTCTTTGCTGCCTTATATTATATTGGAAAACAATATAAAATGAAAGGTGACAGCAAAGACTGTCTCCACTCTCTGGCAATCCCTCTCCAAAGCATTGAAAGTGGTCCTTGTTTTCTAACGAAAGTTGAAGACAGGATTGGTTATAATGCTACAAGAGAAAAAGGCATTCCTCAAGAAGATGAAGTATTTACTGCTTCGGATGTACAGAAAATCCACCCAATGCAGAGTCTCTAACCATTCAATTGCTAACTACTGATATAAATATATCACAGTTATGAAAGAGAGACTATAGTTACCATGTTATTTAACTACATCCATCTACATTAGATTAGAAGGTCAAAGCTGCAGATTTCATAGTTGCATTGTTTTTTTTTTTTTTAAATCCTCTTCTTCTTTCTCCATAGAATTCAGTGAAGAATGGATTGAAAAGGAAGAAGATGAAAAGTAAAGGAGAAAGGTACAAGTAACATGGGAACAGTTGAACAACCCATTACAATCATATCACGTGTTGTAGATGCAAGGCAATTAATACTATTTAGCTTTCTTTCACCCCTGCTAAGTGAATGGACACAACTTTCTCATTGGTGATTTCCCTTATATTTGGTAATCAATCCACTGCCCTCCATCACCTTCATGTAGATGCCATGTAAGGATCAATATATGGTTTGACCATTAAGGGGTCCTATGATTGGGAGAATTTGAGAGAATTACTCTGAAAGAATTCATGCTCTAGATGTGAAAAACGTTTTATGTCGATTATGAACCTGATGCAACCCTTCTCATTTATTCAAGCTTGGGAAGCTAGTAGATCTCGCAGTGAGAGAAAGTTTTTCTATATTGTTTTTCTATATTGGCCCTAAGATAGGGACCCAGGTATTGTGGAGGACCTAAGTACAGAGGATCGATCAAATTGGAAAGGCACAATTGGAAATGGGTGGTGGGGTCTGAGCACCCACCATTTTAAAACCTATCCCTCTTGAGCATTGGACCAAAGTCAAGTCTTCCCATTCAAATGTCTCTATCCAATGAAAAGACATACCGACCACTCCCTTTACGAAACTTTATTTTCTACACAAGTGCCCATGTGATGCAGTTGGATTATGCCCAGTAACCAAATAATGCAGGAAATATCTTTACAAGCCTCTCTAGATGATGTCAACTTCTCCCTCTTGTGCCTGGATGGAAATAGGTTGAGTTTGATATGGGCTCTGAGTAAAACAATACCTGGCAGATTCACAACTGCCTCTCTCTGACTCACTCATGATGGGGAGTGCAGAGTTGGATCAGATTTGATAGAGTCAGGTTCCCCTTCAACTGGACTAATTTTTAGCACCATATATGCCTATCTTCCATTCACGGGCACTGGCTAAATTTTACTTCTGTTGGAGTGATTTATACCATTTTTGACTAGTCATGTTACTGAAACATGATGTATACTTGTACCTTGTACCATTGATTGATGGTTCACCCCTTTTGGATGGGTCATAGCCCAAAAAATATCACTTCATCTGGATCATCACAAGTTGTGGGTCTTAGTGTTAAGAAATGATCATGTACTGATATTAAACAATTCAGACCACCTGTCTCACAAATGTGGGGCATATCTTTAGTTTGCTCGATCTAATAATCTTTTAGCAGACTGTCTACCCTGTGGTCCAAGATTGAACTCTAATTAAATGGATGGATGGATCTGTGCAAGGTCTACTAAGGGTCTGAACTCTAAGTAATCTAGAACCCAGTCCTCCAAAAAGTGTTCTCTTTTCTGTGTGTGGATGTGCATTGTGGCATGAGCTCTTGGTCTAAAGATGAGAGGGATATTAATGAAGGCTGACTCATTTCATGGATTTGTGTGGTCCATCAAAGAGGTAAACCATCAATCAATTGTACAGGTGAAGAGTCATGTTTTTTCATGAAAATCAAGACTCTTATGAGTAATAAACCTTTCAATGAGTTTGAAATTCCACCTCCTTTGAAATTAACGATAGAAAGTTTGATTAAAATGTTCTTGAGTGTGACTTAATCAATTACTGGTCAATTTCCTCTCTCTGTTTTTCAAAGTTGATAAAGGCCACCATATAATGTGATCTCAAGCATACACCAATACAGTAATCTCCACCATCCACTACTGCTCATCTAGCACTATGCAAGATGATCTGAACCGTCCAGGTCATAAGCTCCATCATAGAAGGACCATAACCTGATAATCGCACTAGTGAAAATGATCTTAAAAATTCACTGATCAGTGAACTTCTCCCCATATAACAGCATTTTTGTTTAAAATTTTCCACTATCAATCACTAATGTGGGTCACTAGTCTGATGGTTTGGACCATCCAATTGGTTTGTTATTTGGGCTTCTGCTGTAGTGAATGAGGTAAAGGGGGTAATGGAGAGCACAATCACTGCTGTAGTGCTGGAGAGATTTAACATGCTTTTCTTGTTTGAGCCAATGATGATGAATTGAAATCTTAATTAATAAGTGGGCGGTTGATTGTTATGACCCAATTATCTTCCAGCATTGGTGACAGAGGCAACTGAGGTGGGCCCCACTAAAGTTGTAAAACAAGACATCTCATTCATTAAATCTGGGTTCCCAAATTGCCCTTTCGTTATTGAATTATTACCCAATGAGCCCTCCTCTAGAAAACCTTTAAAACTGAAGATGTGAGCACATTGGCAGTTGATTCTTAAGATTTGGCAGGCAGGGGGAAGGTTTTCTCCAGTCTCCCATTGGCTAAAGCAGTAGGTACCAGATGTGCAATGATGGGACACCAATTGTAGTGAATTTATCTCATCCCTTCATATTCAGTAGGATGGTCACTGAGTTGAGTAACTTGGCCGAGTATGACCAAATAATTTATCAGATTCATTTAAATTTTTTGATTTCATAACCCATTGAGTCAAGATGACTCGTCTGGACTCAATCAAGTCAATAAAAAACTGAATAGGACATCAGCTGGTAGCTCAGTTGGTGAGACACCCCTCCTTTTAAAAAATAACCAGGATCAAATGATCAATCACTAGTTGTAGCGCTGATGGTGATAGACGAGGGCGAATATGTGTGGATTGGGTGTAATTAAAGTATTGTTAGGCCCCTACTTTTGCATGTATGGAACTTGTGAGGAACTCCAAAATCCTTTGCCTTGGATTCCTAGCATTTGCAAATAAGAGGCCTCTTCACTTGGAATGAACTCATGTGTATAGGCATGTGGTGGTCCCCTCTGTAGCCTCTTTCTTTCATCAATGAGAATGTGATACCCTATTTTTTTTTTTTGCTTTCAAAATCTAAAGCTAAGCATTAGATCCTTGTAAGTGTAATTCCATGATCCTTAATGGTGGACCACTCACTTTGTGGGCTCCACACTCTTGATGATCGTACTGATGATGCCTACTCTCGAATCAGATTATAGTTTATGCCAAAAATCAGTAAGAAGAAAGACCAACTCTACATAGGGGTGGCATTTCAACCTGAATGTGATTCAGTAAGTAAAGTTGACCTTTTCATTTCTAGGTTCAGTTTGGATTGACATTTTACCCTATTCTATGACATATTAGTCCAAACCAAATCCAACCTATTAGTTAAATGTCCAGTTTGAGCCTTAACTTTCTAGGTGGGTTAGAGTGGAGATTCCGGACGCATTCATAAATGGTTGAAGTTGCATTGGAGTAAAACTTATTTAGGTAGGAGTCCGGATCCCTGTTTCATTGAAACATGACATGAGATACTGTTTCATCCAATCAAGATTCGCTAAACGTATAAAGTAAGATGCTCCTGCGAGAGCATCTCTCACATTATGAGAGATTATGAGAAATAAGGTGAGGGCCCTTACATCCATATCCAATGCTAATAACTTAAATGTGAGGGCCCCCACCCATATCTGTTACAGTAAGGTGAGAGATATTATCACAGGAGCACCTCTCATATGTAAAAAATATCATCTTTTATTTAATTATTTATTTCTTATTTCATTCAAAGAAGCAATTGAGAAGGTGCATAAAATTTTATACAGTTAACAAACCTTGATTGGATGAATCAGTACCTCCGTGATTTAACCAAAAAACCAGGCGATCCAAAACTCATTCAGGTAGGTAGCAATGGTATCTAGTTTGTACCAAATCATGCCAGTTTTATGTGGAGGGTGATTTTAGGGAAAGCAAGAAAAGCTAGGATTGGAAGAGAGGAGAATCATCATTGTATCATCAACTTATGAGTCAGAGCCAGCCCCAAAGTCAATGGGACATTTTGAATCTTTTGACGATCTTTACAAGGATGAATTCTGCAATGGCCAATGGACTCTTTCAACTTCATTTGCCTTAGATTCCACTAAAAAACCAACAGAATGCCCTTGTACATTTCAAAAAAGAAGAGAGAGAAAAAGACAACCAATCAAAAACAGACGCTACCCCAATACTTTTCAAAAGGAGAAAGAGAGAGAGAGAGAGAGAGAGTTGTTTTATCAACCTTCTTCCACACACAAACACCTATCTTGGCTCCCCCTCACTTTCTATCTTCCACATTTTCATCAATCAAAGCCAACCCATCTTTCCTTTGTGCTTTCTTTCTCCTCCTCTTGCTTCTCCTGCTAAAAAAGAAAACAACCCATCAATGGAATACCACCCAAAATCTCAAGAGAAAGAGAATCTAGCATTCCAGACCACATCAAACACCAGTAGCAACAGCAGCAGCAGCAGCAGCAATGGAATCCCTCTGACCCCAAAAACCATCCCAAGATCTGAAACCAATATCTACCCAACAACCTTCATCCAAGCAGACACCTCCTCTTTCAAACAAGTAGTCCAGATGCTTACTGGCTCTTCCGAGACCACCACCACCAAACAGGTTGCCAAGACTACTGATCAGTCAAAAACTGCAATGGCACCCATCAAAACAGGCCCAAAGAAACCAGCTTTCAAGCTCTATGAGAGAAGAAACAGCCTCAAGAACCTCAAGATCAGTCCATTCATGCCAGGCTTCCAAAACAATTGCCACAACGGGTTCTCGCCGCGCAAACCTGAGATCCTTTCACCAAGCATGCTTGATTTCCCTTCCCTTGTTCTCAGCCCTGTTACACCATTGATTCCAGACCCATTCAAAAGGTCACCTGCACCTCCAGGAGATTTCAGTGCATTAGAGGAGAAAGCAATTGCAGAGAAAGGGTTTTATTTGCATCCATCCCCTATGTCAACGCCGCGAGAATCTGAGCCCAGGCTCTTGCCTCTGTTTCCAGAGACATCTCCGCGGCTATCGGGTTCTTCTTCTTGAGGCTTGCAAGGACTTTAGCAATGCTGATGAAACATAGGTGAATGATTCTCAGTAATTGTGCTTCAATTGTACAGTTGATCTCTTATTTTACACTCTTTTGGAGGTTCCATTTTTCATGTCTATCATAGAGATCAACATGAGATGTAAGTCCTGAGATGTTTTTTTTTTTTTTTTTTCCTCCTCCTTTTCCCCTCTCTGTTTTCCTTTTCCCTAATGGATGGATGTTTTCTTCCATCTGATCTGAAGAAAAAAAAGAAAAAAACACATTTCTCACTCTCAAGTATTGCTTCTTTCCATTTTCCTTCAATTTGATCATTTAGAGATTCTTTGCTGTGGGTTTGTTACTCTCTATCTTTTGCAGTGTTCAACTCTCCAATAGTCCTATTGTCAGTTGATGATGAGAAGGCATTCTGAAAAAAAAAAAAGCTTACCCATAAGCTGGTTTTTTTTTTCCCTAACAAGGCCAGAAGAAAGAATCCATTCAGAGGAGATTCCACTCAGAGGGATTTGAAAAAAATGGCAGCCCACCATTCATATTGGTGTGACCCTTTTCCCATTGTAATTTTGGGCATTCAAGTTAAAATAGGACAATAGTAAAGAGACTGAGGAAAAATATACTTATATGCACCTGTGGTGGTTGTTCTGTTCTAGCACAGCTACCACACCAGCTGTCAGAAGACTATTGGAAAGACAAAAAGGAATCTTGACTCTCTTGTTATCTTCCAAAATGGCTAGCAGGCATATTGAGTGTCTAGCAATTTAAGGCACATGACCAGCAAATCTATCATCTATCTGGATTTTCTCAAGTACTGAAAGTGAAGATGGTGGTGTTTCATTTTACCATTTTAGTGGCTAATTAGATGAACGTTTGGAATTCTTTTACTCTTAAAGCTCAACAACAAGATATGATTAGGTTGCAGATACAATATTTAGCAATTATAGTTGCACAGCTCTTGCGTGTATATATATACTCTTTGCCTAATAAGACATTCAACTGGGAGTTGTGTAGAAGTTAAGAAAATGGAGTCCCAAATATTGAGAAAGGGATCTAGTCTCATTCTATGCTTATGAGAAATTAGTCAGATTTTATAATGAAAGTGAAATAAAGCCAACTTAAAACCAAGAATGTATCCTAATGCACATAAAAGGAAACCTAATCTATCTTATTTGCGTGAATCTAGTACATCTAGCACTTGGTTTCATACTGTAAACCATCCAATTTTAACACTTGATTTGATATCATGCCCTATCCAATCTGCATTCGTCCTCGCCGATAACATTCTTAATAAGCATAGAAGAGAGAACAACACCTAGAGAAATAAGAGCTTTTTATTGTTTTCTCAAAACTTTTGTTTGCTTACAAATGAATGTCAGGTTGCTTTAATCCTATACAAATGTTATTTGCTCAACTGATGAGAAATCTTTTGGACCCTTCTTTGGAGCATTTTGTATGACCCAATCCTAATTATACTCTTATCCCTGTTATTCTAGAATGCTCCATACACTTCTACATAATTTCCATAGTAGATGAGAATTCTCTAGATAAGTCTATTCTAAGTAATATCCATAGTAGATTGGAATGTATGTCAAGCCCATGTCGATACCATCAAGATCCATTTATCCATCCCATCACATGTGATTCCCAACACTTGGATAGTCATGATGCTCATTGGACTACAAAAAGCCTGAGACCCTACCAAATTATTGAGGAAAAAATAACCACCATGTCATTTAAGGAACAGAAGAAGAAAGGATTGCTTTTACATGATTAGGCAATATTGTTCAGTCATAAGACAGATCAAAAGGAGATTTCTTCAGTGGAAAATAAGGAAATACATTGCCTCTGGTTACTCCCTTCACCACCAAACACACGTACCCATGCATAAAAGAAAAACACCTATTGAAGTAAATTTGCCGCATTCTATTTAAGAGGATGGCGTCTGATTTGAGCAGTTTAGTAAGTTTTTGACAGTGGAGTTCCAATTGTCTCAATGAGGCATCTCATGAGTGAAAGCCCCATGATTCTGACTCTTTTTTTTCTTGGAAAATGAAACGAACTTATTTCCTCTCTCTCTCTCTCTCTCTCTCTCTCTCAATGTCACCCATGCACCAAAGTACCCAAGGATCACTATGAACTTATACACTCAAATGAAATTAGGTTGATGGCTACAGGCCAAGGTGGTCACCATCCAATGAAATTACAGGTAAGACAAATGTACATGCTAAGTTATGATAATCGATAGAAACAGTTGTGGACCATATTGGTAGGAGTGGCAATTTTTTTCCCACTTCCCAACCCCACCAACCTGACTAGAACCCCACCTAGCAATTTAAAGTTAAAGGGTTTTTTTTTTTTTTTTTTTTGGTTAAGTTGGGGGTAACATTTCTAACCCAATCAATCAATGGGTTGGGTTCAAGTTAAATCCATACATGCTATTCGACCTGCCAACCCAACTTAACCTGACTCATTCTTTTGGACCCAGCAACTCGACTTGAATGCAACCTATTAATAAAGAATGATGACCTTATAACTTCAATGTGAGTTTGTATTGACATTTTAAACTTGATCAATAAATGGGTAAAATTCAAGTGGAGCATACATATCACCAGTATTATTCCATCCATTCAAGCTCATCTCCATATCTTCAAGCTCTCATTTTTTTGTTTACACTTGTTATTATCATTTTTCCATTCAAGTTCATGCTTACCACATGCACCTTTTGATAGTTTTATTTATTATTCAACTATTGGGGGAAAATCCTCTTTCAAAATGTAGATAGATGACATTATACACATTGCAGATTTTAAGTTGCAAATATTGGCTGTTTTTGGGTGAAAATGCCATCAGTCGATCTCCGGTGCTTAACACAGGCACCTTTTGCCAGTGGGCTGTAGAATGTATTAAAGAAAGAGGAATTGTTAAATAACTGAAAGAACCTTTACCTGAACATTGTAAAGTGGTCATTGAAGAGGGCATTTTGATCATGAGAAAACAAAAATATTAGAATTGGCCACATCACCAGTGTTTTGGCCTAGCAAATATATAAATAGATGGTAATTTTATTAATATTCCAGAATTTCCATAAAAAATGCTAATAAAAATGTCATTTGGAAAGCTACAGATGGTATTTGCTCAGATTTCTGAAAAGGACTGGATTGTGTTAAACCCATGATTTTCAAGGAGAGGTGCATTTCCTGGCCTGATGGATATAATTACTTCCAGACCTGAAACAAAAAGTTAAGAGTATCAATTAATAGCTAAAAATGTTGAACATTCAATCTATGATAATGAGAAGTGTTGTGCATGCTAGGGAAAGAGTTTGAATCTCTGGGGAAACCTGACAATTATCACCCAAAAAAAAGAAGAAGAAGAAAGAAAAGAGAGGACTTCCTGATTTTAAACAAGAATGCATGAAATGAGTTAAATATAAGAGAAGCCTATGAAAGAGATGAGTTAAATATGAGACTAGCCTATGAAAGAATTGAGTCACCTTTGAAATTGTGTGACTGGCATGGACATGGATTGCACCTTTTGAAATCTAGGGAATGGATATGACTGTGTGACCCTATCAATCTAATACATGAGATGGATGCATGATACTATCTGTCACATGAATTTTGATATCAATATCATGTTTTGATTAAAGAGTGCAACCTGATTGTTTTACGGAAAGTGTTGCTTTCCTTCTTTAGAACATTTCAAATCTTAACTTTCGTAACGTTCTTTTCAAACACCATCTTGAAAAGAAGAAAGTTATATAACCTTATACGAAATAACATACCTAGTACTGTAAGATACACTAAAATAGTATATTAGAAGTATCTCACAGTATTGGGGTACCAAAAAAAAAAGAGAGTCAGTATCCAGTGTTAATACAGCATCATATCTCATAGCATCAAGTCTTAATTCCATATCGTATCCATTGGATATGGACATGGTAGAAATACAAAAGTATTTGGATGTGATATTGAGTCGTGTCTCAGATGAAACTATACCAATTTAAAAAAAAACCAGAGACTAAACTGGGCAGACAGAATAATGTAGCCGTTCACACTCACTGCGAAGGATCCTCCTTCCAATGTTGATAATGCAGCAGCCAATCCGGCTAATCCATCTGGCCAAGAGTTCTGTCCTCTTGCTATATGTTCCAAGGTTTTAGTAGGAAATTGCTCCATCAAGCATCTTGCTCTTTGATAGTATGGCCGAATATCCGGCTTTCTTGCCTCCTAAATCCCACTAAACTGATTAATGATGTGGTTGGAGTCACCATGGATTTTGATGTGTGTGAGTTTTATTGACATGGCCAGCTCAAGCCTGGGGTGGGTACTCCGAAATGTTGTTCGAGTATGGGGATGCTATCATGAAAGCATGAGGAATTAAATGGCGATCCTGAGAAATGGATAGTATACCAATTACCAACCGCCGTTACGACTACTTACGAGAGTTTCAAGACAACCAAGATATGAAATGCAATATAGGCAGCCCTATGATACATGAAATATTACTAAAGAAGAATGCTTCAGATGCCCAATTCGATGGTCCCAGGGCCCTGATTAAATCATAGTCTGCCCAATGTCCAGTGCATTTCATTTGGTGAAACTGCTCAAGAAGTAGGCCCTACCATGTATCAGTCGGGGTCTGCTCTCTTTTATCTTGACTAGAGAAAGATTGGGATCACTTTTAGGGAAAGAGAGGATCAAGTTTATGGAGGGACCCACTTCTTGAATGGTTGAAGAAAAAAAAAGGTTAACATAAGCTGCACTGCACTTGCCACTAATTGAATTCATTGTCCAGATAACTACTGACTTTGTCTGAAAATTGAAGTCATCTAGCAAAGTAGCTGAGAAGTTTACCTGCTGCCTTTGCAGCCATAGCTTCTTGGTAAACATCCGTCACAAATAAGATCTGCGATGGCTTATCTACTCCTACTGACTGGAAGATCTCCAAGTAGCTACGTGTTTCTCTCTTGTTTCTGCACGTCAAGGGAAAACAAAGCAAAGTTTCTTTGATACACCTGTAATAATATAACTATACTCAACAAATATGTATATTTATTTAATCAGAAAAGCCAAAAGAAACACACCCTTTCATGGTGTCAAAAAATCCACATAAATATTTCCTTAAGTCTCCGTAGATAGTATTTCCAAAGATGAGCCTTTGAGCTTCCCTACTTCCACTAGAATATATGTACACCTGCAAGAAGATGAATAAGTGATTATTGCAAATTTTTTTTTTACATTCATACATGGCATTGTTTCAGGTTATAGCTCAGCTGCTTGGAACATCGTGCCTGTGAGAGTGTGTGAATTCAAGTCCTCCATGCAGGGTGAAAAAAAAAAGTACATTACAGTTAAGATATCATAACAAAATTAATATAAGAGTCAATGTGGAAGATAATATTATTCTTTAAAATTTCTTTCTGAATGGAAGGTACTTAAAAGTTAAAAGGAATGAAATGAAAATCACAAATCCTTAAATGTGTACCCAATTGACCGTAAAATCCTTGTGGAAGGAAAGTGGTTTTCTAGGATCGAAGGAGTGAAATGAAAACGATCAAGGTGAAGACGGAAAAATGACCATCAAATTCTCTTAAATTCTTGGATTCGATTTCATAGGGAGAAGAATGGAGAACCATCTTGCTATGACAATTTGGCATTGACTTGCATGCCTAACCATGGGTAGCCTTAATTGATGAATTCGTGAAGAAATTCCTAAGAACAATTTCCCTTCTCCTAGGTAAATGCCAAGTGTCCATAAAGGATGGTTGAGAAAACCAGAGACAAGGGTAGCCTCATCAATGGACCACCAAATCTGAATGGCACACCTTTAAATAACTAGATAACTCGAAATCTCAGGATTTTGAGCTAATTTGTAATGAAAATAGTCAGAAACAATTGATGAGTCAAGTAGAAAAATTAAACAGCTCAACATGACTTGGTTTCATTTTTAAGCCAGAGTTCTCAAAGAGCATGGACTTTAGCCAACTTTTCATATAAAATTTTTGCTACTGTTCTCATTATTTTAGTAATTGTCCTTTGTTTTTGTAGTACTTATAAACTGAGCAATGCACTAACACCCTAATGTATACTCCTATTTTCGAGTTTTGATGTCACCTAAAATGGTCAAGGGTGTATAATGTATAGTATAAACATAGGGGATAAATGGTGGCTCGACCTTTACATTCAAGTCTCAATAAATGATGACCATATTTCATTATGAGAAGTTTGATATTACTAGTCAACAGCAAGGTCTGCCCCCGTCTTCGAGTCAACTTGACCCAATTGATTTTTAGGTTTAGTTTTCAAATCTTTCAACACCGGAGTGAAATAAAATATATCTTTCGTAATAAACAATAATCATAAAGTTATAGTAGCATTCCTCCTATCACAGCATAAGAGAACATAATCAAAAGATGTGGAACTAAGAAGTAGGCCTCCAAAGTAATAATCAAGAATTTGTCCCCATGGGTCTGTCTTGCATCAAATTTTAACTCCAAAACCTAGACTTTATGTCTATCCAGTAGAAGTCCTTAAGGAAGTAACCTTCCAGGATTTAGGAATCTATTAGGATTCAAAATATATGATTAAGGTGAAGTCTTTTAAGGCTCATAAAACATTGATGCTTTGGATCTACATAGGTTAAGTAGAAGAAATGATATCGTTTCAATTAGCTTTTCCCAAATAATCGCCATGACTGCTTTCTTTTGCCTACATAAGTTTTTGAATTTGCCAACTTAATTCACACACATTAACAAGAAGCCAACGCAGTTTTTTGGAACACTTAAAAGAAGTGTAAGATGTCTGTTGAAAGCATGCCAGTATGACCATAAATGGATATTCATACATAAAGCTGGTACCGATTTCAAATAATTTTACATACCCAATCAAATTCTTTCTATCCATTTAAGTGGAATTGGTTGAGAACTATGTGATGGAGAACTTTATTCTTTAGTCAGGAGGTATCGAAGATGGAGACAACAAGGTGATTCTCAAAGCAGCTCTCATCATGTCTCTTCTAGTTCCTACAATTTCAAGCTGATTTTTACATATGTAGACAAATGCTTGTTTATGTTATAGCTTTACGAATCAAGAAATTGTTTTCTACTAAGGGCCTGTTTGTTTGCATTACAATACATAGGACTGATGTCATAAGTGGTTAAAAATGAAGGCTGAAAGTTAAATGTACAAAAATAAGCATCAAATGATATTTCCTTCTATGGAATTAGAATAAAAGAAAAATGGGAAATGAATAACATATTAAACAAATTGAAATGGACATGTTTCGAATAATACCGTTTTGTATGTGTTCCAAGTACATGGGTTGAGACTTGAGAACACGTTTCAGTGTGATGAATACTTCTAAGAAAAGATGGAGAGACTCATATCCTGTCTTAATTTCTAATTTCTAGAGATACAATGGCCACCAAACTTTAAAAGCAGTTAGACAATGAATAACTAAAGCAGCACTACTAATTTTAGCAGCTCCAAGAAATGCAAGCCCCACGTCATCGAAATCAAAGTAATTTTCTATGATTGAAATTGGAAAACAAGCTGGGGAAATTCTAAACGCACCGTGGGTTTTTCTGAACACACCCACTTTTTAAAAAAAAACTTACACATGACGAAAATACCCAGAAGTTCCGTGCATATCTCATGTGCATGGGTGTGAAATGCCGTGCACATGATTTATGCACGGGGTCGGGGTTTCCCAGCCGTGCACCTCGTTATGTGCACGGGGTTTCACAACTGTGCACCTCTTTATGTGTATGGCTTTGAAACTTCGTGTACCCCACTAGCGAGCGAAACACACGAAGAAAGAGGAGAAGATGGTCTCCGGTGATGGTGGAGCAGAGAGGGGAGCTTGCCGGTGATGGGGTGGCTGTCGAGGTTCAGTCGTAGCAGGTGGGAGGGGAGGAGAAGAGGAGAGGAGAAGAAACCGCTTACCTCACCGGAGGGAGAAGAGAGGGGAGCTTGCCGGTGATGTGGGGCTAAGAGGGGAGCTCGCCGGAGGGAGAGTTGGTCGTCGATGATGGGGCGGCCATCAAGGTTCGGTCGCAGCAAGTGGGAGGGGAAGAGAAGAGAAGAAGAGGAGGGGAGAAGAGGAGAGGACGGTGTTTTGGGTATTATTGGGAAAATGGGTGTGCTCAGCAAAAAACGTGGGTGCAAATAAAATTTGCCACCAAGCTGTCATCTTAGAAAGTAAAAATAAAAATAAAATAAAATATTTTTACATCATGAGGTTGTGTAGATGGTGAAAAACATAGTTTTTTTAAAGCTCATAACATGAGAACATGAAGAAAGACGACAACACCGTTGCCTTCTATTAGCAATAATTTCCTCTAAGGTGGAATTGGAGGGAGGTGGTCTTCCTTTAATGTTTCTGGTTGCTAGGGTTGTTAGTGGTTCCTCTCTTTCCCTCTCTGGCTATTGTGTTTGTAGGTCTGATTTTGGTGGTGTTGGTTTGTGTTTCTTTTTCTCTCTTCTTTTTGGCTTTTCGGTATTCCCCTCATATATACTGTTAAGTCTGTTCAATGAAGGTTAACATTAAAAAAAAAAAAAAACCTGTAAGGTTCAATTGGACATACCCCCAGTGATTTGAGAAGAAACATCATTCAGGTCACCAGCGATTCGTTAGGACTGAATTAAGGGCAGCAAAATGAAGATACGTGGCAGGGTGTCACTTTTCATTCTTTTCCACCAATAACTGATAGCCAGTGACGTGAACAGTCATAATTGAATCATGAGATATTGGCCTTCAGAAAAAATAAAATGCAAAACTTTCTTTAAAAGCCTTTTTTTTATTGGTTACCATTTGGTTCTTTCAGACAGAAGGTTTATAACAGATCTTCAATAATAATGTTGCTGAAATAGTGCTTCCGTTTTTTACAATATCAGAGATCATAGTCCCATGGAGCATTAGAAATGAGGCAAGCAAAGTTAGTACAATAACCTTGATGCCCATAGCATGCCACCTTTCAAGTGCTTTTGGTACATCGTCAAAAACTACTCCCTTCAATTCATTATTTTGAAATCCAGTTCTCCATATATGGCCCTGCAAGTAGAAATGTAATCAAAATAGTTGGGTTCCTAGGACCAGCCCCTAAAGAGGGTTGGTCCACAAATTTCAGGAAAAATAGTCAAATTCATTACCTGCAGTTCTTTTAGAGCTTTAATTTTCCTGTCAGCCCTTATCATTGCTTCCACATTTGCTACCAACGCCGCAATTACCTCATCCTTCCCAGCATTGTCTGGAGGAATAGGCACTGTACCTGCCACACCTTGCTCCAAATGTTCCTGAACCTGTATGAGAAGTTAAACCCATTTACCGTCCAATCTATGAGACTTTCAAATAAGAGGATGCTGCCTTCAGAATCGAAACAGGCATTCACATGTACTTCAGGTCAGATGAAAATTTTAACATTGAAAACTGGAGTAATATGGTGTTGACTTGATCATATGAATCAGAGCATCCTGGATTCTTGACTATATAGAAGTGAGGCCAACAGTTTGATGGTCTAGACTATGGATCTGATGTCAACATTGTGGATAGACCATGAGCCAAAAAACCCTCAACAGGACAGTCTCATCCTTTTGATAGGTAGCCTGCACAGATTAAGTTTAAATATTGTACAGTCCACTTTCAATGGAGAAAAGAGGAAAATAAAAATAAAAAGGGGAACAATCAATAATGGGTGACAAGTTCTTCTAATAGGGGTCACTTCTAGCATTCAAGGGAAAGGTCCATGATCATAATTCATTATCTGAATCCATGATCAGAGCATAGGATAGCAAGTATAGGACAGACACTAAAAGACAACCAAATGCAGCAAAGAAGTATCTATGTACTTCTGTGAACAAATTATGGAACATGGATACCTTGAATAGATGTTCAACATGAATAGCATGCACCTATAGGATAAAAACCAGCATATTATCTATTCCCTACACCTTAAAATACAGGTTTGGAATCTCTCCTAGGTATGCAGAGGTAACAAAGCATCCCCAGGGTGAATGAGGAAGAATGTTCTTCAAGCATTATGATCAATTTAGTTCTCTAGAATCAAGTCTTTGTGAAGAGTATTAGGATGGTGAAAACACAATCTCTATTCCAATGATATAAAATTAGTCTACAATTAAAGAGAAACCACATCGTATATGGTCTCTTCTAGGAGGTATCTTTTGCAATGTATTAACCAAAAGGTGACAACTTGATGAAAGCTGGGTCTATGTAGTCGACCAGATTCCAGAGTCCAAAATCAAAAGAGAAACAAATACTGGCATCAAAATGGCCACAAAGTGTTGATTCTAATGTTCTAAAATTAAATCCAAGGAGATTCACATGCCCAAACTCTAATTGGAATTGAAAAATCATGAAGGCAGAAAATTTAGAGAATGCAATTGCCGACCAGCTCTTATTGTGTGTATGTAGTGTTTCATAAAAAAGTAGCACTATCGGATCCTGGTTGTATAATTAATATGGGTAATTTAGTCCAGAACACTATAAATGACAAAAAAATAATAATAATAAAGTGAAGTAAGCAAATAATATGGTCAATGTATTGGACATACAAGCCACATGGTCATCTCACATGGACCATAAATAATACTAATGGTTGAGCATGGCAATGTCCCATGTGGATCAAGGGCACGATGAAGATATGGGCCATCATGTACAGCAATATTTCAGCACCTTCTTAGCAGTTTTTGGCTGATCCAAGCACCCAAACCACCGCCACTTTTGGGAAGCACTGGTGAGGCTCAAGACTTGGATGTGGGGTTGCTCTTTAAAGCTATTTAGGAAAGTAAAATAATCCTCCTCAAAGTGACATAAAGGATGGAATCTTAATTGGTTAATAGCTTGTAGGAAGCTCTTCATTATGTAGAAAGGTTTCTCTCAAGTATTTCTCTTGGATATTCTAAAAACAAAAAGTAGATGTATAAACAAGTTGCTAAAGGGTTCCATGTGTGCCAAAAGGAGGGCCTGATCTAATGCCAAAGTTCGAGTGAGGCAAATCATTTTTTAATGCCTGTAAAGTGTCATAAAAAGTGAAATAGATTTGTTTTCCATTTTGCTTCTCTCTCTCTCTCTCTCTCTCTCTCTCTCTCTCTCTCTCTCTCTCTCTCATGCCATTAGCCCTTTGTGATGAAACAAAACCCTCCCTCCCTCTTTCCCCCCCCTCCCGGCTATTTAGATCTCTTGAAATACTTATATAATGTTTTTCATCACGAAAAGGTTTTCTTAAAGTTTCTCAGGTCATTTGATGTAGATTCAGCCCTCCTGGATCAATCTGCAACCAAAAAGAGGGCCTGATGTACTAATAGAACAACATCTTGACGATCAAAATTACCAACAAGCATGGTTCATACGTAGCAACCGTATTATTGGCCGTAGCGGTGGAGGACGCTACATTATTTTGAAATTAGCAGTGCTACGGTCTAAAACCTAGAAAATCCAAGCAGTTTTAATTTAAAACACGGTTTTTCCTATTTCTTCTCCTCAATAGCTTTTACTAAAACTGTCTCTACCCTTATATGGTTCCAAATTACTAAAAAAACACAAGATTGACTGCTAAATAAGATTTGAGTTCTTTTGACTATTTAAATAATTCACACCGTTACACTACTACGTATCGCCGCAACCACTACATATCACCCGCTACGTGGCATTTTGGCCAGTGGCTGCTACGCTCACCGCAACCGCTATTTTAATCCTTGCCAACATGCGGTACAAAACAACAATAGAACAAGGATAATTATTCAAGATCACACATAGTTCAGGAAAAATCACACACCCAACTCAATACACATGCACGCACACGCACGCACACACCCAAGTTCAATTGTTGAAACGGTCGAAGAAGATGAAACAACCAAAGAACTAAGGACGCTGCTGTATTACTTAATATTTATATGGATTCTTAACAGCCCTAGAAAGAATCCTATCCATAAGTTCTTAAAACAAAACAAAATCCAAGCTGCCTAAATTAAAGGTAAATAATTATGAGGAACATTCTTTAACATTGCATGTTGCCTTTGCCTTTTGCAAGCAAGGATTGTGCAGGCAATGTGCAGTGTATAACAGTGACGTGCTCTGCGTCATGGCTGGGCCTCGCCATGAACCTAGCCAAGTTTGGCTGGCTACAGGGATGGCTGGATCCAGATGGCCTGTAGTTGCATTTATGCCCCTGCTTGAGGGTTGTTTGGCTAGTTTCTGGTCAGTGGCCCTTTTGTTCAGTCCCACTGAGCCAAGTAGTTTAGTGCTAGCCAATTTCATCCAATAGGGCTGCATCATCATTGAAATCAAATTAAAAGTTAATGTTTTCTACTTTTAAAGGTCAGATGTTCTCAGAAAAGGGTATCAAAACATTCATGTTAGTGTTTGCACTTGCGTCTAGGGATTTTGAGAAATAAATGACAAAGGTAATTGCTATCAGAGTGTTTTTTTTTTTTTTTTGAAAAGAAAGAACATCAAAGCAGCAACAACATAGGTCTAAGAGGCTTATGCCCAAAACAAGAACATCACACAAGGATAACCCCAAGGAGAAAATTGGAGATGGCATGAGATGGAAAGACAAAAGTTGAAGGGTTATGAGATGCCATTATTCTTGGAGATGGCATTGTCAATTCAGAGGATGATATACTAGGTGGTGAACATCGTACCGAATTTCACTTGTTTCTCAATATCATTGATTTCAAAATAGAGAGCTACCAGTAAGATGGTCATGATAACACACACATGTATGTGCGTGCGTGTGTGTTCGAATGGTTGCAACACTAGTTTTTAAAAACAAAGAAGTCAATAGTCTGAATATGCTGACTTGGAGTCTTCAGTCTAAACTAAGGCATTACATTGATGTCCTAATGGTGGTTTTTTTTTTCCTCGTTTATTGTGTCCTGGAAGCTAAACAAACAAATGCATCCAAGTGCTACTTTAAAAAGAGTCTCGAACCAAATCATGAAAAATAAAATAAAGTCTTAACATGAGATATTAAGTAAATGAAATCAATCTTACTTGGGCACGCAACAACCTAATATCATCTTGAGTTTCTTCAGTGTCATATGTAGCAATTAAGTGGTTCCTCACATTGTCGCGGGCATAGGGGAAAAGAACATCAAAGACGAATGATATGGGAGTCGTGGCACCTTCAATATCAAGAACAATACACTGCTGCAAAACATCTCAAGTAATTACTACTCTATGAACTCACATGCCCTAGATGAAAGTCCAAATCAAGACACCAGTGTGAGATTTAGTCAAATTCAAATGATAAACAGGAAAAGTATTATTCACATTACAATCTTAACAAAAAATAGATGTAAAGCATAATCCTAACATAAATAAAGAGGCTGAATTCTAAAAATAACTTACCATAGATAACAAAAAAAAAAGGATCATTACAACAACAACAAAAAGAAAAAAAAAAGAAAAAAAAAAAAGAAGAAGAACTTACCCTAGATGGTCCAGGCACATTATTGTCACCAAGAGCCCTTGCCTTTATAGCCACAGTTAAGTTTCTACCGCGTTCCCATTTGCTTTTAGCATTACAGACAGAAGAATGACATGGAGTAGACCAGTCCATACCCAGCTTGTGAAGTTTGATAACAGAAAGAATGTCAAGTGAAGTTAAATAAATCAACATCAGTAAAAGTTGAGAAACAAACTATGTTAAGTGTTAACCATGAGTTGCACAAGGATCCTATTGAAAAAAATAAGAAGTATAGACAAATATTTAATAAATCAATTGGAAAACTACACATGCTTTTACTCAGAAATTTCTACACTAAGCACAATGCTTCTCTATGGGATGCCTACATGTGTATCTGGTCTTTTCCATGTGTTCTACAACAACAGACACATAACCCATAAACACTTTCTTCAGTCTTTTGGTTCCAATTACAAGATATGGAAAAGAACATATGCAAATGCTACTTTAACCACCAAAACAGGTGAGGCAACACAGAAGAAGGAACACCCACTAGGAATTAGGAAAATTGAAATAAACATACTTTGATGGAAAGAGGAGCACATTCCATAAACTTGGGGGCCTTGTGGAGAAAAGGCCTCGGAGATGGAACGGACATTGTTGACCCAATTAATGAGAGCATGTTCAATGTTCTCTGCACCATTCTCTCTGCTTTTGAACCCCAGAGAGAGAGAGAGAGAGAGAGAGAGAGAGAGAGGATAGATAAAGATTCTGACCTGAATCTGAGCCCAAAATGAGGACCCATTTCCAGGCCCAGAACCAGATCTATATAGATTGGCAGTAATAGCAAAATTCAAGTTGTAATCCTTAATATTTACTTATGCTGATGTTAGTCCAAATCCAGAGTCTTTGTTCTCAACCTATAGATACATACCCAGAACCAATAAATTTGAGCTAGATCCAAATAATCTATAATCTCAAAAGGATTTAGATCTTCTTTCTTACTTTTACAATAACAACAATATTTTATGAAAGGGCAATTCTAAAAGTTGCCCCACTTTAAAAATGCCTCCTTTTCCGCCCCCACTTCTTCTTCTTCTTCTTCTTCCTTTCTTTTTTTCCTGTGATGGGGCTCATGTTGAGTCAAGCTAGATTTTTCATTTTCACACATACTACACCACAGAAATAGTCACTAATCCAAGTTTTACACTCATCCAACTTTTTCTCACTGTTGGATAGAAATCATGATAAAATGATGTCTATAAACCATTAAATTTCAAGATCATGGATCAAAATGTTATAATGATATCATGAATTCAAGATTTTGCATATAAGTAGGCCTCATATGAATCTTTCCATCCAATAGACTTTCGTGATCATCCCGTGAGTCCAATTAAAATGGGTGTTTTTGACTAATAAATGTCATTGTATAGCACTGTCCTTTATCAAATGAAAAGAGGGCATTAATCTAGTTATTTATTTAAAAGAACGCGTATTTGATGCTACCCAATTTACTTAATGGGGGCCAAAACAAAAACTTTGCTTATTATTTATTTCATTGCTTTACACAATCGTGTAACATTAAATTGACTTTTTTTCTTCATTTTGTCACAAGACTCACTACTTAGGAGATCCTCTCACACACACACATACCCTCGTACAGATCCCTCACTATCAACGCTACAACAAGGAATTAATCTCGAGTTAATCACTAGTCGCTCCCGAAAAAAATTATTTTCTATTTGGTAGCTTAATATACCTCAACACAAACTTTCTAAATGTCCTATTTTAAATTAAAAATGAATTTTTTTTTTTAAATCTTGAAGTGAAAAAGGTAGAAATCCACAACTCATAGCATGCACACGCTCCGCATGCACGTGTGCCTCTCCTGGGTCTCATATCAAAACCCATACATAAACCAAGCATATCCTCTCCCTCTCTTGGAGGAGGAGGAGGAGCAGCAGCAGCAGCAGCAGCAGCTTCTTCTTATCCTCTTCTTCTTCAAGAACAACAATCAAAGAAGAAGAATCAGATCAAATAAAATGGGGAAAGGCACCGACCGATTCATAAGATCTGTAAAACTGTTCGTGGACGTTCGGAGGCAGATCTTCGTCAAACGCTACGGACAGAATCTGATCGATCTCTTGGACCTCCCAATCCGCGTCGTTTTATCCCCTTTCACTCTCGCTTATGACATCGCAGGCTCTGCCCCTCGCGGCTTCGGCATTCCTAAGCTCATCTCTGATCTCTCCTTCTCCGCAATCTTCGTAATCCCTCTCTTCATCCATCAAATGATCAAATATAACATTCAAAACAAGAACAAATCACAGTATAATTATGAATGCAGGTTGTTGTGACTGTCGGCACTTGCGATATTGCTTTGGAGTTGGGGAAGAAAGCGCTGGCTCAGAGGTACTTATCACTGCAACATTGAACTGTTTTGACTATGTCTCAATGCATGTTCTTTTTTGATTTGTGACTCTTGGTTGCTGGTGTTGACATCTGAATTTGATTGTGAGTTGGGTCTCTTGGTGTTCTCTACAAAATCCCACATGAAAGACAAGAACTTTTGTTTTTGCTTCCAAACATGAATTTTGGGGATTCTTTTTTTTTTTTTTTCCCTTCATATGTGTGCAAATATTAATTATTTTAAGATGAATAAATATTATTGTTCAATACCCATTGTAGTTAAATTGTAAAGTTTTGGAGTTTGAACTATAACTTGGACCTTGATTGATTCAACTGAGGTATTAGTCAAATTCCTCTTGTTATTAGACTTTGATCTGACCAGTTGGAATCCAAACTGGTTCCTGACAACTTTGACAACCCCACTGTTAATTGATAGTTTAGAAGTATCTGGTTCTTCTTGTTTTTATTTGATGATTCATACATTTCTTTTTTGATGGAATTTAACTTTATCATTTATGATAGTTGTGTTGAGTGGTTATCCCAAATTTAACACATTTCCTTCTATCAAGTGTAGAAATTGTCGGACTTGCAATGGATGGCAGGCGTTGAGATGCACAATGTGCAAAGGTACAGGGAAGGTGCACTATCAAGTGAAAAATTACACTTTGAAAAGGTAGTCCTATTATCCAGTAAATTCATAAATTTATTAATTGTGTGATTAACATAATACTTTTTTTTTATTTAGTTTATATGTCAAATATAGCATGGCCATATTTTTATTGGACTGTGTTAGGATATGCAGATGCTAGTAATTGTGATATTATGTGGGCCCGATAGAACCTAGCCCATTTGTCCCAACAAGTCTGCCATACCCCACTCCTACTTGGACAATGTTATCTGCTTTCCTATATATATTATTGTTTCAGTTCTTTATTGATTATGAACCTTCATTTACACAGGATTTAAAGTTATTGAGTGGGTAAAAAGCTCCTTGTTTAAGTAGATTAAGATTAAATTTTGTTTTGAATTAGAAATAATATAAAGGATTTTAAGGGTCGCTGCCCAACCCCAGATTGCTTGGACAAATTTTATGAGTTTGATCAACCTTTTGCCTTTTTTTATGTCAAGATATTGGAGATTCTAATAGTTTCTTCAATTTCTACTCCGGTGTAAGGTACTGTTCATCTTCTTTTCTTTTGTTGTGATTTCCTTTTGAATGAGGGATGTATCCTCTTCTCACATTAGTTGCCTTTATGTCGGATCTTGTTGGAGGTAGAGGCCTTTATCCCACCCCCAACCATATCAGAGGCCTTCCTTTGGAATTGCAACTGTTTCAACTTGATAAAGCCTGCATAATAATAGGATTCAAATAATGTTATGGTTTGGATAAGGATGATTTTTTTCTATTTATGACCTTGTATATAAGATTTATATTTGGATCTTTTTGTATTAGTGCCTCATTCAGTCATTCCTCTCAAAGGAATATACTCTATTCATTGCCTATTTACACAAAGCCCATAATCTCCCATAAGTCCTATTAGAGCCTCAAGCTCTTAGCCAGGCTTAAATTCCCTAAGGTCACGTTTGGGAACGTGAGGAATCCACATATTTGCAGATTCCTCACTGCCCCTGGAACATGGATTTCCTCACTAAGGATTTGTATACCCGAGGATTTCTTAGGTCACGTTTGGTAACATGTGAGGAATTCTCAGATTTGAGGATTTTATACCCTCCCTTTTCGGCTGTAGATTTCCACATCTTATGGAGGGAGGTTGGAGTTTGGACCTGAGTGGATGTTCCATTTCTTTGGGGATTTACAATTAACAAATATGGGCTTTTCACGACTTTGAAAACAGCAGAAGTCTTTTCCCTGAGAATTTGGTTGCCAAACGTGTACCTCTAGCTTTCCATGCATTATCAGTGACTTAAGAGAGATTGAAAAGAAAGAAAAAGAGATTAAACCTTAATGGTAGAAAGAAAAAAAGAGATAAAACCTCAATGGTAGCTTAGCTTATCATGGAGGAATTCAACATGATCAGCAGAGATAGAATACAATATTGCCTTTACCTTCCAAAAAATGATTGACTTGCTGCTTGTGGCATTTCTCAAATAATAATCACCTATCATGACCATCACAAATTATCGTAATCCTATCATAGCTTCTAACATATCCCAACATATTGTACCATTAATATTCCTAAGCTTTTGGCATGTGTCCCTTGATATGGGTTTAGGACTTTAAGGGCCTTTTTTTGAACTGGTGGCTTGACCAGACTCAACCCATAACTGGTCAGGTGGACCATAAACTGATAAAAGGGTCTGAGTAGACCAGCAACTTGGTGAGTTGATCAGGCATGCCATTAAATTGAGTTTAGATATTTTAGTATAAATATACACACTTGTAGGATCTAAACTATAAAAATATGTAAAAGAAATAAAAAGTGTATATATATATATATGGACAGATCTAGATAAAGTTGCAATGGGTTGTAATTTCAATTTTCAAATGTTATTCACGTATATTTTAATTTCTACTAGGGCTTATTTATAGATTTGCTTTGTGGTAACATGCAAGGATGAAAATAACCTCATCTCAATCTGGCAGATTCATTGACTCAGCCAAAACTGTAGACAGGTCATGCTATTTGTAAGTAGACCAAATTGGTTGATTGAGATTCATTCAAACTGAGTTTTTACCTAACCCATCCATCCATCCATCCATCCGTTACTAGGTCAAGTCAGCTTGGCCGGGTTCTAGTCAATCCACTAGGTTGGAAAACTATGAGTCTAACTGCTATTTAGGAGCCAGGCGAAGCCAAGGATCTATGAAATCTAATCCTCCTAAGCAGATGATGTCTCCCCTCAAGTGGTCATTTATTTTTTCTTTTTACTGTTGAATTTTGCTCATTCTAACCTAGGTTTTAAGTCTTTTTTACACTTTTGGTAGTCTTTTCTTCAAATGTGCAATTCAGTCTCTAAATTAGGCAAAATACCTCCCCTTAGTCTCATACTCTCATTGCTTTGGTGCGATGGTAAACATCTTGGGTGCCATGCGTGATAATGCACGTTTGAGACCTGCGAGTAGCCACTTTGTGCAAAATTGCCAAAGGTTAGGTCTGCCTCCAATCTAGATCCTTCCAAGACCCAGTGGGACCCACACTGGGTAATGACCTCCCCTTAGTCCTTGAAAAGGTGATCCTAATCATCTCCTTTTCTGATCTTGGCGATCCTGACCATCTCCTTTAAAATCGTCAGGTTCTTTATGCATCTCCTTTGTTATTTTTTTCCCTTTCCTTTTTGGTGAACACTCATGCACCCACACACACAATCGGGGTCCCTCATCAACACAATCGAGGATTATCAATCCCTGGTTGTTTATGTGGAGAGGAAGATACCTAACCTTTGTGCTATCAGTGGATTGGCCTCCTTCATGAATGTTTACAATCATTTGTAGGGACAAGAGCTCTGACCATGTTCCATGCATGGAGTCCTACGCCCCTTAATGGTTTTAAAAAAAGTGTGACTGTGAATCCAATTGATGCTCCCAGCATGCATGCCATAGTTCATTGTTGATGAAATAGAGTTTTTTTAGATAGCAAGATCCTCATAAAATGGTGAGGAATTTATGGCTTCCTTTTTCATAGCATTTTAATTGTTGCAGTGGAGAGAAGGCAACAGCTGAGTCCATTGCTGAAGCCATTGCAGACAACCGGGCAGAATTGGTTCACCTTCCTTCTGCTATTGATCTTCCTTCGCCGCTGCCATCTAAAGAGTGCCCCACATGTGATGGATCAGTGAGTTATACCCAGGGATTCTTTAAACTTTCCTGCTTGAATGCTCTTACCATTTCTGTGTTGCTATCCTCACACGCACACATGATATTATTTCCCAACATGGCTGGAACAAGGCTTTGATGATGATGTTGTTGATATAATATTATTGTTATATTGACACTGAATTTGATTTTTGACTCATAAGTAATGATAGCTGGACACTTAAAATCTCAGCCCTTCATTTAAGAAAAACAAAATGTCATTTGTGATATTTTGCTGTCATAATACAAATGAAGCATTTTTGGCTGGTGATTGATCAATTGATGTTTATTATCTCAACTTGGGCATGGTTTCCGTGGTTATTGGTGGTATGCAGGAAAAGCATTTTGTCCTTATTTCTTCTGTAAATCGATTCTTTTCTACCTAAACTGCAAAATTCTTCTTTTTTGTGAGCATAGTAGTTTTTATAGAATGAAAAGCACTTATATAATGTCATATCCTATCTTAGCATGTGACTAAGAAGTATCACTGATATTGCAGGGTGTGATGGGCTGTCCTGAATGTAAACACAAATTGCAAGTCAGGATCTCTTTAGATAATGTGAGTCTTATTGGGAATTTGCTAATTTCCGCTTTTATTGTTTATTGTTATGTTTAATTATTTAGTTATGTGCTGTCTTCCTTCCTAATTCTATCTTTTAAAGATATAATCTCTCTGTATATTCAAAAGTCAAGCTAGTTTGGATACTTTGTTATTGATAGAAAAAATTGCCTATTTCTTCAATGTTTATTATCTAAAAGCTTGACATTTGTTCAAGTCTATTACTCTGTTTCTTGGATATACCAAATGGAGGCTTCAATCAGCAGTTAACTTACACATTAACCATTTAGATCTTGAATCTGTTATCTCTCAAATTGCTAACCAATACACCCAAAATGCCTAGGCGTTAAAGGTATGGCAAATTAACTAGCAGGACACTGCCCCGCACAAGATGCTGCATGGGGCCTTTTTGCCCTGTGCACATGCGCCCGCACATAAGATGCAGCATGGGACCTTTTTTACCCAGTGCTGAATCGAACCCGAGACATGTTGGCTCTGATACAGTGATACCATCTCGAGTTGCTAACCTATAAACCCAAAATGCCTAGATGTTAAAGGTGTGGCAAATTAACTACTTAACTTTATCTAGTATCTAGGTGCACTAAAGCAGCACTCTTACATAAAGACAAAAGAAAGCACATGGCGCCCCTCTTCTTCTCTTCCTCGGCATGTGCTTGATTTACACTCATGCCACTTAGATTAAATAGCGACATAAGAGAAAACATGCCCCTCTCTGCTCTATCTACCCACACTTGAGCACTCATTGCACTTTGATCATGATCAGAGAGAGAAACATTATTGTACTTTACGCTGCAAAGATTCTTTGAAATGAGCTACATATCACATGACATGGATTCTCATGTCAGATTCTTGCTAACAGAACTGGATCCTTCTATACATTGTTTAATAGGATAATGTTACTATGTCCTTCCATTCTTTTTTATATCTATGTAAAATATGGAGGTGTTTATTACTTATAACTTAGAGTAAGATTTGTTTTATTTTATTTTTAGCATTTTTTTGCATATTAAAAACATTTATTTTTTTAAAATCAATTTATATTTATGCCGATTCAATAGATCCTATCTTTTGCATTTGCCAGGTTGAACACATTGTATTTGTACTTATTTCAACAGTGGTTTTATTGAATCGCCATGCTTCTTCCACTGTCAAATCTTTTTGGCTGTAAGATGGATATCTTTATTTGATCAGGACGGTTTTCTTGGCCATCACTGATCGACCTTCCCATGAGCTCCCTTCACTTGAAAGTTGGGCCGTGTGTTGGGCCTCATAGGTGGATCACATGTAGTTGATGCAGTATGGTTCTTAACAAGAAAAATGCATAAAACCTTTTGTTGGGCTCTCCTAGGAGGTGGCAATGAATGAGATTTGCCATTAGATAACCAATCTTAGAATTTGGGTCCCGCATTAGTCAGCCCTTTATAATTGCAATAGTTTTCAATGGCTCCAATTATAAAACTAGAGTGATTAGATGTGAGTATTTATTTACTGTATTTACTGACCTCTGCTTTTGTTGTCCTCTACACATCCCTCCCAACCGCACTCATCAAGGTGTCATTGCCCCTTACCATAGTAGATCACCTCTGTTTGTGCGCGAGTGTGTGTGCGTGCTTGCATAATAACAATTGTATTTTTCTTCCTCTCTTGACTCTCCAGATCATGGAGCCACCATGGAAAGCATATAATGTCTTCAACAAGATGGAGTACCCTTATGAGGCAAGTGCCATTCTACTCTCATTCCCTTGCTTTTGCTTTATTGACAGACCCTAAAGACATGACTGTTGCAGCTTCTTTTCTTTCATATGAGTGGGAGACCCTTTGTAATTTGATAGTTGAGATTCATTTCTGCCTAAATGAAGATTCCATTTTTTTTGGGACTGCTGGTTATATTTCATTCTTGCATACACTTCTCTACTTAAGCTTTGAATCACTCAAAGCTTCTGACCCCGGGCCCTGTTTAGATCCTTGGAACTCAGTGGCCCTGTTTTTGAGTTACCTGTAACTGTGGTTACCTTAATTGATTGTTCCCAGTAAAAGACTTGTAGAGTTACATGTAGCTCAGGTTTTCTGAACACAAGAACTATAGGGTTATGTGTAACTCAGGTTGCACAGATCCAAACAGGCCCTTATGTTCCATATTTCTGTGCACATGTGTGCAAGGACTCCAATTGCCTGCAGCTGTAAGAAAATATTTGATTGTAGACATGTATAGGACTGTCCAGAATCGAGTGTCCCTTGGGCTCAGGTCCAAAGGCTCATGGGCTGGGCTGGGCGGGAGATACCCTGGGTTATCAAAAACAAGAAAAAAGAAAAAAGAACAGTTGATTTAATTCCTTTATTATTTGAGCATAAATAGTGTGGAAATGGACCTGTCCCTGGCACTTAATTATTTGTAGAAGAGGTGTTTCAATAACTACCCCCTCCTAAAAATAACAGACTAGAGACGCATTAGATCCATACTTATTTAGCAGGCTTAACTATAGGCCAATAAAGAACACATGGTAACTATGCTTTTGATATAAATAATATCGATAATATTCTTCTGCATTTTTATCAGTGTGATTTGCTTATCAAAATATTGCTTATATCATAAGAAAACCCACACCTGGTAACTTTCTTTGGAGATTTAGCGCATGCTTGGAAACAGCCATGGAATTCACAGCTTGTGGAATCCATGGTGTACTTGTTCTGCAAAACATTTGGGAGAGGATTCCTCTCTTCATACTTTTCTCCAGTATGTTTGGTTTAAGAGATACAGAGAAATTAAAGGAAGAGGATAAAGAAGGAAAGGAGAGAGTGCTGGAGAGGGAAGAGGAGGGAGGGAGAGAGAGGGAGAAGGAAAAGGAAGCAGATAAACAGAGAGGGTGAGAGAAGAAGAGAGAGGGAGAGAGAAATAGAGATAGAGAGAGAAGGAAGGAGAGGAGGAGAGGGAGGGGGCTTTATTTAGAAAAATGTCAGAATCCAGCACCCCTCCCACTCTCCACCCTTCGGAAAGATTGCTGTGGAAAAGTTGTCGAGTTCCCCCAAAATATCCATGGAAAAACTCTGTACCAAACATCGGATTTGAACTTTCACAGGAAATTTTGAATTTTCTGTGCTAAACAGGCAATTTTCTTTTGCACGGTGTGCCCTTCAGATCGATAACAATTGTCTAACATTTCTTTGTAATCTAACTTTGTTCTTTCAGCATATTGCTCATAGTATGAGGGACCCCAAAGTTGCTGCATTTTGGTTACTTACCATGCCTCAGATATTGGGAGGATTCGAATATGATGATGATGTAAAGCAGAAAATTTGGTGGCAATACCAGGTTTGTGGTGCCTAGCTTCTCCTATTTTCACATGGCATCTTGGAACTTGTTTTTCCTAATCTGTTTTCACTGTTCAGCTTCATCACTACATAGGCAGACATATGCTTCTATTACTGTTCATACTTTTTAATAATACATGTCTTAATAGTTATCAATATCATTTATTTCAGCCTGTTCAGCCAAATATTCCATTCTGAAGTTCAGAATGAAACCGAGGAGAAATCTTTTTCACTCCATTTCTCAAATTATAAACATGTACAGATGCGCCCACCATCTTATGATTATTTTCTCATGCACCTGGTTGTGGTGCACCCCCTTCAAATCTGTTCTTTCGGCTTTGATCATTTGGATCACCACATCAGATTAATATCTCATTGGTTTATGTCAGCCTTATCATATGATTTGCATCCAATACAAAATGCGAGAGAATGATCACATGACTACTGAGTTTATCCTCTGGTTAAGTTTACTCTGACCTATCTGGGTGATATTGGGTCCATGGCCTTTAATTGGAGACGGGTTTGATCCAATGCCATACGTCAGTAAGTATGATTTATGAAGTTGGGTCTACAATGTAGATTCAAGCAATGCATCACCATTGTGGTGCTGTGCGTATTAGCATCCCTCATGCATTCATTTTATAGGAGGGTTTTCTCCTATGAGCGGACTGTATCTACATTCCAGCTCTATGGGGCCCACTTGGGCCCACCTTTGATTAGTGCAGCTCCTCTAGCACTCTTATCCACCCAACCCCCCACCCCAATATCTGGCACCATGCTCAGTTTTATTCTCATCACACACACACACACATCAAAATCCAAAAAATTAAATATATTTACCTAAAATGGGGTCCAGGTACCACCAATCTTCACTCACCATTGGATTGAATATAAAAAAAACTATGGTTAAAAGACAATTAAACTTTTAGGTTGTTAAATTGAGGGCTAGGATAATCTGATGGGGCTGATTTTTGCATGACGCTTCTCTTGTGAAGAGACCTTTCCCTCTATCATACCCTCAATGATAGGACCGCCTAAGTATAGTATGCGTAATTATTCAAAAAAAGAAAGTATAGTATGCGTTCTGCTCATAGGTGAAAACCATCCTTCACTTATATAATAAATTTATAATTGTATTCTCCATATCTGTTGTATTTAGTTTAGGCCATTTTGACCGGTATTTTGCTATGTCTTTAAAAGCATTTTATTAGGAAATCCATCCCTATTAGATCGGCGTGTTAAAAATGTTTCAGGCACTCATTAGTTATATTTTAGTAAAAAAAACTCATGCGACTTTTCCGAAATTAACGGAGACGGTCCATCTTAGTAGCTATATAGTGGAAATGTCCATGTGAAATAGAACTGAGAGCGGAGTTCTCTGGAATCAGGCCTTGCAAGTTAGTTTGTGACTGTGCATGATTTCCCAGTAATTGTGTAGAAAATAGTCCTTTCATAGTTCAATAGAAAATAGTCTAATGAGTTTTCAAAATCGGAATCATATTGTAAATCGTCCATACCCATGAATCGACTCGAATCGAATCGATCCGCGAATTGTAGGATTTTTTATTTTTCTAATAAAAATGAAAAATGATTAAAAAGTAAAAGAAAAAATAAAAAGTAATTATTCATAACCATCCATTTTCCCATTTATAGTAGTATAAATATAATAACATATAAGTCTATCATACAATCATATCAAGAACATCATTACATACATTAATACATATATATATATATATATATATACATATGAAATAAATGGTGTGTAAATAGTTAAATAAGTTTAAAGTATCAATATATTTTTTTATTATTTTTAAATCAAAATAGAAAAATAAAATAAAATCCAAACCATCAATCTTACGCAGGATATCCTCTTAAAGTTAAGAAAATGTTCATGAAGAAAAAAAAAAACCCAAAATAGATTAAAAAAAGAAGAAGAAGTTATAGACAAGCACCATATGTACAGTCGGATGCTTTAGTTCAATGCACGGTCTTTATTCATCTTTAAAACCTTATCAAAGCAGAAAAAAATTCTTACGAAGTTTCGTTAACTACTAAATAAACTTTTAAGAAAACAAGCAATAAAAGAAAAAGAGAATAAAGAAAGAAAAAAGGTAAAAGATTATTAATATTAACTTATTGGCTGTAGTCATTCTCGCTTAGCTGAATCGCTTGAATCATAAGATTCGATGAAACGAGTATTGAATCGTAGGATTCACACTTGAATCCTAAGATTCATTTGTAAATGGGATTCATTACATAGATATAAATCGTCTTCCTTAAGATTTGGGATATGAATCGTAGGATTCTGATATCCATTTGTAGCCCAAGTGGGGACGCATCTCCTCATCCACAGATACAACCAAGGATCGATCTCTGGGACTTTTGGATAGGGACTTGGGTAGAGTAAGTGTGTGGATGTAAGTCTGTAAAAAAAAACAAGAAAAAAAAAGAAAAAAAAAAGAAAAAAAATATTTAGAGTACTGGTGAAATTTATGCCCATTATGTGAATCCTTTTCTAAAGATGGAGCATGCTTTTCTATAATTTAGTTTATTGTCATTATGGTTCATCATACGAAGGTACCATTCAAAAAAAAAAAAGAAGCCAGAAGTAAAGTTCATCATATGCAGGTGGAAAACTAAGAATTATATCCCTTTTGCTTCAAGGTTAAAAGCCTATTCTTTTGTAAACAAGTACATGTGATGTTAGGTGACTTTGTCACTTTGGCCTGGATCGCTGAAGTCTAAAGAGGTGTAAGCAAGGTATTACGTGTGCCTTCTAAAGCTCAGAGGGTGCAGTTTTGTAACAAAGGAGTCCTGTATAAACTATGGGATCCATTCTCATTAGGGTTCTTAATGTATTGTGCCTCGAGATTTTCTTTACTTAATTATGTAATTTCTTCTCCCTGAAAATGGGTAGCCAGCCTGCAGGCTGCAATTGCTGGAAGTTATGGGCTTCCTTTAAAAGTGGTGGGGTGTATCCCAACCAATTGACTTTAGGTTAAAATCACAGAATGTTCACACAATGGAGTAATGAACTATGTGCGTTATAATATCAAGAAGGAAGAAGAGATGAGGATGATGGAACTCTATCTTGAAAATGAAGTAACCAAGTACAGCTACAAAAATGTGGGAAACAATCTAAAAGTGTTGCACATTTACTTTAGACTTGTTTACAGGTGTCTCAATCAGCTTTTTGGATATATTCTGAAATGAAGTTATAAGAGATCAGCTTTTAAGATATATTCTGAAATGAAGTTATAAAAGATTTTCACCTCCCCACTTCCACTGCTCCTATATGGTTTCCCTTTCTAGCAACAATGTTGTGGTCAGGTACATGAATTCTGTCTCCATTTTGATCTATCCTGAGCCAAATCCTGATAGGTAGCACTTCTTCAAATCTATAAGTTTTGCCAGCATGTATTTTGTGAATTATTTACAGTGTATCTTTATACTTCCGAATGGTTGTTATTTCTCTAAACATGAAGTCTTTGACTTAAAATCTTTCTATGGACTAATACTTTTTTGCAATATAAATTAACATGACATTGCTGTTTTTATTGTCATTGCGCTTTAATGGCTTATGCACGCATCTAAGTTAAGTAGATCACAACATGGCTAGCACTGTGGCTGCTTGGTTGTCCACCTTTTTCTTTGTGATCTTAGCAGAACTTTTTATGGCTTTCCGTATATTCTTCTTAATGTTTGCAGTTTTTTTTTTTTTCAAATTTCTTTAAGATATAATATTTTATCTCAAGGTTAAGTGATTTGTACCTTGTATTGTTTTGATCATATGTAGGAATCTATGCGCTACAACCAACTCCGAGACTTGGTAGCAAAGCGAAGACCTGGGTGGGAGCATCTGCAGGAAGTGAGTGTCAAAATCTTAATAGGAACTTTGTGCAATTTAAATATTTATAGTAAAACCAACTTATCTGTTGCTGAGGGAATTTCTTCTTTCTGATTTTATGAATACAAGATGTTATTTTTGTATGTTTTATGGTCTTTATTTAAATCACCACTACTATCATCATCAAGGTCTTCTCCCAACTTTGTTGGGGTTAGCTACATGAATTTATTTTTCCATTGTATCCTATTTTGAGCCAATTCCTCAAATAGGTTGCACTTCTTTGGATCTATCCTTAGTCCTTGTTACTTTCATCAATGTCCTCTTCGTCCGACCCCTTTTCCTTGAGGGTCCATTAGCCTGCATGGAAAAACTTTTTCTTATCGGCACCATTGTTGGCCTATGTTGGACATGTCTAAACCATCTCAAATGAGTCTCTATTAATTTATCACGCATCAATGCTACCCCTAAATGCTGCCAGATCTGATTCTATCTTTCCTAGTTTTACCATGCAGCCATCTCAACATTTTCATCTTTGCTATACTCTTTTTTTTTTTTTTTCATGTTTTTATAACGGTAAATTTTATTGCACCAAAAGGAGAAAAAAAAAAAAAAACACACCCAAAACAAAGGACAACAACAAGAAGCCCCCAACAAAAAAAAAAAAAAAAAAAAAAAAAAAAAAAAAAAATCAGCTTAACATAAAAAAGAAGAGAAGTATGAAAAACTCCCCCTTTTCGCAAGAGCATCCGCCATCTTATTAGTCTCTCTTAAAATATGATGGAATAAAGCACCCAAACATCTAGAGATATCCTGCACCTCCTCCACTCAATCTAGCAATTGCCAAGGAATAGAAGCTTCCCTAGAACCCCATTGAATAGCCTAATAAGAATCTCCTTCAAGTTATTTCAGCAGTGGTACTTCAAGTGTCAGTTTGCTCATGGTAGAATTTTTATGGAAGTTCTTGTTATATGTTTTTTGTTTTGGAAGGTTTGGTTGGAAAGAAATAATAGAACACTCAAGAACAACAGTACTACAGTGGGAGAGATTGTAGAGATAATTGTCTGGACTGTTTCGGAATGGTTAACTACGGACTAAGACAGATGCGTTTCAAGGAATTTTTTTGGATGATCTTAATAGGATATGGGATGCTGTTTTACAAGGGGGATGGCGTGTAAATTCGACTCATCAGATCAGCTGGATGCCTCCTCCTAGTTTCAGTCTAAAGCTTAGTTTTGATTGGAGCTTTCACAGATCATCTAGGCGAGGTGGAATAGGGGGTGTTATAAGGGATCGCTCTAGTAATGTTGTTAGGAATTTTTTTGGGCTAGTAGAAGCCTCGAATGCTAATGAAGCTTAAATTTTTTCTTTGTTCGTTGGTTGTCGGGAATTATTTAAGTTGGGTGGTTATTTCTCTCTTATTGAAGGAGATTCTTTTCTGCTATTCAATGGGGATTAGGTAAGACCATGTATCTTGGAGATTGACAAATTGGGTGGAGGTGGTGTAGGATATTTCCAAGCAGCTTCGTGCTTTGTTTCATCACATTCTTAGAGTGGCCAATGTGATAGCTAATGGTTTTGCAAAGGAAGGGCTCTCCTTTTTTATATCTAATGGATTTTTGCTGTTTTTGGGGTGTAATTAGTTTTCCTTTTTGTCTCTGTCTTATGCATTTGTGCTGAAATAAAATTTTAATTGTTATAAAAAATAGCATCGAGGCTTTCCAAAGATAACAACTCATGACAACCAATAAGAAGAGCATAAACTTTAGCTTCATTAGCACTCAGAGAGTCCACAGGCCCCAAGAAGTTCCTTACAATGTTACCATTCCAGTCCCTTGCATGTGTTGTTTTTTGATTGGCCATCATTATGTTTGATCGACATCTAATCGCTTTCTTGTAAAAAGCTTTCTTCAATCTTGTTGGTACGTGTCAATCATAAAGCACTCTAGAAGAAAGTTGCCGCTTCTACCATCCATCTCTTATCTTATGTTCGACAGCCATCTCAATCAGTCCTTACTAATTATAGAACTAAGGTGTCGGAAACAATCTCTTGAGTTCCAATTCTCACAAGAGTAACATCTTTGTGTACACCCTCATTAAAGCAATTCATATATTCTATCTTTATATGACTTATTTTGAAGCCCTTGGATTTTAAAGCCTCCTGCCATCTCTCAAGTTTCGCATTGACACCTATCTCTCGATTCATCCACCAACACTATTTCGTCTGCAAACAACAGGCACAAAGGTACCTACTCTTGAATATGAGTAGTTAACTTATACATAATTAGTGCAAAAACATGGGCTTAAAGTTGGCCCATGATGCAAACCTATGGTCACTGGAAATTCACCTCTTATCATAGGTATTTCTCACACTAGTTACCTGCTTACTACTCCCTAGTACATGTCGCAAATGATGTCAATATAACCTTTTGGGACACTCCTTTTAATATAAAACTTTTAAATGAAATCTTCAGGTACCTTGTCATATGCTTTCTTTAGATTGATGATGAAGATTTATTCTCTTCTCTTGGTATTTTTTCATTTATTGTCTAAGAATATAACTTCCATGGTTGATCTCTCTGCCATGAAAGGAAATTGATTTTCAGATATTTTGGTCTTTTGTCTAAGTCTTTGCTTCATTACTCTCTTCTATAGTTTCGTAATGTGACTCATAATTTCAATTTAATGATAATTGGTGCTCCATTAATCTTTTGGTACCATGTTGTATGCTCTTATTTGAATAGTTTTTTTTTTTTTCATTAATCATGTGTGCTTGTCTGTGTTATAGACTTTTATTTTTGTCATTTTCAATTTGTTGATTTCTTAGTCATATGTTCTTCTTTAAATATATACTTTTTTAATTAAGACAGGTGCTTATCAGTGTTATAAACTTTATTTTTCTTATGAATTGAGCTATCTCAATTTTATGCTAAAGGCTAATTGGTTCTGTAAGTTTAAGGTGTAAACGTATGTGCGGGTTCTGAGGTTACTAAATATTAGTGGAATTTTCAACTTAGAAATTATTTCTCATTGACAGGCTCTCATCTCTATTGATCCAGTCCGTGCAAAGGACGATCCAATTATTGTGAAGAACATCCCTTACTACAAGGCCAAGAAAGCGCTAGAAGCAGAAGTGACGAAGCTTGATGTTCCACCACGACCAAAAAACTGGGGTGTAAGAACTGGAATTGTCTTTCAATTTTATTGAATTTCTGAATGTTCTAGGGGTGGCAAGAGCATGTGTTATTCCCACCTGACTCGCTGATGGACTAGCTTTGCCTTTGCCAATTTGTGCCATTCCAATATCAGACTGACTGACTGAATCTGACTCCAGTATTTTTTTTCCCTGAATGAATCTGGCTCCTGTATTTATTAGGCCTGAATTCAAGCTTTATGCTGCTCCATGTATCAATTTAATAATTGGCCAACAAGTGATGGATAGCTTGCAATTCCGCCACTTTAAAAAAGGGAAAAAAAAAAAAAAAAACCTTTTGGATAGCTCTAACAACCGTTAATAGGCCTACATCTGTTCTCTGACCTGCCGTTGTAGAAAAACTTGTCAAACTTGATCTGAGCTCAGCATTTTTATTTGGCATGGGCAGACCTGAACCACAAGCCTACATATGAGATTAAAAATGACATACGGTGGGCTAGGCCCAAGATCCATTACTACCCAGGCCATGCATAGTTGAAAGTAGAACTTATTATTAGAAATCGGAGGTATCTGGTGGAATTTACTGATCTTACCTGTCAGGGACTATTTTCGGTCAATGGGAAAATGGAAATGTGACTAATTTGGCCAGTGGACAATCATGTCCTCAAGGATATGTTCGCATACGTACATGCACGTGGACATATGTTAGAAACACCCACATATTGTTTCTTTAGTAATTCATCTTATTATAGATGTTTGGCAGGACTTGAACCTTCCGCTGAGTGCATCCTCGTGGAGTCAGGAGGAGCTCAAAGATCCAAAGAAACTATATGAGATGACTGTCCTTCTCGATGCCCAGAGAGAAATGGCAGAAAATATATTGGATACGCAGTGGGAAAACAAATGGCGCCAAGATAAGGTATGCAATTTCTACTACTTAGGCATTTAGGCAATGGTTGTGTATCAACCACGTCAAGACCAACAGACATTGTGGATCACCTAATGGTTCCCACAATAGGCCTATTCATAATGTGGTGTGGACGATGTAATTTCCTATTTGAGAAAGAGCATCTGCTTGTAACATCATGTAATTCTAGAATTTGTTAGAAGATGAAATTGAATGAAATTGAAGGCCACTTTAAACAAATATTACATAGGGCCTGTTTGCGTTGAGTTGGATTCATCGGACAGCTATAAACGTATTCTAGCTTGTTTGGCCACTTCACTAGTATGGTGAAGTGGAGTGAAGCCTTGATTCACCAGACATGAAAAGACTAGGGGTCATATCAAAAGTACAAAATTTCAAAATTCCCCCCTTCATTTTTAGAAAAAAGTCAAAAAGCGACATTCTCAAGCCACTGAAAAACAAAAACCCCTCAAAAAGTCAAAAAGATTCCTTATCAAGCCACTACAAAGTTTCACCATACTATGATTTGAGGCTTCACCCTAATATTCTATTCTCTTGATTTGAGGCTTCACTTCGCTTCACCCTACAAGTAGTTTTACCAAACGGACTGAAGAAATTGGAGGTGAAAAATCCATAAAAGGCTATGAAATAATCTTCCTACTAATGGAATTAAAATTAAAGGGAAATGGAAAATGAATACCCAGCTGTCCCCCCTAGTAATTCAAATCCTAGGGAAGTCAAGGTCCGTCCCCCCGCTCATGAATACTCTTTTGTTGGAACTGATTTTACCACGGATTCCTATGTTTTCAGCTGCATGCAAACAAACAGGCCAATAGTGAACTGAGATCATATCTCATGAGTTTGTGCACCTGTGTTCAACATATGAATGATAATTTCTATTTCACATCTTAAATCATCTGTATTTCAGTTGAATGAGCTGCTGGAAGAGAAGGTGCGTCCTCACATTAAGAGCATCAACAATGGTGCTCTTCCCCAGCCCATTATCATAAAGTCCGAAGAACAAGATAAACAGGTTTTTCTCTCTTTACATTGTCTTATTTCGCATCTTGTTACTTGTTATTTACCATGAAAGAACCTTGTACAATTGCATGCAGACAAAGTAGAGAGTAGCCCTTTTATCTAGTTGTCTGACCTGATTTTCTACTGAATGAATTGATCATTGTTCTTTCTTTCTTGCTCAGGCCGCAGTGCTCCTTGTGCCTTTCTTTTCAGTCTAAGTTTGTTGATGGCTAAAACCCTAAAATCATTTAAAACAAAGAAGGATCTAGTTTTGATTTTCTCTGCAATCAATCATTTTCATTTTACTAAAGGCATTTTTACCAATCCAGAAAGAAAAAGAGAGCAGAGTTATTTGTTCTCTGCAGAAAATCAGTAACAATTCAGACATTGGACTATAATTGTTATGTTGCACTAAAAATTTGTAGATTTTTCTTATGCGTGATAGCTTTTGTCTGATAATTGTTGATTATAGTGTTTTAGTTTACATTTCACAGTGCATTATTGAATCTTCCTCCACTCTATTGTATAATGGATAATTCTGAAGTGCAGTGTTGGACAGATAATTTTTAGGGAACCAATTGTCTCTATAAATTTGCTACCAAAGTTTTAGTAGTATGTTAAATTATATAGTATGTTAAATCATCATCATCATCATCATCATTATAATACTTTACTAGTAAGTAGTAATTATTACTAATGTCACCATCATTGCTACAATTAATTAATTACTTAACCATGTGGAACACATGCATCTTTTGTAGGTATACATATCCATGTTGTTCTTTAAGTTGCTAATTTCTATCTCGCATCATTGCATTTTCCCAGAGGCATATAATGGTTTGTAAAACCTTGGACCGATTATTTTTCCAAAAAGACTCCAACTAATTAGTTACTTAACCATGTGCAAAAGTTGTTCGTTATCATTTTCATATATGCTACATATATGTCTATAAGGCCTGGACTTTAAAAGATAAATTTATACCTACTAGCAATGCTCCTTTTGCCCTTGGGCACGTTATCATTATCAGTTTATCACTTTTGAAGCCTTTTTCTATGTGGGTTGGCTTTTTGCTGGCTTTCCATTGAACCCTGTTTACAATGACTCCCCAAACCATCATGTCTTTCCTTACTACTACATTTAGGCTATTTGCTGGTCTTTCCTTTTTCATAGTTTTTAAACATTTAATCCTTCAATACGTCATATGGGGGCTGTTTTCCTTGCATATAAGGTTTTGTAAAACCTTGTATAATCTCTTTATTATGAAGAAATATTACAAATTCTTGTCAACATTTAAGTTTCTTATTCCTGCTTGCTTTGTAATCTTTTACAATTTTGTTCTCTTAATTTGATACAGAAAAGGTCAAGGCAACGTAGATGGTGGTTCTTTTGAGAAAGAATTTCAGGTGGCAGGTCTTCATTATATGCAAAATTGAGGACAGCCAATCCAGCTGAAATGTGGTCATTGCTGCAACCTGGATTTTGCATGTTTAACTCGATTTTCCTTCCACCCAAAGGAAGAACTTTAGAGCTTCAGTCCATCTATATTCAATTCTTTCCTTTTGTGCTTAAAATCAGATTTTTGAAATGGTGATCATTATTAGGCTGTTTCTCAAGAGCATCATAGGGACGAGAAAGTTGTGCTTGGTCTAAATATTTAATGTATGTAAGAATGTCTGTTATAATTCCTAGTTTAAGCCTTTTTCTTTTGGTTATGTTTCAATGATGAACATAGCAGGCGCCTTCATCAGCGTTGCATGGTGGAACCCACATATCTGATATCATGTGTGTTGGTTGCATGTGGGTTGGCAACATGATATCGATCCATTGAAATTGTACCACTTTATTTATGCATTAGATGCATCCAGTGGTGGACCTAGGATTATCATCTGAGGGGGAAGGACGGACCCAAATAGGATGTTGGGTTTTAGGGCAAACTCAGGATTTTCATGTGGGTTTTGCAGGCAGACCCATAAAAGATTAGGCATCTAAGTGGGTCCCATGAACTGGACTGCATATGATCAGTATGCAGCTGCTCGAAGTAGAACATTCCCTGGGTATACTTATCCGGGACAAATGGATAGAATCCGGCTAAAGTGAATATCGAGTGTTGTATCCATCAGAAATTACTAATCACTGACTAATTTTCATTTTGTTGGGCTTTGTTGATGTACGAAAATCTGCAAAAGCCAAACCAAATGAATGATTGTAATTTTTCAGATTTTTAAACAAACATTGTTTCTACCTTTTTTTTTCTTTTTTGTGTGTGGATGTATACATGCAAGTCAGGACAGGGATCAATCCTCACCTCCTGGAAGGATCAAGACCAGATGAGGTCTTGTAGTTGTTATCACACCCACATCAAAACAGTGTCCCAAGAGCCTGTGATGACTGTCAAATCTCAAGTCACTGTGAGTTTTTCTGTTTTTTTATGATTTGGACTATTCTTGACCAATTGCCATTCACACACATTACACAGTTTCCTACTGTACTTTTAAAATCCTTTTTTAGTCCTGCAAGTAATTTAAAATATATGGAATTATACACATTTATATTTTAACTTTTATAAAATAATCTATAGTCTCCGTTTTTTTATATTAATATTTTGTAAGATTGATGTGAATTATTTATGTAGGTAAGTTAATTATATTTCCCTACTTGATATTCATATAAAGTCATAGGCAGCTCACCACTTTTCACTCTACCTTATCCATCTCAGCATTACTCCAACTTTGACCTTGAAAGATCGCACTCTCTTTTGTTCCAAAATATTTCTAGTGTTTTCACTATTTATACTTGAGGCATTGAATACATACCTTTGAAAGTGTGATCAGAGTCATTAAAGTAAATTTTTTGTGCGTCTTTACCTACATAGAACTTTCAGTTCCACTTATGACTTGCCCAGCGATAGAATTTCACTCATGTAGATTTTTGCTTCCATGGGAAGGAGGGATATTACATTCCTATCCTCCTGTGGAAAATTGAAATCCCCTCTATCAAGAAAAGTCACAACAGAATAAGGGTTATATGAAAAACCAGAACAATTTTCCTCTTAGATGGTGGCCGAAGTTGTTCCTATGCAATCATTCATGTTGTTCTACAATGGACCCAATGGAATCTTCTCGACCAATAATAAGTCCTAGTCATCCAACCCTTTGGTTTCTTTTAATTCCAAATTGCATCATTTTGTTTGACAAGAAGGATATTAGAGGAAGTTAAAAACTAATCAAAAAGGGAGGCAGATTGCTGAATTCCATTTCGTTTCTCACTTGATCACCAATAATCAAGTCCATGATGTCACATTGCCTGAAACAAATGGATGTGACCTAAGAAACTTAAATGGTATTGGTGGGGCCCTAGAGGGTTGCAATGTGGACCCCAAATTATGTGGTACCACTTGCTGCCCATGTGGAAGGAACCCACTGATAAGTGATAACATTAATCAACCTCACAAGTCTTTTTATTAAATGTCGTTTTCATATTGGTTGTGTTGAAATTCTGACAATCTAAACCGTCCATCTGGTGGCCACCTACTCCATGACCAAGTAAAGTATTCACACTGATTATACATTTTGATTGTGATTTGAAAATTGAAATGGATCATGGAATGTTTTCGCCGTTACTTGTTCCTACATATATTATTTTATAGGGCCAACTAGGGATGCTGCAGACGGATTATGATACGTGTGTATGGGATCAACTTGACAATGCTTTCTCAGGAACACATACTAGTCTCTTCTAGGTCCCCCAACAATCTCTTGGGTACTTGGTAAGCAGATAAACATTATCAACAAAGAGTGTGATGTTTGGGCCAAAACTTTAAATAAAAGTGGAATACTTTTAGAAGAGTGGGTCCCATTACAAATTTCTGTGGTGGGTGGGCCAGGTTATGATCAATCCCATTTATTTAATTTTTTTTTAATAGTCAGTTAAATTCTATTTAAAGAGGCGGGTTAAATCCAAAAAATACAAAAACCTCGCCCTTGATAAAGGAAATGGTCGAAAAACTGTCTCCCAATTGAGTGAAAATAATCGGAAGCTTACGTCCAGACATTACTTAAAGTCCATGGCCCGGCCCAATCCAAATTTACATAGGTATTTAAATTTAATAATATCCATTTGGTAACTGTTATTAGTAATGGAATAAGAGAAAAGGGTGTAGATGAAAGGATGAAAGTCTGAATTAACCTTTTCTAAAGAAGAACCATGAAAGGATGAAAGTCTGAATAACCTTTTCTAAAGAAGAACCCTCAAATCTGACTGAATAACCTTTTCTAAAGAAGAACCCTCGAATCTGACTAACTCAAGGTTTAAAGAATTTGCCGACTCTATTAATAGAATCAAACGAAGTAAAATTAATTTAAAATATAAGTGGATTATGATGATATTTTATTTTTAATTATTTGTTATAAAATCTTTTTCACTATTTATATGGAGAATTAAATTTTTTTTTTACATTTTAGTGTATAAAATTTTAAATTAGAATATTTTTGATGTAACATTTTATCTGAAGTATAAAAGTCTTAGTTGTCTAAATGCGAAACTAGTCTAAAGTGAAGGCTTAATCAAAAGAAGGACGAGTAAAAGCGAAAATGATTGATTCAACAACTGACAGAGACTGAAAATTGTCGTTCATGATATCATCATAGCCACACAAGTGTTAACCAAGAAGAGATCCAAACCAGAGGACTAAATCGAAAAGCAAAACACAAAAAGACATCCAGCACTAGTCCTCTCTGTTTGATGTGATATCTCAGTTGAGCTGGTGCGTGTACGGTGATGATCTCGTCCACGAACTTATTTCTTTTCCTTAATCCCTACTGGCACTTGATTCACAAAGATACGGAGGGTACCTTTGTTTACTTCCTAGTGTCATTGGAATTACCAGGGTCATAATCATACTGCACAATATCCATTTCCCATCTACCTTGAATTAGCTTTTATTTTTCAAATGGACCACTTCTAAAATTTTAACTCTTTCATAGGAGTTCACTTATATGAAATAAAGGGGTCCTTACAGGAATTCACTTATATGACATTTCACTCCTCCGTTGATTCAATTTTTTCAACTTCATGACTCGACTTCAGATTCTATTACAAGAGTCCTTTGACTCTCGTCAATATGATTTTTTTTAACTTTTTGAAATCATGTCCCATGGCAACTAGCAAATGAATTCATTTTTTGTATAATATGAAAAATGAAATTTTATATGAAAAGTTTACTTATAAAGTCAAGTAAAGTCAATTTAAACATCCCATCAAAAGCACGTTTTACCAAAATTCCCTCTTTTTCCAAAAAAGTCAAAAAGCAACTACCTTTACTCACTAAAAGACAAAAATATTCAACTTCTCCATACAAAAAGTCAAAAAGATTCCATAACAAACAACAAAAAAACAAAATACCATCATAACCCACTTATATTTTATTCTTTCTTTAAAGTCAACTTAACTTCACTTGACTCAATTAGTAGAGTTACCAAACGGGAAGGTTCTATCATTTGGAAGAATTTTTTCCTAAAATGCTACATGAAAGCCACAACAATATTGGACAACACCGTAATATCATTTGGAAGAAATTTTTCCTAAAATGCTGCATAAACGCCACAACATTATGGAACAACACCATAATCATAACCCACTTATATTTTATTCTTTCTTTAAAGTCAACTTAACTTCACTTGACTCAATTAGTAGAGTTACCAAACGAGCCCTAGGTTCTATCATTTGGAAGAATTTTTTCCTAAAATGCTACATGAAAGCCACAACAATATTGGACAACACCGTAATATCATTTGGAAGAAATTTTTCCTAAAATGCTGCATAAAAGCCACAACATTATGGAACAACACCATAATCATAACACACTTATATTTTATTCTTTCTTTAAAGTCAACTTAACTTCACTTGACTCAATTAGTAGAGTTACCAAACGGGCCCTAGGTTCTATCATTTGGAAGAATTTTTTCCTAAAATGCTACATGAAAGCCACAACAATATTGGACAACACCGTAATATCATTTGGAAGAAATTTTTCCTAAAATGCTGCATAAAAGCCACAACATTATGGAACAACACCATAATCATAACACACTTATATTTTATTCTTTCTTTAAAGTCAACTTAACTTCACTTGACTCAATTAGTAGAGTTACCAAACGGGCCCTAGGTTCTATCATTTGGAAGAATTTTTTCCTAAAATGCTACATGAAAGCCACAACAATATTGGACAACACCGTAATATCATTTGGAAGAAATTTTTCCTAAAATGCTGCATAAAAGCCACAACATTATGGAACAACACCATAATCATAACACACTTATATTTTATTCTTTCTTTAAAGTCAACTTAACTTCACTTGACTCAATTAGTAGAGTTACCAAACGGGCCTTAAGTTCTATCATTTGGAAGAATTTTTTCCTAAAATGCTACATGAAAGCCACAACAATATTGGACAACACCGTAATATCATTTGGAAGAAATTTTTCCTAAAATGCTGCATAAAAGCCACAACATTATGGGACAACACCGTAATATCATTTGAAAGAAATTTTTCCTAAAATGCTGCATAAACGCCACAACATTATGGAACAACACCGTAATCATGGGATCCGGAAAAAAAAGTTTAAAAAGGAAATGTCGAACAAAGTCTAGCAACTCTGAATACATTATTTGAATTTTGGTCTTGAAATTAAAAAATCTATATTTAAGAAAGACTAACACATTAAAACCCCTTGACTCTAATTTGAATTGAGGTTTTTCCATAGTGCTTATACCTAAGCCAGGAAAATTAAGCTTGAGTCATCTAGATTTCATTAAGATGGCCACACTAACACCATCTACAATTGTGGCAATAGGAAAATCGCTGATGCATCAGTGATCAGACCGATTCATTGCTTCAGAAAAGTCCTTCGGCCTTTTCCTACTGCGCAACTTTCCAAAAGGGTCATGAAAGTCACAAGACAGAAGAGGCCACACCACATCAGAGCCGACAGAGTGACATTTCTCAATTGATAAGATGCCGGACCCCTTCATGAATTTATAGCCTGTTTAAATGGTTTTTAGGTAGAACTTTTCACTTGAACACTCTTCTTAACAATGAGGAAGCAGCTGATTGAAAAACTAATATGATGCAAAAGAAAGAATCCATTCATATACATACAAAAACTCATCTCCATCCTCTTATTAAGACAGCCATCCTCCAGTCAAACCACAATAACTCCTTTCATATACATGCAAGAACTCATTTCCATCCTCTTATTAAGACTGCCATCCTCCAGTCAAACCACAATTAACTCCTTATGAACCAAAATCTACAAAGCCATTAATTAGAAATAGATACAGGAAAAATATAGCTCAAAAGAATCCATGCCTTGGAACCTTGCAAATCACAATCCATCTAAAAAGATCCAACAAGAGAACCAAACACCACAACCATTGCCACCCCAATAGAAACCCCAGAAGTCAAAGAAAGCATTGGGGCAGATCCGCTAGGTGGAGTTGGTGCTGGAGGTGAAGTCACTGAAGAAGAAGTAGTTGGGGATGGTGTGGATGATGGAGTCCCCGAAGCGGGCGGTGTTTGAGATGGAGTCACTGCAGGAGAAGATGTGGGTGTTTCAGCAGAAGTAGATGGTGATGGAGATGTAGTTGAAGATGATGGAGACGGAGAAGGAGATGTGGTTAAAGATGATGGAGACGGAGAAGGAGATGTGTTTGAAGATGATGGAGAAGGTGAGGGAGATGAAGTTGAAGATGAAGGAGAAGGTGAAGATAATGGAGAGGATGATGGAGATGAAGGTGAGGTTGATGGAGAGTATGATGGAGATGAAGGTGAAGACGTTGGAGAGGACGATGGAGATGAAGGTGAAGACTTTGGAGAGGATGATGGAGATGAAGGTGAAGCTGTTGGAGAGGATGATGGAGATGAAGGTGAAGACTTTGGAGAGGATGATGGAGATGAAGGTGAAGCTGTTGGAGAGGATGAGGGAGATGAAGGTGAAGATGTTGGAGAAGTTGATGGAGGTGAAGTTGAAGAGGAAGGAGAAGGAGATAGAGAAGAAGATGGAGGAGGAGACTTAGATGATTTAGGAGGCAGAGAAGGAGATTTTGGAGGGGTATTTGAACCTGCCTTTTGTCTCACTGCCAAGACCACAACAATCAGCTTCTGACCCTTATCACAATTTCCTGGAGTCCCACTAATGAAATAAAAAGGACCAGATTGATTAAACTTGAACACCGAAGACCCATCATTATAGCTTTTTTGTGGATTCTTTGTATTGCACTTGTCATAATCTTCTTTGTTCACCACCAAAACAGAGTCTTCTCCTTTCTTATAATTAAAAACTGCAAACCCAACATCCAAACAAACACCACCCCATTTATAAGAACCAAAACAAAATCCCAAAAAATCAGACAATGAGAAGATACAAAGAATATAAAAAATTTCTTACCTAGAGAGTCATTGACATTGAACCTGTTCTTCCCAGCCCAGTTATTGTAGTTGTCAGATGGGTTCAGAACCCAACCATCTTTCCCTCCCACATGAAAATCATAACCATAAGAGGACCAAATCTGAATCACTGAGATGACAAGAAAAAAGCTGAGAAACTCATGAATCCCCATAGTCTAAAAAGAGAGCTCAATTGCTCAAATCAAATGAATGTGAGAGTATTGGGTACTGAAGAACTAGTGGTATATATAACACACTATAAAGATGATGTGAGAGAACAGAAGGGAAAACGTGTGTGGTACAATACACGGATTCAACACAAAAATAATACACGACAGACGCGATGGAAATGCTTTAGCAAAACAAATTTGTTTGGAGACAAGATGCAAAGAAGCATTGGTATTAATATAAGCCCTTGGTAGAGTTACCGTTCGGAGATGGAAATTGGAGTCTTCCCAGTCATTTAAGAATCAGATACGTGATGTTTTGTGTATTGTGTACTCTGTGTGTGTGTGTGTGTGTGTGATTGGTGTTTGGAAGATAAACGGTCATATTGAGGAGTATCATTAATCTTTGTGGACCATGACTTTCTAAAAGGTACAAAGCTTTGAGTGTAAGGAAAGGACCCATTAGCCACAAGCACCATAGATGGACATAGGACACATGGCTTTCCCAATTCAGAGAAATCTGTGATCAGGGCGGTTCATTGGGTGGGCCACAATGGAAAGATGGAAGGGTAAAGTTGGATTATTATGAGTCTTGGGCCTGTGTGTTTTTCTTATCATTGATTATCCAGGTGGGGTTCATTTAATGAACGGTTCTGATGACCCATTTGTGGGAATGAATGGTCAGATCAAGCTCTTCAGTCTGTTTGAACAGCAGAGTCAATTCCAACGGTCGTCTCTCCTGCTTGTCGTACTTATGAGTCATGACTCATGCGGGCCCCACCATTTCACCTCTGCCGACATGGTTGGTGTCCAACGTGTGAAACCATGACCAGGCCCACTTTTGAAATTGAAAAGGGCAGATGATTAATGTCCCCACCTTGTTTTATTATTATGACATGATGTGTAAAAGAAGTGGTTTAAGTTTTATTTCCTCATTTTAAGTTTGTGATTTAGCGTGACTCATCTCAAAGCGTATGCCCACAATTAGATTGTTGATGTGTCAAACAAGTGATTTAACCTTTTTTGTTCTTTACTTTAATTATGTGTTTTAGATGTGGTTAGTCTGAAAGTGAGAAATAACAATGATTAGAGTGAAATTCTTACTTAATTGATAAAACAAATTGGGATTGTGATCTTGCGCTCTCAATTGTTAAACTCAAAGCAGTAAATTATAAGAACTCTCTTGAATCGACCCCCTCCCCCAACAGAGGATCCATAATATCCATGGGTTCATCTTAAGATTCACTTATGTTTCCCACCCTGATTAGCAGGCTGGAAGTCATGCTCTTAATGAGCCTAAATAGCTTCTAGATGAGGAACAACTGTTCATGATATGAAGTGGATGAGATCATTTTAGGAACTGCATCTTGATCAATTCCCAGATATACTTCATCGAGAATAACTTGGCTACTAATAAAATACAATCAAGATCATCTCATCTTAAATAACTCTAATCACATCATAACTAGGAAACTTCAACGACCAAATCATACCATAAATCTAATCTAGCCCAATTCTAATCACATCATAAATCAATCTAATTTAACTCTAATCCTAGTCACTTCATTACACGAATTTGATTGTCCTAATAAAAGATAAATCATCCAACTTTTTTACAATAAATATTTCTCAATAGAGACCAACTTAGATATTGATTACAGAGTTGTTTACATTTTTCATTCACACTGATTTGTAATTTGTTTTCTGAGTCAGAAGTAGGGCTATCCTTCATTTATACTTGGTCACAAATTAAAAGATGATTAAAACAATAAAATAGATTTTTTTATGGATAGATAATTGACTAATTCCTTCTATAATGTGCCATTGTGCCCCCATTGAAATGTTCTGTGTCCTATGTACATCATGTGTACATATATTTTTGAAAACTAGAATGACTTTTGAATTATCAAACAGAGGCGCCAGCTACATGAAATTGATGGTTCATAATTGATTGAGACACACGTTGAATTGTAGTGGGCTGTAGACGACTGGACCACTTGTGGTGTCTATGATGATGGTTCTATGGAAACACCCTGGTTGCAAGTTCATTTAGCCATCTAATCACAGGCAAATGAACATAGATATTTGGGTTGTTCAATGATAATTCCATTTGATAGTCGGTTTCATCATATTGGATATATAGATATGATCTATAATTGACTTTGTCTTTGGTGGAACATGTGCCTCCGGTGAGAATTAGTTCGATCATAGTTTCCATTACAAGGACGATAGAAGCTAGCGCCCTTACTAAAGGGTCTGTTTGTTTGCTTAAAATATATAAGAAGTACGGTTGAAATGAGCCCACCGAAAGGTTATTAAAGAGATGAGGGGTGAAAGACGTACGGTAGAGATGTAGATGAGATCTTGAATTTTCTAAGTATTAAATCACGAGAGTGATGATGACTGAGTATTTGATAGTCATTTTTAGATGTTCACCTTTAGTCTTTAATTTTAACTAGATAGGGCATGAATTCCTTTGCATTTGATTCTTGTATGTGTTAACCTCTCTTATGAATTCATTTGCAGTCAATTTCTTTGCAAACAAAAAGGCCCTAAAGGTTTTTGGACTAGCGAAGTAAATTTTGGTACTTGCATTTGGTGAAAGAGGAAAAAAGACCTACTATTTAAAATGTCCATAGAAGGTTGCCTTACATCAACTAATGTGAATTTGATATTAGCCTAACTTTTTTGTAGTTATCATTGGCACAAAAAACCATCTCAATTGGAGTCGGAAAGGCCCAAAAATGAGAGACGTGGCCCACTTTTTAAGATCCAATTAGTTCACCTCATGTCTAACCATTCTAGCGCTTTTTTTTTCTATGTTGGCCGTCCTGTGGATGATGGAAAAAATGTCCATCAAGGTCTATTTCAATGGAGCAGATTAGGGGGTGTAACACATGTACCAATCTCCTTCAATCTTTTCCATGCTTTAAGCTTTAGTATTCCTACAATCAGTGAGTCTAAAGATGAAAGTAACAAAATCTTGCACAATCCCAACTAGGGCTCCATTCCACCTCAGTGAAGTCCCTGTCATGGTTAAACTTATATCTGTTTTTCTTGCTTGACCTCATTATTGCATGCTAACATTGCATATAACATTGACTTGAAAGCAGAGGTCGGCAGGAAAGGCATCCGAATCCAATGGCCATGGTCCAATGGAATGTGAAATGAGTCATCTTGTCCATTAAAGTATTAGTGGATGTATTTGCTTTTCACTAACCTATTGTCAACAATGTTTTCATTCAATAATTACATATAGGACAAGATTGTGATAGTTTCTGAGATGGAGAGATATTGCAGCAATTCAAGACATCCACAAGCCAAATCCCTCATTTACCTTAAACCCCACCACCTATGTATCTCCCAATATGTAAAATCCTTAATTTGTTTAGAAGGATGGAGAAAGTTAATCAACTTTATTTCATTGGGAACTATAGGATGTATTGGACATACTATTCTTAAAGGGCCATCAGCTTTAATATTGCTTCTTAGATGGGACAATGACCCAAACAAGCATCAAAGGTGCCGGTTTCCTTTTAATTGTGCAGCACTAGCAGTGGGCTCTTTTTCTTTTCCTTCTGTTCATGCATTTGGCTATGCAAAACCCTCTTAAATAAAAACTAGGTTTGGCATTAGAGCCATGAAAGAGGATGCACTCTGGCATACACCCACACACTCATGCTACCTAACCAAGGTCCCTGTCCAACATGTCCACCAATTGGTCCCTAGTTGTATCTTTGGATAATGTTGTAGTACATAAGCCCCTTTTTCGTACCTTTTTTTTTCTTCTTGTTATCAATCCAATTGCTTCACACACACAAATCCATCCTCTTGCACAAGTATACTCTTGATTTGAATGTTAGTCGCCATTGAATTTATATTGTACGGATATTAAATCTTGAGGCTTAAAATTAAAGGCTAGCATCAAATTGATTGGCTTCATTTTTAACGTGCTCTTCCCATCTCCTACTCCTAGCCTATATTGGTTGTCATATATCTAGGCGGGCTCTACTAGAAGATCTTGCCACTCTAGGTTGGATAAATATTCATCTTCTTGGTTGCGAGTCATTCGACATTCATATTTTTCTTTTCATTGGTTTTGCACCCTCCTCTAATCGTATTAAATAGAGGACCAACCCTAACGATGAAGCCAAGGTATTGCTGTCACTATGGTCCTGGTGGAAATAGGGGGTCCGACTTTGAGTCTAGTATGGAGATTCTCTTTCCGGTTAAGAATGCATGTAAAGGAGAAAATCTCCCTCCTATATATATTATTATATTTGTGTTTATTAATATTCTATGTTTGTGTTATGTTAATATTCTACTTTACATCAAAGCATCAGCCAGAGGTTGCTGTGAACAGACCTCAACTCCAACCCCTTTTCATTTCTATCAAGTATGGCAGAAGTTGCCATAATTAACATGACTTGAGGCAAACCATAGTTCTTATGGCTTAAGCTGATGTAAGCATGTAACAAGTAAACTATACTTGGGATACCCATGCACATGAACATCCCGAGCCCATGAGATAACTACAGACCAAATAAAGAAAGCAAAGCAGAGGTGGATAACGTGTAAAACATATCTCATTAAGTTCGTGGATTGAGTGGGACAATTCAAAGCAACATAGACGTTTCAAGTCCTTTTCAATATTTTAACACCCGCCGCCCCCACCCCCTTGAAAAAAATAAAAAATCAGTCCTTTCAGCTTAATACTAATGGTCATTGTTCTCCATGATGTGGTTCTCTTGCTGCCACCTTGACAGTTTGTGGGGCCATTAACTTCATCTACATTTTTCTTCATATTAAGTGACCATCAGCTTCACTCATTGTGTTGGACTACTAAAACTATCCATAGGCCCTCTTTTTGATTCTTCCCCATTGGTGTCATGCACTAAGCTAACCTGTAAATAAATTCAATCTCATGTAACTCATAGAACTTGTAATTTCTTATGGTAAAGGGCAAAACAACTGTCATTTACAAATCATTCAGGTAGTTTAAAAGTCAATGCATGAATCTTCTTCACCCCTATACCCAATTAAGTCTTTTACATGCGCTGGATTTACTAATACCAAAACAGGCTAATGCATGAAACATGTAATGAATTCTTGGATGAGGCTTCCAAAAGATTTGGATAGTTTAGGAGTGCTTGCTGCAATCACTAGATGTAGAAGATGAGCATCTGATGTGTGAGCCTTGAGACCCAAACAGCTCAGAAGTTCAAGTGAATTCAGGAAAATCACTGTCAGAGCTCAAATAGTGCCTTTCATTTTCACCTGAGGTACTAAGTTTTGAATGCTTGCAAAAAATTTCCTCTCATAGTTTATAATGATTAGATATGACAGAGATATGTTAAGATAGAGACGGATTCAAGAATAAAAAGTAAAGTATCAAATACGAATTCACATGATATGTTGCTTATTTTAACATTATATATATTTGGATATCATATTGAGATGACAATAAGTCGGGTTGGGTTCGGACTTAGGCTAGCCCGAACGGCACTTCATGTGTCCCATACGTGACCTACCTCCAGATGGATTTATGGTTAATGATGCCAAATCCACCCCAGGCTGATAATATGGGTCGGATTTCCAAGAAAGAGCCAAACTCTTGTCCTAAAGATTAGCACTCATATATAGTCTTCAACCATTGTGCTACGGTAGTTTTATATAAAAATTTACTGAGAGTACTAACATATGAGTGAGACAAATTGGGTGGGGGTCCTGCACACTCAAAAGCTAAACTTGCCCTAAACCCGAATCGGGTCTAAGAACAAGAAGTCAAGAACCCTTACCGGTCCCCAACTTGATCAACTTACTACCAAACACACCGCTAATAGGAGTGGGTTGAGCAGTTCCCAGATAAACCCTACCCATTGTTAAATAGAGGTAAGTAGTAGGTGAGGATTTCTTAATAGTCTAATTCCCAAGTAACTCATCTATGATCTCTCACAACGAGTCCCAATGGTTGCATTGTCCCCTGTTCCCTTACAGATAGGAGGGCTGGGACGAGGCCTGCTTTTGAGGCCCAGCAGATACCTGCCACACACATGGCCCTAACTTCCGAGTATGGCAATGGGAGTTGAGTGTGATTATCTTTATACATAAATCATGGATCATGAGTTTGGACTGCACACCCATAACAGATTTTTTTAGTCTTGACCATGTGATTAATGTAATGAGATTTGCATGTAAATAAGGTATCAGGTAACTTGGTTCGGTAGACAGACAAGCTGGCTTTAGTCTAGGTCTAAAAGCCTGATTAGATGATTTGGTCCTACCCAAGGATTTTAAATTAACAGCCCTACTAATTATATGGATTAGGACTTGGGCTGAATTTTATGTACTCAGGTTGGAGATGACCCTAAATCTTGGGCCTAAAAATGCAGTTCCAGCAGGATATCCACAAACTCTGGTCCAGCCAGGCCATGTTAAATCCTTGTATTCTTCTTTTATTACTATGTTCAGGAATCTAGGTCTCTCTAGCGTTATTTAGATAGTTGGTTGGCCATTTACCATTGTCAAAAGTTCCTGGCCATTCGATCTGAAGCCATAAAAAGATTTGTTGAGGTAGAAACTCCTGCCTTTATCTACAGACTGTCCATCTGATGGCTTAAAAAACAAATTATGAGATAGAATCACGTGCATAAGATTGTCAATGGGTACGAATCAGGCCTGGGTCCAGCATGGGAGTGTAATCAGGAAGGCATCTGGAAAGGCTGGTTCTGGATCATTTCATGATCACCTGGAACTCTTAATGAGCCACATCCATACATAGGGCCTCAAGCCCGATGAACCCAGTGCAATGTGTATATTTTATATTATACCATATGCCACAACCTAAAGAAAATGATTTTAAAATGAAACAGGCATATGCCACAAAAAAAAAAAAAAAACATTTTTACAATTTTTTTCAGATTTTATTGTTTATGAATAAATGGGCTTTATTAATGGTTGAAGCTGTGTCTGCTCTTTTCAAAAGAGTGGACTTGGATCCAGGCATTGAGGTTAAGTAATTTCTGGACCAGGCTTGGACTCCTAAAGTTATAATGGATTTGGGCCTGATCACTGTGAAGCCAGCCTGTTTACAGGCGGACTGATGGAATCTGCCACAAAAATAATTAAATAACCCCGTAGCCGAGGGTTTAAATCCAGCCAAAATGTATCTTTTCTTTTCTTGTAAGTTTTATTTTTTATATATATATTTTTTGTTTGCACTCATTTACATAAGTAAATAATGCACAAACATAACGGTTATATATAATTAGCTCACGTAAGTATGTGATTTACAAATGAAGTGCGAAAATGATATGTAAATGAGACCATTTTCAGCCTCTCAATTACATATTTTAGGTGGTAAGTGATAAATATGCAGATAAAAAGAGGTAGTTCAGGTTGCAAAATAGGAGTGTCCATTTAAATAAGTTGCAAGTCCAAACCCCTTCAATCATTTTTTTTTTTGCGCTTTTTTTTCTCGGGCCCCAAATTGGATTTCCGATTTGTTAATTTTCTTTGTTGGCCAACTATATCATGAGACGTATATTTCATATCTTGAATCTTCATGGATTTTTTCTTTTTTGAGATTTTTGAAAATTTCCAAAAAATATCCCAACTTAAAGATCGAATGATCTTGCACTTGAATCCAACCTTGTTTTATTCTTTGTCCATGGCCTCCTTAGATCTTCATCTTCTTTGTTGATAATACCATCCTGGATTTCTCGATTTGCTTGCTGAATATCTCTAGATGATGAGGATGTTTGAAATGAGTAGGCTGTCTTCCCGTATGTATGCAGGCTCTCAATTGGTCCCAAACCCTTTGGCTGGATTTAAATAAAAAAAGAGTTGTGCATTGAACAAAGACAGTGGGGACTGGAGTTCTACGTATGAGATGGGAGCCAACACAGATGTGGAGTTCAAAACATACAAGTGAGATGAAGTTTTAATTTGTATGTGACCGAATGTTGGAAGACCCATGGGCAATGGATGGAGACCTTGAATGTGTATAAAATGCCAGATCGACTGCATGCAAAATTATGTTCACTCTCCCCTATCTATCCTTCTGTACGTGCGTATGTGTGTGTTGGTAATGTTTTAGTGGGAGGAACCTCTCACACAATGTTATGGTCTTCTTGGACTGGAGTCCTCTACCTCGTCCTCTTCTACTTCTATGGCCTATTTTGCCATATTTTGCCACTTGAGATGATTGAAAGAAAGAACAAGATTTGCCAAGAAGAAAAGAGTCTAAAAGACCAAAGAAAAAAGAACAGAATTGCTTTTCTTTGAGGGAAACCATCCTCCAGTAACTCACTGAGTGAATGACTTTGTTTGATAATCTCATTACATGCCAAAGACCAAGTCTTAACTACAGAGGTGGAAACCCACGTTCAAGAAACTAACTACCTAAAAAATGCAGACCCATTACTAAAAAATCCCACAAGAAAACCCATTGCAGTATTAACTCATTACTAATTGATGCCACTACAGTAGGAAAATCATTACTAACAATAAGAAACAAATTGATGCCACTACAGTAGGAAAATCATTACTAACAATAAGAAACAAATCTCCATTAAAATAGGACAACTTTTTGAATGGATCTTTGCAAAGCTACAGATCACGTGAGATCATGCAACCAACTGTCGAGGGCCCCATGTGTACATGGAGATCATGGGTACATGGGATAGATCACACGTAACACTCCCTCCCCCTTACAGCCACCTTGTCCTCAAGGTTGCAAGCCATTTTCAATTGCCGCTTCTTCTTCCCACGGAAGTCCTTCATCCTCTTTATCAGGCCAACATCCTTCAATGAGGAAAAGCTTTTTGCATCTATGGCTCGGCCTGAATTTCTCATCGCAGTTGAAACATTAATCCTTGTTCCGTCGATCTTGGAGCTCTACAGGTGAAACCTTCTTAATAGAGGGTGGATTTGGGCCCGAAAGAGTATGTGATTGAGCCAAAATGCCTATCGTTGCTTGTGGATGGATAATGTTACCTTGAGACTGGTACTTAGCTTCATAGAGACGGGCCAATGCTGTTAAAGATCATCACCAACTTACTACCGAGAAGAAGGGAATGTTGGGGTGTCCATGTTGGTGTCTATGTTCTGTTATGTAATATATTTAGTCTTTCAATAAACAAGTGAAGAATGAGTCTTGAGAAGACCGAGTCTTCAGCTGAAGTGGAGTAGTAGTTTGTTGAAGTTGTTGCTATCTTTTAGGAAGTAGTTGTTGTTGAAGTTGTTGCTATTTTTTTAGGATCTGAACTTATTTATGTAGATCATGTAATTTGAATTCAATCAATGAAGCTGTTTTCAGCTTTATTTTCTGTGTTTCAGTTAGTGAACTGTCTGTGTTTGCATTCACATTTGGTATCAAAGCCTGTTTGAGAGAGGGAGTCGTTGAATTCTTGTGAGCTTGCTATGAGTGTGACCAGTTCTAAGTTGTGAGTATGGATCTCACCAACACCTTAGGAGGACTTGAGAAGCTGAACAATACAAATTATGACTACTGAAAGTCATGCTTGGAGTCTTATCTTCAGGGTCAAGATCTTTGGGAAGTAGTGAATGGAGCTGATGTAGCTCCTCCCAATGGCACGCTAGAGACTCAAGATGCCTCTAGGAAGTGGAAGATCAAAGCTGGGAAGGCTTTGTTTGTTCTTAAGGCTACGATTCAGAAGGATATGCTGGAGCATATTCGTGATGTTAAGACTCCAAAGGAGGCGTGGGATTCATTTGCTTCTTTGTTTTCAAAAAACAAACAATGCAAGGCTCCAGATGCTTGAAAATGAGATCGGGACGATCTCTCAAGGTAATATGACAATATCTGAATATTTTCTGAAAGTTAAAGGCATCTGTCATGATATTTCTCAGCTAGATGAAGAGTCCAAGATCACGAATGCACGCAAGAGAATGATAATCATTCCTGCTTAAAACCTAAGTATCATGGGTTTAATACAGCTATTCAAGGATGGTTAGTTCAGCCATCTCTAATTGAGCTGGAAAGCCTTCTAGCCAATCAAGAAAGTTTGGCTAAACAACTTGCTGGAGTCTCTTTGAAGGAAAATGAAGAAGTACTCTTCACTGGACGGGGAGGCAAGTTTAGCTCAAAATAAAAAATTGAGCAAGGAAGTTCTCAAGGAGCGAAAGCATTTAGAAGCCGTGAAGCAGAGAAGCAATATCAAAGTCCAAAGAAGACTGTGATATGCTACAATTGTGGTAAGCCTGGCCACTTTGCCAGGAACTGCAAAGCACCAAAGAAGTCTGAGGAAAGCAATTCGGCAACCTCAAATGATGCACATCTGAAGACCCAAAGTGATGATGAATGGAGTGCGCTTGTCTCCATTGTTGAAGATCAGTCCATATTATCTGAGAAAAAGAGCAGTTTCCTGGATAATATAGGGTCTGAAGAAGAGTTAGAGATTGCTCTAACTAATCATATGGCATCTGCTAGTTCTATGAAGGAAGTTACTTTGGAACAACCAGACTACACTACAGTTTGGATTGTGGATTCAGGCTGCTCGAATCACATGACAAGAGATGAACAAAAGCTCATCAAAAAAACAGAGTATATGGGTAAGAAGATGATTGTCACAGCTAATGATGCTAAATTACCAATTGCTAATGTAGGAGACTCTGTTTTTGCTCTAAAGTCCAGCAACGAGAATTGTGTACTCAAAGATGTATACCATGTATCGAACATGAAGAAGAATCTGATGTCGGTTTCTCAGATTACAAGTTCAGGTAATTTTGTCATTTTTGGTCCTAATGATGTGAAAGTGTACAAAGATTTGCAGATTCTTGGGACACCTTACATGGAAGGAAAGAGAAAGGATTCAATATATGTTATGACAGCCCAAGACGCATATGTTGACAGAACCCAGAAAAATGAAACAACTAATCTGTGGCACTCTCGTCTTGCACATGTTGGATACTTGAAGTTGAAAGTTATGATGAAGAAGTAGCTGGTGAGAGGGCTTCCGGAGCTAGAAGTTCATCATGATGTAATCTGCCCTAGATGTCAGTATGGGAAAGCTTATCAGTTACCTTATTCCAAATTTGAATTCCAAGCAAAACAGCCGCTCGAACTAGTTCATTCTATTGTTCTTGGCAAGGTGAGAATTCCATCCATTGGAGGTAAAAGATACATTCTCACGTTTATAGATGATTTTTCAAGATTTGTGTGGGTGTTTTTCTTGAAAGAAAAATCTGAAGTTTTTCAGAAATTTGTGGAATTTCACAAACAAATAGAAAGTGAACTTGGCTATAAAATCAAATGTTTGAGACCTGATAATGGTGGAGAATTCTCATCAAGTAAGTTCTTGATATTCACACAAAAACACGGGATACGTAGGCAATTTTCTTATCCAAACACACCCCAGCAGAATGGGGTAGCAGAAAGGAAAAATCGGCACCTGGCTGAGGCATGTAGAAGCATGATGCATGCCAAAAATATTCCAACCAGATTCTGGGCTGAGTGTATGAAGACTGCTGCATATGTTATCAATCGTCTTCCTCAACTGAAGCTCAATTTCATGTCACATGTGGAAAAACTATTTGGTGTTAAGCCCAATGTAAGTCATTTTCGCGTTTTTGGTTCAATTTGTTATTTATTTGTGCCTGACCATTTACGCAGTAAGTTTGAGAAGAAAGCTATTAGATGTATCTTCACCGGATATGACTCTGAAAGAAAGGGCTGGAGATGTGTAGATCCAGTCACTGGACGCGTTCATGTTTCAAGGAACATGGTTTTTGACGAGGCTTCTTCATGGTGGCCAACTGATCACATTACTCTTCCAGATACCAGAGATCTTGAGTTAGAGCTGCAAGAGAAGATGAGTCCAGACGTTGTGTCTGAACCAATACTTGAAGAACCAGGTGAGCGATGTCTAGAGAAGACACCAAATCAAGCAGCCACATCACCAAATCCATGGAGGTCTAGTGTGCACCAAATCAGAAATGCAGAAGAGATGAGACCATCTCAGCTGAATGAACCAAAAAATGAAGATAGCGTTAGTGAACTAAGGAGATCCTCTAGAACTCGAAAACCGAACTCAAGGTATGCAAATTCTGTTCTAACTGCAGCATTGGTGGTCACAATTGATGAAGTAACAGTATATATGAACCGGTTTCATTTGAACAAGCTCAAAGGATATCGGCTTGGAAGGAAGCAATGTCTGAAGAAATTAAAGCTCTCAAACAAAATGAAACCTGGGAGCTTGTACCACGCCCTGCTGGAGTAACACCTATTTCGTGTAAATGGGTGTACAAAGTCAAAACAAGAATTGATGGTTCAGTGGAGAGGTTTAAAGCTCGGTTAGTGGCCAGAGGTTTCTCGCAACGGTTTGGTCTTGATTATGAAGAAACATTCAGTCCGGTTGCTAAAATCACGACTGTTCAAGTTCTCATTGCTCTTGCTGCGAGTAAGTCATGGAGGTTATGGCAATTAGATGTAAAGAACGCCTTTTTATATGGCGAGATGGATCGGGAAATCTTTATGGAGCAGCCAAAAGTTTTTGAAGTAGGTTCACAATATGTTTGCAAACTTAAGAATGTCATTTATGGGTTGAAACAGGCTCCAAGAGCCTGGTATGGTAAGATTGCAGAGTTTTTGTTAGCTAATGAATATTCTTTAACTTCATCTGACTCTTGTCTATTTGTTAGAACTATGGATACAAGGGTATCTATTGTCTCAATTTATGTTGATGATTTAATAGTCATAGGGGATGATTTGACTGAAATTTCTCAAATTAGAACTAATCTTGGAGTTCACTTTCAAATGAAAGAATTAGGAGAACTCAAACATTTTTTGGGGCTGGAGATTATTCGAAGTAAAGAAGGAATTTTTCTTAGTCAGCAAAATTATGCAAAGAAGCTGCTTGATCGATTTGGGATGACAAATTGCAATGACATAGCCACACCTGTAGAGGTTAATGCAAAACTGCTGTAAGATGAAGGAGAAGAGTTAGAAGAACCAGTTATGTTTATACAACTAATTGGGAGTTTGATTCACTTAACTCTAACTAGGCCTGACATAGCTCATGGAGTAGGAGTTGTAAGTCGTTTTATGCAAAATCCAAGGAGGCCTCATCTTGATGCAATTCGCAGAATTCTCAGATATGTTCAGGGAACTCTAAATTTTGGTATCTTCTATGAAGCGGGAAAGAAGATTGAAATTAGTGGCTTTTGTGATGCTGATTATGCAGGAGAATTGTCAACTCGAAGATCTACTATAGGTTATGTGTTTAGTTTAGGTTCTGGTGCTATATCATGGTGCAGCAAACAACAACCAACGGTCGCTTTGTCAACAATAGAAGCTGAATATAGAGCAGCTGCAATGGCAACACAAGAAAGTGTGTGGCTGGTTCAATTGATGAAAGATTTAAGTCAAATTACAAATGAAGTGGTTGTTATTTATTGTGATAATGAGAGTGCAATTAGGCTTGCAGAGAATCCAGTGTTTCACTCCAGGACAAAACATGTTGAAGTTCATTATCACTTCATTAGAGAGAAGGTTCTGCGTGGGGAAATTTATTTGGTTTCAGTTCAGACAAATGAGCAGCCAACTGATATTTTGACAAAGGGTCTATGTCTAAAAAAGTTCTCTAAATTCAGAAAGAAGCTTGGTATGATAGATAGAGAGTTGATGATGAGGGGAAGTGTTAAAGATCATCACCAACTTACTACCGAGAAGGAGGGAATGTTGGGGTGTCTATGTTCTGTTATGTGATACATTTAGTCTTTCAATAAACAAGTGAAGAATGAGTCTTGAGAAGATCGAGTCTTCAGCTGAAGTGGAGTAGTAGTTTGTTGAAGTTGTTGTTATCTTTTAGGAAGTAGTAGTTGTTAAAGTTGTTACTATTTTTTAGGATTTGAACTTATTTATGTAGATCATGTAATTTGAATTCAATCAATGAAACTGTTTTCAGCTTTATTTTATGTGTTTCAGTTAGTGAACTGTTTGTGTTTGCATTCACAAATGCAACCGCTGTTGATAGTGATGAGGGTCGAAATGCCTGAATATCAGCACGGAGGCTTTCATTGAACCCACCAACAAAACAACCCACTTGTTGTGTTTGTGACATCTTTCCTGCACGACTAAGTAGTTTCTCAAATTGGCTTTGATACTCACGGATTATGCCAGTTTGTGTAAGCTTAGTGAGATCTCCAAAGAAATCTTCGAAGTGGGTAGGACCATACCTGACATGTAATCCCTCTTTGAGTGACTCCCAAGAGACATGTTCTTCTTCCTCCTTCAGTAATTGATACCACAGTTGGGCCTCACCTTCTAAGTGGTACACTACTGGTGGCACCTTTTCTCCCTCCGAAGTGCCTTGAAACTGAAAAAATTGCTCAGCTCTATAAACCCAGCTTGTTGGATCTTCATTCCCATTAAAACGAGGAAATCTATTTTAGCAAGTTTTGGGGCAAACATGTGAGATGGTCCACTGGAGTTTTTGTCACCATTCCAACCATTCCGATTGCTAGATCCATCCTCGCGGTTGTGACTACGGTTGGCCACAAGTTGATCAAATCGAGCATTCATGGCCATAAACATATCATGCATTCCCTTCAAAATACGATCTTGCCCCATAGATAGGGAACCCACTTCAGTTTCAAGTTGAATAATCCGCTGATCAGTGATCATTCTGGCTTTGATACCAAACTGTTATGGTTTTCTTAGAGTGGATTAATTCCTCGTCCTCTACCTCATCCTCTTCTACCTCTATGGCCTATTTTGCCACTTAAGATGATTGAAAGAAAGAAGAAACAAGATTTGCCAAGAAGAATAGAGTCTAAAGACCAAAGAAAAAGAATGGAATTGGTTTTCTTCAAGGGAAACCATCCTCCAATAACTCACTGAGTCAATTACTTTGTTTGATAATCTCATTACATGCCAGAGACCAAGTCTTTATAACTATTGAGGTAGAAACCCACGTTCAAGAAACTAACTACCTAAAAAATGTAGACCCATTACTAACAAATCCCACTAGAAAATCCATTACAGTAGTAACTCATTACTAACTAATGCCACTACAATAGGAAAATCATTACTAACAATAAGAAACAAATCTCCATCAAAATAGGACAACTTTTTTAATGGATCTTGTAAAGCTACAGATCACGTGAGATCATGCAACCAAGTGTCGAGGGCCCCATGTGTACATGGAGATCATGGGTACATGGGATAGATCACACGTAACACACAACTTGTGGAAAGGGGAACTATTCCGCACCCTCGAGGTTCACCTATCATCAACTCAGCCACTTCACACCTACTGCCTTTTAATGAGCCAACATTCACTCCAATTTGACACTCATCAGACTATATTTGCTGTTAGATTAATTTTAAAGATACTACTTATTAAGCTATTAAAATTTGAGGCTTTCAGTATTACTGCTTAGGACAATCTAGAGAAAGAAAAAAAAATTTGACCCCTATTTTTTTCATAGCCTCAAAAAGCCCTTGTATTTGGTTTTTTTACTAAAATTTATTTTGACTTCCTGTTAAGGTTAGAATAAGTGACCTATATTTTAAACAGAAAAAAAAAAAAAAAAAGTGACCTATCTTCTAACTTTGCATTTTTGATCGGATTGCCCCAGTGACTCAAAATACAAATGGCTTATTTGAAGTTATGGAAAATATTGGAGCCTTTTAAAAAAATATATCTTATTATTAAAAAATCTGGACCTGAATGGTTGGGTCCAACTCCAACCAGTACAATTGTACTGTGAATTATATAATAATAAAATATCTAAAGTAGTATATGATTGGTCCAACTGGTAGACTGTTCAGTTTGACCGGTTTTCACAGGACAATACTAATTTTGACCAGTTGTGTGTGTGAATTTTTTTTTTTTTTAATTTTTTTTATCATTAGGTCCTCTGTTACATATATTTCAAAAAAGGTCCTCTGTTACATGAAAAAACTGTAGCAAAGGAGTTAGGAGGTGATGGTTTAGATGGAACCCGGTTCATTGGTTGTCCTGTCTGACATTCGTGAGAGCATAACAACATATATCAAGTTTACACCAATATTATCATGAAAATATAGTTTGATCCACTGGTGTAGCTACAAGAAAAGTTGCCAACTCCAACCTCTCCAAGTTAAACGCTGTCCTAGGACCATGTCCATACCCGATCCAATTGGATTCATAAGCTATATCCCTAATACTAACATTATCATTACAATCTAGTCTGAGTTGGGTCTAGTCTACGGTCTTGGATCCAACTCAGAGTCATTCATTTACATGCACAGCCCTGAAATAGGGGTCAGGTCACGGTCTCACTGATGTTAACAGTATTCCAGCAGTAGCAAGTTGCAACCATTTTATCTTTGAACTGTAATTGATATAAATCGGTGACATTCCACATCCCACTGTAATCCGTACTAGCACTGTGTGAGGAAGATCTATGTAGAGATATAGAGTGACCTTCCCTTCGCTTGCTAGAATTCAACTCTTTCATTGCCTTTCTGACTCCTGAGCTGTTTTCCTTTTCCGAATACCTCTCTCTCTCTCTCTCTCTCTCTCTCTCTCTCTCTCTCTCTACCTTCAAGAATTTCCAAAAGATTTGGTTCGTTTCTATTGATTTCAAATTTGATCAATAACTATCCACTTCTACTAATAACGTTGGCATTGATTTCCTGCTCTGAAAACTTAGCTGTCGTTGCATTTCAGTGGCAGTCACTCCAGTAGTGCAATGTACAGTCTCTTCACTCTATTCCAGTCAAAAACTAGTAAATGCTTACGGCCCACATCATGAATGGCTTTTGGCTGTTGAAGTTGTGGAGAAAACCTCTTAATTTCTTCTTCTTCTTCTTCTTTGTCTTGTGCCATGTTTGTTATAGACACCCCCATCTACTTCTCTGCCACCTCATTAAGATGAGATGATAAATGGGAAAAGAGAAATTCATACTTTACCCTATGCCGTAGGGTGGGTGGATCATAATTCATAGTTATGCATCATGTGAATGCTCTCTCTCTCTCTCTCTCTCTCTCTCTCTCTGAAAGTTGTTTTTTTTCCATGGACCATTTTTTGTTTCCCTTTTCGAACATGCATCTTATGGTCATTCAACAGATCTTATGTGGCTCAGATTGCCTCATCAGAGAGAGATTTATGAGTGCCATGTGAAAGATGCAGATGTGCTGCATCAAGATCACTGTCACACATAACTTGCATGTCTCCGGAAGAGTGGTACCAGAGAGAGAGTGACTGGTAGACATGCACTAGAGAGAGAAGGACAATTAGTGCCGTCCTATTCTCTACCCATCAAATGAAAGTTTCTTGATACATTTATAACGAGCTACTTATTGTAAAAGAACTGCCTCATTGATTAGAGTAAATCTTGAGGTATAAGAGTTGGTGTTACCAGGAGGCACTGGCATTTGTTAGGGTGCCCTTGGAGCCTTTAGCATGTTTAAGGCAACTTCATCTTTTACATTACTAAAAGACAAAAAAAGAAGAATTTCATTTACCAGAAAAAAAAGAAGAAGAAAAAAACTTTAAATTATTTAATAGCTTAAAAGTTGGAAGACCTGCCAAATTGGGTCAAGACCCAAGTGCAGCTTAGGGTTTCGAACCTTAACCATGCTGCTTTCTTCCCATGTATATGCACAGGCTCCTTAAACGTGTGTGTGGACTATTTTTCCATGTGTGTGTCTCTCATTTTGATAAGAAGGTTAATAAAGAAAATCGAGTTCAAAATATTCTTCTTTTCTCTTAAAAGGTGCTATGCTAAACTATAAAATAAAAGATTTGCATAGAAATTTATTGCTTGTATTGCAGCACAAAGTTACAAAGGTGGACTTGATGATAAAATAATATTAGCTATTGACTCTGCATCTATTGTAATATTCATTTATGCCTTTAAAAGGTACGATCTATGCTTCCGTGGGTTGCATGATTTTTAACAAAAAGTTTAAAATATTAAAGGTAAGAATTGACATGCAAGCATAGACATTAGACAAAGAGACCGGGCAGGTGTATTAGGATTTACAAAAAATGTGGTGTATTCCCCGGAATTTCTACACCCTGTTCAAATCCAAATCATTAGATTGATGGATTTGGATATGGAGACTCCAACACGAAGTTGGAGATTTATGTGCGTTTCGGTGATTGAAACGCTCCACAAGTCTCGTTGCATCTGTCTAACTTATTAGAACGGAGTGAGTATCCAACCTTAATTAAGGCTCCCTTATTTTATATAGACAAGTCCCAAAGAGTCATACTTATGGAGACTTCGTTGCCAAGAAACTCACACTTACTAATTCTAGTGCGAATCTTATTTGTAAAGACAGATCAAGTCTTATTTTAAGTGGAATTGTATTCTCTGCAAGCCTCTACTTGCTTGATCTAACGTGTGACCCATGGCATACGGAACACGCCATTTTCAACATAGATGTGTCCCTTCAAAGTGAATAAAGACAAGACCAAGTGTCACTTAATTTGACCAAAAGAATATGTAATGTTCAGCCTTGAATTAAATCGTAGGGACGACTGTGAATTGCCAATCGATTTCATCTGCATCATGTGATGACAGGCCATCACATTCCGGGGGGAGAGAGGTAGGTCTTACCCACTAATAAACTTAGAAGGTGGATTTCATTCATTTCATTGTTATTGAAAATTTAAGAATTCTCAATTTCAAAGGCCTCCTTTCTCTCCTTCATGGAGATATTACTAGCCGTTAAATGCACCTGCATCATGTCAACTAACCACGTACCGGTTTTTAGTACGTGGTAGTATTAATTTGCCCTTCCAATACAAAACTCTTTTATTGTATATAAGTCCACTGCTACCCATAGAAACATATAGCTTCACTTCCCTCACTCGATCCATTTCTCAGCTGGATAGATGGAGAAACAAAGGAGCAAAAATGCTTTGCTCATATGGGTATTGCTAGCAGGCCTAGTTTCTCACAACATGGTGATGCTGGTGACAAGTAGAAACTTGGAGGAAGGTTTCAATGACCAAAAGAACTACTACTTACCTGATCCGCATAAGAGCCCCCCTAAGGGTAAGAGCCCCACCATAGAAGTTTCATTTTCCTTTGAAGTAGTGATTCTTTCTGTATTTAACCACTAATTCTCATGTTTGCATTGTCCAGAACACATCCCCCCATCATGTGGAGCACCCCCTAAGGGTGGTGGAGGCTACAAAAATCCACCTCCCACTCCCAGCTATGGTGGGTCCCCACCAGTCGTCACTCCTCCTACCATAGTATCACCTCCACGCTGCTGTGGCCAATCCCCACCAGTCGTCACTCCTCCTACCATAGTATCACCTCCACGCTGCTGTGGCCAATCCCCACCATCCATCAGTACTCCTCCATACATAGACCCCGGTACCCCATCCACACCGATGATCCCCAACACTCCTCCTTTCATCATTGGCACTTGCACGTAAGTCTCTCTAAACCTCTTGTTCCTCCAAGTAGTAGTTCACTGTTCACTGCACTTTGCTTTGGAATATACTGTAGAGATTTTTATGGATTATTTCCTCTTGAACCTGTTTTCCACATGTTATAATGAGCAAAAAAATGTCATCGGAAACTCTTGACTTTGGTTAAAAAAAAAGAAGATGGTCCTACCCATAAACCCATTTTACTAGTAATATAAAAACATAGCTACTTCAAAACATTGCTAACATCAAGGGGTAACTCAATTAGCCTAGGACCACAGCTTACACTCGGAGATTGTAGGTTATAAACTGCACTTACCACACTAGGGCTGGGGCTGTAAGGGAGTTTACTTTGTTTTCCTCTGGGCCGGAAGGATTATTCCGGCCCAAAGGATCGGAACCCTTCAATTAAAAAAAAAAAAAAAAAACTTCAAAACGGTGAGAATTTTTTTTTCTTTTGCGACAATTAGATTTTTGGAAAAAACAAGATTTACTCTAGGTCCAGGAAACGTTTTTTTTTTTTTTCTTTTAATTTCGAAGAGAGAGAGAGAGAGAGAGAGAGAGAGAGAGAGTGATTGATATAAAACTTATAATGGGTTGGTTGGTTTTGTTGATAGTTTCTGGAAGACCCACCCAACGTGGATATGGGGGCTTTTCGGCTCCTGGGGAACGGTAGGTGGAGTATTTGGTGTTCCCACATTGGGGTCGAGCCTTAGCCTACAGCAAGCACTGGCTAACACACGCAGTGATGGGATGGGCTCGCTCTACCGCGAAGGGTCGGCCTCTTTGCTCAACTCAATGGTCAGCGACAAATTTCCCTACACTACTCAGCAAGTCAAGGACAGTTTTGTGGCTGCACTTTCATCCGATAAGGCTGCAGCTGCTCAAGCCCAGCTCTTCAAACAGGCCAACGAGGGTCGGATCAAGCTCAGACCATGAATATGATGATCGAAAACAAGTGTTCACCTTTATAGTCAGTCTCTTTCTTTGTGTTTTCCATCTCTTCGTCTTTTTTTTTTTTTTTTAAATATTGATGTTACTATGACTGTGATGTCTAGTACTAGTGTGTGGTTGGATTGCGATTGCGTGGTTGAATAGTTTATTTTAATGATATCTTTTGCCTGATTAGACAATTTGATTTGATGGTGTCGTTTATTGTTCATGGGTTTATGCTGTAGCCACCATTTCAATCAGCTGGTTGCTTAGGTTGTTTAGTAGTTTAGACACTTTCATGGTTTGGATATATCGTTTCGTTTTGGAAACACAATGCTAGCATCAATTGTCCACAACGGCGAGGCAAGCTTAGGTTCATCTTAATTGGTTTGAATATTAACAAGCCAACTTGTGCTCAGTGCAAGCATTTATGTATATAATGTGACCTCAAAAAAGGGTCATGTATTTTGTTGTTTTTATTGTAGCCATTGTGTCAGTTTACACGAGTAGATTTCTTTAGACAATCTTGTTAGAGGTAGCACTACTAAGACCCGGCCGGCTGATTGATCCGGCCAGTCATGAGCGCAGAAAGCTCTCTCCCTTGTTAGAAACCAAATGAGTCCAGATCCTCTCAGGCTTTTACTTGGAGAGATCTTGCATAGGAGTCAAATAACTCTGTAAGCGCAGCCCACCTATTAAAAATATAATGCTCATTCCACAGACTAATTCTTACTGAAATAAATATGGGAACATGCAGTCGGTGTATGGTATAGGTATTCATTTTATGCAACTCAATTTTTAAGTAACTAGGCTAAACTATAGTGTGTCCCTCCTTCACAGGAAGCATGAGGGTGAAAATGGGAATCTACAACACTCCTCTTTTTCCTACCTTTATATGGAATTTGAACTCACACATACTACATATGTTCTAACCAGCCGACTAATCGGACTCATTCATTGAGGCACATGGCATTAATTTATTTGTCACGTCACTAGAAGCATGTGAGTCGGGATCCTTGTAATACTAGACTTGCACGAGAAATTTGTGAGGGAATCGGATCCCTGTTTGGACCAATCGGGGGTGCTACATGGGAAAGGAGTTTTTTATTTTTTATTTTTAAGAAGATGAATTTTTTTTTTTTTTTTTTGAGGTGGGATGTGACACCTTTCCCCATGTCCCCTGTTTGGACCAAACAGGGAATCCATTTCCATTTGTGAGGCTGAAGTGCAATTATTACAGAAATTAAACCGCACGTAAATTTAAGCCTCTATTATGGGCTCTGTGATATTTCACTTTTAGACTATGAGGCACCTCGACCATTACATTGACATCCCATCGAGGGCTTGGCTTGGTGCAGTGACGTAATATAATAACATGGGGATTTGACACACAGTGAGCGTGGGTGCCAGCTCCACGGAGAAGTGGCCGACTGAGATTGTTCTATCCACTCTCACTGCTGGGTAAAGCCTTGTCAGATCCAAACTCATTTACTTGCCATCTACATTAAATCACGGTTGCCAAACCAGCTTAAGTATTAAATCAAGAACAACTTGGTTCTACTCTTAACCAAACTTACTCTCTTATATGTTGTTTTTTCTTCCAAAACTAACGTATCTGTATTTTTTCTTGCAAAATTGTCCTTATTAATTTCTTAACAAAACCATTTGAGAGCCTCTAAATAAACCCGCTGTTTTGCTTTGCACACCCACCATTTACAAAAAAAACTTATTATGAATATAGCCGTGTGGTACATCCCCAAACTACCCCTTCTCCACCTACTTCATCTTCTCCATCACCCCCTCCACCATCTCTCTCTCTCTCTAGCCACGACTTCACCTTCCTCCTCGCCCCCTCTCCAGCCACCAACGACACCTCCAACGCCCAGAACCTCCACCTCACTCTCCATATCTCTCCCTCCCCCCCTCTCCATCTAACCTCACCTCAAACCCTACTCCCAAGCCAACCAACACCCCCCACAAGGGGGTAGGGTTTGAGCTGAGGTTAGTTTAAGTATTATTGGCGGTATGTAAAGAAAAGTTTGAGACTTTCAAATTCAATGGTGGGTGTAGAGAGAAAGAGGGCGTACAAAGAAAAATGGGGGTACATTTAGAAGCTCTCAAACCATTTTCAATACTAACAAAATTCATTTCCACTACTAGCCTTAAGAACTCTCAACTTATGATATAAAGGTGGAACCCATGGAATGAGCCCAAACTATAGTACATAAAGGTGGATCTATGTTAGAATTTTTAATGATGGGACCCATATCCACATTAGTTAATTAAGTGAGCGTGCTTCGTTAAAAGTAGAAATAAGCTGTTGTTGATTTCATACCTTGAAGTTGATGTGACCTATTGTGATTTGGTGGAGAAAGACTCTGCAGCATATTAATATGCAGCATGGCTGCACTAAAGTTGGTCCCTCCCATATAAAGCAATTTAATTTTTAATAGTATTCTATTCATTGTTATCATAGTAATCAAAGTCTTATTTCAACTATGTTGGGATCAATAATTTGCTTCTCTACTTTGGTTTATCATAAGTCAAATCTGTGGATATATTGCACTTCTTGAGATTTATCATTGATAATTCTACATGTCTTCTTAAGTGTCACCGTTTCTTGGTTTCCATCAACCTATTTTCTGCACTATTGCTGATCTATATTGAATATGTTCAAACCATCTTAAATAAGTTTTTCTTAATTTATAATCGATTGATGTTACTCCTAATTAATGTTTCTAAAGTATCCGGTGGTAGGCATAACTCAAGTCATGTTAAAGTGAAGGATACAACTCATGGGAATCTTTTTAGGCTTAGATTCGTGAAAATTTTCTAGGACTCTTTCGTGGGGTTAGATTAGATATAAAAAAATTAAACTAGTTAAAATATATAGCTTATCTTGGATTAAACCTTGCCAAGTTGCTCTCCACTTCCAATTAAGGATCCAGAGTCTCGCCCTAACAGGCCCTTACCTCCCTCCCCCCCCCCCCCCCCCCTCCCCCCTCTCTCTCTCTCTCTCTCTCTCTCTCTCTCTCTTGTTTCCTTGTCCATGAACCTTTGGATTTCCTTGTCCATGAACCTTTGGATCACTGTGATTCTTGCACTTATAGTCCTTCCATGATTCCATCATTTAGTTTAATAGGCCGCCACAAGAGGCATCCATATAAACCACTAAAATGATCTTGGACCATAAAAGTGCTCATGGTCCCAACAATTATGTCCTTTGATTAAAAAAAATGAGTTAAAATACTTGTGTTGATAAATAAAAAGACTATTATTGGAAGGTTCTTTTAAATGATCTTGGACCATAAAAGTGCTCATGGTCCCAACAATTATGTCCTTTGATTAAAAAAAATGAGTTAAAATACTTGTGTTGATAAATAAAAAGACTATTATTGGAAGGTTCTTTTAAATGGTCTTTACACTCTCATAAAACTAAAAACATTACCGTCCATCAAGTCTTCATCATATCATATCATATCATATCCGTAAGAAGACCCTTCAAATTATAGCGTGCCCATGGACACGATTTTAGATCAAGATAAACTGTTTGATAATTATGTGCGTGTAATTGCCTGTCAAATGTTAGGACCGCGGCTAAACCTCCCGGCAGTGAGTCCTATAATGGATACACCCTGTTCCTTTCATTATATCATAATCGTCCATCATTATCTTCCACATCCTGGGTATCTATGCCAGCCTTTGGATCTTGAAGAGTTACTCACATGTAGCTGATCTCTCCTAGACAGTCACGGATCACCTCATCGTGACTCACCTCATCTAGTGCTTGATCCAAACCAACACAATTTTACTCACGTTGTAGCAGCCACTCCTTTTGCAAATCTTCCGCAGTGTCCAAAGCTTACACCATGCATCCTCATTGAGATTTTGTTTCCAAATTGAAAAAGCAGATTTTGAATTGGATTTGTGTTTGTCACTCAAAATTGAAACATGTACAAGAAGATTGGAGAGTAATATATCCCTGAGTATATCCATAGAATTATGAAAAACACCTTATGCAAACATCAACATAATGCTGCTAATTAATGTCATCTGAATTGCAAGCATAGAAACAAAATATCCACCTGAAGATGAAACAACAGCTGTGATAGAATGAGTGAGCTAGAAACTCGGGATCTAAAGTCTTGTGCACATGAGTGGCATATATCAGGCCTTTGATAGCCCTAACTGGTCCAGATACTTGTTCCTTGGGCATGGCATAACAAGGGACTTAGGAATCAAACTATTCTTAGATTTCTTGGCCACATCCAAATAAAATGTTATAATTGTAGCTTAAGAACTTGGAAACTAAACTTTGAAGGTCACAATCAAACTATTCTTAGCTTTCTTGGCCACATCCGAATAAAATGGTATAATGGTAGTTTAACAACTTGGAGACTACACTTTGAAGGTCACCATGCTGGGTAACTCTGCTGAGTCCAACAAGGTACTAGGTTAGACTCAGCCAGACTCATTCCACTCACCCAACTGACTTGTTGACCTGGATACACCCTGAGCCCATCGGAGTTTGAAACCACATGTGCCTAACACATATTTGTGCTCAATGAGCTGAGCCTGGGCTTTTAAATAAGGCTCTTTAGTAAATGAGCAGACTCGGTCCTGGGCCACTATAATAGCCTTGCTGGCTATATATTATAGGCCCGACCTGCCAATGTACAATGACAAATTCTTTAGATAAGTTAGTTTTCATATAAGTGGCCCATCTTTGATCAATCCAGTTCCTTCACATGCACTGGCAACTGTCTTAATTTCACATTATTTGAGACATGAGTCACTGTTAGATTTTTTTTTTCTTTTTTTTTTTGTTTTTCACAAGAATTCACACAATATATTGCCGTTGAACTTAAAGGATCTAAAACTAAGGGCTAGGATGATTAAATTCGCCTAATATTTTGTGTTCCCTTGATCCACATTCAACACTTTCATTTACCCTTCCTCTCATTGTTTGACATACATCTTGGTAGGCCCCACTGGAAGTGGGTGATCTTGTAAGAAACTGTTGGGGTATTTTCTGGTGTCCCTCATGTATAACATACTCACACTCCACAAATTTTCAAAAATGGTCAAACTATTCCTATCGATCTTAGGATTGGTCCTGCCTATTTGGGACCGTTAGCACTAACCCAAATTCGAACTCCTCCTAGTTGTGTAGGCCCCAGATTTGATCATGCAAATTTTGGCACCACTCATACATTATCTAACGGCTAGGATTCTTACAACTTCTTAGTCCTCAAAACAGTAGCTCTATTAATCAAGTGATTCTCGATTTTTTGCATGCATTTAGGTATGCCACAGGTAGACCTTTAAAACTCTTTGTCATAGGAGATGTCCAAAGAAATAATGCACAATGTACAAAGGTAACTGGGCTCTAGAAAGCTCTAGCGCAGTTGCTAATCCACTCAGAACCATCAGGAGAGTTCTATTGCATTCACTACTTTGGAGTGATAGTTTACAATGTGATCCCAGAGCACCCCAAATTCATCATTCTGATAGCTACTCTCATATGCAGAGGGAACACTAACTAATTGCAAATAAATCGCATTACTAATAACTTTGCCTGTTTACTGCGGATCCTAAGCCGGGATAAAGGAGGGTTGCATCAGGTCGATAGCCAACATGAATATTTTCTAACATTTCCAACATGAATTCTTAGACACTGATGATGATGATGATGAAATCACACTAACTAATATTACTTAATCTAAATAAACTCACAATATTTGTGCACATATGTTACAACCTGATCCAATTTAACCTTGATTAGTGCTAATTAATGGTGATTTAGCTATATGATTAATTACTAGTGATATGTTCTAGTGAGCTCGACTCACGAGTTGGGAAAAGTTATTTTTCTCTCCTTCGTGTGTTGTATTTGGCTTGAAGCATGTATCGCATCACAGGAGTACGTGTGTCTCATCTCGGGAATTACCTTAGGCCAGGGTGATTCGAGACTGGGATGTGACAACATATAATTATAATCTCTAGCCCATACTTTTAGGATATTTTTGATTTCTGATTTTTTTTTCTTCCATAAATATAGTGATATTTCTGAGAGGGTAGTTGGAAATATCACGTGGACCAAACCATTCATGAGTCTCAACTTTGAAGTGGTCCCACTTAACTCAAGACCTTCTTGATGAGGTCTCAAAATGTCTGCACACAACCAGCAACTGCAAAAAAAAAAAAAAAAAAAAAAAAAAAAAAAAAAAACTTTCCTACCTAATACAGTGCTCGTGGCCTCTTCTGATCCAAGAATTCTACCAAACTCCAGTGTAGCCGTTGCCAGCGACACAAGAGAATGCTTGGCAACCTGCAGAACACAGGTCATGCTTTCAATGAATTCTCAACAATGATAAAGACTATTGAACAGAACAACTTGGATACTTCATACTCCATGGTGTTTTTCACAACTGTTCTACAAGAATACGTGGTCGGTTATCACTCTTACTGGGGATGAATTAGAAATGGATGACTTAAAATCTGATTACACCTCTGGGTGTTGGCTCTTTGGAATAGCCCTGCAGTCCTGTGCTTGCATCCCATCAGATTTACATGGTGCACGTGTGGGGTGAGCACATGCACCCAAAGAATTAGCCTTGATGGTAATCATGGTTAAAAAAATTGACCGATACCCGTACAATTTTTTGCCGCGATCCTGGTATCGATATCACAGGCCAAAAAATCTCCTAAATATTGGTTAATCTCGGCTGAGATAACCAAAATATCAGTATTACTGATATCTCGAGATGGTCTATGGGTCAAAAACCCTAGTTTTTTTTTTTTCCCTATTCCCCCATCTCCTTCTCCTCTCCCCTCATCTCCTTAGAGCAGCCATATCTCCGTAGCTCATTCCTCTTGCGTATTTCCAAATTCCAACACTATTTCTTGAAGAAAGTATTTTTTTACTAAGAGAAAATCAACTAAACTCTCCTATTATGTGTTTTTTAGATAAAGTATAAAAATGAAAGAACATATCATTGGGTTTGTCACTTGTGTTATGTTCTTCAGTTAGAAGTTAGATCTACATACTTTCATGATAGATCTACTTATGTATATGATTTTGGGTGTAGAAATATGGTTTTTTTTTTAAATCTTTCTATTTTTTTAAAAAATAATTGTTGGAATATTTTTTATCATGAGCCAAAATAATAGTTACATTATATGAAATACTGTAGAAGACAATGAACCTCGACACGAACATGACTCATAACATAAGGTGACCGATATTTTAATTTGTTGTTGTTACTAATGGAAAAAAATATTGTTTTCCAGCATTTTCTAATATTCTAGATTTTTTGGATATTTTTGCGAGTTTTTTTGGACTAAAAAAATTCACACAGCGACGGACCGATAACCACGACCGATATTGATATTATATCGGTCTTTCAGCCCAGCTGATACTACAACCGAAACCGCGATTTTAAACCATAATGGTAATACCACAGGGATACCTTTTTTATATAAAAAAAATGGACCTGGAATTTGATTGAGCTGATTTTGTTAGATGTTAACTAATCCTCAAACTATCTAGTATCAGTGTGTCTAATGGCATTCCATGTGTCATCTTTTTACTTTGATATTTATATGTCCTCTGTTGCTAGTTTGATTCGGTTGCCGGGCCAACACAATATGCTGTTTCTTCCAACTATGCAGTAATAAAATCAGGGTAACTAGGAGCGATCCTCATGGAAGGGTTCACATGAAGCCACAAATCAACTTGTTGTGTAGGATTGCAAGGTCCCATCATGGTTGATTTTTCTTTTTCTGCTGCATTGGAGATGAGAATCAGCTATGAACTTCCTAAGAGACCATAAATCTTTCTTCTCAGAGGGTGGTTTAAAAATATAAAAATATACATAAATTATTTAATAGAAAACAACAAAAATGTAATGAATATGTTTTGTGCCAGCTCAGTAGATGGATAAAGTTTTGATGATGATGATGATAGATAATATATCTCCTATTATATATATATATACTAATAGTGAGAAAACATTTAGGTAAATTAAATTATTCAACTTTTTGATAAAATAAAATAAAAAAAAAACAGAGAGAGAAGGATCTTGTTAATACTTTTGGATTTGAAATAAGTACTTTAAGATTAAAAAATAGAAGATTATACCCTCTCTTATATTATTTTGCTATGCCTTTTTGTGCATCCAAACAGGCTCTAGTTTATATATCTTAAGTACAAATCATAGTTACATTTTTGAAGTTCTTTATCTTCAAATCATTTTATTATAACTGAGATTTCACAATAATATATAGGGTATTTAACCGGAAAAAACACTTAATGTGCACGTGTGACGCGATCAAATACTTTAGATGGTGGTGTACAAATTAGAGCAATTGGGTCGAATTTTCAAAAAAAATTTTATCTATTCGGTACATCATCGGCGCCGACCTTATTTACACTAAAAGTTGTAACTTTTCCAAGCATTCTTGGGAAAAAAATTCTAAGTCAGGGTCGATGATGACCCTAGCAGTGTATAAAATAACTTTTCCTATTTTTTTGACCAAAAGTCGTAACTTTCCATACGTTTTTGAGAAAAAATTCTAATTTAGGGTCCGTGATGACCTTAGCAGGATAAAATAACGTCATCACCAACGCAGGTTTTACTATTTTTTGACCAAAAGTTGTAACTTTTTTCGTGCATTCTCTGGAAAAAATTATAAGTCAGGGTTGGTGATGACTTTAGCAATCTAAAATAAGTAATATAGCGTCAATGATGATGTTATATAAAATTGGAAAAAAAAATCCTAAGGAAGGGGACCAATACATTTACATCAAAAGCCCCATATGTGCTTCAAATACAACATTTATGAATTTAAATAAAAAAAATTCCATGCATTCAATTGACATTCAATCAATCCATCAACATCCCACATACATTTACTTAAATTGCCTGCACAACTCCTCAGTTTAAAGTTATAAATTGACAACATCCACAACATAACCACTTCAATTTTAAATGGAATAGTGAACACTAAAAATGTATATTTCATAACAATTCAATAATAGAGATAGATTACGCCCACTTGAAGTAATAGATAAACAGCTTTGTCTAACACCACAATAGTTAAAGTTCATGAAGGGTAAATTGTTGATTTTGCAAGGGAGTATAAGATGTATTATCGGTTATTTGCAACCAACTACATTTGTTAATGTTGTTAATTAATTTTACTTATTAATTGCATTGTACAAAAAAATATGCACTAAAAATTGGTGCATCTCCAATTTTTACTCTCTTTATAATTTTCGTATTACAAATTTAGTTGGTTGGTTGCTTGTGCTCAGCACGGATTTCTTTTTACTAGTAAAGTATGAGACCAATATCATTATAGTTAAATTATTCTAACACTTTTATTTTATAACCTTTTTTTTTGTATATGAACCATTCCTTTGATAAATAGTCCGATGAAAAAGAGTTTTATTATTGATCCCCTGGTGGTTCCCTGATAACAATTTTAGACCTGATTCAACTAAAATGTGGTTTCATAAAAAAACTAGTGACAATTTTTGGAACACGAAATGGCCTAGTTTTTTGTCATTTGACTAAGACATGTTTTCCATATGGATCTCATACATTTGGGCTGCATCAATGAGGCAATTTTTGGCAACAGACAAAAAAACCGATCAAATAAAAGCAAACTAATCAAACCATAATCTTAATTTAATTACAGATCCAACTGAACACCAAAAAACATAATGAATCTGTTATCTTAAAGTTTTGAGACCAAAATCAACTCAATCCATTTCACAAAACAAGAACAATGGGCAAAGAGAACAAATTCATTGTAACTGCCAAAGACGGTAACTACTCCGGAACCATCGTCCTTCTCAACTAAAAAAACCTCAAATTTGGAATCCTACGAACCCTAGTCCATTCAAACAAACAAGCTACAAATCCCACAACAACGTTGAAGCCCATGTATCATGCACTTTGATATCATATGCGGGATGGCGGAAGAACGAAAAGGAATGAAAATACAAAAACATAAAGAAAGATTCAAAAATGAAAGGAGATAAATACCTCTATAGTCAAGATGGAAAAAACAGATGATGGAAAAACCGATCGAGAGCAAAAAGATGCAGTTGAGGAGGAAGTTTGAAGTCTGGTGCAAGTGAAAATAGCAGCTAGCATGCAGGAGTACTCGTCCAAGGTCGGTCTCGGCGGTATACTGGAAGAAAGAAGAAAAGAATGAGAAGAAACAGGGTTTCGAGCCTTAATAGGGTTCGCGGACAGGATCGGCACCTACCTTATGCAGTGTAAATAGGTAAAAAAAAAAAAAATCGCCCCAATTGCTCTAATTGGTGCACCACCATCTAAAGTATTTGATCGCATTACACGTACACATTAAGTGTTTTTTTCGGTTAAATCATCAAATATATATATGTTGAGTTAAACCTAAATTTAAGAATTTTCTTGTATCATCCCGAAATTACAAAATCTCAAGAGCGCGACGTTAGTGAGAAAGGGTCAAGCTTATTGATTGGGTGGGCCTTCATCTGTTCCATTAAATTTAATGGGGCGACCTACCCAACCCATGAGTGGTTTCCCTGAGCAACCTAATTCAGAAGGTCCTGGTAAAGTTTTAAATAATTGAATTTCACATTTTTGTGGCTCAGATGGATTGGGCCCCACTGTTGTCGGCTAGTTTTACTCACCAGGACAATGCATACTGGTTTTTTTTTTTTTTTTTTTTTTCGATTTTATGCTTTGTGAAGTTGAAATTACGATGGGCTTTTACACCTGTGGATTGAAATCCCCATAACTGTGAAAGTGATATGGTGGGTTTTGTTAGAAAATTAGGTCTATAGTCTGAATGAAATTGGATTAACGTGTTATAGAGTTGTGTCTATTCATAAAAAAAAACTCTTCACCTCAAAGAGACATGTCCTTTTGGTTCTGACTTTTGTTAAAAGTCACAATTATTTCTATACAGATCATCCTTGGATGGTAGGTGGGATCATCATTTATTCATTCCCCGAGTCGTTGAGAGAGTACAAATATATAGTTTTGGTTGGCTAGGCATCCAGATTGTAGTGTTTCTTTTCCGTGCGTGATCATTGTATCTTGGAAAAAAGACGTTCAAGAATCGTAAGCACTAAAGCGAAGATGAATCTGTCTTAAGGACATAGCGTCAAACGCTAGCCTTGATCAGTTTTCCATTCTGTAGTTTTGCAATCGAGTAATTGCAATTCTGGTTTCGGTCACTGTAAGTTTGCATTTTGATTTCTAGGGTTATGTTTGCATATTTATATGGTTGTGAACAGAATCGCAAAAGCAGAAATATTTTTCCTACATGTTCATATTGATTAATTTAATGTTTGGGATGATAGTCATTCTGTGTTTTTAGTTGTTCTTGATTTATCTATATATTTGGTGCTGATCTATGTGGTTTTGTTTTTACCACAGTAAAAAACCTGCAAATCTGATTTTCTTCCTGAATTATGATATTGATATTGTTTACGTGAATCTGCTGCTGGAAGGTTAAGCTATTCCTCTCACACTTGTTCATGACTGTGACCTTAATACCTGACAATTATATCATGCACACAAAGCAAACACATATGGATAAAGGGCAGATTCTTTTCTGCAGCCATTACTTATGTTCCTCGAGAGTTTATAAGTTACATTATATATAATTTTCGCTTTCTTAAGGCCTCCATACAATTATCAAAATAACCCTGAGCCAAGATGTCCCCGACTAACCCAATGGACAGTTTAATTTGAAATATAAGACATAAATCCAACGGTATCCACTGACCGATCAATTTGGATTTATTTGCATGTTATATTTTCATATTCCACCAATATGTATTCATGTGCTAGAGTTGCAACTTTGGTGGACTAGACTGGTTATTGACCTGGCTCAAGCGTTGCCCAAATTGCTAGCAGATAAAGCCCAATCCAGCCTCTGAGATCTGATTATTTCCTGAACTGCCAGGTCCAATGCCCAGCCTGATTGTTAAAATCTAAGCCCAAGCCCTAGCAAGGTGGGCCCAGGTGGTATAACTATTATATATTATGTATTTTAAATTTTTTGTATTTGTAATCTATATTTAACAATTAGCATTTAGCCGTTTACAAATAATACTGGTACATAGGCAAACAAATTCCTCACTAGATCCCTACATGATACATACTTAATTAAAAAATCTACTTTTGAATCTAAATGAACTTCAAACTCAAATTAGAGTCTAACATATTGATTCCATTATTTTAAAATTTACATCTTGGAAGACTCATATTCGATCTAACTACACAAAATCATATGCAGATCTACACTTTTTACTTGAATTATTTCATTAAAGGCCTTTTTATAGATTTGGATTTGGTCCCAGGCTTCTAACTTTGGATCTTTCCTTTTATGTCAGTTAGGTGATGGTTCACTAGCATAAAGCGTGGGTTTTCCCCAAGTCTTATGTTCGACTTCGAGTCCCACTCTAGACTAACTTGTGCACATGTGTTGCAGAGGAGAAATAGTCTTATACGATAAAAATACTAGGAGAATAACCACACCATAAGAAAAATGTGGATCAAACACAATGGCCTTCCATGTTTGCTTGGTATTGGAATCTCATGATTTTTAGACAATGGCCCTCTATCCAAAGCATTAAATTTGTAATTAAAGAAGTAAAGGTGAGGATTAACAACTTGGTACGTGGCAATCTGTGTCACGAACTTACAATATTATCCTAGGGTTTTGACCTATAACTTATTAGTAGAGATGTATTTTTCCTCTCCCTTTCCAAAGAGTTTAATTTTTCATCAATCTTCTCCATGCCGTGGAAAATGGAAAAAACTACGCGTACTCATGTGATTTCCAAGTTCCTAACTGTTCAAAAATGTCATCCCGATTATTCGCATTGTTCTTCCAATATATGTTAGTTGAGGATTAACATATATGGTAACAAAGCATCAGGTTTATCAGGATGTGCTTTGGGTATAACCAATGAAGTCACCATTTTTTCATATGATCGCACAATTTTGTTTATTCTTTGTGCACATTACAGGAATCATATCTCAAGTCATAACTAGATGGTGGGATTTTCTTTTCCAGATATAGACCCTATAGCTATGAGATGTAATAGTCCTGTGTTGTAACAACAATGCTACCCTCTGCTTTTGTTCTCCATCCCCAGAGGGCCAATCTAATAAGAAATTCAAGAGTGATGCATCCCCAAGTGTGCCCTGATGTAATCATGCCCCATATGAACAAGTTTGCAAGATTTAAGAAGAGGGTTTTTAGCCAGTGATCAAATATACACCCACACCAGAAATGGCAGAGTATGATTTATTGGCAGATCTGTTTAGCCTTATAAAAAAAAAAAAAGTTACTGGGCAACACATGTGAAAGACTCAATATGACAACCTTTTCTTGCCTGGGAAAGTGTGTTTTTTTTTTAATGAGAGAGAGTACCATCATGCATCATGTTTCTTGGGAATGCCAGAAAGACTTCTGGGAAGGAAATTTTAAGACATGAAAATTTCCCTCGTGAAAAACTCAATAGACAACATTTTCTTGCCTGGGAAATTTTTTTTTTTTTTTAACGAGAGAGAGTACCATCAGGCATCGTGTTTCTTGGGAATGCCAGAAACACTTCTGGGAAGAAAATTTTAAGACATGAAGATTCCCCTCGAGATACCTGCAAATCTTTTTTCTGGCCCCACCTTACGTGCATATCTATCTTAGTTTCAACAGATAATCATTTGTAATTTTTTGTACAGCCAAGGAAACTGGGGACCATGACCCAGGAGAAAAACAAAAAGAAATCTACTTCTATGGGAAGAATAACTCCAGGGATCTTGGACATAGGTGAGGAGTGGAGTACTCAATCAACTTAGCAGCCCTTGTTCTCTTTACTTGAATTAGAGTATATTTTTTAGAAATTATTTTGTAAAACATTTGAATTATAGTTATGGCCTATTTCTTTGAAATAGTTTTTCACTAGAATTCTTCATTGCAGTTTGAAAATACTACGTTTCTTATTAAGATTTCAAATTTTAGTAATCAGAAATGTCTCATTTGATCCTTGGAATTATTAGAATTCCAACTTTCTTGCATTTGCAAATCCTCTAATCAAGAGGAGGGTTTTTTTGGGGAATTTTTTCAGACATGAAATCTTTCAAAGAAAGTGGCCCTTAGGGTCCTTTTGCCTACATTGGATTGGGGATAATTAGTTTTTATAGGAGGAGCGACTGTCAAAATTCTAGAATTTATTTTAGCTAGGCATTTGCTTAGAATTCTTAACTATTCAATCCCCAATGGGACAAAAGAGCCTGGATTCACAAGGTCAGCACCATTTGAAGCCGTAATTTATTTTACCAGCGTTAAATCAACTTCTGAAATGGTTAAACTTTGAGTGCATTCTGAAAATGTAACCATTGAAAATCAAAATCACTATGTTACATATTCTCTCATTGATTCAAATAGACTAACACGCAAAAAAAAAAAAAGATTTTTGATTTTCCATTATTTTTTTCCCATTTCTTATCACATGACCAAAAAAGGTGAGCCACACACACACATATATATAGTTTCGGTGGTAGTCCGTCTCATCCGACTTGGAAAAAGGTTGAAAATTAAAGCTACATAAAACTCCTGGGTCCACCACTAAACAAAAAGAAAATCGTGGGTCTACCCCCACCAAGGAAAATCTATCTTAATTAGAATAATGACTTTGATTGACAGTTTAAAACTTAAAAGGGATTTTGACCGTATGGTACTGTTTTATAGTGAGGAATTTCATTTCTTTCCTCAAATTTAGAAATTTCCCCTACGTTTGTCCATACTATCTTTACCTTAGAAGAAAGACCAAATGTCCTCTTTTTTGAGATAAGTACTAATAAAACAAAAGTAGACTAATAAAGATAATGTGAACCCCCACTCATGGTTGTCCATAATAGGGCTTTTTATTTGTTCCTTCTAAGAGGGTATTTGGCATATTTGAGTATGAGGGTGTCCAGGGTATTTGGGAATCAACTATATTGCTGATAACGTAAAGTCTCTGCATCCCCCACGCCCCACGCCCCACGCCCCGAATGTCCATAATATTATAGGTGTCCATAATATTGTTTAAAAACATGTTTGTACTTTCACTCCATGTACAAAAATTACCCCAGATTAAGGTTGGTTTGGTCCCACAGTCCCACATTTGCCGGATTGAGTACCTTCTAACGAATTGCATTAATTGTATAATTAAATGACAAGACGATGTGCCGAAAATTACATATGGTTATCATTGTCATGGTCCCATTGTCATTAAATGTGAGGAAGCAATTGAAAAATTAAGCTATCTAAATCTTGCACAATGTTTGCAGCTCCCCATCCATAAATGGGTGCACGCAATATGACAAAAATAACCATTAGATGATTAATTAGCAATGTTGAATGGGCCAAAATTTGGTAGCAAGATCATCCTTTTACCTGTGGGCCAGGGCCCCACAATCCACTAATTTGTTTTTTCCTTTCATTTTCATTATGGGCCAGTTTGTTTGCAAATAATACAAAGAAAGTTTATCCGAGTGGAATTCGAGGTCAAACCACAAAAAAATATATTAAAGAGATAAGAGGTGAAAGAGACGAGGGTGAGGCCTGTCCGCTGTAAATAGTGAAAGATTGAGGAATTTTACTAAGAGGGGACAAAGAAGAATTAAAACCTTCAATAAATAGAAATAGAAGAATTACATGTATAGTTGTATCTGGCAATCAAAGCAAATGAGTTAAGTATTAAAGAACTAAGAATAAGACACGTGGCCGTGCACAATCAGAAAAGAATAGGCATTTGTATTTGAAAACCAAGAAAGAAATAAGAAAAAAAAAAAAGAAAAATGTAAAAGAAAAAAGTGGTATAAGGATAGTTAATAACTTGTCTAGAATGACTTACTTTTGAAGAAATAAAGAATACAATTTCGCCCAAGCTCCTCTTTTGATTTTATTACTTAGTTGTTGTAGAAAAAGGTGAGGAGGGGCAAAAGTAGTAAACCTATAAAAATGCCCATAAAAAAATTTTAAAATGCCTTATCACCATGTGAGAATTTCAAAATATTGTGTAGGTACATCCCTAGATATAAGGGACTGGTGTAGATTCAATTAAGCTAGGTACTCATTCCCCACATTGTATCACCATGTGAGAATTTCAAAAAGATTGTGTAGGTCCATCCCTAGATATAAGGGACTGATGTAGATTCAATCAAGCTAGGACCTAGGTATTCATTTCCCACATTATTTGAAACACAGGAAACAAAGAGGCTTATAATCAAATCATTCATCAAATCATATGTTTTCTTCACAATTCATTTATTCATTTAAATGTCTGGAGGAGTTACCACAAGATGATTTTCAATGAAAAAGGTGAAAGTAAGATATGTTAAAAGTAAAGTAAACATACAAATGTGTGGTAAAATCAATCCTCATCTAATAGGTTGAATTGTAGGGTGGTGATAGAGGTAATCACTTTTAAGAGAAACTGTTTGCTGGCTTTCTACTTCTCTCTCATTCTTCATTCCACCCCCTTTTTCTTTTGCTCAAGCCTCGTATACTCCTCCATACATATAAATACATATCCATTGGTTTGAATCGAAGACCATCAGATCTCTGCTTCTTCGCTTCGTCTCCAACCGATCAAGATCTGAAACCTGTATGTATTTCTCTCTCTCTCTTCTTCTTCACTTCGTCTCCAACCGTTCAAGTCCTGAAATCATGTAATGGAAATAGCAAAAGTGCTTCAATGCTGCATTAAATTCATACTTTCTTTCTGTGCACATGGTTTTTCATTTCTGAATCAATAGATCCCACAAGGAATCTGCAAGATTTGGATTGTGTTTTGGTACTTCTCTTCCTTTTTTCTATTGTAGATCTCTGTAGAAAGCTTGAAATTATGGTGTTTTGAAGCCAGATCTCAAGAAGAAGTGACTAAATAGGTTTTCTAGTGGGCCTAGGGTTTTGGGTTTATTTTATAAAGTGCAGTTGCATTTTCTCAGATCTGTGTATGAGTTGTGGATTTGATGATATTGGAAAAAAAAAAGTTGTTACTTTGTATGCTCTGTTTTCTGTTTGATTTGATCTGTATCAGATATCAGTGATCTGATATCTTCTTTAGCGACTCATTCTTGGGTGATTTTGATTTGAAGATTCTGTACTTGGAATTGAATCCTAATGCTATTTGAATTCGTTTGGATGCTCTCAATTAGTGAAAAAGTTATGATTTTTTTCACACAAGGAAAGTTTTCAGACTCCTAGTTATGCTTTTCTCCCTCTTTTTCATTGATATTGCTAGTTGGTGATGAACAGATCATCTTTGACTATTACCCTGCAAAATATCATTACTGATACGGATATTCGCTATGTCTGGAAACTTAAATCTTAAAATTGATTCTGTTTTCTTCGTTTTGGATTTCCAGAAAGGAAGAATATAGTTGGTTCATTTATCTTTCTTATTTCGTTCTTGCAGTTTTGGTTTGAGATCTTGATAATTATTGACTGAATCTAGTATCAAGTATTACTGTGTACTTGGATTGATAAAATGGCAACATACAAACCCAAAAACATCTTGATCACTGGTGCCGCGGGCTTCATTGCTTCCCATGTTGCCAATCGCCTCATCCGGAACTATCCAGATTACAAGATTGTTGTCCTTGACAAGCTTGACTACTGCTCAAACCTCAAGAACCTGCAGCCATCGCGATCCTCGCCCAACTTGAAATTTGTCAAGGGTGACATTGCGAGCGCTGACCTTGTCAACTTCCTCCTCATCACCGAGTCTATTGACACCATAATGCATTTTGCTGCACAGACCCATGTTGACAACTCCTTTGGCAACAGTTTTGAGTTCACCAAGAACAATATCTATGGGACCCATGTCCTCCTCGAGGCCTGTAAAGTCACCGGCCAGATCCGTCGCTTCATACATGTCAGCACAGATGAGGTGTATGGAGAGACTGATGAGGATGCTGTTGTTGGGAACCATGAGGCCTCGCAGCTCCTTCCCACAAATCCATACTCTGCCACAAAAGCTGGGGCGGAAATGCTTGTCATGGCTTATGGAAGGTCTTATGGATTGCCTGTCATTACTACTCGAGGCAACAATGTTTATGGACCCAATCAGTTTCCTGAGAAGCTGATTCCGAAATTCATCCTCTTGGCCATGAGTGGGAAGCCACTTCCAATCCATGGAGATGGATCAAATGTGCGGAGCTACCTCTACTGCGAGGATGTCGCGGAGGCATTTGAAGTCATTCTTCACAGAGGAGAAGTTGGTCATGTCTATAACATTGGCACTAAGAAGGAAAGGAGGGTGATTGATGTGGCGAAGGATATTTGTAAGCTTTTCTCCTTGGATTCTAACTCCATCATTAAGTTTGTGGAGAACAGGCCATTTAATGATCAGAGGTACTTCTTGGATGATCAGAAGCTGAAGAATTTGGGGTGGTCAGAACACACCACTTGGGAAGAGGGGCTGAAAAAGACAATGGAGTGGTACACTAGCAATCCGGATTGGTGGGGTGATGTTACCGGGGCTCTGTTGCCTCACCCAAGAATGTTGATGATGCCTGGGATTGAACGTCCTTTTAATGGTTCCGAATATGACAGCAACAAGGGTGCACCTCTCTCAAGCAATACTCAGAGCCACATGGTTGTTCCACTTTCAAAGAGCAGTGGATCTGCTCAAAAACCGTCTCTGAAATTTTTGATTTATGGTAGGACCGGATGGATAGGGGGTCTTCTTGGGAAGATTTGTGAGAAACAAGGAATAGCGTTTGAGTATGGACAGGGGCGTTTGGAGGAGCGATCGCAGCTTTTAGCAGATCTTCGGAATGTGAAGCCAACTCATGTTTTTAATGCTGCTGGTGTGACCGGCAGGCCTAATGTTGACTGGTGTGAATCTCACAAACCTGAGACAATTCGCACCAATGTTGTGGGTACATTGAATTTGGCAGACATTTGTACGGAGCATGGGATTCTAATGATGAATTTCGCTACAGGTTGTATATTTGAATATGATGCTCAACACCCAGAAGGTTCAGGCATCGGATTTAAGGAGGAAGACAAGCCCAATTTCACTGGCTCCTTCTATTCCAAGACTAAAGCAATGGTAACTTTACTTGGTACCCTTGAGAAATTTTCTCTCATTTTGAAACATTAATATATTAAATGCGTACTTATGTTTGTCTGCAACAATGTGTGATCCAGGTTGAAGAGCTTTTGAGGGAATATGACAATGTGTGCACACTTAGGGTCAGAATGCCAATATCATCTGACCTCAGCAATCCCCGCAACTTCATAACAAAGATTTCTCGTTACAGCAAAGTGGTTAACATTCCTAACAGCATGACTGTCTTGGATGAACTTTTGCTGATTTCAGTTGAGATGGCCAAAAGGAACTGCCGGGGAATATGGAACTTCACAAACCCTGGTGTTGTGAGCCATAATGAGATTCTAGAGATGTATAAGAAATACATTGACCCGGAATTTAAGTGGGTGAACTTCACTCTAGAAGAACAGGCAAAAGTTATCGTCGCTCCTCGAAGCAACAACGAAATGGATGCTTCCAAGTTGAAGAAAGAGTTCCCTGAATTGCTTTCAATCAAGGAATCACTAATCAAGTATGTTTTTGAACCCAACATGAAGGTGAAATAGCAAGTTAAGCATTTGAGTGTCTCCAGGCCTCCGAAATATTCTTGCAGTTTGCATCAGCCATTAATCCTTTTGCATCCTCTCATTGAGTTAAACATCTTAAGTGTCATTTCTATTTTTACCACATTGTGTGGTTCTAATAAGTCTTGTAGGTTGTTTTTAGCTACTCTAGTTTGTTTGATAATCTGAGTTTGCTTCTTGTTTTTGTATGGGGACTGATTTCCTTCATTCTATGATATAAAGGTTATGAGCTAGTGTTTGTAATTTTTGAACCCTTATTTATAGATCTATTGTTATGTAACGAGCCTGTATCATGGTGTTGCAACTACCTGCCCTTGGGCTCTATTCATGGAATGTGGATGCATTTATTTTATAGAAGACATTAATTTTCTTTCTTCATCTGTTGTGGATGCTGTCACTGAGTAATGAGATGTTGGATACAGCCGTGAGAATCCAGTTCATTTTCCCTAACATCTTTAATGTTAGCTACCTCAGCCACATAAGCCTGAGAGATTTGTTGTGTTCTTCCTTCATGCCTAGTGTCGATTTAACTGAAGAAGGGACTCAGAGCCTTTTTTTTTTTCGAATCGACAGTTCTGGGAAGGAATCAAAGGTTTTCTAGATCTGAGAACAACAAAACTAAGCACAGTTCCGAAGATTTGTGAGTGCAGGATTTCTGACTTCACATGGTTCTAAACAAGATGGGAGTGTTTTTTTTTTTGGTACTTCAGCCAAGGGGCCTGGGACCCAAGTGAGAGCCCGCATGCATAGACCTCTCTAGTGGGAAGGAGGCCCGCTGACCCAAGAGAGAGCCCGCACGTATAGACCACTCAAGTGGGAAGGAGGCCAGCCCAAGTGGGAAGAAGCCCACACAAGTGGGAAAGGAGCCTGCACAAGCGAGAACCCGGGGTTCAAGGTAGGAACTGACGCTCCTTACTTTTTAATTTAATTTTTTTTTTTTTTTTTGGGGAAACATTTTTGCGGTGTCAATTATGGGAACCTTTTGTCCTCAAAAGCAGGTTGACATGCTTAATTCTCATCTTGAGAATAACTAGGATATGATTATAACAATGCTTTCATTATGGATTGAATTTGCTCAAAGTTGCTTGGGATCCAATATTCATGTGATTACCATTCATTATTCCTCCGAACTTTATTCTTTAAAGATTTTTTGTGCAGGCTATGATTCAAAGCCATTTTGGTTGAAAGATGAGTTTGTGGGTTGAATTTGGTCCAAGTTGCTTGGGATCTAATATATATTTTTATTAATGTGATTTCCACTCGTTTTTCCTCATAACTTTATTCTATTCTGTTTTTCGAGGGATATGATTTAAAACCGCTGTTTGCTCCAAGACCAAGTTGCTTGGATCCAGTATTTATACTGCATTCTTTATTCCTTGGAACTACATTACTTTCTATTTTTGGCCATAGAATCAACTAGCATATCTATTTGAAGTTCATCTTAATAACCACTTTAACTACTTTTTCTATGCTAAGAATCAAGGTCTGGAAGTACCAGCACTTGATGAAGTGAGATTCATACAAATAATGATGGAAACACCTCATAAAGCTGGGGATGTAAACGAGCTGAGCAAGTGATGGGAACACCTCAAAAAGTTGGGATATGTAAATGAGCTGAGCCGGGCTTAGCCTTGCTTGACCTCAACTTGTATTAGGTTGTAAACAATTGATTGCAAGGTAACTGTCTTGCTCAAAATGTTTCTGTAAGAGGTGATGTATATTTATATATATATATGTAGTCTGTGAGTTACAAGTGTTGGTGATGACGACTGTTACAATGAGATGGGAACTGTCACAGCAGTTCAGCGATTTAAACAGATGAGGCCATAAGATCAGGTCAGCTGATCTTATCGCCAATGAGTCGAGCTAGCTAGGCTTGATACATCAGGCACTGATTCAAGCCAGACCTCTGGCTGGGTTAGAAAAAAAAGCCCCACTAAGTTAGGCTTGAGCTCACTTCATCAAATGTCCTTGGTACCACTAATCTGGAGCACAACCATATATATAGTATCCAATTATAGTTATCAAAAATCAAGAGCAAGAAAGGGATAGAAGGTCTAAGCATGGATGACAAATAGCTTAAAAACAACTTATGGAAATTCAATGGATATATACTTGAAGGCCTCAGATGAAAGGGTGAAATCAGTGTTAAGATTAGGATTTTATTTAAATATATATATAGTTAGATATGGTTATTTCTGGTGTTATTATACCCTATTTAGATATTTCAAAAAATAAAATTTATTATGATTTTAGATATATTTAGGATACATGATTAAAAGAAGGTTCTGAAAATTCTAATTCAGTAGCATTATATTATGTTCACCAAAAACTTATATTATGCATTAAATATAAAATTCAATTATACATGGAGCCAAACCGAACGCCCTAACAAGTCTACTCTGAATCGAACTTAGTCAAGCTCTTAAGAAGCCAACCCAACCTGATTCAATCCTAGCTTGAGCTTGGCTCGCTTGACAAGAAGTAGCACTCAATCTAGAGCTTAATGGAGCTTGGTTGAGCAAGGCATATCCTAGGAATGACAAGGGGTCTGGTTTAAGCATGGACCCACCGTAATATGCTCCTATTAGGAGTAGGTTTGGTAGCCAACCACTTTGATTCGAGGGTGGGATTGGAATTTGGGTATGGCATGAGGAAGTCACTAATTTCCATGTCTCTGTTAAAAGTATGTGTAACTCCAAGCCCGGAACGTTTTAAGAATCACCATGATTTGACTTGGAATTCGTTAATTCTGCGTGCGTTTTGACACTGCTGCTAGTGCTGATGTGCCTGAAATTCAAGGAAGTCATCAAGAGGGGATGGGATTCCAGCTATCAGGGGAAAAAAAAAACCAGAGGGAATGGCTCCAACTGCCCATGTGGTCCGATACCACATGTTTCACTGTTACTTTAATTTCATATAGATGATTAGATTGATTAACTCGTGGAACACATGATCTTATTATAATGTCATTTGAATGAAAGTGTTGTCTTTTAGACATTGATTAATCTGATTTGTAATCCACTTTTGTGAAGACCCTAGCCAGTAGCCACCCAGAAGCTGTGCCCACCTGGTTTTGTCAATGAAGAATTGGAGATCCCATGCTTCATGGCAGAAGTCACCATTTGGTTTTAAAGAAACTTGTGTAGATTGCTTATTAGTTGCATTTTATTATTAAGATGGACCTTATATATGTTGGTGTATGTCTTGTATTATGGGGTTAACCAGATTGATGTATCGGTTAGCCATTTAGGGTTCGAGGGCCATCATAAGCTTTCTCCATAGATGTAGGCGGTTTGGCCAAGCCACGTACATGATTGTGTCTTAATCATTGTTGATTGTTTGCTTATGATTGTGTGGATTGTGTATTTGTTGATCACAAGTAATCATCCGATTCCGCTATGCCACCCAATAATATATTAATATTTTAAAATAGAGCCCACCCCAGCAAGGATCAGATCCTTCAATTCAATTTTATATTCATGCACCCCCAGTTTATGTTTAGTTAGGGTAAGATTAATATTTGGATTGGACAGAAGTGAAAGATAAGGCTGAATTGTGTTTTTCCAACCCAAAGATAAAGAATCTGAATGGACTGAATTTTCAATACCGTATAATGCAATTTTATTCTGATTTCAGCATTAAAATTAGCAAAGCTTCTTTCGTTTTTATTTGATAACTAGATATAGAACTATTCATACAATATAATTCGATAAACCTAACAATACAATAGAAATATCTTAAACCCGCTATTGTAATCTATTGAATTTAATTTGTCAGGAAGTTTTATTACACAAGCATACTTTTAGTAATTTCTCGTAATTATTAATGAACATTTTTTAAACACTTTTTCTGTTTTGCATTACTCTTACTTTTTTCCAATTAATCTCCATTTTTTATCGACATAATAATTTGTTGAATTATAATTATTTGAAAAGAATAAAGAATAATTATGTTATTATAAATAACATACTTTTCATTTCTAAATTATGTATCATTTAAAAAAAAAATCTCAAACCTAATTAAAAGTTAACCCAACTCTCTGAGTTAACTTTTCCACCCCCCGAGTTGACTCACTTGTCGGTTTGCCCCGTTGGTCTCAAAGTACTAGTGGGCAAGCTATGATGTAGGACTTGTATTAGCATCCAAATAGAAGGCTGTTTACCTACTTATCACCAAAAATCAACTTTGCAAGTACTTCTTTCAAGGACGAATCCATGTCTAACATGAAAAAACATAAAATACAAAGGGCGTGGTACCGTGTTTGAGAGCCTAATTCACAAGTGCAACTTTTAACCCACAAGGGGAGAAGTGTTCCCCAGGATGGCCCATTCAAATGTGTAGATGTGACAAATTATTTGCCCTTTTTGATCAATGGAGGAATATGAAATATGACTTCATGCTTGAAATATTTAATTATTTTTTTTTGGACTTGTTCTAGTGGGAGAGCAGAAACTTATATTTCTATGGACAAATGGATCTTGTGGCATTGCAATGGAAGGTTTTGTTTTATGCCAACTTTGTTTTGATTATTGGTTTTATTGTCCTCTCCTGAATTGGTGTAGCTCAGACATCAACCCTCAGCTCTTACGTAGAGTGCATGTATTCAAGTATCTTTTGGAAGAAAAAGAAAAACTAAACCAAGGCTTCCTCATGTGTATGGCTCATTTGCAACTAATTGTTTTGTTTGATGAAGCCAATTAACTCCACCTATGGGCATTATTGGAGCCTATTTTTAGTTGACTTAAAGAAATTTTATATGGTTATGAAGGTAGAATTGGAACTTTAGTTGCAATGTGGATGCGAGCTGGGATGGCTAGGCCAGGTATCAGTCTAATCCAAGTTCAATCGTCGTCGCATTTGGATAAAATCATAAACATACTTAAAAGTGCTGCATTTTTCTTTCACATACCTAAAAGTGCTGTATTTTTCTTTCTCATGAAAATGTAAATGGATATATTTACTATCAATGTCAAATTGGGTCTGGTGTGAACTACAAGACGGGTGTGACTTGTGAGTAGATGGGCGATTAGAATAATTATAGACGAGCATAATAACCTGTGCTGAGCATACACATGTTCACCGATAATTATAAAAATATGCTCTATGATCCATTAAAAAGAAATCCAGATCATTCAAATGGGCTAGAAGTAGTAGATAAAAATAGGAGATATGTGACTGAAGATAGAAATGAAGTTGTTGATGGGTTGGTGAAGCCTGATCTAAATTTTATTTAATTATAGGGGCTTATCTGTAATATGTCGGTTTAATCTGGACCATCTGTTTATAAGGCTAGATCCGACGGTTGTGGATGTCTAGAGGTTTAGGGCTTCATATATTTATACTGGGTGGTGACAGCATTGTACTAATGGTGAATTTGAGAGAGAACAAGAGAGATGACAGTGAGTGCTTATACACTTGTGGGAATCTCCAATAATAGTGAACGTCCTGAATCTCCCGTGGACGTAGGCAATCTTTTCGAACCACGTAAATTCGTGTCTCATGAACTGATTGTGTGATTGGTGGATTGATTGTCCTGTAGATCGTACGTGTGTTTTCGATCCTAACAACTAGTATCAGAGCCGGAGCCAAGGATTCTCCTAGGGCTTGGTGCTGCGTGCGATCGAACGCAAGGATCGGATTGGATCTGATCCTCGTGAGAGTCACAAATAAGGCTGATCAGCGATCGGAGGAGGGCCTTTCGGTTCAAGTACTAGTATCATATCAAGGGCTGGGTTTGGTGGTGTTTGCAGACCAATAGAGGTTTTTTTTTTTTTTTTTTTTTTTTTACCACTGTCGCAAATCGAAGATCGCATATTAGAGGTGTTCTAATCGATCGAAGTTTTGATCAGGGCTGGAAGAAATTGCTGAAACAGATTCATCGAAGGTGGGCCACCGCAGGGGAATCTGTTGCAAATGTCTGATTTCAGGTTCTGTGTCGCTGCTGCAGTCGTCGCCGGAGAAAAAGGACGTCACAGCAGTCGCCGCCGCCTCCCCAGTCCGGCCGTCCGCCCAGCGTCGTCGGAGAAGACTACCACAGAAGGAGACTAGGCATTGCATCCTCAGTTTTGTAACAGAAACCGAAGAGGAAGAAGAAGATGACCCAGTTGGGTTAGTTTATGGGGTAGGTCAAGTTCGGGTCAGGTCTAGTTCGACCCATTTAAAAAAAAGCACAGATTCAGGGTCCGTTGCAAGTCAGGTTTAGTCAGTCTAGGTCAGGTCTGACTAGCTCGCTCCAGAAGCAGCTAGACGCTGTCATCATCTGTACGATCAACACAAGTTTTACAGTTTGAATGACCAGATCTGATTCTAGATTTTTGAAGCCATCCAGACTCAAAATTACGCTCCGTTTTTTTTTTTTTTTTTTTTTTTGTTGGATTCATATCGACGAGATCTACAAGGTAGATGGAACGGATTGACAGTTTGACAGGCAGAGAAATTCATTAAGTAGATTGAGCTTGGTTTAAGTGGGAGCAATGACGGACGACACAAAGCTCATAATTGAAAAGTTTAATGGCACAAACTTCGCGTACTAGAAGATGCAGATTGAAGATCTCTTCTACTAGAAGAAATTCTACTTGCCGCTTGGGAGAAAAGCCAAGAAACCTGCAACAATGTCAGATGCAGAATGGAAGGTATTCGACAGGAAAGCCTTTGATATGGTTCGTCTCTCTCTATCAGAGTCTGTTACATTCAATATATCAATGGAGAAAACCACTAAAGATGTTATGGATGCTCTATCCCGAATGTATGAAAAACCTTTTACCTCAAATAAAGTTTTCTTGATGAGAAAGTTGTTTAACATGAAGATGGTTGAAGGTGGGATTGTTGCTGAACACCTGAACGAGTTTAACACGGTCATGAGCTCTACAATTTGAGAACGAAATTTGGGCTTTGTTGGTTTTATCTTCTTTACCAGATAGGTAGAATGGTATGGTTACATCACTGAGTAATTTTTCAGGATCAACTAAACTAAAACTTGATGATGTTGTGAGTGCTATCCTCGATGAGGAAATTCACATGAAACCTTCAAGTGAATCATTAGGAAGTGCATTGAATGTGGAAAACAAAGGTAGGTCATCTGAGAGAGAGCAAAATCGTGGAAGATTAAAATCAAAGAGCAAGACAAGATAGTCAAAAGGCAAGATCGAGTGCCGGAATTATAGTAAGAAAGGACATTTGAAAAATGATTGCAGAGCTCCACCAAATAAAAACAAGCAAAAGATCGGTAATAAGGACAATGAAGCTTCCGCAAATGTTGCAAGTGATAATGTTCGAGATGCTTAAATTATTGCTTTTGATTATAAATATGAAGCATGGGTTATAGATTCTGGTGCGTCCTTTTATGCTATTGCACATAGAGAAAATCTCAAAAATTATGTACAATGTGACTTTGGTAAAGTTTATCTTGGTGATGATGAACCTTGTGACATAATTGGGAAGGGAGATGTTCAAGTTAAATTGCTAAACAACAATATATGGCAATTGAATGATCTCAAGCATGTACCCTGCCTGAAGAGAAACCTCATATCAGTTGGTTAGCTTGCAAGCTCTGGTCACGTAACTATTTTTGCAGATGATTTCTGGAAAGTCACAAAAGGGAGTATTTGTTGCTCGCGGTAAGAAAGAAGGAACTCTTTACTTGACTAACAGCTTTACAAATTCAATTGAGGCATTGACTCAAACACATGGCACTATAGACTCGGACACATGAGTGAGAAATGAATGAAAATTCTTCATTCTAAAGGTAAATTGGAAGGACTCAACTCTTTAGACTTAGAGTTCTGTGAAGACTGTGTTTTTGAAAATCAGAAAAAAGTTACATTCTCTAAAGTAGGCAAGCCACCGAAGTCAGAAAGGTTGGAACTAGTACACACAGATGTGTGGGGACAAACTCAGGTACCTTCTCTTGGTGGATCTTCTTACTTTATTACATTCATTGATGATGTTACCAGAAAATTATGAGTATATCTTATGAAACACAAGCTTGACGTGTTTGATGTTTTCAAGAAGTGGAAAGCTTTGGTTGAAAACGAAACATGTTTAAAATTGAAGTGCCTAAGATATGATAATGGGGGAGAGTAGTGCAGCAAAGAATTTGAGTAGTAGTGCGCCAAAAATGGCATTAAGCGAAAGAAGATCATTCCCAATACACCACAGCAAAATGGTGTTGCAGAGCGCATGAACATGACAATTGTTAAGCATGCCAGAAGTATGCGGATACATGTTGGATTGGCCAAGCAGCTTTGGCACTGCATTCTTAATCAATCGAGGGCCTTCAATACCTTTGGATGGTGGACTACTAGAGGAAGCTTGAACCGGAAAAGAAGTAAACATTTCACACTTAAAAGCATTTTGTTGTATTTCTTATGCTCATATTGATGCTGAAAAAGAGACAAACTAGATTCTAAATCTAGGAAATGCACTTTCATTGGACATGGTTCTAATGAGTTTGGTTACTGCTTCTGAGATGATGAAAATAGAAAAATCATTAGAAGCAGAAATATTATATTCAATGAGAAAGTAATGCATAAAAACAAGGATAAGGTGTAGGAGGACAATAATGAATATTTAGAATTGAATGACACTTCTGAAAATGATGTGCCTGAAATGTATGAAAATGAAAACCCACGGGTGGACTCTCAAACACCTGCCTCGGTAAGAAGGTCATCTAGGACTGCTAAGCCTACCCAGCGTTATTTACCTTCTTTGTTTTACGTGTTGTTAACTGATGGTGGTGAGTTAGAATGTTATGAATAAACATGGTAGGTTAAAACTCGGGTTAGGTGGGAAAAAGCCATGTAAGATGAGATGTAATCTTTATCATCGAACAAGACATGGGATTTAGTTCAGTTGCCTTAGGGAAAGAAAGCATTGCACAACAAGAAGGTGTACAAATTGAAGGAAGAACATGACTGTAACAAGCGATACAAAGACAGATTAGTTGCAAAAGGCTTCCAGAAGAAGGCATGTATCGATTACTCTGAGTTATTTTCTCTTGTAGTTAAATTAAACACAATCAGAAGTGTTTTGAGCATTGTGGCGGTATAAGATTTACATCTTGAGCAATTAGATGTGAAAACTGCGTTTCTCTATGGTGATTTGAAAGAAGACATCTATATGTATCAGCCACAGGGATTTGCTGTACCAAGAAAGGAGGAAATGGTGTGTAAGTTCAAAAAGAATTTATACGGTTTGAAGCAAACCCCAAGACAATGGTATCTTAAATTTGACAGGTTTATGTGCAACATAGGTTACAAACGATGTTATGCAGACCATTGTTGTTATTTCAAAAGTTTTGATGACTGTTACGTCATTTTACTCTTGTACGTAGATGATATGCTTGTTGTAGGTTCAAATATGCATGAAATAAAAAATTTAAAGAAACAGTTGTCACAGGAATTTGAAATGAAGGATTTGAGCGCTACAAATCAAATTCTCGGCATGAGAATTAACAGAGACAGGAAAAATCGAACATTGAAGATGTCTCAGGCAGAATATGTTGAAAATGTTCTAAACAGGTTCAACATGCAGAATGCTAAACCAGTTAGCATTCTACTTGCCAACCACTTCAAACTCTCAAAAGAGTTGTCACCTAAGACAGAACATGAGAAGGAGAATGTCAAAGCTAGCAAGGGGAAGAAGAGAGAAAACACTTTGTGAATTCGATGATCCCTTTTAAGGGTCACGATATTGTTTCAATACATAGATATAATGTTTTCATATGTGTTACAGTGATTGAGATAATCAACTAAATTATAGTAATCCTAATCTAATTATCATCTAATCATATCTCCTAATATAGCAAAGAATCAATTACATATCTGTACACACGAGACTTGTTTTGACCCACAAGTTAGGCTTTATTTGTCATGGGCTGTGACCCACTGACCTAGACCCACTGGCCCATTTGACAGAGAAAATGTCCAAGGTCTCATATGATTCAGCAGTTGGCAGCTTGATGTATGCTATGGTTTGCACTAGACAAGACATTGCTCATGCAGTGGGAGTTGTAACCAGATTTATGACTAATCTTGGAAAAATGCTTTGGGATGCAGTTAAGTGGATTCTCAGATATCTGAGAAGCACCACTAATGTATCATTGTGTTCTGGAGGATCAAAGATCCAATTGCATGGCTATATTGATTCAAACTTGGCAGAAGATCTTGATAGAAGCAGAAGCACTACAAAATATGTCTTCACATTGGGTAGTGCAGCAATCAGTTGGAAGTCACAACTAGAGGATGTTGTTGCACTTTCAACCACAGAAGCAGAGTATGCTGCCGCTATAAAAGTTAGTAAGGAAATGATTTGGTTACAGGAGTTAATGAAAGAGTTGGGCAAGAAGCAAGAGTCCAGCAGGCTTTACAGTGACAGTAAGAGTGCCATTCATCTTACAAAGAATTCAGCATTTTATCCGAAAACCAAATATATTCGGATCAGATATCAATTCATACAATGGCTTCTGGAAGAAAAAATGTTAAAATTGGAAAAGATTTTATCAAGTGAAAATCCTGCAGATATGTTCACAAAGGTGGTGACTACAGAGAAACTGAAGCTGTGCTCGGCTTCAGTTAGTCTTCAATCATGAAGATGAGGTATCGAGATTCTTAGCTGGGTTCTGTTATTGTTAAAGCCATTTAGTATGTTCAGTCTTCAAGTAGGAAATTGATGGGTTGGTGATGCCTGATCTAGACTTTATTTAATTACGATGGCTTATCTGTAATATGTCAGTTTAATCTGGACCATCTGTTATAAGGCTAGATTCGATGGTTGTGGGTGTCTAGAAGTTTAGGGCTTCATATATTTATACTGGATGGTGAGAGCATTGTACTAATGGTGAATTTGAGAGAGAACAAGATAGACAGTGAGTGCTTGTACTTTTATGGGAATCTCCAATAATAGTGAACGGCGTGAATTCCCATGGATGTAGGCAATCTTTCCGAACTACGTAAATTCATGTCTCGTGGATTGATTGTGTGATTGGTGGATTGATTGTCTCATACATCGTGCGTGTGTTTTCGATCCTAACAGTTGTTGTAAAAGAGTAAAAAGTGGGAATAAGACTTGAGTGGTTCTATATTGAAAGTGGGGGAAGGCCGTGGGTAAAATTATAAGAATGGATATAACCTTGGGTCAAAATAAGAAGGTATGGTCTAAATTAGGTTGAAACCCACTGCTTTCATTTAGTATAATGGGTCCTACATAAGAGGCGCAAATGAAAAGTTTGATGCAGAGTGTCCCTCAGCAGAAAATCTACAAGTAAAAACACTCTAGCTCCACTTTCAGTATCTGAAGCTCTAACATACCCCCTGCCAGATTCCACAGTCCAAAACTTGTCCTATAAATGGACCGGATCCACAGTCCAATTCTATGAGCTCACTTACCAGTGTAACCCCTTAACTCTCATTAACCCTTGCAATATGGCACTAGACGTATCATTACACTTATTTGACCTTTCTATTCACTGTTTAAATTAAATCTAAAAGCTGATAGAGTGATAGTTATAAAAGCACTAAACTCTAGGACTCTTGATTTGGAGCCAACCATTTGACTTGCTACATTTTCTCTTCTGGTATGGCTGGTCTTCCCTTCCATAATTGTTTAGTTTTGTTAACATGTTGTGGGCTCTCTTATTAGTTTGGCACTTTACTAGCATAGTAAAAGTCAAGTAAAATCTCTATTTTCGGAAAAGATGTTAAATAAAAAACACTTTAATTCAAAACTCCCTTCACCTTAAAAAAAAGAAAGTAAAAAAGCAACCACCTTTATCTACTAAAAAAAATCCACTTTCCCATCCAAAAAGTCAAAAAAAATTTATAACAAACAACTAAAAATAAAATACCATCATAACCCACCTATATTTTATTCTTTCTTCAAAATTAATTTTACTTAACTTAGCTCTATTAGTAAAGTTGCCTAATAGGATGATGCCCTTTTACCACTCGGCTATCTCACCTTTTCAAATTCCATCTTTTTGGACCCAACTATAAGCCCTGCATCCCCACCCAATCTGTCTGCAGCCATACTCCCTGGTCCAGTTTTTGTTTATATCAACTCTACCCAATCAATCACCTATATATCTTTTGCTTGTTGCCGTTGATCTAATCAGACCCCACACAACCCTACGTTGATTGCTTTCTGTTCTCAACTCACTTTTGTCGTCTCCTTCCTCATCTGTCGGTGGCTCGTCCCATCATGTAAAATGCTTCATTCGTAATTTACTTCAACACCTATACCCTCCCTCTCAAAAGCCCACACTTGTTTCCAAAACTCCTACATATACGTCCTCTCTCTCTCTCAAAATTTCTTCCTTCTATATCATTCTCTCCAATCAGAACTGATGAATTCTAAATGCATTCTCCTGTTTGGGTATATATCCAGTTTCCTTCAAACATCTTTCAGCGGAAAAAAAACTGCTCTTGCATCTGAAGAAATCTGATTCCAACCTTCTTTCTTCCTCCCCTTCCCAGTAAGGTATAGCAATGATTCAAAGATCTAAACTTGAAGAAATTCAATTGAATTTTGACTAGTTTGGAAGAAGAAGAAGAAGAAGAAGAAGAAGGAAGGAAATCAAAGAAGGAAAAGATGAGATTGTACTACATTTGGTGGAGGGGTTCAAAGAGAGCGAAGATATGGAGTAGAGAAGGTTGCTCTTGGGAGGTGATGAAGGTGAAGAGCTCGAGTCGCCGATTTTCCTTCGGATCCGTTATGGCTACCGTTTTAATCATGGGGGTGATTTTGCCGTTAGTCTTCATCAGTGCCGCGTTTTTGGCGCTTGAAGGCGCCAGCAAATGCTCTTCCTCGGCAGTCTTCAGCAGTAATATGTCTCTCTCTATTTACCTTTTTGCCATTTTCTTTTCTTTTCTTTTCACCCCAGTACTATAACAAGTTTCTTCGCTTTTTTATTTTTTATTTCTGGTCTGATGTGATTTTACTAACATTGTGCTGCAGATTGCCTGGGGTTGAGATTTGGCCCAGAGTTTTTGAGGGGGAATGATACTTCAATGTTAAGTAAGCATTCTATGGTAAGGGGACAAATTGTATTTTGTTAGATGGCCTTACTGTTTGGTTTAAAAATGTGAGAATAGTTTTTAGGGTGTGTTTGTTTGCGAGCATTTCTGAGTAAAATTTTATAGTCCGGAGATTTCCGAATGCTTCTTTTTTCGGGTAGAATTTCCAAAAATCTAGCATTTGAAATTCGAGTCCACTGTTGAATGCGATTCATCACCTCCTTCATTTTTAGATAATTCTATGATTTCTCACATATATATGGCTCCTCCGAAATTTCTGAAAATTCATTTTTCCTTTAGAAGAGTTTATGAATTTTTATTTATGGCCGCTCCGAAATTTCTGAAAATCTCCTTTTCCATTAGAAAATTATATGATTTTTTACATATGGACCTCCGAGATTTTGCATATTTTGAAAACTACATACATTTTTCATACAGGGCCCCTCAAGAATTTTCTTCTGCAAAGCGACCCCAAGGAAAAATTCCCGGGTCTGCCCCTACAAATCAATCCCAGATCATTTTAGAATTCTATTTGGGGAACAACATTTAAAATTCAGAGGAAATCACTCGGATGGTCCAATCAGTTGGACTTTTGAGTAAGGTTCCTCTGACAAGTGACCCACTCGATAAGTGTTTGAGACCTCCTGTATGAATCCGGGTCCTATAAAGCTTTAACCTAGGTGATTTAAAACAGAGAAACTTGAATGGTTCAGATCCATTGGTATCCTCAAAATTTAAATCAATCAAAGTTAATTATTCTTACCGTTAGATCAATCGTTTGATGAAAACTGCGATTAACATAATCATATGCATGTTTATTTTCACATTTTTCATCCAACAGTGAGATAAGCTCAAATTAAAGTAAAATTTGAGGCGACCCTCGGCCTCTCTATAAATTTAACAAACTAGTGCTTCGAATTTTATAGAAGCATTTGATATGACTATTAGAGTGTGATTAATTTGCTTTGCACAGAAGCTTGGGAATGAGCTAAGGAAAGCATTTCTTGAAGGTAAGGAAGCAGCCACAGGTACCCATGAAGTAGCAGGAATTGATGCTTCTCTTCAGTCTTTCGAGGATCTTGTGGCCCACATTTCATCCAACCGACAGGATATCAAGACGTTCGTTTCAATGGCCAAGCACATGGTACTCTTTCTTTCTGTAGAGAGTCCTAGTACGTGGGGGTGTCGATGAGCCCCACTTGTCATATCAAATAATATTAGGTAGATTAGTTCTTATTGAGATTCTTAGATGTTCAATTTTTAAAGTGATCAAGATTAAAGGTGAACATCCACAATGTGCAATCAAATAATCTTCTGCTTATCACACAAGTAAACTAAGTCGTAGCACAGTAATGATCCCATCTAGATCTCCACTTTAGATGCTTTTTATTGACTCTCCTTTTTAATAATTCTCCGGCTGCCCATGCATTCCCCATTTACAAAAATTCAAAGAAATAGATAAACATGCTCAATAAGATCAACCCCATTAAATATAATTACCAATTTGATCAAATCTAACTACTAATGATTCACTGCCTTCATTTTTATTCCATTTGGTCATTGCTGATAACCCTGTATAGAGTAAAATCTAATAAACTGCTTACCTAACAAAGTCTCTTATATTGTGTGCATCTAATTCATGGCTTGGATTTTATCTATCATGTTAACCATAGAAGTTCGGCTTCAGACTAACAGGGACATGATTCTTCTGTCCCTTCTAAATACAACTTGAGTTCGTTAAAAGTGTAGACTGTGCCTACTCTCGAAGTCTTAGCTGCTTGTCTTCTAAGTATTCGAAGGGACGCTAATGAAATCCAATTGACAAAGAAAAAGGCTTAGTGGGATTGCGATGGCTCCAAAAAGGAATTGGCAATTGCGGCCCCAACGTGGCCTTGCCTTGTGGTGCAATTATTGCACATGTTCTATGTCGATGGTCTGCTTTTGGCTTTAATCCCAGCCGTAAAATGAAAGTGGGGCCAACTTATCACCCATACACGTGGCATGCAGTACGTCAAAGTTATACTATTTGCATGTCGGCATGGAGAATTGATTGGAAAGTTGTGCTCTGGATGCTGATTACCTACAAGATTCCAGATGTAGGAATCGCTAATAACGTGCAGTTGCACCGACCGCTGAAATCGGGCTAGTGCCAACAGGTCTTCATGATGAGGAGGGTTTTGTGCTAGTGCCATGTGCAAAGTAGATGTTGCTATCATATATATGTTTGAAAGGTGATTTCTATGTCGTGGATGGCAAAAGCCACACTCCCGCCAACCCTTTTGTGCTAGGACCATTGGTTCTGTTTTACTGATATGAACTCAAATCACCCATCTAGCCTGAATACTCTTGGAGGTTACTGGATATGATAGGATATAGCTAGTGCTTGGCCTGCTGATTATTTTTTATTAGTAGAGTGCACTGATTGCGGCGTCCATTACTACTTTTTTTTTGCCGACAGCGGGTGTCCAAGCCCTTTGGGCTGGACTAATTCCTTCCGGCCCGATAAGAAGCCAAGTAAATCTCCTGTCTCCAGCACGACAGTTTCATTAGTACTTAGGTAAGTTAAGATGATCATGCTTATCTATAATGTAGACTTTGTTGGACCCATTTTCCAAGACTATCTCAAATAGAGGTTCATTAGATTAATGAATGCTGAACCTTAATAGTTCTTAATTGTATTATCATATGGTTAATATAAAATTTGGGCTGTAGCCATCTTTTAATGATCTCTTGTGAACTGTAGCATAAGGTTATGTATTCCCCATTTAACCCATCTAGAATGGATGCCAAAATCAAGGGGACTAAGGGATGGAAAGGTTTCAGAATAGCTGAGAATCATTTGATTAATTAGCTTAGGTCGTCTGCAGTTCTAACGAATTAAGGAAATAGTGTTGTTCAATTAATTAAAGTCTGGATGAATAAACAATACGTGATCAGTACTTGTCATTCCTACCAGATGAATGGGTTTATCATTTTATGCAGCAGCATTTCCATTTGTATATAGTAAGAAAGCATAACAAATAGGTGGCTTTGTTACAACAGCTACTGAAGATGGAGCGTAGGATCCATTCAGCAAAGCTTCAAGGGCTCATCTACAAGCAGCTTGCATCGATTGGAATCCCAACGAGCCTGCACTGCCTCTCCCTTCGTCTCGCCGAGGAGTACTCCATCAATTCCCAGGCCCGAATGCCCCTACCGCCTCCAGAACACATCTCTCGCATCTCTGATCCCTCCTACTATCACATTGTTCTCCTGACGGATAATGTTCTTGCAGCCTTCGTTGTTGTTTCCTCTACTGTGAGAAGCTCCAGCCAGCCAGGAAAGCTGGTGTTTCATGTAATCACAGATAAGAAGACGTATGCACCCATGCATGCGATGTTTGCGCTCAACGCCGTGGGGTCTGCGGTGGTGGAGGTGAAGGGGTTGCAGCATTTCGATTGGACGATCCATGTGAATACTGGTTTGATGGAGATGATGGAGTTTCATGGGCTGATTCGGGAGTATTACTATTACTACTACCATGGGGGAGGAGAGCATGGAAGACTGGAAGCATTAAGGCCTAAACACTTCTCTCTTCTGAATTACATGAGGATTTATCTGCCGGAGGTAATTTCATAAACTTGATAATGGCTAGATACATTATCTGTTTGCTGCTTTAAGATTTTAATTGGATATTCTTTTTAGAATTTTTTGCCTCCTATATATAAAAAGGGCTTTGGAATTTAATTATCTAATAAAACAGAAAATCGGTAAAGAATAGACAGACGAATTATCAATGCTACAAAATTGACAATCGACCGCGACAAATGTCACATGATTTTTTGCTATCTGTGAAACCTTTTTTAATAATTTATTAGTTAGACCAGTGGACTCCACAAACTCTCATGCTTGTCCGATTTCAGAAAGTTGTATATTGAGTCCAGAAACTCTAATGCGCGACCTATGTGTAAAGGTTGTACTTTGCTGTTAACAGGCTCCGCAATAGAAAAATCTCATTCGTGAGGAAATTAATATCTTAAAAGCCTAATTTGTGGGATTTTTGTTTGCCCTTATAATTAAAGGGGCAATGGTGACTCACTATGTGGATTGTTGGGGATTAAAAACCCCACACCCACCTTGTGTTGTCGTCCTGCCTTTGAATGGTGGAGCTTGATCAAAGTCCTACACCTTCCTTGGTTTGAACTATTGCATGTGACAAGGCACTATATAGTATATATATCATAATAGTGGATGCAATAAAAAAATTGTTGGATATGAGAAGGAGTTATCTTAAATTAGATTATATTAGATTTGAGTTATATATATTAGGCTAGCATGATATTAGATTTCCCATTATTATATGATTTGGTATCCTATTAGAGGTTTCCTATTTTAAGTCATTAGATTATTGTAAATGGCCGTCAGCTTCTTATTGAAATCACCATTGAAAATTTATTAAGATGTAGTCCCTACTTTTACATATCATTCTCTACTGTGTTCAAAGATAAAACTCCACTTTTGTGAAACCCTACCATTCATTCTTAGCAAGGCCGCATGAATTGGCCGGGGTGGGTGAATATATATATCCTTAATTACCATTTCTTCATTGTATCAATTATACACTAAAAATGCAACTATGACTTTACTGTGACCACTTGGAATAACTATTATTTCACATAATGGACGTTAATTGAGGGTATTATAGGTGGTCAAAGGTGTTGATCTCCAAGCGCATGTATGCGTAACGTACACATTTTCTGTGGAAAAGGAACAAAATGGTGTTCCGGTTTACCGCAACCTTCACTTTTCATTATTTATTTATTTATTTTTTTGTAAAGCATTTTCCAATATTGCTTAGTGTGAATATATATATATATATATATATATATATTTTTTTTTTTAAGCACCCAGCTATAGGGTCTGGGACATTGCCCTCAGGCGAGGATAGAGACCTCGGGTGAGGTGAGAGAGCCCTGAGGTGAGGAAAGGTGGTATGTGCAAGTTCGAGCCTTTTATCTCCGAGGTATAAGAGGCCGTTCTCAAGTGTGAATAGTTATCATTGTGGAAAAACTACTTTTTTTTCACTTGATTTTCTGCGAATCCACCGAAGTGCCTTTCCGATGGGGGGATTTGGGTTGGTGGTAGGTGTTAGAGATAATAGGAATTCTCTTCCTTGAGATAAAGTTTGAATTTTGAATAATGGCTGAATATAATTGTTATTAGCTTGTATAAATTGAGATCATTCCTTAGAAAAATGACATGGTGAATTTATAAAATTCCTTCTTTCTTGTTTTTCTGTCGAGAGGTTTACTTATATATAAATAAGTGTGTATGATAAATATAAGTGTGTCAATGGTGGTTATTCTTTCTTTTGAAACAATGGTTGAATATGATTGTGATTAGTTCTATATATTGAGATCATTCCTCGGATGAATGACAAGGTGATTTTATGAAATCTATTCTGTCTTTTGAAAGTTTACAACAGCATTAACTCATACTGTGTTCATAGAAGGCCAGTTTTCTATTCATTTATTTACTGATGACGGATTGATTGTATGTAGCATTTGAATTGGAACAGCTATTTCCGAAGCTGGAGAAGATAGTATTCTTAGAGGACGATGTGGTAGTCCAGAGTGATTTATCACCTCTTTGGGCTATGCATCTTGAGGGAAAAGTTAATGGTGCAGTGAGCTCGCAGGATGTACGCAGCGAGAGAAGTGGTTGCCTTGGAGGGAGATATGGGGATCATGTGAATTTCTCAAATCCACTGATACCATCAGAATTGGATCGCGATCGATGTGTGTGGTTGTATGGCATGAATGTCTTTGATCTTCAAGCATGGAGGAGGTCCAACATCACAGACACATACCGCCATTGGCTCAAGCTAGTAAGTTTTTCTTCTGTGACCATTGCATTTCATCTTTTCCCATGCTTTAGCGATGATTTTTAGGTTAGGGATGATAAGATGTTGTTCAGGTCTTGATTATCGTAGGCTATCACACCTTAGATGGTACATAAGAATAACCACTCAAGCTGACTGAATTTAATCACCTGATCATGATCATGTTGGAAGATGACTTCTATAACTTAGACAATGGGAGAAACACACTAACTACAGCTTAATTACAAAATACAAATTATACTAAGAACAAGAACCCACTTTACAAATTTTACACAAATACACTATTATAAAACTTACAACTTACACACACTTTATACCTGCACTCTTACAAACAAAAGACTCACCCACTACAAATTACTCAATACACTCACTACACTTTACTTAATATACTCACTCACTACAAAGAAGCACTCACTCTATAATTTCTCACTACACACTTCAGTGTGTCTCACTCCACACTCTACCCACTTGTCTTCACTTCACTTCACACACTTCACTTCTATGTTCTCAAAGAGTGACTAAGCACTCCTATTTATAGGCAGTGGGACTAAGGTCGGTTTAAACTATGAGGTGGGGTACTGTTCCACGTGGCCCACTTCTTCACCATGTTTTATGTCGGTTTGAATTTTCTGGAAAAGGTAAGTCGGTTCATGTGAGGAGGTGGGAGACTTCTTGGGACGGTTTGTATATATTATTCTGGAATGATAACAAGAAGAGAGACGGAGAGAGAGAGAGAGTTCTGGAGATAAGATTTCTCTAGAGAATGTGATGTCATCTAGAAAAGTCAAGGGAGAAAGAAATATATCTTGTAGTCTTCTAGAAGGTTTGCAGTGTTTTACCCAACATTCTCCCCCTCAAACACTGCCACTCTTAATCTTCTAGATTGAAACTGTCTTCATGCCAAGCTTTTCTCTCAACCTTGTAAAGGTGTCGGTTGGCAAAGCCTTGGTGAAGATGTCTGCCACTTGCTCGGTGGTGCCACAGTACTTCAACTTTACTGTCTTCTGCTTTACATGATCTCTTATAAAATGGAACCTGATGTCAATATGTTTACTTCTTCCCTGCTGTATAGGATTTTTAGCGAGTTCAATTGCAGACTTGTTATCCACATGTATAGTTGTGGATTCATTTTGTGGGTGATCAAATTCTTCCAGGAGGTTTCTCACCCATATAGCTTCACAGACTGCTACTGACGCTGCTATGTATTCGGCTTCACATGTGGATAGTGCTACAATACTTTACTTCTTAGAGACCCATGTGAAAGCCGTAGATCCAAGATAGAACACATACCCTGTAGTACTCTTTTTTTCATCTTGATCACCTCCCCAGTCATTGTCCGAATATCCATATATCTTGGCTTCGTTGCCATAGCCATAGAAAATACCAAGATTCATGATACCTTTGATGTACCATAAGATTCTTTTGGCTGTAACCCAGTGTGACTCCTTTGGCCTTTCCATATATCGGCTCAAAAGTCCGACACCATAAATAATATCTGGCCTCGTAATTGTGAGATACCTTAGGCTTCCAATCAGGCTTTTGAATAGTGTTGGATTAATGTCTCTTCCTTTTCCTTCTCCTTCTTTCGTTAGTTTCAGATCTGTTGCTACAGGGGTGCTTACAGGATTGCAATTGCTCATTCTGAATCTTTCAAGGAGTTCTTTAGCATATTTTTTTTGTGAGATGGAAATACCATCTGCTGCTGCTTGACCTTTTTACCCAGGAAGAAGGACATTAGTCCGCAGTCGGTCATATCAAACTCCTTGAACATAGCATGCTTAAATTCTTCAAACATCTGGGGGCTATTCCCAGTGAATAGTAAATCATCAATGTAGAGGCATGCTATGAGCATTTCTCCAAGAGTATTTCTCTTTATATAGACTGAATGCTCATACGGGCATTTAGAGAACCCGTTTTCTTCTAGATAGTTGTCTATACGAGCATTCCATGCTCGTGGGGCTTGCTTTAGCCCATATAATGCTCTCTTTAAGTGGTATACTTTTTGCTCTTCTCCTTCTAGTATAAAGTCTTTTGGCTGTTCTACATATACTTCTTCATCAAGTATACCATTTAGGAATGCTGACTTAACATCTAGTTGGTAAATTTTCCAACTATGATGTGCTGCAAGAGAGATAAGCATTCTTACCGTATTAAGTTGGGTAACAAGAGCAAAGACTTCTTCATAATCCACGCCATATTGTTGTTTGTAGCCTTTAGTTACAAGCCTTGCCTTATATCGATCGATCTCTCCATTGATCGTGCACTTGATCTTGTAGACACCGATAGCTTTCTGGCCTGGAGGGAGTGTAGTAAGCTCCCAAGTGTCGTTCTTCTTGATGGTGTGAATCTCTTCTTCCATGGCTTTTGTCCAATAATCTTCGTTCACTGCTTCTTGGAAGGTAAGAGGCTCATGGTCAGCATAGAGACATAAGAGGTTGGTCTCTTCAGTTTCCTCATAGATGTCTCTTAGACTTCTCATCTTGATTGGTGTGATGGAAGATGAAGAGCTTTGAGCTGATGAGCTGCTTGCTGATGATCCATCTTGTCCTTCAGGACTCCTTCGAAGTGATGATGCTGTACGCGGAGATGTTGCATCACCTTGCCGCAAGCCTTCATTATTTTGAGGATGTGTCTCTTGTTCTTCTATTTCAAAGGCTTTTCTTGGGATGCATTTTGTTCATTCCACCTCCATGCCTCTTTTTCATTAAAGACTACATCTCTACTTACCACCACCTTTTTAGTAAGTGGGTTGTAGAGTTTGTAGACTTTAGACTCCTCATTGTATCCGATAAAGATACACTTTTCTCCACCATCATCAAGCTTCTTCTTCTTTGCCTCTGGTACTTGGGCATATGCAATACACCCAAATATTTTTAGATGGGCCACACTTGGTTTGTGACCACTCTATGCCTTTTGTGGTGTCTTTTTCCTGACACTTTTTATAGGGCATCTGTTGAGTAAGTAGGCTGTGCACGCAGCAGCTTCTGCCCAATATTCTTTTGGTAGACCTTTTTCCATAGGCATGGTCCTCGTCATATTGAGGATGGTGCGGTTTTTCCTTTCCACTATTCCATTCTACTGCGGTGTATAGGCACTTGTGAACTGATGCCTGATGCCCCATTGTTTGCAGTGTTTTTGAAATTCTTTCTGGGTGTACTCTCCACCTCTATCAGATCTAAGTGTCTTAATCTTACAACCACTTTCTACTTCTACACGGGCTTTGAAATTCTTGAAGGTAGTGAAGGCTGCAAACTTCTCTTTGATAAAGTATACCCAAAGCTTCCTACTGAAGTCGTCGATGAAAGTGATGATCATGTATCTATTACCTCCAAGAGAAGGTGTCTCTAATGGTCCATAAATATCTGTGTGAACCAACTGCAATAGAGCTTTTGCTCTCCATGATTTCCCTACTGGAAATGAGTTTCTTTGTTGCTTACCAAGTGTGTATGCCTCACACACATGCTTGGGCTTTTTGATAGTAGGCAAGCCATGCACCATGTTTGCAGTGGATAATAGCTTGAGCTCATTGAAGTGAAGATGCCCATATCTAAGATGTCACTTCCATGACTCATTGTTTATTAGTCCATGGAAGCACTTCTCTAGCTTTGTGTTAAGATAAAGTGGGAACATGCGATTCTTCGCCATTTGGACTCGAGCTATATGCCTACCATGTACATCTCTCAATGACAAAGAGAGATTTTCCATGTATATTACATACCCCTTCTCTAGGAGTTGCCCAAGACTAAGGATGTTACTTTTCATGTTAGGCACGTAATACACACTTGAGATATATGCAGGCATACCATCTTTCTGATAAATCTTAATATTTCTCTTACCTCGTACCTGAAGCTTTGATGAGTCTCCGAGACTTACTTTTCCGCTGACATCTTCCGCAAGCTCTTCAAAGAGTTCCTTCTTCCCGCACATGTGATTGCTTGCACCGGAATCCAAGTACCAAACATTTTCTTGGCCATAGCTTTCATCTTGTGCTTGGAAAACTGTAGATAATTCTTTTCCTTTATCTCTTGGTTCTGCAAAGTTAGATCGCTCCTCCCGTTCCACGGGTTTGCTCCAGCACTCCGAGGCAAAGTGTCCAAACTTGTTGTAGTTGTAGCATTGAACACTTCTTGAATTACCACGACCACGAGTGAATCCACCTTGGCTAGCTCCTCTTTCGCGATTGTTAGAGCTCCTCGATTGAGATTGCCCTTGGCTTTGAGGGTTTGCTCCCCCTTTACCTTTGCCGCGATTGCTGTTTGTGCTACCGCCCCGCTTCAAACTTCCACGACCGGGCTTTTGCTCACTGAGAGTCAATTTTGACTCTAGTGCTTGTTCCAAGACCATGGAGCCACTATTCTTTTGCATACGTTGCTCATGGACTTGGAGTGATCCCATTAATTCTTCTATTGAGAGGGTCTCTAAATCTTTGGACTCCTCAATAGCCACAACTACGTGCTCAAACTTGGTTGTGAGGGATCTCAATGCCTTTTCTACAACTCTAATATCTTCTATCTTTTCAGCATTTCTCTTCATTTGATTTACTATTACTAGCAATCGTGAAAATTAATCAAAAATATTCTCATCTTCTTTCATGTGAGTGGCTTCAAACTCTGCTCGAAGTGACTGCAAACGGACCCTCTTGACCCGATCAACACCTTTGAAGATAGTGCTCAGGGTCTCCCATGCTTTCTTGCTAGATGGTGCTTCAACAATCTTCTCGAAGGTTGATTCATCTACCCCTTGATAGATTAGGAACAAGGCCTTCTTGTCTTTCTTCCTTTGATCTTTAAGGGTAGTCTTCTGCTCCGGAGTGTACGCAACTTCTTGCTATGTAGTGGGCTCCACATATCCTTCGGTGACGATCTCCCATAGATCCTGCGATCCGAATAATGCCTTCATCTGGATACTGCAGTTCTCATAGTTCTCCTTCGTCAGCTTCGGGATCTGGGGTTGAACCAAGCTTGATGCCTTCTCTGCTTGTAAGGGAACCTGGCTCTAATACCACTTTGTTGGAAGATGGCTTTTATAACTTAGACAATGGAAGAAACACACTAACTACAGCTTAATTACAAAATACAAATTATACTAAGAACAAAAACCCACTTTATAAATTTTACACAAATACACTATTACAAATCTTACAACTTACACACACTTTACATATGCACTCTTACAAGCAAAAGACTCACCCACTACAAATTACTCAATACGCTCACTACACTTTACTTAATATACTCACTCACTACAAAGAAGCACTCACTCTATAATTTCTCACTACACACTTCAGTGTGTCTCACTCCACACTCTACCCACTTGTCTTCACTTTACTTCACATATTTCACTTCTATGTTCTCAAAGAGTGACTAAGCACTCCTATTTATAGGCAATGAGACTAAGGTCGGTTTAAACTATGAGGTAAGGTAATGTTCCACGTGGCCCACTTCTTTACCATGTTTTATGTCGGTTTGAATTTTCTCCAAAAGGTAAGTCGGCTCATGTGAGGAGGTGGGAGACTTCTTGGGGCGGTTTGTGCATACTGTTTTGGAATGATAACAAGAAGAGAGAGAGAAGAGAGAGAGAGAGAGAGTTCTGGATATAAGACTTCCCTAGAGAATGTGATGTCATCTAGAAAAGTCAAGGGAGAAAGAAATATATTGATGTCATCTAGAAAAGCCAAGGGAGAAAGAAATATATTTTCTAGTCTTCTAGAAGGTGTGCAGTGTTTTACCCAACAGATCAATGGACTTCTAAATTATCCAATTAATATATATTAAGTATGTGGTCAGGATCATTTAAACAATGGTAGTTTGCGAACTATGGAATTCGTAGGAAGCGACACATGGTCTGGATAGTCTCTATTATGCACCCATATTATGATAATCTCATAGAGGCAGTGAGTCTCTACTGCATTCCTTCTCAATTCAGGTCTGCTTTGGATACTCGGGATCCTACCTTCTAAACAGGTTACCATAAAATCTGTCTAAAGCCTGTTGGAAATCCTTCTACCTGCTAACAAGTTTTCAATGCCAGTCCATGAACACCAGAATTTATGCAACTAAACGAGTAGTTTAACATATGATGCTACTGCCTTGCATGCTGTGGATATTTCACGTATGTGTAGGTTTCGCTGAGTGAGACTATCCAAATGTCGAACTCGACCTTGGATATGCCCTGAAAAAACAAAAAAAGGGCATACCGGCATAGTTCTGATGATCCTAACCATTAAAATGGTGGAATGTTTGTTGATTTTTGAAATGATGGTTGATATCTTCATTAAAGGAATCATCCTTCATCCTTTCTGCTTCAAAAAAAAAAAAAAAATATCCTTTCCCAAGTTGCCAAGGTGGTTTGAGTTGAGCGTTGTCCAAGGACTTATTTCTTTACTGAAATTTAAAGAATTCCTGTCTAAGGAATTTCTTAATTTCCAAATATAGTGGAGTGCCTAGATGCTCCAGTGCGAGGGAGTGTCCAAAAATTCTGATGGGTCAGGCCCGACCAAGTGGCCCATTCCGTCATGAACCAAGCCTGAGTTAATGGAGATCCGTGTAATCCAATGGAGTCCGAGTCCATATCCACGAAGCCCGGCCACGTGGCAGCAGTACGGGTCGCTTTGGAAGCAGTCAGGCCACGTCCCGTTTTTACCAAGTCCTGCGGATAACTGCTTCGCCAATCAAAGACACCTGCCGCATCGGTTTGGTGGACACCTCGAACGCTCCTCGTGAACCGTGCTGTGAAGTCTCTCCATCTGTTAAAGGACGCTTATAAATATGAAAGCCCCTCGGCACTTGAGGGGCAGGCAATGATTACTTACTAGTAAAGATCTCTCTCCTAAGTTGTAACCCTTGAATATTAATATACCTCAGCCTTTCCGAAAGTGGACGTAGGTCACACTGACCGAACCACTATAAATCCCTCTCTCATCTTAATTTGCATTGATTACCATTATTACTTGACCGGTGGTGTCCGAACAAGAGTTTGACATCATCAGTTTGGCGCCGTCTGTGGGAACGTACAAAAAGTTTTCACCCTCATTTAAATTATGGTAACCACCAGATCGACAAGACGCGAGGAGGGCGAGGATGGTCCTCCACTGGCTAATCCTGGCCCGAATGCTCCTGCTCCCACTCCTCAACTAATGTTGGAGACTATGCAACAGATGGTAGCCCAAAACCATCAAATACTACAACTCATGCTCGCGGGGCAAGGAGGGGTCGGAGGAGTACCGCAAGGAGGCACACGCCCGGGGCATCAAAGAGCTCCACGACGGCGAGGAGCTCCCCACCTAGGCGCCCAGGCCCCGGGCGCCCATGCTCCTGGCGCCCAGGCCCCGGGCGCCCATGCACAGGGCGCCCATGGTGTACACCCTGGCGGCGCCCATGGTGTACACCCTGGCGCCCATCCCCAGGGCGCCCCCCGTGGGGCCCAGTTGGGAGGACCCCCACCTCCAGGAGGACCCCCACCTCCGGGAGGGTCAAATCACGGAGAATTTTCACATCCTCCCTCCGCTTCTGATGGGGAGGATCCTCATTTCCAGGAAGGGGAAAGTGAGAATCAGGAGCTGGAAGGCGCGAGCTACTTCTACGTTTCAAGCAGAGCAGCCCCCAACCGATGGGACGAGAAGCTCAGAGAGATGCAAGATCAACTAGGCGATGTTTTCAACGCCATGAAGGCACGCGCACCAGAGACCGTGGATTACCTAGTCAGGCGAACGGACACACCGTTCAAGCCTGACGTGGTGAACTATCCACTCCCTTGTAAGTTCAAGATGCCATCCATGGAAACCTTTGATGGAGCAAAGGATCCGCTGGATCACCTAGAAACTTACAAAACAATAATGCAGCTGCACAGTATCCCGGAGGAGATTATGTGCAGGGCGTTTCCAACCACGTTGAAGGGTTCCGCCTGACAGTGGTTTTCCAATCTCGCCCCAGCTTCCATCTCCACATTCGAGGAGCTAAGCAGGTCCTTCGTATCACATTTCATTGGAGGACGCCGCCACCAAAAGCCAGCCACACACCTGCTGAGTGTAAAGCAGGATAGTAATGAGAGTCTCCGGGCATACCTCACTCGTTTTAACGAGGAGGTACTTCAGATTGAGGAAGCCGATGACAAGGTAACCATGACAGCCTTCTTGGGAGGCCTCCGTCCTTCCAGTTTCTACTTCTCAGTAATGAAACGCCCGCCAAAGAGCATGACGGAGCTACTGGCAAAGGCCCAGAAATACATGAATGCTGAGGACGCTACCAGGGCCAGGCGGGGCGAGTCCTCCAGAGGCGAGTCCTCCAGAGCGGCGGACAAAGGAAAGCACGATAGAGACGACAAGAGGGAGCCAAGCAATAAGCGGAGCAGAACCGAGAGGATACCTGCCAGAGACCGACTCGGTCCTGCTCCCCAGAGAGACCGACTCGGCCCTGTTCCGCCAAGAACCCAACAAACTTTTACGGCTCTCAATGCTGCCGTTGGGCACATTCTGCTGGAAATACAAGATGATCCTGCAGTAAAATGGCCGGGGAAAATGAAATCTCCACCAAACCGCAGGAACATGACCAAATATTGCCGCTTCCATCGTGACCACGGTCATGACACTGATGATTGTTTCGACCTCAAAAGGCAGATTGAGGATCTCATCCAGCGTGGACACCTGCGCCAATATGTTGCTGGTAGGGGGCAGGCGCCACCGCCACCTCACAATGCCGAAAACCAGCACCCTATTGGAGAAATCCGAACCATCTCTGGAGGGTTAGCGGAGTCTTTCTCCGCCATGAAAGCCTATGCCAGGAAGGCGAGGCATCCTGAGGAGCCACGCCCGTCAAAAGCACCGAGGCACAGTGCCGACGAAACTATATCCTTCTCGGATAAAGATCTAGAAGGGATCCAGCACCCTCATGACGACCCTCTGGTGCTCTCGATGACCATCGCCAATTTCCAGGTACATAGGATCTTGGTGGATAGTGGAAGCTCTGCAGATATCTTGTTTGTAGAGGCTTATGACAAGTTGAGGCTGGGCCGAGAGAGGTTACAGCCTGTCAAATTTCCTCTCATTGGTTTTTCGGGGGAGAAGGTGTATCCCTTGGGGACAATCACATTGCCGGTTACAGCCGGGACAGCCCCCCGAACCTCCACCACAATGGTCAATTTCCTGGTGATAGATTGTCCATCAGCTTATAACATCATTCTGGGGCGACCTACTCTTAACTCTTTAAGAGCAGTCCCTTCCACCTATCATCTTATCCTCCGCTTCCCAACCCCGAATGGAGTGGGGGAGGTTAGAGGAGACCAAGTAGCAGCAAGAGAATGCTATGTCACCTCGATGAAGGCCAAGATAACACAGGAGGCGATGCAGGTTGAAGTCTTGGACCCAAGAGATGATGCCACCACAGAAAGAGGGGAACCTGTTGAAAAACTTACCCCTATAATCTTGAATGAAGAGCATCCAGAGAGGAAAGTATATGTTGGCTCTTCACTCCCGGAGGATCTGGTTGGCCAGTTGACAGATTTTTTGAGGGATAACATGGGCATATTCGCATGGTCACATGCGGATCTTGAAGGAATCGACCCAGCGGTCGCCACCCATCGCCTCAATGTTAACCCTCTCCACAAACCTGTTCGGCAAAAGCTAAGGGGCGCCTCAACTGAAAGGGCCCAGGCAATAGACAAGGGGGTCGGAAAGCTGATTGATAACGGGGCGGTCAGGGAAGTGGCGTATCCTGAATGGCTCTCCAATGTGGTGATGGTGGCCAAGGCGAACGGGAAGTGGCGCCTTTGCGTAGACTTCAGCGAACTCAACAAGGCGTGCCCAAAAGACAGCTACCCGCTGCCCAGGATTGACCTCCTCATCGACGCCACAGCGGGACACGAGCTTCTCTCCTTCCTGGATGCTTATTCTGGATACAACCAGATTAGCATGCACCCTCAAGACCAGGAAAAAACATCCTTCATCACTCCGAAGGGCACCTATTGCTACAGGGTTATGCCCTTCGGACTAAAGAACGCTGGAGCAACCTACCAACGCCTGGTGAACAGAATGTTCCACTCCCAGATCGGGCGAACGATGGAGGTGTACGTGGACGACATGCTGGTGAAAAGCTTGGCTGCAGCAGATCACATCGGTCATCTTCAAGAGACCTTTGGTGTTATTAGGACCTATAACATGAAGCTGAACCCCGAGAAGTGCGCCTTCGGCGTGGGATCAGGGAAGTTCTTGGGCTTCATGGTCAATCAGAGGGGGATTGAGGCAAACCCCGATAAAATCAGGGCTATACTGGACATGAGGTCGCCATCATCGACTAAGGAGCTGCAGCGCCTCAATGGAAGAATTGCAGCACTAAACAGATTCGTCTCAAAATCTGCAGATAAGTGTTTGCCTTTCTTCAGAATTCTTCGAAAAACTTTTGAATGGGGATCTGAGGCTGAGGATGCCTTCCAGAAGCTCAAGGCCTACCTGGCCACACCTCCTCTCCTTTCACATGCTTCGCCTAAGGAAGTGCTGTATTTATACCTCTCTGCATCTCCCTCGGCGGTGAGCTCTGTTCTCATTACGAACCATAGTGGAGTGCAAAAACCCATCTATTATGTGAGCAGAGCATACCGAGGGGCAGAGGTCAGATATTCAGAGTTGGAAAAGCTGGCGCTCGCCCTCATTTCTACTGCAAGGCGTCTACGTCATTACTTCCAGGGCCACAAAATCATCGTCGTCACTGATCAACCTCTCAAGAGAGTTTTGGCAAAACCTGACGTATCAGGGAGACTCCTCAAGTGGGCAGTAGAATTGGGCGAATTTGATATTCAGTACCAACCAAGGGTCGCCATCAAGGCACAAGCACTGGCTGATTTTGTTGCTGACTTTACACATGTAGAGGACCCCACCATGTTGCTGCCGGCACACCCAACCTCTCCCCCGGGCGCCCAAGCATCACTGGGCGCCCAGGACTCTGAAGTGGGCGCCCAGACACCTCTGGGCGCCCAGACTGCAGTGGGCGCCCAGACACCTCTGGGCGCCCAAACTAAAGTGGGCGCCCAGAGCTCCTCTCTCGGCGCCCAGACTTCTGCTGGCGCCCCATCCTCTCTCGACGCCCCGACACATGTGGGGAATTCTGCTCCCGACGCCCCGGGAACCTCTGATTCTTCGCCTGGCAACCAGATGCTTACCAAGACATCAGACTTTTCTTCTGTGCCTCATTGGGAGCTGTATGTTGATGGCTCCGCGACAAGTGAAGGAGGTGGCGCAGGACTCCTTCTGAGCAGCCCAGATGGTACACCCATCAAGTATGCGGTAAAACTCCACTTCAATACCTCGAACAATGAAGCCGAGTATGAGGCCCTCCTCTCTGGCTTGAGGTTGGCAATTGAGATGGACGCCCAGTACCTCGTGGCCCACAGTGATTCACAATTGATAGTGAATCAGGTAAATGGGCAGTTCGAAGCAAAGGAGGCAAGGATGCAGGAGTATCTTGCCATGGCAAAGAGACTAATCCAGCAGTTCAAGCACTTTAAGATTTGTCACATCCCAAGAGGGGACAACATGGCAGCCGATACACTCGCCAGGCTCGCCTCATCCTTAGAGGCCTCACATGCGGAACCAGCTTTCATGGGGCACCAGTTTGAGCCAAGTAAGTTGGATACAGACACCACTAGCGTCAACTGCACCACGGCCGAATCGAACTGGATGACCCCCATCAAGGCGTACCTCCAAGAAGAAACAGTCCCAGGTGATCCCCTGGAAGCCAAAAAACTCAGGATGAGAGCTTCTAAGTTCACCATCCTACAAGAGGTACTCTACAAAAAGGGTTACAACCTGCCGTTGCTGCGCTGCCTTTCCCCAGAAGAAGCTCAATACGCCCTCAGAGAGATTCACGAAGGGATTTGTGGAAATCACTCTGGAGGACGCTGCCTCGCCCATAAAGCGCTTAGGCAAGGGTACTTTTGGCCAAGCATGGTAAAAGACGCCAAAGAATTCACCAAGAAATGTGACAAGTGCCAACGCTTCGCCACTGTGTCAAGGCAGCCACCAGAGGAGCTGACTACCATCCTCAGCCCATGGCCTTTCTCCAAGTGGGGCATTGACATCTTGGGCCCCCTGCCTTTGAGTAGAGGCCAGTGCAAATTCATAGTCGTCGCCATAGACTATTTCACAAAATGGGCGGAGGCAGAACCCCTAGCAAAGATAACAGACTCGAAGGTGAAGGATTTCATCTGGAAAAACCTGGTCTGTCGCTTTGGGATACCTCACGCCATTGTCAGTGACAATGGCAAACAGTTCGACAACAGGCTACTCAATTCCTTCTGCGCCGAACTTCAAATAAAGCAGCCTCACTCTAGCCCAGCACACCCCCAGGCAAATGGGCAGGCAGAGGTGATGGTGAGAACAGTCCTGCGCAACCTCAAAACAAGGCTCGAAAGAGCAAAAGGTCTGTGGGTCGACGAGCTTCCGGGGGTATTATGGGCCTATCGCACTACGCCACGTACGCCTACCGGGGAAACCCCTTTCTCTCTTGCTTTTGGGACTGAGGCGGTCATTCCTGTCGAAATAGGGGTACATTCCCTAAGGGTCCACCACTACGACCCTATCACCAATGAGGAAGGACTCCGCCTCAACCTCGATTTGCTAGAGGAGGCAAGAGAAATGTCTATGGTCCGTAATGTGGAGTACAAGCGACGCATGGCCAAGTACTACAATTCGAGGGTGAAGCCTCGTTCCTTCCAACCAGGAGACCTAGTCCTCAAAAAGGTGATCCTCGCCACAAAGGACTCTCGGGAAGGAAAGTTGGGACCAAATTGGGAAGGTCCCTATCTCATAATAGAAGTGGTGAGACCGGGCACCTACAGAATCCAGAGCTCTGAAGGAAAGGTCTTACCTCATCCATGGAATGCAGAGCACTTGAAGAGGTACTACCAGTGAAGATTTGGAACGGGGTGGATTAGGGTTTTTGTTTAGGTACTTGATGTTGCACTTTTTATTGTTCAAAGCATTGTTCAAAATAAAACAATGGATAGATAAATAAAATTATATTACTTTCATTACAAAAAGGTTGCATAAATCAGGCTTGTAAACAGAAGCAAAAGTTCCTATGCTCTAATCACTCTCATCCCCCTCCTCATCATCCTCCTCTGCGTCGTACTCAGCGTCATCAGAGCTGCTGCCACCATCATCAGGCGCCTCCATAGGCACAAAGCCTGATATGTCAATGTCTGGAAAGGCAGCCGAAATCTTCTCGCGAAGCTCCTCGTAGCCATCAATGAAGGCATCTGCAAGGCCAATCTGTAGGTCCCTCTCAGCTTGAAAAGCTCTCTCGTTCGCTGCCTTCATCTCTGCCTCCATAGCAACTTCTCTGAGCCTCGCCTTCTCAAGGGTACGAGCAAGCTCAGCCTCACTGAGCGAAGCCCTCTCACGGGCCTTCACAAGCTCAGCCTCACTGAGCGAAGCCCTCTCACGGGCCTTCGTAAGCTCAGCCTCATTGAGCGAAGCCTTCTCACAGGTCTTCGAAAGTTCAACTTCTGCCTCGGCCGCCCTCTTAGTGGCTGCTGAAAGTCCGATCTCAAGCTCGCTCACCCTCTCACGGGCCGCAGCAAGATCAATCCCCGAAGCCCTACCAGAGGCTTCCAAAGCAGTAATCCTCTCTTGAGCAGTGCAGAGCTCTAGCTGCATAGCCTCCTTCTCTCGTCTCATCTGACCATAAGATTGGGCTCTCGACAGCAAGCAGATGGAAGCAGTAGAGACCTGAAGAGATAAGGGACGAAAGTGAGACGGTTAAAAAGAAATAAAGGGGTAACGGTCTGGAGAAAAAGGAATAAGAATCTTTACCTGAGCCAGGCCCTCTACAAACGAGTCAATAACCCCCTCGGTGCCTAAGGCATTAACCCGAGAAACCTCATGCGGCAGCACATATCTCCCTAGCCTGTCCCGCCTCTCCCACGAATGGCCCAGCATGGAACCAGTCCTAGCCGATACCCCTGAAGAAGTACCCGGTTGGGGAGGACACAGTTGAGGGGCAGGAAGTGTAGCTGAAGAGGAAGACTGCTGGAAAGCAGTCTTAGCGGGAGAGATCCCTGCCTGAGGAGACACCTTGGGTAAAGCCATTCGAGGGGGAGGCACCCGAGACTTGACGCGAGTCGCTGGCGGAGAGGTTCTTGGAGAGGCGTCGTTCGTCCTCACCGCCTTAGAGGAAGGGGTACCTCTGTCCGAGAAGCGGGTCGAAAAGCGGGCGCCTATCATCTCTCTGCTTATCTCTATGCCTGTTAGAGAGAAGTGTTAGCCAATGGTACATGGGTACAGCATGCATATCAGGTAAAAGTTTAAGATTATTGCCAAAGCAGGAGTAGCTTACTTTTTCTTTTGGATGACGGTCTAGAGGGGGACCCGCCTGTCCTATCCGAAGAAGAGTCCGTAGGAGGACCACTGGTATTGCCTCTCTCCTTGGGAAGAAGGACTCTCAAGTCCTTGTCAGGGTGATCTCTCACCGCTTGCAGCTTGTGCTCCTGTTCCGTGGAAAGAAGGGGAGGATCTGCAAATGAGGACATGACAGTGAACACAGGCATAAAAACAAGGAAGTAATCAGAAAGAAAGCAATCAGAAAATGTACCTAGTCTCTTAGCGTCAATCCATTTGGTGGGTACCAAAGGTCGATCTGACTCAGCAACCCACTCTCCACCGACGAAAAAGAAGCGAGATTTCCAATCGTGGCAGTTTGAACGTAATCCCGTGAGCAGTCTTCCGCCCCTAGGGGTAAAATAGTACCATCCCCTGTGAGGGGCTGGGGACTCAATCAAACTGTAAGCAGCATGAAACTCGATAGGAGAAGCGTCTTCTTGATGTACTCTCCCCCACAATACGAAGAAGCCAAGCAGAACTCTCCATCCGTTAGGTGCTAATCGCCCCGGAGTTAAGGAAAAATAGTGGAGAGCACGGCAAATGGGAGAAGGTATTGGAAATCTTAGCCCGGCCTCGATCATCTCTTCGTATATCACAATGTCACCGGAAGAATCGTCACAAGCTGGCTCGTCCGCTTCAGCACGGCGGCACATCACAGTCGGAGGGATGCAAGCACTAATCTTCAAAAGATCACCGTCAGTTTTGAGTACACTAAAGGTAGTACTTACCTTTGATCCGGCATCCTCAACAACAACTTTCCCCTGGTACTTTTTGCGCCGACGCAGAATTCTGCTGGATACATCACTAGTGCCTTCGCCCGCGCTCGTGGGGCCCCGCCCGCACGCTCCCGTCTTTGAACACGTCGACCTCAACCTAGTCTGGGCGCTAGCGCTTTTGGGCGCCTCCGTGCGTGCCACGTCCTCGCCCGTGGGACCCACAGCACTCGCAACCACCTGGGGCCCCAGCCTCACGCCCACCTGAGGGCCCGCACCGGGCGCCGCCGCCACAGGGACTCCTCGGGCACCGGACGCCGCCGCCGCAGGGATGCAAGGGGCGCCGGGCGCCGCCGCCGAAGGGGCGCCAGGCGCTGCCGCCGCCAGGACACCTGGGGCGCATGGCGACGCCGCCACCACCGCAGGAATGCACGGGCCGCCGGGCTTCGCCGCCGCAGGGCCGCCAAGGGCGCCGGGCTTCGCCGCCGCAGGGCAGCCAAGGGCGCCGGGCGCCACCACCGCAGGACCGCCACGGGCGCCGGGCGCCACCGCAGGAGCGCCAAGGGCGCCGGGCGCCGCCACCGCAGGGGCGCTGGGCGCTGCCGCCGCCGGGACGCCTGGAGCGCCTGGCGATGCCGCCACCTGGGCGCCCGGGACGGGCGCTGCCTTGCTGCCGGCGTCCGGGGCGCCCGGGACGGGCGCTGCCTTGCTGCCGGCGTCCCCGTAACCCGTAACGCCACTGCCGCCGCCGGCCAGGCTGCCGATGTCCCTGCCTGCATCGCCCGTGCTGCCAGCAATTTTGACACCGATTGCCTGCCTGCTGTTAACTCCCTCCTGGGATTGCTCAGCCATGGTGGGTCTCCTTCTTTGGGGATAAGAAAGGTGAAGATCTTTAAAAAGGGGAATAGTTGAAGAAAGGTGGAGTTGCCTAGGGATGAGGAACAGTTGAAGAAAGTTGAAGTTGCCTAGGGATGAGGAACAGTTGAAGAAACTTGGAGTTGCCTAGGGATTCACAAGTTGAAAAGGAAAGAGGAACAGTTGAAGAGAAAAGACCTCTGTCATGCTCTCCTCTCTTTCAAAGGGCTTTTATGGCTTAGGGTTTCACAAGCCCCACAAAACCTAGGGTAAAAAATCATTTAAATGGAAAAGAAGCCCGGATAGTAAAAATGCCCCCCTTTCAAAGCTTCTTTGGGCGCGGGGCATTGAGGGGCAAATGATGGGTCAGGCCCGACCAAGTGGCCCATTCCGTCATGAACCAAGCCTGAGTTAATGGAGATCCGTGTAATCCAATGGAGTCCGAGTCCATATCCACGAAGCCCGGCCATGTGGCAGCAGTACGGGTCGCTTTGGAAGCAGTCAGGCCACGTCCCGTTTTTACCAAGTCCTGCGGATAACTGCTTCGCCAATCGAAGACACCTGCCGCATCGGTTTGGTGGACACCTCGAACGCTCCTCGTGAACCGTGCTGTGAAGTCTCCCCATCTGTTAAAGGACGCTTATAAATATGAAAGCCCCTCGGCACTTGAGGGGCAGGCAATGATTACTTACTAGCAAAGATCTCTCTCCTAAGTTGTAACCCTTGAATATTAATATACCTCAGCCTTTCCGAAAGTGGACGTAGGTCACACTGACCGAACCACTATAAATCCCTCTCTCATCTTAATTTGCATTGATTACCATTATTACTTGACCGGTGGTGTCCGAACAAGAGTTTGACATCATCAAATTCCACTAATTAAAAAGCAAAGCAGCTAGAATTTCAGAATTCTATCAGGTCATTCGAAACCTTGTGGCTGGGATCTTGCAATTCTTGTGAAACACATCACATTTATATATGCTAAGTGACAAGCCATCACATAATCATCCTTGTGAAATGTCATTTTTGGTGAAAGTATTACCAAAATTTGAGTTTTTAAAATACTACATTCTGCTTGTGCATTTGTGCAATTAGATGGGGGATATAATTAATTTGAGGAATTCATAAAAGCCCTGAACAAGATTTCTCAAAATTCTCGCAAACAAACGGCCCCCAACTATTTCAACTCTAATATACCTATGATTTGAAACTTAAAAATTTACACTTCCTGACCTTTGTCTATTCACAATATTACATGAACTGAAGAACGTGGAGTCAGGCTTCACACTCTGGCTATTGGGGGAGCTGCCACCAGCCTTGGTAGCCTTTCATGGACACGTTCATGCCATTGATCCTTCTTGGCATGTATCAGGGTTGGGACTGGGTCATCCACTGTCGGCACTAGAGCAGAAAATGGTGGGAGAAGCTGCTGTCTTACACTTCAGTGGCCCCGCAAAGCCATGGCTAGAGATCGGCCCCCAACAGCTTCGGACACTGTGGACCGTCCATGTTAATTTCTCCAATGAATATATAAGGAGCTGTAGCATCATAAGATCATGATGAACAGAAGGTGGTGGAAGTGGAATGTAAGAGCTGAGCTGCCTCATACTTCATCTTGTTGTTGGTAGAGCAGACAGAAGTAGGCTTTTGCATCCTCTCTCTCTCTCTCTCTCTCTCTCTCTCTCTCTCTCTCTATATATATATATATATATATATATATATATATATATACATACAGTTCTGATGAAAAAAAATGCCGTCTTGCTTGTTTAGTCATGTATATATATAGCCCGAATTAGAAATAACATGGCTTAGGGGCTCTTTTATTATTAATATTGTTATTATTATTTAACAAAGGAAATATTATTAATTTATTGCGAACGCAGATTGATCTATTAAAAGAATGATCCTTCTAGGATAAATGTAATGGATTTTAACACTCAAGCAAGGAATTGATTGGCGATCGAGAGGTACGTTGATCAAGATTTGCATATCAATAAAGTTGGTTATTAAGTGAAAAAAAAATAAAAATAAAGCAGGTATATGTAATTGACTATAACTTAAGGTTGTTAGGTACGGTTTTTCCTTCAATTGTCCAGCTTTCCAATAGATCCCTATCACTAGATCTTGATAGTTCATCCTTAGCATCTACAGAAGGATTTGGCAAAGTCTGTGGCCCAGTATAACTGGTTCTATGAGATAAGGCCACTTTGTCAAAATGCAAAAATCATTTTTATTAAAAAAGATTTTCTCCTGCATGACTGTGATTGAAGGTGGAACCCCAATGAATTTCGGGTCCTAATGGCCCCGATGCACAGAGCACAGGATCAAATCACCCATATATTAGATGTTGGTATTTGCTTGATAGTCAATGAAGTATACATTGATGCGGATGTAAGGGAACATGTCTATTTGATGACCCTAAATTTCTCAGTGTCTTTTTTTATTTTCATTTTATGTGAATAGTTCTAAAATCACTTTTGTATTTGATGGGCCAACAAACCTATAAAATCAAAACATGGCAAGAGTGTAAAATAATACAAAAGGGATTTTCACCTACGAGGAGACCACATACTATGCTTTTATGGTCCAGCCCATGGGGCCAATAACTAGAATGCTATGCTTTTTTGGTTCAGCCCATGCGGCCAACTAGAATGCTTTACTATCGGAGGGGCTTTGTAGTCCACCTTGTGGTAGTCACTTGAATGCTTTTCTAATAGAGGTTGGGGGGGTTTGAGTAGGATGGTTGGAAAGTCTTCTTTATAGACGGGAGTCGTGCAAAACATTTAGCCCTATTAAATTATCTATTGTAATCTAGGGCCTAAGAATAAATAAGAGAAGATCAATCACACACTACACAGAAGATAAGAATTACGTGGTTCGGCTTTTGGCCTACGTTCATGAGAAGATAGAAAGAGTTTTTCCACTATGCTTAGGTCGGGGTTACATATTACATTGTACACACTACACAGAAGATAAGAATTACGTGGTTCGGCTTTTGGCCTACGTTCATGAGAAGATAGAAAGAGTTTTTCCACTATGCTTAGGTCGGGGTTACATATTACATTGTACTTACAATCTTTGTTTTTTAGCCCCTATGAAATCTCGGTATAAAGACCAAAATACTCCTGATCCAAAGCTTGGTCTACGACTAACCCAATGGACTAATCCGGTAAACCCGGAATACAAGACATAAAACCAACATATCTTAATTCTTAATTTAATACTTTTAAAAGTCTAGTGGTCTTTTAACCATAGATCCTTTTTAATCGTGAATAAAGGATGAATCAACATAAATTTAGGATGGTGCGAGATCAAGGAGGAAGTGGTGAAAAGAGTTGCATTGCTCAAAAGTGGGGGTGCCAATCCGCTAGTAGGATGATTTCTTTTATAATCTAGGGTACCTCACACCTAGCCCAGTCCGGGAGCCTTTGGCCCTGAACTTGAGGGACACTTGATACTGGACAACCGAGAAGTAATCCCCAGGGGTACATGCAAACCCTCCTATCCACATGCATTGGGTAAAACTACGGGAGGTGGCCAACGAAGATAAATGTCGAACACAAGACCTCTTCGTTTCCGCGGAGTCCTTGGCCAATTGACCTACCACTCGTTGTTAGCAGGAGAAAATTCTCCTATACATTTCTACTCGTATTTTTTATTTAGGGATAAAGAATAGTACAAGGGCTTGGATGCGAGAGGCTTGCCATTGAGTGGAGAGTAGCGGTTTAATGAGCATTTGGATCTCTCATATCAGTATAAGTTATCATCATCTATATTTTCTCTGTAGGAGAAAAAAACTATATAGATGGTGTTTTTTCTCACTCAAAAGGTGGTGTAGTGGTATTGTCAAGATCGTGAGTTTTGGGAGTCCGAATCCTCAGTCCTTGCTAGTAAGCGTGGAAGAGCATATCCAAGAGACACTTTAAATTTGGATATGTCTTTTTCAAAATAAAGGCCTATGTGGCAAAAAAAGACATGTGTAAATTTGGTATCTCACCTGTGCAATTTCAAGAGATGTGTCAAAACATTATTTTATTATTTTTTCATTTTAAATTTAGCATCTACTTGTACCAACTTCAAGTGCATTTACCCTCCTCACCGTCATTTTATTTAAAAGAAAGAAAAGGCATCTCACTTTATGGTATGCCAACAACACATCCTACAAATGCCATATGAGATTTGACCATTCACATGGAGGCAAAGCCATATGCCAATTACAACAGTTGGGAGCTGAGTTGGATAAATAAAGCCTTTGTTAGAGATGCTTAACACCTTCTTGAAACTCCATTTTGAGGCTCACACAGGATAATCCAGACCATTCAAGATGATTCTCATCTCTTCATCCCCTCAACTAACAGATCCTTTAAGTTCAGTTCAAAACGAGTGGGTCCCGAGCATCCGATTGAGCACCTGATGAAAATGCGACCGAACATTGATGCTAACGTAATTTTAATCCTATTTCCATCATTATGCTCAATAGGACGGTGGAACCTACTCATTTTGAACCGAAACTTGAAGATCAATAATAAGTGGAGGAGATAAGAATCATCATAAATGGTCCAGATCATCCTTACGTCAGCCCCAAGATGGACTTGCATAAGGGCATGTTTGGGTAGCCCATTTCCGCAACCTGACCCATACTCAACCTAGACATGACCCGGCCTGACCCATCAATCCGGTGTAAACCCAAACAATATCAATCCTAAATAGCCTAGTTTCCTAAACCCCCTTCCTCAAAAAGGCACCAACCCAAGCTCATCTCTCAGCACCACAATTCACTCCTACCAAAATCAAACGAATTATACATTTAAGACCGTCGGATCAGCTTTCCATACAAATCATCAAATAATCAATGGCTCCCAAAGGCCAAAAGATCCGACCCCCAATTGTCCTCCTCCTGCTCTTCCTCTCTCTCTTCTCCACGTCGCAAACAGCAGAAGCACTCGTGGGAATCGGGCAATGGCGAGTCATCATCTCGCTCTCTCACTCGCTCATGAACCGAGTCGCCAACGTCCGCGCAGCGAGAGGCGATTTGGAAGGCGCGAACAGAGCGAGAAAGATCGCATCGAAGATGGAAGGAGGATTAGGGTTAGGGTTTTGGTCCGTGGGATGGGACTATGCCAAGAACTACGCGTGGAGGAGGAGAGATGCGGAGTCATCGAACGAGATCTTGCGTGCTGTATCCGATGCGAACGAGCTATTGGGTCTTCTGAAGGAGTTGGGTGGGGTTGAATCGGAGAAGGAGAGAGCGAATTGGGTTTATCAGAACTATCAGAAGGTTTTGGATGCTTCGAAATCGACCCTTCGTAGGTTGTTACTCGTCTTCACTCGCTCTGTAAGTTTCGCATATGCTAAAGAACCCTTTATTGATTGATATCTGTGAAAGGCCGCTTCTTTCTGAAAGTTTCCTGTTATGTTTTTGTCTTGGAAGAGGAATTGATGGCTTGTTTGTAGAAAAGATTGGTTCTTTTTTCCTGAACAATGCTTTTGTGATCTGGGGTGGTTGCCGAAATGATAGAAGTTGAAGACCCACAAGCCCAAATGATCTCAACTGAAATCTGAATCATTCAAAATAAAATCCCTATAGTCATATGGTAGTTTCTTTCACCGTTGGCTTGATCGTTTGAAGAAAAAAAAAGGTGATTAACACAATATTATGCATATTCATTATTCATGTTTTTCATCAAACGGTCAATCCATTGGTGGGACAAACTCAGATTAATGTCAAATTTGAGGGGTATCTCTAATTATCTATACCCCCACCATATACTTGGAGGGAGTGTATTTTGAACTGTTGGGACTTCAGGTCATGGGCCCCACTGTGCGGTTCTCTCGAGCTATTCTTGGGAATGAATTAAGCTATTCTTGGCCAATTTTCTCATGTTCTTGTGCTAAGTTACTCTGTTTACCTGGGTAGTTGTTTCATATTCAGGTCTGAAACCTATTACAATTGCCTATCTGATGGAAATTTTGGCTGCTTCTCTCTACCACTATGCTGCCCATGGCAGTGGTACACTCCATTTCTTTTCAGTCGTATATTTGATGGTCAAACCATCGTATTCCTATCTCTGTTTACATTAATATTTGCTGCATTGGAGCATGTATCATCCTAGAATAAGAGGGCATCATGATGGCTATTTCATTGTGACTGGATAGTTACTGTTGTTTAAGCCTCCGGAAATTCCAGAACATTATGAAAACATAGGAGCACATTTTGGAATTTGAAGAATATTAAAGGGGACTGGCTCTTGGGGACTATATCTTGCTTCCATGGAGTACTGTTTGCATGTTATATCAGCCCTCTAATTCCTATGTAAGTGCCTAACCATACATGCTATGCGGCTTGACATTTTGTATAAGAATGGCATTATATAGTGAAATTGCTTAAGACTTTTGGGTAAGTTGTAGTGCTAGGTTACAATTGTGGCATATACTCAAATATGTCGAGGCACGGTTATTGATGACATTGAAATATTGGGATTGATCTTAGTGAATCATTGTGCTTGCTATTTAGAGTCCATCTGAGACCCCATAGGTACTTCACAAACAGTTTGAATGGTGTTCGGGTGTACACCATCCAACAGTTTGAATATAGCCGTCCAAATTCCACTTAGATTAGAATGGCATTCTGCCCTACACTTTCCAACTGTTTGGATTGCATAAAGTAATCCCCCCAGGTTAGATTTCTAAGGTGTAACGTGAACACTCAAAACCTTTTTTTTTTTCTTTTTCCTATTATTTTCGCAGGATAGGTGGAATTATAGCACTTTGTTTTGCACAACAATATCCCACTTTAGCTAAAACGGAAGTGCAGTGGGTTCAAATGAGCTCATGGGCATTGAAGCAGTAGCATAGGCACCAATCCATTCTCTTAACTAATTGTGCTTGATGTTAACACGTCAAGGCTGGTGAGAAATGCTGTCAAAGCTTGGATTAAAGTGGGCGGCCTGGTTTATATACCTGGTAGGAAACTCTATCTCATTCACAGTGTAGGTGAAAAGATGGTTCTCAATAATCATCATCATCATTGAAAGCCTTATCCCATCTGTCCGGGGTTGGCACAGTGTGCTACTGCTATGGAATTTTTGTAATTATTTGATACTTCTGGTTGCTTCTGAGGGTCCGTATCCCTGTATTTTTATCTTTATATTCGATATCCCATCTAGATGGGGTTGGCTGAGTACCTGCTTATATCAAGGTACAACTCAAAATTTTCTTTTTGCCATCTGATTCTGATGCAGCTTGAAAAAAAAAAAAAAAACGTTGCTTAGATCAGACCAATCTGATGATTTTTCCTCTTGCAAATGGGGAACTGTCCAAGCCCAGACTGATTAGATGATTATCACTGCTCTATGTTTTTGGGTAATCAAATAGATGTCTCCAGTGATAATTCAGCCAACTAGTGCCAATTATTTTGAGCCCATTACAAGGGAGCCTCTGTTTTATATCTGGTCTGAATTGATGCATTCCTTAATTCTTTTGCCCATCTAATTTGGTGCATTTGAGGAGTGCCAATTAGATATTCAGCTTTCCAACCTTAAAGCCCACTTCAGGTTGGTCAATATTTGTTTTTGAAATGATCTTCTCATGGTTGAGTGCAGGGGCCTTTGCGGGAGATAGTGTTGATAGTTCAGAAAGAGGCTGAGGGGGACCTACTCCGAGATTGCCTGCAGGTTGGGGCCAATGACTTGAAAGGCCTGCTTAAGGTAGCCAAAGATATCGGGCTTAATTTCCTCGGCTCACCTTTGAGCAGCTCCCATCCTTCGGATGAACTCTAGCTCTTAACCACTCAGAAGTTGGGCTCAATTACTTCAAAAGCATTGATTCAGGTAGCCGAAGACATCATCCTTGGTTAGCTCCTATTTCGGCAGGTTTCATCCTTGGGACAAAATCTTCCTCCCTAGCAGTCCATGTATCACTCTAAAGTTAGAGCAGTCCGGTCCTATGCTTTCTCAGTGCTGTGAACTTTCTCTTGAGCCTTATATTTGTCATAGCCTCTCTCGTTTCTTCTGTTCTCATTATGATTGTTGCCCTCTCATATGAAGCTGCCCATTTTGCTTTTTTCATACATGTAGACAGGTTTCAAGATGTAACTAAATTCGTTTAATCCTTGGGTTGGAGACTTTACACATAAATATACGAAGTATTGATTGTAGACTGCTGTTTCAGATTCTCTCCGTGGATTGGCTTGTAGTTTCTATACCTGATTACTCTTGTGAAGGTGAATGGGCTGGATTCCACCTATTGTGAACTAGGCCATCCATCGTTATGTGCCGCAATGTAAACTTTGGTTATTATTATTTTTTCCCTATTGTTGGCCATTCACACTGTTGATTTCCTTCTATCCATTTCAGATTTAAGTATTTTATCTAGTTTTTATTTATATTTTTTCTATTGTTGGTCATTCACACTGTTGATTTCCTTCTATCCATTTCTGATTACTTTTCGAGTCTCAGATTTCCTTCTATGATGTATCCATTTCAATCTACTTTCAACTAGTTTTACAGCTGGGTTTCATTAATGGTTTCGTTAATCTCCAATTTTAGAAGATAAAGTTTCTCAATTCTGTGTGAATGACCGGAGATAATCCACATGTGATCTGTCAGCTTAAGCATTATCCATGTGCCAAACAAGCTATAAAAGTGTATTTGATTTGATGGAATGTTTAAAATGAAGGCCCTGATGAAGAATGGTTCCGTAAAAAGAAAGTAAATTAGAAACCATGGTGGGTGTAGTTGATAAGAAGATCCAATGTTGCTTGTGGGCCTTCAATGACACAGCTTTTATGTGATTTGCTACAATCTCATATATCTTCAAGTGCATAGACTGGTTTGCTTGTTAATGCAATTGATACAGGTCTTCTTCAACGAGTAGTTGATGATTAGTTGTGTTAATCTTGGACCTGCAACTCATGCAAAGACCATCAATAACGAACTGTAGCTGATCCAAGCAAGCCTAATTTCTTAGAGCCTTTTGATTCCTTCTGTTTCCACGCATCATTTGGTGGATGATATACATGGCTACAAAGATGATGGAAATAATGATGATTAATTGATTGATTTGTTGGGCTAAACCCCAGTTATAAGAACATATTAAATAGAAAAGTTTAGTTAGTTATTTACAGCACCCATTCTAATAAGAGTGGAACCTCTGGTTTATTTGATCCAAGCATGAATTAGCCATAGACGGATCGTTGTTTTGATTTGTCTAGAGATCTAATCATCGCTTGGACACAATTATATGTTTAAGCCCTTCTGACCTGGTCAAATTGTAGCTAATGGCTCATCTAAGGTGGAGCCCGTGGCACTGATGGGTTTTGTTGTTATAAAATTATCTATTTCCTAGAGAATTTAATAGGCAGCCCATACTCCCCCTTCGGATAGAGTCTACTGCATAACACTTCGCGCCAAGTCGTTTCTCTTGAGATTCAAATTCAAGTAAATTTACGACCGATTGGCTCTGGTACCATCTTAATTTCTTTTAGCTAGCTATGATTCATAGAGGTAGTGTAAATACTTTTCAATACTCCACTTTCGGGTGGAGCCTACTCCTAAACATGTTTTTGGGATGGTTTTTCTTTTTTTTTTTTTTTTCCTATCATATGGATGGGATGTAGCCTTTTCTGGATTTTTTTTTCACTTTTGTTTTGTTGATTTTTTAACAAGTTCTACTTTACCAAAAAAAAAAAAAAGAAAAGCAGCATCATTCACATGTTTGGGCTGAAAGTGGATGAAGTTCAAAGCTATAAGCTCTTATAGTTCTTGCCATAAGGGCCTGTTTGGATGTATGGTGAATTGAAATATGGTGAGGTGAAATATCAAATCAAAAGAGAATAAAATATAAGGTGTTATGATGTGTTTTATTTTTAGTTGTTTGGTATGGAATCTTTTTGACTTTTTGTATAGAAAAGTGGAGCTTTTTTGTCTTTTAGTGGTGCAAGGAGGTTGCTTTTTTGATTTTTTTTTTTAAAATATAGAGGGAATTTTGAAATTGTGTACTTGTGATATGACCCATTGTCTTTTCTTGTCTACATAATGGAGGTTTTACCTCACCTGACCTTACTTCACCACACATCCAAACATGCCCCTGGGAAACTCAAACCATTGATATGACCCTAACACCCATTGTAATAAGCAACGTGTAAAATATTTCAAATTGGTAAGATGACAATCACATAGCAACTTCTTTCACTTTTCTTATTTATTTATTTTTTTTTTCTAAGAAAAAAAAAGTTGAATGAACCCATCATCACTGCTGACAGTTGGCCACCGCCCATTGTAATGATTTTAGCATTTAGATACTGTCAACATCATGGTTGCTTGCTAGGAGAATATCAACGGTTGGGATTTTTGGAAGGTGGGCCCCTCTCATTTCTTGCTCCTCTGCTGCATGCTGATAGGATACAGTTGTGGCAGAAGATACTTTTGGCAGTACATTTTGTTTGTTTTTGTACTGCTGGCAAGTAGGGATGTCAAATGGGCCGGGCCGGCACGGTCAACGCTCCGGCCCGCGGCTCGGCCCGGCCCGGCACGGTCAACAGCCCGGCCCGCACACGGGCTGGGCTGGGCCTAGGTGGCTGGGCACGTTGGCCCATTTGGCCCGGGCCCACCAGGCCAGCCAGGAACGTGGGCCGGGGGTTGCAGCCCGCCAGGCCCGCTGGGATTGGCCCGCCAGGCCCGCCCCGCCTGGCCCGCTAGGCACGGCCCGCTGGCCCGCCCAAAAATGAATTTTTTTTTTTATAAAATTCTTCATTTTAACCTCCCAACAGCTATAAAACGGTTATATAAGGGGTATTTTGTGTCCTTTTTCAATTTTAAAAAGTCTATAAATACCCTAACCCTTCTATTCTTTTTCTTTTAATCAAAGTTTTATTTACCAAAAAAACATATCTCTTCTACCAACAAATATGGAAGCTTTGCTAAATTCACTTGGATCCACATGTATGTTCCATACATTGATAATTCCTGCACCTCCTTTATTCTGATTGTCTTTACTTATTTTACCGCTCTGACAGAGAACAACAAATAATCATACATGATCTATAGCTTTGGTAACTCGAGAAATACGAGTACACATTCATTATTAAAAAACTTGTTACTATCTTCACACTCGATAATAATTCAAGGAAGCAACCATCATTGTCTCATAAATGGTGAATCAATTGAAATGTAACTAATATTATAACAACTCACTTCTAATTGGGATACATCCAAGGAGATGGCTCCAAGTAAGTGTCTCTTTTGAGTCCTTTGAATAGGAATTGTTCCTTGTGGACAACTTTCACTCTTATGCCACACCTGTTATAATGGTTTCGAAGATGACATGCTTTCCCCATTTTAAATGCTTGGACTCAGCTGTAATACATTAAAAAAAAAAAGTACAATTCAAGCAACGATCCTAGATCTTGAAGTACCAAAAGGCCAAGGCATGATATTTCAAGGCAACGTTAAGTGAAAATCATTCTAATCATTCAGCTGCACCGCAACAGAACATGGAAGCGTGTTCTATTCTTTTTTTTTTAATACTGAAAAAAAAAAAAAAAAAAAAACAGTGCAGGCTTGCCTGGCCTGTGGCGGGCCGGGCCAGAGGGCCGTGCTGGGCCAGGGTTTTTCCCTGGCGGGCCTGGCCAGGGGCAGGCTGGGCCGGCCCGGCCCGCTAGCACGGCGGGCTGAGTCTGAAGCGGGCCGGGCGGGCCCGTTTGACATCCCTACTGGCAAGACCATAGGTCCCATAGTGTCATTGAATTTTTTTTTTTCCTGTGAATACAATTTTCAGCTGGGGCATGGTGTAACTCAATGGTAAGATCCACTGAGAGCAGGTTTGTGCAGCTCAGTGGTCTACCAAAATTATCCATTCTCATTGTTTTTCATGTCTTGGTCGCCCATATATTTGCCTAATAACAGATGGTCTCTTTTGGTAACTGGTAAACATCATTAGAAGGCCAAGAGTGAAGAAAAAAATGGCTACAGTGGATTCACCAAAGCTGAGCCTGAGACCCAATGGGGGAAGTCACAAGACCATTTGACATCAACATCTAACAGACCCAAACTTAACAAGTTCATGAGCCTCCCTATTACAATCCCCGGAACAAAATCTAATTTCAGCCTCGAAAATGTCCCAGATGACCGAACTGATCGTGCACATTTCCTCGCCATTGATAGGCTTGATAAGTGATAATTAACCTCAATGGTACCTGCTAATCTAGAATGCCAAAAAATCCTTTTGCTCTTGCTCTCCTCAAAATTTAATGAGGGTCGATCTTGCCTCTGCTTCTTGAAGAGAGATAACTTAATTTAAGTCCTTTGCGTCCACTGCACGCTCAATGTGTCTTTGAGGTTTCGGCTAACTTAATTAAAGTCCTATCCACGCACCTGCACTCTCAATGAAACCTTGAGGTCCCAAAGTGTCATTTGAATTCCTTGAACCTCTTGAGTTCTCTCAGCCAACCCCACCCTACACACACATGCAATTTGCTCACTGTCTGACAGACACATTAGTAAGTGGGGTGTGGTTTCTCAACTGACGAAAATGGTTGTGGGTAGGTATCTGTAAGCTGTCAAAAAATCAACATATATTGCACTGCACATCAACAACAAAACTACTCACCTCTGTCATGGAAAAATAGAAGTCATATTTATTATTGGATGTGGATTCATGCATATATTACAGGTCACGCTGGTCCCATAGTTCATTAATTTGTATGGATGAAACTATTCCATACAAGTTTGGCCAACTATGGTAAATTTCAAGTAATATCTTCGCTCCTGATGTGGCATGCACCCACATTTCACCATGACAGTGATATTGATTGAATCAGCACAGTGATTTGATAGTGATGCTGAGAATTATTTGATTGTGGTAAGAAGTTCTGTCTACTTGACGAAAGGAAGAAGTACTAATTAATGGGCTGTTTCTTTAAAAGAAAAACTTCATTTCGGAAAAATTTGTAAATTCTGCAAGAGCTGTCTCCTAAGGTGAAGTTCTTAAATCCTCTTCCTTATCTGTGGTACATTTGAAATTCCAACAAAATGCAAAGAGATTAAAATTCAAGGAATTCCACAATGGTCATTGGAGACCTTTTAGTTGGTTGAGATTTTGAATTTTGGTGAAAGAAACATGACATTTCAAATGTTAGGAGACAAGCCATTACATTATGTCAAAAAAAAAAGGGACCCAACATCCCAAATTTTACTAAGGAACTCTCCTAAAGAAGCAAGCTAGGGTGCATTTGTGTGACGAGTTGATTATGTGATAGAGAAGAAAAATCTTTTGATTTCCTGTGTAGCCCATTGTTCAATTATTTTGTGTGATACATTTTCCTTATGTAAAGAAAATAAAACTAATTTTCCTCGATAAAAAGTATTTTATTTTACTATGGAAAGGATAGGAATGTAGGATTCCTCTATTAAGAAAATAGAAATCAGCGAAGCACATAACCCTCTCTTGCAAAAAGACATTGTAAATAGCCTCACAATGGTATTTTATTCAATCTAAATGGTTTATAATTGTATATCTAAGAGCATGTTTGGTAACAAGTGATGAATTAAAAAATCTAACGTTTCCTCGTAGCCCCGCGTATGAGGATTTCTTGCTAAGCTTTTATACAGCTAAGGATTTCACGTCAAAATTGAGGCATTTAAATGCGTACACTTGAGAAAATTTGGTTTCCACGTGAGTAAAGATTTCCAAAACCTAGACCAGGAGGTTAGATCTGAAAATCTTCAAACATGAGGGATTTCTACTGGGGCAAATCCTTGGGTTTGGCAATTGCCGGCTTGAGCTTTCAACGACAGCATCAAAAGTCAAAAGATCTTTTTCCTGTATATCTGACAACCAAACATGACCTGAAATCATGGTAATCTGATGGTCCTGAAGGACCTGAACATTCTATCCATCCAACTTTCTGCTCATTGAATGAGGCCACCGCCTTGTTAAATTTTTAACAGTAATTGCATCTCAAGCAGCCCCTTGATGTTGGGACCATCATCCACATAATGATTATTGGCTCAAAATAAATATAATTTGTATGGGATTTAAACCCACAAAAACTGCAGTATATGTAATTTTTTTTTTCGGTTTGGGTTTTTTTCCAGATGTCACATGTATTTCTGACAACTCTAAGTAGGAAAAAGACTTCCGTGATTGGGTATGTCTGACAACTTTGTACATGTGGGCCTTCTGTTAAATGTCTCAAATTCAGGGGAGAAAAGGAAGAACTCTCAAAAACATTCTTAAATCTTTCAAAGTTTTCGAAAAAGAACACTAAAAACCAATTATTTCAAAATGGGGTCTAAGTTTTCTGAAGTCTTTTCAATTGGATCCTTTTGGCTAAGGGCTCGTTTGAATGCACAAGAAAATACAAGAAAATAATATTTTATAGAATATAATTTTTCATTTTCTAAAGAAGAGAATCTTATGCGTTCGGTAATCGAAGAGAAAAATTAAAGAAAAGAATATTTTCTTTCAAAAAGCTCAATATTTTCTCTTACAGCTCCTCCCTTGAAGAAAACATTCTACAAGACAAGAATATTTCAAAATGACGATTAAAAAGTAGTAGAGTAAAGTAATGACTTTAGTTCACCAAATCCATCATGATTTGTTTATTTACATATATGGTAAAGTAAACTAAGAGTAAATGTCACGGCACGATAAACTTGGGGTAAAGTAAAGGTAGGAAAAAATATTTGGTAAAGTAAAGTAGGAAGGAATAGTAAAGTAGTTTCTTTCTATTTGACTTGACTTTATCACATTTTATCATAGTTTTATATAGTAAATAAGAAGTGATTTATTTATAGGTGTGGTAAAGTAAAAGAAAGATTGATATCATATATCATAGTAAATGTGAGGCAAAGTAAGGTGAGATGAAGTATGTGGCAAAGCAAAGTGGGACAAAGAGTTGTAAAGTAGTTGTTTTGTTTATTGACTTGATTTTACTATACTTTACCATGGTTTTATGTGATAAAAGAAAAGTAACTTAAGGTAAAAACATTGCAGTTGAGCTTTACTTTACCACGCTACTTTTTTATCCAGATTTGGTAAATTATATAGAAATTAAAATATTTAATAAAAAAATCATTCTAATAATGTAATTTAATTTAATCACAGCACCTTCCAAACAACTCAATTTAAAATCTATGAAATTCTTCAAAAATTGCCAAACAGCAAAAATATTGTAATATTATAATATTACATTATTCTATTCTATACTATCTTATTCTTGCAATATTTAAATTTGAAAATATTTTATTCTGTAAACATCCAAATGGGCCCTAAATCCATTGCCGCGGGCGAAGTTTCAAGCATCATTTTTTTTTTTAATATCTAACATGCCCTTTCTTAAAGGGAAAGTGCTTTTGAAAAACCTAATTTTCCCTCTCCCCCTTCGTTCTCTATGTTTGGGTAATTCACTTGTATTGTGAAGTGAATGATCATTTTCAAAGAAAATAAAAGAAGAGTACTCAAATTAATACAGCATCAAATTTAAAAAGTTCCTTGCTTTTTTTAAAAAGAATTAAAAAAAAAAAACATTTTGCTGCCATTAAATGACAAAAAACCCTCAATTTTTTTTACCAAAAATGTAAAAAAGATACCATCTCAATACCGCTAAATATTGTAATTTCTTTTTTATTTGACCCCTCTTTTTTTATTTTCTTTTGATTTGACCACTTTCACGTAGAAGCTCAACCACTTCTTACTCAACTTTGGCATCTTCAACTTCATTTTTATCATCCTAGATTAGTCTTCGGTTGCTGGCGTGCATCACCATTGATAGCCGGTTGTTGTTGGTGAAGAAGAGAAAAGAGAGAACGAGAAAATTAACTGAAGGAAGAACATAGGGGGTGAAAGATTAGGGTTTTTTAAGAGGCACTTGTTTTTTTCGTAGTCATCAGAAAAAATGAGGCCAGGAAAATTATCGTCAGTAAGGGATTTGATTGAAATGGACTTAATTGAAAAAGATTCTAGAAAACTTTGAATCCATTTTAAAATAATTGAATCTTAGTGTCATTTTTTTGAAAATCTCTAAAAATTCAGGGACCTTTTTGAGATTTTTCCATAAAAACCCCAACTTTAAACCAAATCGAGTTCCTCTGAGGTCTTAACATAGAGGAATCTTGAGTTAAAAGGAGTGACACCCAAAATGGGGCCCACATAATGGAACCAAAACCATTAAAAATAAACTTTCTAATGTGTATATATTCAAGTTGCCTGCTACCAATATAAATTGCTGTCGAGGCTTGTTTCTTTGCTAGAATTCGAGAAATTTCTATATGGAGAATTTTCGAATTTTCAAACATAGTTGAATTCCTGGATGCTTCCTTGTACTCGAGCATTTAGAAATTCTCAAGAGGAATCATTTGAGATCTTTTAAGTGGCTGAAATTAATTTTGAAATGCTTAAGAAAAAACATGACATTTGTAGGTGGCTGAAATTTTGAAATGCCTGCAAATGAACATGACATTTAAAAATGCCAGCAGACAAGATGTCACATTATCTCCAGAAACCCTCAACATAAAAATTTGAAAATTTGAAAATTTTCGAGTAAAGAAATAGGCCATCAAGCAAACGGTCAAACTAACAGTCAGATTAATATAAAATTTAAAAATATCCCCATATGGTTAAAAGATAGTTTGTTTTTGACAGCTCAAATATAGTGTTTCACTCCTTCACCTCAGGAATTCTTAGCGAGGTTAAGGCCGCGGAGGATCCGGATTCAATTCAAAACTTGGAAGCATATGGTCCTAGCCACTTGATTGTGGGCCATCAAATTGAAAACTTAAAAGAGAGCTATTAATGAATGAGATCATCTAATGGCGTGGTCCTCCTCTTACAGGAATCATTATTCTGCCTCCACGTGTACAGCCGAGTTAAATACCGAGTTGTTGAGCGGGTGTTTCTCTTGGAACTGAAAAGTGAGCCACTTGTTATTAATTTGTGGTTCATCCAGTCCTCCTTCATGTAATTGAGATTATCTGGATTAGACTCATGTGAGTATTCATCAGTCCATAATAGCATTCATAGTCATTTGATTCAAATGGGAGAAAAGCTTACATAAAATGCCAGAAAACGAGGGCAATGCCTTTTATTGGCAATCCCGCATGTCATCTGGCTAAATAAAGATCGACTCCTAAGCTATTGTTTCCATACCTAGTTGTGTGGGCTATCTTGGGTGCCAAAAAAGGAAAACAAAAGGGAATTCTAAACAGTGTAGCCTGTTTGTTTGGGCCATTGAATCACAATGTGCTTTATAGGATTCAAACTATCAAGCTATGTGTGTGGTGTACCAAGGGCCTACTATGATCAATCAAAACCCTCACACATGACTATTCCAAAGTTTCTTATTTGTTCATATTTTACTTTTCAATTAAATAAAAACCTCTGTTTAATTAGTCTACACGTTACATCAGCTTGTATTGAATGCATTGGCCAACTCTCTCAACTATAAAGTCAGGAAGATGCAGAGAAGAGCCTAGGTCCCTTTTCTCACTGCAACAGAGGAAAGCTCCCACTTTTTGTCATGTTCTCATATCACCAACATCAAATTTTACTCTTTCTCTCCTCCTCAATTTTACTGCCTCTCTCCATGTATAAATATTCCTCACTGAGCCCTTCCCCTCACTCACTCACATTCTTCTTCACACCCTTTGCAATTCCTTCTTTTTCTTTATCATGGCTAATGTACTTAGCCAGATGTGGGCAATGGGGGTCTTGTTCTTGGTGTTGAATTTGTTACATGCGGTCCGACCAGACCCACAAGTCCCTTGCTACTTCATCTTCGGCGACTCCTTGGTCGATAATGGCAACAACAACGCAATGGCTTCTAATGCTCGAGCCAATTACCAGCCATATGGGATCGATTTTCCAGATGGTCCCACCGGAAGGTTCTGTAATGGGCGAACAGCAGTTGATATCATAGGTGAGCTTATAATGGCTAAAATTGGGTTTGGATTGATCGAGTTTAAGACATCAAATGATGCACACAACTCTGTGATAGATGATAGGGCCAATGTACTGCACTACGTACAATGTCTGTACTCCAACAGTAACACTCTTAAAACCGAAATTTTGGAGCCAACAAATATAATCTCCAATCGTTTGACATTGATCTTTATTCGGTCTCCTTTGCATGGATGGCCACAAAAAAAAAAAAGTTCAGTGGGACCCCACCTATTGAAAGTGAAATTTATTCACTGGGGTCCTCATTATTCCGGGAAATGAAGGATCTGGGCTCTCATCATACATTATTCTTTCTTTTATTTATTTCAGTAAGGCATTTAAAATTGCTTATTTATTCTACATGAGAGTTACGTAAATGGTAACTTCAACGGTTTAAGATTTAGGGTTTAAGACTTTCTACCGCTTTTCATCTTCTTTCTCATCTTGCAGTGGTCGTCCTATGCTGAATGTCAGTTAAATGTTGTTGGTCGAGTCCTGGCCATGGTTCATTGGCATAAGGTATGGGTTGCAACTTGCAGCCCAGCATCTTGTGTTTGAGTCCCAACACAGACTTTTCTTGTGTGTGTGTTGCAGGGTCATGCGTATGACAGAAGGAATTGTCCTCATGGTTAAAATAGCAGAGGGATAATACCCTAATCATAAAATAAATTGTTGTTTGGTCGTGTTTCTTTTTTTTTTTTCCTCTCTTGTATTCCAGGATGTGGGTTATTTGGGCTGATGTGGAATGTAATTTAAACATGTTTTTTTTTTTTTCCACCCTCTCTTCTTCTTTTCACCTCATAAAGAAGTTGGTTCAAAGATTGAATTTATGATTTTTTTTTTCTTGATGTTGAATCTCACGCTCCCATGGACAATCGTTGTGATGATTTCTCTATTATTATTATTACTACTACTACTATTTTGCATATGACCCATTTGTGAGTACTTGTTTACATATTTTTTTTCATCTTCCATCATCTTTGTTGAGCCGTTGCCTTAAAATTTAAAAACATGCATGGCTGTATGCTTCAAGAAGTGTATTTTTTTTTTTTTTTTGGTATCCCAAATTAAGAGGGAAGGGACCCTAGCCCTAAGGAGAGGGAGCCCTTGAGTGATGGGAATACATTCCGCGAGAGGTAAGAAAACCTTTTGATGAGGGAGTTGACCTCTAATAAGATAGCATAGCTACATTTCTTGAAGTTTTCAACTTCACCGTTGTGTTGAATCCCTCTGGCTGGTAGGTTGCCTACCGTGATAAAAGGGTAGTTTTGTTCATCTATACTCATAGTTTGCAAATGGCATCAATGTATGTGTATCAGTGGGAGAGCTTTTCCCTCGAAACAACCAATAAAAAAACAAGAGGAAGGAAGAGTAGCAATGAGGTGCAATTTTTATCCTCTCAGCAATTAATGTGGCAGTTTCCTTGTTTTTCTAATTTTCTTTTTTTTTTTTCAAAATGTGTACTACAACAAAAAGAAACAACCATAAGTTGATTGTATGCCCTTGTGTAAAATATATCCCCATAAATGGCCCCACATCAAATTTAAAGCAGAAGTTACATGCTTTAATGGGGCATTTTATAGAACTTATAGGTGGATCCACTTATGGAAAATTCCAATCAAAATATTATTTTTATTGGCCCTTGGCAAAATTTCACTTTAATGAGAGTTGGGGCCCACCGCCATCTATTTGAGCACAACAGAAAACTTAAATTCCCATTTTCAGATAGTGTGACCAAGTCCTATTGGAATGATATTTTCAAAGTGGCCCCACTTAGGATGGTCACAAAGTTCCCATTAATTTCAAATGCTTAGGTTGTAGTGTGTCCTTATTAAATATGGAACTGCTTTCAATTTGCAATTATTGCTTAAGCCTCATGTTCATTGGATGTTTGGGCAAAAATGCCCCTTTTATTGCTTGATTTATATTAACTCAGATGTCATGAATTTTACGGTGCTTGGCTCCTTCATCTAAGTTGGATTTAGGTTCACATTTTTTACTTGATTACTATGCATTAAGTTGGGGGCTAATCTATACATTTTTTTGACTTTGTGATTAACTTCTTTTTATGGTTGCAGCTCAACTCTTAGGTTTTGATAATTTCATTCCACCTTATTCAACTGCAAAAGGACAAGATATTCTCACTGGTGTTAATTTTGCGTCTGCCGCTGCCGGAATAAGAGAAGAGACAGGTTACCAATTGGTAATTACCTTCTAATTAAGCCTATTCCTTATAAGAAGAACTTTCTCGCACGAGCGGATTGATGTATAGTCTAGATCTATGGGCTTGCTTGGTTTGATCAACGTACCTCCTTTCACATTCTTATCCCCTCATGATCGAGCACCATATGCAATTTTATGCTCACCGGACTTTCACTCACCATTAAATTGCATCTCAAGAATTTATGTTCCAAAGATGATTAAATCTTTATATAGGCTGTTAAATCAAGGACTAGGGTAATCCGATGGGGTTGATTTTGTTAAACGACCCTCACCCATTAAGAGATTTTTCCATTTGCCCTACCTATAGTGATAGGAATGGATCCAAGTGGGCCCCACAAGGTGGACCGTGTAAGCACAATATGCTGTTTGCGTGGCGAAGATTTTCCTTCCTACTCTCATTTAAAAGTGAAAAAGAAAAAAAAAATATTTCATTCCTTTACTTGGATTAATTATTCAAAATGCAGTAACTAGGTGCTAATACTTGCTCATTCCTCATGTTTATGTTGCTACAGGGTGGTCGCATTACTATGAATGGGCAGGTGAGGAATTTTCAGGCTGCAGTAGAGCAAGTAGTGAATATATTAGGGGATGAGAAATCTGCAGCCAATCATCTAAGCCAATGCATTTATACAGTTGTGATGGGTGGTAACGACTACCTGAACAACTATTTCATGCCTCTTTTATACTCAACTGGCCGCCAGTATACTCCAGTGCAGTTTGCCGATCTTCTTATTCAAGATTACAGTCAGCAACTCAGGGTGAATCTCCCACCCAAGAGCTATTATTCCATTTATAAGTTCTAGTCTAATTAATAAGAACTAATTAGATTAAGGTCTAGAAAAAAAATATTTAACTTTGAAGTTTTAATTCCATGAGGCAATTGAGGCCCACCTAGAATTGTGATAAACGGGGCCCACTTTTTAGAAATTGCAATAAAGTACCCACCGTTTGAATCATTTTGAAAATTTTATGAGGTTACTTATGTTATAATTTTTTTTAAAAACTTCGCATTATTCACCTCCATCTACTTTTGCTAAATAAGCTAAAAAAAAAAAAAAAACCAGTCCTTTTAGCTTGCTTTTTTTTTTTTTTTTTTTTTCCTTAAAGAGGCAAAAGCTCTAATTTATAAACAAGCACTAAAAATAGAAAATACAATTAGAACTTTATCAAATGCCCGAGTATGTAAATAAGCTCTTAAAAAAAAGGTAAGAGCTTAATTTTAGAGTTTCCAAACACCATGTCTTTATGTGAAAAGCTATTCTCTCAAATTTTGTTTAAAGTCCTACAAATTTAAAGTAGAAAATGTTTTATAGAAGTAGGATTAAAGATGTGTGGCAGTGAATTGTCGAAGGTGGAGATACAGAGTGAACCTTTATAACAACCTCAATTTACATGTAGATGACACTATAAATACACAATCTCAATTAGAGTGTTGGTATGGTTGATAAAACTTCTAAGAAAGCAATGTGAAAAACTAGGGTTGCCAGCTGGTGATCACCAGCTTAATTGCATCCCTTTCGACAAGAGCTCGATCCAGGTGAAATAATATGGCCTAAAGTTAGGCCTATCAATGGGACAGTCTGGGCTTGGGCGTGAGTTGTCCAATCTCGTCCCGAAAATAGGACGGGTCCGCCGGGTGTTGTCCAATCCTAGCCTTAAATTGAATGGGCCTACATCAAATCCCGTCCCCTATGGGCCCGAGGGCCTGGGCTTAACCCATTCCTAGATGTAAACAAAACATTCTCTAATTATTCCTACTGTCACTAGACACCCGGTGTGAACCGGACTTTAAACCCTCCTTTTTTCCAGGCTTAGGACTGGCAATGCAATGCAACAATCAACATGGTGGTGTTAAATTTTTTTTTTTTTACCAGTGACAGTAGAAAATCAATAAAAATGAATGAATATCCTATAAGCTATATATATGGGTCAAGTAATGTAAGGAACGGTTATTTTTTTTTTTTTTGAAAGTAGAAAATAAAAAAATCAATAGAAATGAATGAGAATGAGTATCCTATATGAGTCAAGTTAAAGTAATGTAGGATCGGCTAAAACCTAATGAGTCGTTTTTTGTTGTTAGTGAGGGGCACTTTCAATAATATATAAATTATTATTATTAAATGACTTTGCAGAGGGCCGAGCCGGGCCTGGACGGGCTGGGTTGTTTCTGTCCAGTCCCAGTCCCATTTTGGCCGGGCTTTAAAATGAATTGTCCAGGTCTAGCTCACTGGGCCCATTTTTTTTTTAAAAGCCATATATTTTCGGGCTTGAGACGAGCCGGGCCGGGTTTTCTACCCGCTTCAACACGTCGCATTGACAGGCCTACCCAAAGTTCAATATCCATGGATTAGTTAAAATCTAAAGAATAATTTAACTGCTTCACTAAATGCTTTCTATTTTTGGGACAGTCATTATATGATCATGGAGCAAGGAAAGTGGCCGTGATTGGGGTGGGACAGGTTGGCTGCATTCCAAGCGAGTTAGCTACGTATAGTTCCAATGGTGTCACATGTGTGGATGGAATCAACAACGCAGTCCAGATATTCAATTCTAAGGTTGTATCTCTAATGGACGATTTCAATGAGAATTTAGATGGTGCCCACTTCACCTTTTTAAATGGATTTCACATCAATGACGACATCCTGCAGCGGGCCTCATCTTATGGTAATAATCTCAATGACACATGCATACATTTCCTTGTTTCTGATTTTAGTTGTTCTGATCGATGGTGTTCAATTGGAATAATCAATCTCCTTTTTGTTTCTCCTTCTGAAGGTTTTACTGTTGCAAACACTGGATGCTGTGGTGTGGGCAGAAACAATGGTCAATATACATGTCTTCCATTCCAAACTCCATGTGAGAACAGAGACAAGTATGTATTCTGGGATGCTTATCATCCAACAGAGGCTTTTAATTTGATATTTGCTAGGAGATGTTACAGTGCTGAATCTCCCTCGGACGCTTACCCAGTAGACATTCGACGTCTTGCTCAGCTATGAATTGAAGAATGGAGATGAACATGATAAAATTAATGGTACTAGTTCTTGGATGTAATGTGCAGTCATAAACTAATCCATTTATGTGAGTGCAGTAGGGATAAGGTTTTACTTGTAAGAGTAAATCCATGACTTTAAAAGCATGGTTTCTAAGGTCTTTGTTGTCATTCTTTTAATGAGAGAGTAGTAATGAAAACTGTTGAAATTGTGTGTCATGTGGCAGATGGGTTCCAAATTTAAAATTAAATATGCTAAGTTTTGTGGGAATCCAAATTTGTTCTTATGTGGATATGGTTGGATATCTAATCAAGCCCGTAAGGACCCAAGGCAAACAATTCATCCTAGGGCCACTCAGACAAGCCCAAATCCACTTGAATGTAATGCAAACCAGGTCAAAGATGTACTGGTCGACCAGGTCAATATGTGGGTGGACTGGGTCACATATGGGGCCGACAGTCTTGTTAAAGTGGGGCAAACAGTTTTGTTAAGAACTCAGACCAAGCCCAAATCCACTTGAATCTGTTGCAAACAAGGTCAAAGAAGTAACTGGTAGACCAGGTCAATATGTGGATGGTCTACTAGGTCCACATATGGGGGGCCATAGCCCTGATTAAGTGGGATAACAATTTTGTTATGAAACGAGTAGTTTCTAATTTTGACTATTTCCTACATGGTTTCCTCGAGTAAAGCTGGATAATAGCTTCTAATGTGAAGGATGCAAAATAGGAATGATCTTCAAGTGGCATGCTTTGAATAGCAACGCAAGTGGAGCAAGAATCCTAAAAATAACTCTCCTATTTCAAAAGGGGAGTTTCTGCTCTTATATAATAGCTAATGATTTGTTAATATTTTAAGAGAATTTAAAAAGATCCACATTTGTAGGAGAATGTTTAGGAAAGAGAATCGGATATGTGTATTATTGATGACATGTGTCACACTTTCATTGGTTAAAACAGGGGCATTTTTTCAGGGGATTTTTGTAGCGTAACTATTATCAAAAAGGTTATGCACTTTTCTTTTTCTTTCTTCTGCGTTTGAGCAAGCTCCCATTTGATTGAAGACAAAATAGTATGTTGGATTGCTAATTAGTAACCAGATCTACGTGTGTTATTCTCCTTATGATTACATGGTTTTTTTTTTCTTTCATTTGATTGAAGATATGAGACCTTAGGCTCATTATCAATTGAATTTGGCTCTCGTCTCTATCACACTTAGTTAAGGGTTAATGTTAGAATACCCCAGACTGTTGGATTAGGTTTATAAGTGTTGGGTTAATATTTTGGTACATATTTTGGATTTGTTAGGTAGATTGTTCACTTGTTTGTAACCTAAATGGATTTAAGCTGATCTTAATGGGGCTGGGACTCTAAAAGAGAGCCCACACACATAGGAAACAAGGACGGAACCAGCCACCCCCCCCCCCCCCCCCCCCCCCCCAAATTGAAATCCAACCCACTCAACGTTAAGTTCTCTGTGTTCTACTATTACATTTAATTTGAACTCAATCAGAGTTTTATCCATCGAGGATAAAGAAAAAAGTGACCCAAGATTTCAACTCAATGAAAGGTGGAATATGGTTTTAATATTTTATGTGAAAAAGATTTCTTCCTTAACACAGGTAGAATTCCCGATTACCAGATCTCGATTGGATATCACACTACTGTGCTTAAACTAGTATTTAATCCTAATTCCAATTTAATGAACCAATCAAACCACAAGTAGAGAAAGACACAAGAGTTATACGTGGAAAACCCTAAAAGGGAGAAAAACCACGGGCCTTATCGTCTAGGCCAACAGATAACCAAGCACTATGTAAACGTAGAAGATTACAAGACACTTACAACCCTTTTCCCAGTTGTTGACTCAACCTAAGGACTGCCTCTGATCTTGTTGACGAATCTTCACCGTGCTTGCGCATAACCGCCTTCGGGAAGGGGATGGAAACTAGACCCAAAACTCAGATCTTCAGCACAGCAACAGCTTGAAGTCTTGGGGGGAAGAAGATGGATCTCTCAACCTCTCAATCTCAGGAATATATCTCTTAATCAGTGTTACTTAAAGGTTGAGAGAAAGAGCCTATATATAGTCTTCAATTCGTGCTTAAAAGGCTCTAGGAATAGCAATTAGCATCTTGAAAGAATTAGGAATCCTCAATACTTCAAGAATAGAAACTTCTATGTTCGCTCGAGCGATGGATAGGGTTCGCTCGAGCGGACATCTTTCTGTCACGAACTTTCCAAGACAGAACCTTGAACGGTCGAGCGCACACAAAGTTCGGTCGTGCGAACTATCCTCTGTGATGGGTTCGCTCGAGCGACCCATAGAATCCTTTAAGAAATAGAAAGCTGCAGGAAACTTGGAGACCTTAGTCTTTCTTGGACGAAGATCTTTGACAGTTCGGACTCTAACCGAAATACAAGATTAGAAACCCAGTTTTGTCCAGACTCTATGAATTAGCTAACAACTAAAGTCCTAACAATCTCCCCCTTTGGCAATTCATGGACAAAACCCTAATTACAAGAAAAGATGTTCTACCCTTCTATCCTAACCAAGATAAACCGATGTAGAAGGATCCAAGATCGAATTTCCTACAATAACTTCAAAAAAAAAATCAAGTGCAGCATGAAATTCCAAGTTTAAAGATGAACAGATATAGAGAAATAACATGAAATAAGGAGCTAAGTAATACTTAAAGAGAAATAACGAGAAATAAAGAGCTAATTAATCTCCCCCTTTTTGGTCTGAATTGTCAACGGTAGTACACTTAGCAGTGAAGATAAGCAAAAACAATTCAACTGCAACTAATAGTGCAATTAAAAGAAAGTACTTAAAACCCAACAAGTTAGAGGAAAGGAGTCATATGAACAAGAGCAGAAATATCAACTGGTCACTGATCGCCAGGAGCCAGGCGAGAGAGAATGTCAGCCAATACTGTATCTATGTGTGCGAACCCCTCAGTCATTTGAGCAAAACCTACTGTGACCTGGCCACTGACTGTATCGATCCTCTCGATAAGATGCTGTACCTGTGCTGCCAATGGACCATAGCGATCAACCGGAGGCTGTGGCTCCCCCTGCACTGGAGCTTCTTCTTCTTCTTCCTCTTCAACAGCAACATGAGGACCTACTGGAACATGTGCAGTAGATAAGGAGAGGGTCCTGGAGTTGATTGGATTCTTGACTTTCATGATTAAGTCATTTGGCATATGAGAGATTTCTCGAAATGTGAGAAAATCGGTGATCAAGACTCCAAACGGAAGAAGAGAGTTCTTTTTGGCAGACAGAGTTTTGATAAACCCTTTCAGAATAACTTGAGGAATGTCCACTCGGAGCCCAGTTCCAATGCAGAACTGAAGGTAGCCATTGCGTTGTGAGATGTCAGATGTATGACCACGAGGCTCTAAATTATGACAAACGAATCGATTAAGGAATCGATATTCATCAGTGAGATTCCCATGAAGAAGTAAGCCACCGGGCCATCTTGTCAGGGCCCCACACAGTGTAGAAGCGACATGGTCATAATCGATGGGTTCTGGCATCTCAGAAGGAATTGGATAGTCCGGATTCGCCACTTGAGGAATGGATAAGAAATCAGCCAAGTCACTGACTCTAATAGAAATGACTTTTCCTCTCACAAATGTTTTTACGGACCCATCATCCAGTACATCCATATTGCAGTAGAACTCTCTGACCCAATCAACATTTATAGCGTTTGTAGTAAACTTGACTAAGGAGAACCAGTTGCGGGTAGCCAGACTACGAAATACCCGTTTATCATGGAGTGCCTCAGCAACTTCCCTTTCTGATTCCACATTTCGATTCGCATATAGAGAGTAGAATTGATTAGATTTGCCCAGCGAGGGAAATCTGGAATGATCGAAAGCGGAAGAGGATGAAGACTCAGAATGCGTTCTCTTCTTGGGTGCCATTTCTGACAAAAAAAAATGAATCCCATCAACAAAGCTGTCCTGCAAAAAAAATTGCCAACAGCCACACAACAAACACACATTCCACAGTGAGGTTCACAAACCACCAAGTTCTCCCTAACAATCTCCCCCTTGTGACAACCTTCCTGCAAAAAAATTTTTCTTCTGCAGGCCACAAGATATTCACAATCTCATCACCATTATCGAATCCTCATATACACCCCATCCCTGTAAAGAAAATGGGCATCCATTCGCCACAAACATACATTCCACATACCAGGTCCTCCAAACCATCATACGAACACAGACCAATCACACATAGTATCACAGATCAGATTAGACGTGCACAACAGACAGATGCAAAAGTAATACCCATCAAACATCTCAACCTATCCAAAAAAAATCGCAAAGCCAAGACAGTCCATAGAAATGGAAATGGGCAAGACACCAGTATATCAGAAAACAGAACATGAGAAAAAAATACAGGCCATCCAAACTTTCGAAATCGTCCATTGTGTTAAATAAAATAACTAAAATGTGCATGCGGTATGCAGATGGGTATGGGAAATGAAAAAGCTCAAAAGACATGTGAAAATGAATGAGCCCTAACCGAAAAAAAAAAAGTGAAATCGATAGAAAAAATAACACAAGAATACGAGCAATATGCAACAAAAATAAGAAAAGAAAAGAAAAAAAAACATACCTTTGGAAGAGACAAAGGGAAACGAGACGCAAGGAGGAAGAAAAGAAAAGGGGCGGAATCGCCTTCTGCGCAGGATAAGAGAAAAGAGAGAAAAGAATGAAGAAGAAGAGGTGTCTCGGGAATTTGAACCGCCATATTCGCTCGAGCAAATGTGCATGATCGCTCGAGCGATATGTCCAGGGTTTTAAACCCTAGGGTGCAGCGCGCGAAAAATTCCTAACGGTTACAATTTGGTCAAATCCCTCCATAGAACAGTGTAAACAGAGACACGGATTCTAATTTGCATAAATTTACGCACACAGTGTAAAAAGTGAATAATATGACCAAAAAAAAAAATCAGTGTGATCGACTCCCCCTAAACCTCTTTGAGATGAACAAAATGTCACATGGGGAGCACACCCGTCAACACAAAGTTGGGTAAAATAGTTTCCTCCAATTTTTTTTTTTTTTTTTTTGTTAATTTCGTGTCCATATTTTTCTTTTGAATCTCACCGGAGTCCTCAACCTCCTTTAAATGAAATGAGGACGGGTTAAGCCATCATTGGTGACTTTCACACTAAAGGTCGTGGTAGCCTTCTCCAAGAGAAAATTACCAATCAAATGGAAGCTTTCATGCACAACCGTAGGTAGCCATCTTCCTCAGGGTTAACCTTATTACCAACACATCTCTAAAGGATAAAGAAGGAGATAGCAGTGAGAGAATCGAAAAACGACCCGTGCGGTGAGAAAAAGAAAAACAATGGTCATGTGTACAAGTGAGTGTGTACCTAAATAAATAGAAACTTATGGAATGTAGGGAATAAGAGAAATCCCTAATGATTTTCGCAGGGATTCAAAGCGCGTTGCATCCAATGGTTTGGTAAATATATCCGCAAGTTGAGTTTCGGTGGGAATATGATGCAAAGAAATTGTTCCCTCTTCCACAAGGTCACGAATGAAATGATGCCTAATGTCTATATGTTTTGTGCGGGAGTGTTGGACAGGATTTTTTGAAATATCAATGGCACTCTAGTTATCACAAAAGACAGTCATGGTGTCTTGCTCAATCCCATAATCCTGAAGCATCTGTTTCATCCAAAGAAGTTGTGTACAACAACTTCCTGCAGCAATATATTCAGCCTCAGCAGTCGACAGAGAAGTCGAAGTCTGCTTTTTACTATGCCAAGCAACAAGATTATTTCCAACAAAGAAACAGCCACCAGAAGTACTTTTCCGATCATCCACACATCCAGCCCAATCAGCATCAGAATACCCAACAATGATCGTGTTGGTATCTTTGGACATCCAAATCCCGTATTCAATAGTACCACAAACATACTTTAAGATCCGTTTCACAGCCTGAACATGAGACTCCTTAGGCTTTGACTGGTATCTCGCACAAACACCGACACTATAGGAAATGTCAGGTCGACTAGCAGTGAGGTAGCGTAGACTGCCAATCATACTTCTATAACTTCTTTCATCAGTATCCAGTCCATCAGCATCAAAGCTGATTTTCACAGTGGTGCTCATAGGTGTTCGAGCATGTTTTGAAGATTGCATTCCAAACTTTTTCAGCAACTCCCTAGCATATTTTGGTTGAGAAATAAAGATGCCAGAGGGGGTTTGTTTTATCTGTAACCCCAGGAAGAACGACAACTCACCAACCATACTCATCTCAAATTCACTTGACATTTTGGCTGCAAATTTATCGGACAGGACCTCAGACGTAGATCCAAAAATGATGTCATCAACATAGACTTGGGCAATGACAATACTTTTCTTGTCTTGTTTGATGAACAGAGTTTTATCCACACTTCCTCTTGTAAACCCATGCTCTAGCAAAAATTCAGTCAGTCTTTCATACCATGCTCTCGGAGCTTGCTTTAAGCCGTACAGGGCTTTTTGCAATTTATAGACATGATCGGGATGATGAGGATCTTGAAATCCTTTCGGTTGTTCCACAAATACTTCCTCATTCAAAAAACCATTCAAAAATGCACTTTTAACATCCATTTGAAACAATTTAATGTTTAAGTAACAAGCAATGGAAAGTAATAAGCGCACAGATTCAAGTCTAGCTACAGGGGCAAAAGTTTCATCAAAGTCAATACCCTCAACTTGAGTATACCCCTGAGCTACCAATCGAGCTTTATTCCTAATGACTTGACCAGTCTCATCAGTTTTGTTTTTAAAAATCCATTTGGTTCCGATGACATTTGTATTTGACGGTCTAGGAACAAGCTCCCATACACAGTTCCTTTCAAACTGACCTAGTTCGTCAGGCATTGCATTTATCCAAGAATCATCTATAAGAGCATCTTTTATAATTTTTTGGTTCTAATGAGGAAACATAACATACAAGACTTACCTCATTGCGTACCGGTTTCCTAGTTTTCATAGGAGCTGAAATTTCACCGATGACTTTGTCCAAAGGATGATCTTTGATGACTTGGCCTTTTTGAGATCGAGGATGAACAGATTTTGGATAGTGCTTTGCTCTTCAAACTGTCGAATTCTATCAGGAACTGTAGACTCAGAGGAGGGTTCCATTGATTCGAACGTATCAGCATCTGCGTTTAAATCCTTGGGTGATTCCAAATCAGGTTTGGCATGGCTTTCCGTTTGAGTCTTAACCTGTTCAGAAGACGGAGAAAAAATCAGTCCCTCATCATCATCATCAGAGAAGTAATCCGATGTACCTGCATCATCCACTACAACATTAATGGATTCCATCACAACAGAATTTTTTAAGTGAAAAACACAGTAAGCTTTGCTGTTCATAGAGTAACCAAGAAAAATTCCCTCATCGCTCCTAGAGTCAAATTTTGACAAGTGTTCTCTATCACGAAGGATATAGCACTTGCTCCCAAAAGTTCGAAAGTATTTAATGTTGGGCTTGACTCCAGTCCAAATCTCATAAGGAGTGGTTTTCGTTCTTGGTCGGAGATAGACACAGTTGATGACATAAACAGCTGTGTTAACAGCTTCAGCCCAAAACCTTTGAGGCATGTTTTTACTGTGCAACATCACCCGAGCCATATCTTGAACGACTCTATTCTTTCTTTCCACTACCCCATTCTGTTGAGGTGTTTTAGGGGCTGAGAATTCATGCTTAATCCCATGTTTTATGCAAAAAGTGGAGAACTCAGAATTTTCAAATTCGGTTCCATGATCGGAACGAATCCTTGAAACACCGCCAAATTGCTGTCCTTTATCTGCAAGAAGTAAAGTCCACAAATCATTAAAGACAACAAAAGTGTCGGATTTATTATGCAAAAATCTTACCCATGTCAATCTGAAAAAATCATCAACAGTCAGAAATATATATTTTTTACTACCAATGCTTTCAATTTTTGTTGGTCCCATGAGATCCATATGCAATAACTCCAAAGGTCGCTTGGTGACAAGTGAATCAACCTTTTTGTGAGGAGCTTTTATCTGTTTTCCTACTTGACAGGGACCACACACAGAATTCGGGGCTCTTTTAAGTTTTGGAAGCCCACGAACAAGCTCTAGATTTGATAATTTTTTCAGAACTTTGTAATTCACATGGCCCAACCGTTGATGCCACAAATCAAAGTCACTGACTAATGCAGAATTACAGGACATTTCTTTCTCAGAAGCAACCACATAGCAATTGTTAGAATTCCTTATGCCATGTAGAACAGTTTTTCCCTTTTTATCCACAATTATGCACTCTTTGGAAGAAAAGTATACCTCATGTTTGTTATCACATAACTGACTGATACTTAAGAGATTTGTTTTGAGACCATCAGCCAAATAAACATTTTTTATGTTAGACATACCTGGGATTGCCGCAACTCCTTTTACAACCACTTTAGCCTTACCTCCATCTCCGAATCGAACACTCCCACCATTATAATCTTCTAGAGATGTAAACAAGACTTTGTTCCCTGTCATGTGACGTGAGCAGCCACTATCCAAGTATCAATCATCAGAGTTTGTAGCACTAAGTGCTGTAAGGATCACATTACAGTGTAGATCAGATTTTCGGACCCAGACTGGTTTGGTCTTAATCTGATGTGAAGAATTTTTGGGCCTTCTACGCTGATTTCTATTGTAATGTCTCAGTTTATTACAGTGTGGTCTTATGTGTCCAGAGATTCCACAAAAGTGACAAATAGGAATAAATTTTGGTTTAGACACATATGAAGGATAATAACTCTGAGGATATTTAGCATTTGGATAGACAGTAGGCATGGATTTCGTTGTAGTACTTTTAACAAACATAGTTTTACCTTTGTCTTTCAATGAAGACGAACCTTCAAATCCCAGCCCAAATTTTGAAGAAGGAGGCAATTGACTTCCCAGAATTTCATTCAGCTTCATTGATCCAGTGTTCATTCGGTCGATAGAAGCTTTTGCTGAATCCAATTCTACAAGAGCCATCTTTAATTTTCCAGCAAGATTCTCTTTTTCAGATTTGCACGTGTTCAGCTCTTTTTGCAAGGTCAATAGTTGAGATTCAGATTTCTGAAGCTGTTGTTGGAGGCGATCATTCTCTTGACCTGCAAGAATCAATTTGTTAGACAATATACCTCGATGATCTTCCAACTGTTTTACCTTTGATTTAGAATCTAGCAATGATGCTTGCAGAGTTGAATTCTTTTCCTCCACAGCTTTCAATTTTAAAGCTCTTTTCTCACTGATTTTGGACATTCGAATAGACTCATGAAGTAATTTTTGATAATCTTCATCTAATTCCTGTTCTTCATCAGAAATTCATGAAGGTCTAAATCATCTTCAGACTTGGATTCCTGCACAGAAGAGATATTGGAGAGAGCCATGAAAGCAACATATTTCCCAGACTCACTGGAGGGTGAATCAGGTTCAGAAATTTCTTCTTCAGATTCCTCATCCCAGGCAACTTTTAAGGCAGTTTTGCCGTTATTCTTATCTCTGCGATTTGCACACCTGGAAGCAATGTGTCCATACCCTTGACACTCAAAACATTTTACAGGTTTTGTAGTACCCTTAGATTGATTTTGAAAAGGTTTTTGCTCAGTCTTTGGTACAAACCTACCTTTCTCTTTAGGAGGAGCTTTTGGGTCTGATGAATCTTTTCTAAAAGACTTTCTGTTTTTCCAAATCTTGTTAAGTCTTCTAGTAAGATATGCCTCAAACTTTTCATCATCAGTATCACTGCCATGGTCACTAAATGCAGGGACATCCAGTGTATTTGAGGATACAAGAGCCATGTCCTTTCCCTTTTTCTGTTGACAGTGATTGGACTCAAAGGTTTGCAAATTACCAACTAGTTCTTCAACTGTTAGAGAATTTAAATTCTGGTGCTCCTCAATGGCAACTACTTTTGGACGAAATCGTTCTGGGAGAGATCTCATGATTTTCTTAACCACTTTGTTTTGAGGTACAGTTTTTCCCAGATTATAGCATGAGTTGACAATCTTGCACAATTTTGTGTAAAATTCGTCAAAGGATTCAGACTCTTTCATGCGTATTGTCTCAAAAGCGGTTGTCAAATTCTGGAGTTTTGTTTGCTTGACAATATCAGTTCCTTCATATACGGTTTGAAGGAGATCCCATGCAGCCTTTGCAGTAAGACAAGCAGACACTCTATGAAACTCAGAAGCAGTGATACCATTGTAAATTGCATTAATGGCCTTGTTATTGCAATTTGATCTAGTCTTCTCATCAGGAGTCCATTGGGCTTTGGGTTTAGGAATTGTTTCCCCTTCAACAACCATGGTAGGTTCAATGTAACCTTCCTTAACAACATCCCAAACTTGATCATCAATAGCCTTCATATATGCAATCATCGTAGACTTCTAGTATGAGTCGTTAGCTCCATCCAGAAGAGGGGGCTTACTGGTAGATGTGCATTCTCTATTGATATCCATTGGAGATCAGTAAAAAGATCACACAACAAATTAGTGTAACCTTCTCTGATACCAATTGAAAAAGATTTCTTCCTTAACACAGGTAGAATTCCCGATTACCAGATCTCGATTGAATATCACACTACTGTGCTTAAACTAGTATTTAATCCTAATTCCAATTTAATGAACCAATTAAACCACAAGTAGAGAAAGACACAAGAGTTATACGTGGAAAACCCTAAAAGGGAGAAAAACCACGGGCCTTATCATCTAGGCCAACAGACAACCAAGCACTATGTAAACGTAGAAGATTACAGGACACTTACAACCCTTTTCCCAGTTGTTGACTCAACCTAAGGACTGCCTCTGATCTTGTTGACGAATCTTCACCGTGCTTGCGCATAACCGCCTTCGGGAAGGGGATGGAAACTAGACCCAAAACTCAGATCTTCAGCACAGCAACAGCTTGAAGTCTTGGGGGGAAGAAGATGGATCTCTCAACCTCTCAATCTCAGGAATATATCTCTTAATCAGTGTTACTTAAAGGTTGAGAGAAAGAGCCTATATATAGTCTTCAATTCGTGCTCAAAAGGCTCTAGGAATAGCAATTAGCATCTTGAAAGAATTAGGAATCCTCAATACTTCAGGAATAGAAACTTCTATGTTCGCTCGAGCGATGGATAGGGTTCGCTCGAGCGGACATCTTTCTGTCACGAACTTTCCAAGACAGAACCTTGAACGGCCGAGCGCACACAAAGTTCGGTCGTGCGAACTATCCTCTGTGATGGATTCGCTCGAGCGAATATGGGTTCGCTCGAGCGACCCATAGAATCCTTTAAGAAATAGAAAGCTGCAGGAAACTTGGAGACCTTAGTCTTTCTTGGACGAAGATCTTTGACAGTCCGGACTCTAATCGAAATACAAGATTAGAAACCCAGTTTTGTCCAGACTCTATGAATTAGCCAACAGCTAAAGTCCTAACATTATGTATTGTGTATTATATTACTAGACTTTTTTTCTTCCACTATGGTACCTTTCTAGACTTGTCCCTTTGGGTTGATCTTACTTCTTAGTGAACCATTGCGCTTGTTCAGACTGCATCTCAAGCCCTCTAGGTGCATCACGAACTGTTTTGAATGCTGTTCAGGCCTACACTATCCAACAGTTTGATCATAGGCATTCAAATCTCCCATGGATTGGATTGACATTCTGGCCTACGCTAACCTACAGTATGGATTGCAAACAGTGAGCCCCACTGGGAAGCAATTTCTTTTAACTGAGTTTCTAGGCCCTATCAGAGCTCTATTTTGGACCTTTGTGTGCATTGTCTTGGTGTAGGTCATATCTAAGCAAGCCCTATGCCTGCCCTGTTTTGGTCTTGTCCCTGCATTTAGTTTACGTACACTCTGTTTTTCCGGTGGTCTGGTGGCTTCTCGTCTGGTTTCTGTATGATGGTTGTTTGTTTGGTGTTTCTGGTTATTAACGTGGCATCAAAGCTAGGGATCGTGTGTTTTTCTTTGATATACATTATTTTGTTGTTCACTAATATCTCGAGCTTTTGGTGTTTTTTGATATAAAGACACTAAATAGAAGATTTTAACTGCCCCATCTTATTGGCTATCAAATAGATGTCTTAAATGAAAATTCACCAATCTAGTCATATCATTTTTTGAGCCCATTGCAATGAGGCCCTCTGTTAGAAGTTCTGGTCTAGACTGATGCATCCATTACTTCTTTGGTCGATCTAATTGGGTGTATTTGAGGAATACCAATTAGATGTTTAGCTTTTCAACACTAAATCACACTTCAACTTGGTTAAAATTGTTTTTGAAATGATCTTCCCATGGCTGAGCGCAAGGGCCTCTGCTGGAGATACTGTTGATATTACATAAAGAGGGCTGAGGGGGACCTAATTTGCTCAGCTCACATTGAAGTAGGTCCCACCTTTTCGATGAACTCTAGCTCTTAAATGCCCATAAGTTGGGCCAATGACTTCAAAGGTTTGGTTCATGTATCCAAAGAAATCGACCTTTACTTGGTCAGCTCCTATTTCAGCAGGTTTCCTATCCTTAGAACAACATTTTGCTCTAAATCAGTCCATGTATATATGTCTCAACTTAGAGCAAGGTCGACTACTAGCTGATTAGTCTGTTCCGAAGTGGCACATCCATGGTGGGATATAGTGATTGCTGGATTCGACCATATCATGAAACTGGGCCTACATAGGTATGTGCCGTGATCTAAATTGTATGATTGCAGCCTACCTCTTTAATCATATCTGAAATCGAATCCATCCATAGATTCAACGGTCATCATGATCCACCAGTTGGTGGTCTAATAGAAGGATTCATCATATTAGAGGCTTGTCCCAACCATGTTGCGGTTGGCTACATGAGATCTATTTCTCTATTTTATTTGGATAGGTCACAGTTCTTTGAGCCCAACCTTATTCCTTCCATCTTTGTCCTTTTCGGCATACTCCTTTTCCTTCACCACCATCAAGTTGCATAGAAAGGCTTTTCCTCACTTCCCGAGTTCTAGGTTGGACATTTCGAAACCATCACCAATGAGTCTCTCTTAACTAATCACCTATTGACACTACCGCAGAATACTCTAAATGCGCTCTATCTAATTCTATTTTTCCTACTTTTACTACTTAACATTCTCATCTATGCTGGGCTCATGTCCAATGGGTGGATATTATAAATGCAAAAGTTGGTCCATAATCCCAGTGAACTGGTCAAAATCTATTGGGTCTGCCGGGATTGACTAACTAGTGCAACTATGGCTATGGTGAAAGAACTAGTGCAATTTTTTTATTGCTGTCTTGGGACTCGTGAAAGCAAGGGAAGAAGCACTGCGTTGAGGGCCAACACGTCTTTGGGCCAACTCGTCTTTTGTGTTTTCTTCGCCTCGGGACCAGCGCCACAATCTGTGTGATTTTTTTTTTTTGCCTCATGACGTGCTCGTGGAAAGAAGATTGCTGTTACAGTAGCAGGTTGCTACTGTAGTGCTGAATCAGCGGCGGGTCCCTATCTAATTGGTCAAGAGAGAGTTTGACCGGCCATATCTTGCTCATCTGGACTCCGATTGGCGAACGGTTTGACTCTGCAAAATTGTGATGACGAGCACTACCTAGTGGCATTGAAAAATTTGGGATCCAATGGTCAGAATTTTTTTGGGACCAGATGCAGTCATCATTGACGCTTAAAATTTGTCGCGTGATATTTGGGTCATATGAGCTCCGATGGACGATCCGTTTGCGCCTGCAGACTCTTGGCAACGAGAACTATACAAAGGCAATGAGAGATTGGCGATTCAACGGTTAGAAAAGTTTTTGGTCCGCAATCACGGTCAGTGGTATCTTGATTTTTCTTTTATTTATGTGTTGGATATGTCTTATATAGATCTGCACTTAATGGCTTACTCGAGATTGATATCTCTAGCGAGAAGCACCCACTTGTGTGGAGATATCGGATGGGTGCCTTATCTTGGAATTGTGCATTTATTTGTTGTGATAAGATCCAACTTGTATTTTCTTTTGATAAACCCTTGACAACCACTGCAGTATTATTTAATGGTAATTTAGGTTACCTTGTGCAGTGGGGGTATAGTAATTGATCCGCTAAATATTTGATGTGTGGATCAAGTGGTCGAGGATTTGATCGAAAGATTGTGAGCACAATTCAAATGCACAAAAGAGACATATGATCTCTAGTTAGTGGTTTAATATTGATAAAAACCACTAGATCTCGAATAAAAATAATCTATGATGCATGCATGTACTATTGATTGCCTGATGGATGCATGATTGACAACTGGGTTGATCCGATCACTAATAAAGTGTTGACCACGGTGGGGAAAACTAATTGATCAATGTGTTCCAATTTAATGTCTACTGTCATCGTCTTTCACTTCAGTGGAGGTGTATCTCTTAGGTCCCAAGCCTTTTAAATATTTAAATCTCAATGAAATTTGAGGCAATAAATAACACCAATTTATCTAATTAAGGGGACATAAAAAAAATGACGAGATAGACAACCTAGTGGATCGGATACAAAGGTTATAATTATATAACGGTGAATCTGATGAAGGTATAAGAACGGAACTGGTGGATCAATTTGTGATTTTCTATGTGATCTCAAGGATGGAAATTGAATTTTTTAATTCATGAAAACAAAATCCGGAGGTTGTAAGCATCTACAAATATGGAACAATTTGTGATGTGTTTTCAAAACTGACGTGAGTCTAAATTACATTTGACTCTGAAAATCCAATTTGTTATATTTTGGGATGCTTTACTAATTACTACTCTGTGATGAGTAAAATTCGTGGCTCAATTGGTAATAGAATAGATTAAGAAAATCTGTTTTGGGGCAATATAGTTGTGATTAGCATACATGAGAGATTGTTGTAGATTCCTGAGATAATATTTACTTGTTTGATATAGCTTGTAATGTATGAATCTTCTAGTTTTAATTATTTTGTATGTGTTGGATGTGTGGTTTGGCACACTTATGGCTTTGAAAATATGACACATCAACAAAGACAGAATAAATGGACTGGTTGGGATGATACTTTTACCTGACCTTGGTACATTGGAACCATGTCTGGGAGGAAAATGACTGTATGTACGTACTCTTCTTCAGAATAACTAGAAGTGTGGTTGAGTGATATCATACACTCTAAAATATGCTGACCATTTTATTTGTCCAATTTAAATGGGCAGAAGTGATGTGCTACTCCGATTGGTGACTTTAGCAAATACATTTAAATTTATCTGTTATGATATAAGCTTGAGGCACTGTAAAAATGCTTTGAGTGGTATGCTGCTGAGTCATGGACCAATAGGGCTGAAAGTTAATGGATGAGATCCATTAAGTGGGGGAGTGTACCCATAAACGATTCAAGAGTATTGAGCATGGAGAGGATCATACATTTGATTATATACACCCCACAGCTAAAAATGGTGCGGTTGAAAATTTTAAATCATTTTATGTTCAGATATACCAGATCAATGTTCACCACACGTATCTTCCGCTGTGTGCTGTAAGGGGGGATATTATTGAGTGTACACTATATATTGAGTCGAACACCTCCTAAAATTTAGCTTAAAGACCCATTTATGAGCTATGGACTAATGCCAAACCTAAAACTTGACCTAATACATTGTGGGGATGTATTGTACATAAACTATTGCAGGCCACAATTATAATACCAACTGCAAATGGAAACGAAGAAAATCATTCTTTCGTTGTAAAACTGAATCATCCAAAGGGATATCGTGTGATTAATCACGAACATCGGATTATAACCACAGGTCGGAATGTGTGCTTCCTTATGGATCCCATACAAATCCTAGAGATGCACCATAACATCTCTGAGGATGGAGGGTATTGCGAAAAGTGGGAGTTTCAACGTTAGCAGCGTTGGAAGTGTAAGTCCTGGCCAGGGCCCACTTGACATTGAACAACCCGGGTTATTGGGAGTCCTGTAGGATTGATAACATTCGACGTGGTTGGATGGTTGGTGCAGTTATTTGGTAAAAATCGTGCAAAATCTTAATCTGTCATTCGTTGTCAATCTATGCAATATGGTGATTGACTGTACACTATAGAGATGAATATAAAATAAGAACCGGGTATTGCAATTAGTCGATCCACGTTAGGATTGAAAAGGCTATGGGTTCTTGGCTGTAAAATAACAATGACAGATTGGTAGATAAGCACGATGGGTTGCCCAAGGATTTAGAAATGGAAAGATTTGGTAACGTTGAGATTATCTCTTCAGGCGTAAATTCCTATTCATGTGAATCCTAAGGGCAATGGCTGGTTGTGAGAATCTATAATTGCACCTGGTTAATGTAAAGGCTGAGTTCTTAAACGGCGAAAAGTAGGAAAAGCCTTACATGTAATCTGCGGATTTGGTGGTGCAAAGGTCATGAGGATAAATGTGTACAAATTATTTTAACATAGAATTTCACGAGGCCATACGTGAAATAAGTTTATCCCCGGCATGTGATATATGCATTTAGGTCAAAGTAGTGTGAGTAGTTATATATTTGTCATTGGATGACATATTGATTGTTGGTGGGGAATTGGAAGCAATCTCCAAACAACAGTGTTGAAGTCTTGATTCGAGATGGAAAACATTGGTTGAGGCATGATGTACTGGGCATATGCAGCAACCATGTAAGCCGAATCTGGTACGGACTTTGTCACATGGGTCCGAATGGGACATTGTGTTAAAACAATTGGATATGGAGATGTGCAAGCCAATCGACACTCCCATTTGCATGTGTTTGAAATTATCCAACAATTGGGATCCCATTAGTGAGAATGACATGCTCATGACCGGAGACAGGCCTTACTCGAGAATAGTGGGAGGAGCATATTGCATAACATCCTCATTGTGCATAAAATGCTGTAATTCCGGATTTATGGGATCGGAAATGGATCGCCGTTGGTTTCATAATCAGATTCCTAAGTTATCCGGGTGAACTTGTTATGGTAAATGAATAAGAGGAATCTGGGTACATAAAAAACATTTGCTACACCGTTCTTATGGTACGGTTGTTATCTTGGAATTGCATGGTTGTATGGTTGCCTCTTGGGATAATGACTTGGACGAGAGGGAGTCCATGTCTGGTTATATTTTAACCATTGGCAAAGGTCTTGATTTTCAGTATAAAGAAAACAGACATGGTAGCTCTGTTGATAATAGAAGCTGGGATACAACTTGCGATGCAGTAAACCAAGTGGCCATCGGGTTGGATCTCTTCATGAATATTTGAAGTTGGTAAGAACCGATGAGCCGGTGCAAATGTTATGAGTTCGTTATTACATCGATGAATAGAACCACAATTCCACAATCCCTCATGATATTAAATTGTGATATCTGTATATCTAAAATGTGGGAGAGAAAACTTAAGATTTCAATCTCATGGATCCCACTGGTGGAATTGATGTGAATTCTTTTCATTAAGCCTTTAATAGGTTGGAGATGTATATATGGACTAGAGTATATGTTGATGTACATTGGCATGTTTGATTTTCATGGCATTCGTGCCAAGTGGGATATTGTTAGGAAAATTGTGTGGCCCGACTACCATTGGGCCCACGCCAGATTGAGCCCGGCGGTGTGCCGCGGATGAACTCCCAAACAAGTCTTGATCTGGTTGAGTCAGATAAGGATCAAACTCTTGGTGGTAGAGTTTGGATCAGGTTCAGACTCCCGGTTTGGCAGACTTCTCACGCTGATAAGGAGATGTGGGATTCAAGGAGAGGTAGTATCCTAATAGAACAGTAACTCCTAATGATTACTCTATTTAAGGGAGCTGGGAACCCTTGCTTCTGATCATCCAGCAGATCTGAGAGTATTCGCAGTGAGTTCGCAGGTCTATCTCACACCGGAACGCACAAGGTTCTCGGCGAGTTCGGTTCCGACACCCATCTGGGATCAGCTAGTTCTTTCATATGGAACCTCCAACCTTTATATTGGATGGTGAGAATTGATGACCAATGTGCCCTGATGATAATAATGTACAGAAGCTGAGAAGTTACGGTTCAGACTGATATTTTAGCTTACCTACCTGGTTCTTCTTTACCTTATTCTGTGGCCTCCCATCTCCTTTCTATGAGAATCTATTTATTGCCCGTCAATCCCATTTGTGGTTTTCTTCCATCCATTTCAGCATATTCATCAGAAAATCTCGCAAGTGGGTTTCATTAATCTCCAATTTTAGCAGATAAGGCTACCCATTTAAGTGAAAATGACTGGAGATCATCCACCATGTGATCAGTCAGTTCAAGCCACATACATCTGCCCAACAAGCCCTAAAAGTGTATTTGATGAAAAGTTGTGAAAATGAAGCCAATGAAGTAGACTTGTTCCATAAAAGGGAAAGAAAATCATTAACATTAGTGGGGTGTAGTTGGAGAGAAGATACATTAATCTTGCTTTTGAGCTGGCCTCAATGGCACAGCTTTTATGTGGTTTTGTAAAATCTAATATGAGTCTTTAATTGGATAGACTGGTTTGATTGATAATTCAATTGATCCAGGTCCTTTTCAAGTAGTAGTTGGTGTATGGAGTAATGGCTACCATATTATTTGTGTTAGACGTAGACCTTTTAGCCATGCAAGGACCATCATTAACAAAAGCAGCTGATACAGGCAACCCTTATTTCTTACCTTTATTTCTAGTCCACTCTCTCTCGTCAGATAATTTGATTGTGTCGCATGTATAAAAGCAAGGCCCTTGGCTTTTAATGATGGTCCTTGCATGATTTAAAAGAAAATAAAAACGAGGCCCTTAGCTTTTGGAATGGTCAACATTGCTGGGATAAGGCTATTTGGATGATGATTGATTGATTGATTGGTTGGTTTAAATTCTAGTTCTAAGAAATTGTTAGCTAGCATGGTTTTGAAAAAGAAAATCTAACCATTTTCATATACATATATACTAGCAAAACATGACCATTGACCACACATAGCACATGGAATCCTATATCTTTAAATTCATATAAAGTCAAAATATTTTGATAAAAGTTGGATCTTTCATCTCCCATATGTATAAGGTTATCTGCCTTGTCAATAACTACTTTTTACATTTTTTTGGAGAGAGATCTCTTAATAAAGTTTTATGTGGTGCCATGGATATGTTTTTAGAAATTTCAAAAAGTAAGAGGTCTTGAGTTCAATGTAATACTTTAATTTATTTATTTTTTTAATCAAGGTGATTTTCCTGTTATTATCTTGGTGACTATTGGACCCAATGATAGTCAAAACTGAGAGAAAATTGAGAAGTCAAAATTGCAATTGGGATGATCAAAACTAACCGCTTGGAAGGTCAAAGTCACAATTGGAATGGTCAAAATTAGGTGCTTTCATATATATAACAATAGTGGGATTTTACCTGTTAATTATCCATAAGAACCATTTTAATTAGATTGGGTTAGTTGATTTGATCCAACCACGAACTCGCCATAGACCAAAAGTATGTGTGTTTTGTTAATTCTAGACGTCCAATAGAATGAACACAAGTAGGCACGGCAAAGGCAAAACAAGCAATGGTTCTCATTTATGGATCCTGATTAAATGTTAAAGCCCATTGACCAGATCAAATTGTTGCTAATGGCTCATAATGTGGAATCCATGGCATGGATGGATTACGTTCTTGCTGACTTCACCTAGACATCATCCACACATTTGGACTGAAAATGTCACAGTAAGACCGCTAAAATCATTTATTGAAAAGTCTTTAGCACGATCCTATACCTCATGTTTCCGCGTAATAATCACCGTCACTTTATCTTTCAATAAAAAAAAAATCATTCTTTTGGGATGACGTGGAGAGACTAAAAAGAGTAGATTGCGAGAGTACTGGTGATCTGCGACAAATAATGATAAGCAAGAAGACATGAAGATCGTTTTTATATATTAAAAAGCTTATCATTTATTATTAAAGGGCGAAATTTTCATTATTTGTGTTTATAAATTGAAAAGTCATCCTCTCATGTAAGTCACTGTGAGATTATCTCAATCAAATATTTAACCGTCTTTAAAGAGATCATGTGAGAGCGAACCTCAGCACACATAGAGAAGAGGACTGAGAGGACGCATAGATTGAGCTTTTTCTAAATTGGCCCAGTGTCCAGGAAAAAGAAAGGGAACCTGCCCCTCTAGGGATCGATCCCTAGAGGGTGTTGTGGAAATTAATGGGTGTTGCTGTGGATGACACCCCCGTTGATAGAAGTTTGGGCAGATGGCTACTCAACTTATTTTTGAAAATGGATGAAGTTGAGTCTAGTTCTTGTAGGTCTTTCCAGGTTACCATTTTCTAGAAAAAGGAAAGGTGAACTGGTAAGAAGGTACGTTTAGGTAGAAGATACTTTGGCGGTAAAATTTATCAGTTTGAGTCCTGGCAAGACCATTGTGTAAGTCAGATAGAGGCATACCAAAACATCTAGCTTCATTGGTTTTCAATTTATCTGACGCCCATATGATTAAGGTGGCTAAAATTGTGAATTGGGTCTTGTTTTTTGGGTCCCTTGAACCCACAATTCAACCCTCCTAAGCTTCACCTCATAAGGCCATTGGATCCCCTCCAGAGGTCATAGTCATATATATAATGTTCTCTCCCTCACCAACAAAAATGAAAATATATATAATTATTGGTAAATATATATAGCTCTCTTTCAACAAGACTTGAACCTTTAATCTCGTTAGAGTGGGGGCCATTATTTATTGTGCTGTCACCAGTTAAGCATGCAAGATCCACCCATTGCTCCTCTCTAATGCAATCTGCATTCAAGTCTCTTGTCTGTCGGTGAATACTGAAGACAGCTTCTTAATAGCTAGTACTGTTAGCGTGTGCGTTTTGTGAACCATGAGATGGATCTGTTGCCCACCCACATGCAGCTGGGTCGAACCCATGTTAGCATGTACCTCGTTCAGAGAGGCACATTAGTAAGTTTGGTGCGGTAGCTCAACAAACGAATCTATTAATGACCATGGCTAGTTGTAAGTTGTCAAAAAATCAACATATATTGCCCTACACATCATCACATATATATATTGCACTGCCCATCTCTTTCTCTTGATAGAATTGAAGTAATCAACTGTTAGATTTAGATGCATGCACATGGTAGATGTGATGCTGGTCCATGGTTTTCATTAATTCATAACTTGACTGTAACTATTCCAGAGAAGTCTGGCCAACCTATGGTGAATTCCAAATAATCCATTCACAATGTCATTGACGGCTTTAATTGAATCTTCTTCATCTCCTGCACTTACTGGCTGAATAACTGTAAAGATCAAAGCCGTCGGTCTAATTGGAACCAATCTTGATGGGTCATGTCCCTAAAATCACTGTGATCTAATGATCCTGGACATTTAATGCTTCCAGCCTTTTGCCCATTAAATGAGGCCGGTGCCATTTTTACTTTTCACGGTTATTGTAACCTCAATTAGAGGTGACGTTGGGACCATCATCCAGCACATGAAGCTTATCGTCACAAATATAGTTGTTTAGAAATTATAGTCTCAGGGTTTTCAATAACTAAGTGTTTTATTTTTTGTATAGATTTCTTCCAAGATCTAATATTCTAACTATGTCAATTCTTTCTCGACGAAGAAGAAGATGATGAACTGAATCGAAGAAGAGATGGTGAAGAAGAAGAGGTGGAAGAAAGTGGACAAATAATTGACATTCAAATCTCCTCATTATTCGTTGACATCGGTGATAGGAAAAAAAAAGTCAGATAAAAGAAAAAATTGGGTGGGAGGTCCTCTACCGTCAAAATTCAGAGTTTGGGTCCACCGTCGCATTCAAATTTAATAATTCGTCCTTTCTTTTAAATCCCCAATCTAAAAATATCATGTATTTAGGTGGAACCATATTTTTCACATCACCCATATTGTGAGTTTGTGTCAATGCTGGAGGCACGTCACAGCCACAGGGGCTAGTCTACAGATAGATTTTTGTAATCACCCATATTGTGAGTTTGTGTCAATGCTGGAGGCACGTCACATAGGCTAGTCTACAGGAGATTTGCAACTGGTAGACTACCCTTTGACGTAGTAGAGACAAGGGTTGACATTGTTGGGTATACTTTACAACTACCCTCCATGTAGTGGGCCCTCTAGTTTAATATCCTAACTTGAATACTATAAAGTGTACAGTCCTAGCCATTTGATTATTGGCCATCAAACCGTATGTAGTTTTAAAAGAGCTAATAATGACCATGATCATCTGATGCCCACAACATGTAGAGTGGAGATTAGGAGTCCAGATCGCTCAAAATAAAATGCCCTCCAATATACGACATTTCACCAAATTTAATTGTAATAGGAGTTGGTCCCACCTTAAACTTAAAATTAGAAAACCACAAGTATGCCTACTGTCACTCAGACATCTAAACAAGAATTCCTTCTTCATGTTTCGCTTCTTAATTCCTTTTCTCAATTACATACGCATGTGTTTCATGGTCCAAACTAATGAATATAATAGCAACATAACCCATCATGGCAGCTATTGTAACGTGTGCTTCATCTAATGCTCATAATTTGCACTTCAACAATTTTCATTTTTATAAAACTTAGTTGAGGGGGCTGGAACCCATGAGAGACCACAATGATGGAGAAGTTGCTCTCCCAGGAAGAGAAGCCTATGTTGAGACATACCTCCACTGTTTTTACTAATGTCTCAAAGTTTTGATAGAATTAGTTAGCAGATGAAATTTAATATGGTATTAAAATCAGCAAATCGTAAGTTTGGATTTTAAAAAGAATAATTTGACTCTAAAATGTGCATGTACCCTAAAGTAGGCAATTTTAATAACCATGGCCCATGGGGTTGGAAAAGAAGTTGCTGCATGTTGTGAGAGATTCCAATTGGGTTGAAAGCAGGGTTTAAAATTGCGGCCGTTACCGTTACGTTATTTTACATATAACGGCCGCGATGTATAAAGGGGCCAAAAATCGCCAAAATAATGGATCATAACGGCCGTTATTTTGAATATAACGGCCGTTATATTCAAAATAACGGCCATTATAATGTCTGACGGAAGTATTTTTTTAAAATCGAGTTTTCTTTCATTTTTTTCGTTCTGTTTCTTCCCAGAGAGCTTCTTAAGGCTTCTTAAGGCCTGCTATAACTTCTAAGGCGTGGAAAAGCTTAGATCTAAGCTACTTTTGGGTGGTGTGGGGAAAGCTAATCAAACTCAAGGGACCTCTTTGGTAGGTTTTTTTTTTTTTTTTTTTTTTTGGAGTTCTTTTCAAGATTCAACATCAAAATAACTTAGAGATGGTCGAGATGTGTTAGATCTATACTTTTGGAGTAAAAAAATTTAAATTTTAACACTTGCTGTAATATGTTTTTATTTTTTCATTATTTAAATCCGATTTTTTTTTTTAAGATTATGTAAATGTGTAATACATGAACCAAAGGCTTTATATTGAGTTAGATATGATTTTCCTCACTAATAATGATGATGATGATATCGACCCAGGACACCACTCGCTCTGGCATTAGGCACATGCACTAACTCTATTAGTATTTATTGCTTGCTTGTAGACTTTAAATGTTTAACACTATTAGTTTGCCCAAAATTATGATTGCATTATGTCAAATTTATGATATTTTACTATATATATCGATACAGCAATGATACATGATGTTATAACTTGAGAGGACCGTTATTTTGCTTTAAAGTGTACACTAATAAAAAAAAATATTATTTTCTATCATTTTATAATATTCTGGATTTTTTGGATACTTTTTCGGATTTTTTTTGGGTCAAATAAAAATTCGTTCCGCGATGACTGCGAACCGCGATTTTGAACCACGGTTGAAAGCCCTTCCTTTCGAGGGAAAAAGCTTTTGTGGGAGTAGAGAATTTTTTTTTTTTTTTTTTAATCCTTTCCGGACAGCAAGAGAGGAAAGATTGTAGGTTATAACTTATAATACACTCAATGTAAGTACAGTCCGAGCCAGTGATCGGTGGCCATCAATTATAGTTTTAAAAAGAGTTATTAATCATCAGCCCATCTACCGCTCACCACACTGCCCACCACATGTACAACCAAGATTAGACTCTCAGCGCTGAGCGGCCATTACTACTCAAGCTGAGAAGTGTGCCACTTCACATGTCTTGGTTTTTTCTTTTGGTACCGTGGGACTCTATATACACTGAAAGGTATATAGCCAACTTAAGCGGAAAGAAGTGAAGTACCCAGGGTTTGAATCCAGTCACTAAAGTAAGAACTGGCGCTCCTTACAACTCAGGTAAGGAGCCGTTCTTCACATGTCTTGGTTATAAGATGAATCTCAAATTGATTGTTGGCTATTCTTTTTGAGTAAGGATTCACTATGTGTCTCCCACAGGCTTTCCTTGATATTTGTTGAACTCCACTAGGGGCCCATCTATTGATAATCCGGATGGTTTACAATGGCCTTCATTTCCTTCAATGACATAATTTTCAAAATTAACTTCAATAGAAGTTGGTCCCACTGTTGAATTGAGTATATGATTGAAGATATAATCAACATAATCTTATGCACTATTAATCACATTATCAATTATGTGTTCAGTCTTATAGTGGGACCAACTCCTATTATAATAAAATTTTGAGGAACTGTCACTAGAGGGGATGGTATTCATTTTAAGTGGCTCGGATAATCAATAAATGGGCCCCACAGTTGAGTTCGTGTACTACTTCTCTGTGCAACCAACTAACATAAGATTAAAATTCAAAACCACGCTTCTACCATACACACAAAAAAAAAAAGTGTACTAAGGGTTTCCTATGATCATTACAAACCCCTACGCATCAAGTGTACGTATTGAGATGCATGATGACTATGCAAGTCAATTGGATGGGAAGATCTATATAAGACCCATTTAAATGTAAAGTTCTAACTCCATAAGATTATCCTAACCTTTTGACCAATGGTCCTAAAATGTAATGGTTTAGAGGCATAATTTTATTATGATTTTAATCTAATGGTGAGGATAAGTCGGATGAGTGTCAAATTTGGACTTGTAATTATTTATGAGTGGGTAGTGTGTGTGAAAATACTAAATTGACTTAGGCTGGCCCATGACAAAAAATCAGAGAAGCAGAAAAAGGAGCATTTTTAAAGTGTGGCATTTTGAAAATTTTCCATGCAGCCATTGTTTACTGTGATTCATCTAATGCAAATAGGAATTTTTTTTTGGTTAAGCAAGCATCTAATCCTAATAGTCAGGCTGCTAAGAAGGAAAATTATCCTCAAAAGCTGCACCCAAAACATAAATGAGATTTAGGAGCTTTACTTATTGTGAAATCATTTCTCTCATTTGTTTAGATACCTTTTCCACATCAATCTCAGTAACAGCAAGAGCTCAACCTTCTAATAAGAATTTGATGGGGGCTCCATGAATTTGATGGGTGCCCCACTTTTGGGTTGAGCAGAGAACCCCATCTCAGCGTTGATGAAGGGTCCAGATAAGCTTATTGGACAGTGTTGATTTGTAATTGTGAAATTGCATGTATAGGCATTTTAGAAACTTCTCCACCCATTCGTTATCCTCGGGACTGGTTTCATGCTCTGCTCTTCAAATCTCATGGCACGGTCATCCCTACTTTTTGGTGTTTTAGTACACATTTTGTCCGAGTGAAATTAATGCATCGACCAACTCTCTCAACTGTAAAAACCAGGAAGATGTAGCACAGGCATCATCCACTATCCTCCCTCTCTACTCGTCTTGCAAACTTGACCACTTCAAACTTGTGCTTACCCTCTCTATAAATATTCCTCACTGAGCACCTCTCCTCACTCACACTCAATTCTCTCTCACACCCTTTGCTATTATTCCTTTCTTTTCTTTATCATCATGGCTACTGTACTTGGCCAGTTGTGGGCAGTGCTGGTCTTGTTCTTGGTGTTGAATTTGCTACATGGGGTCCGACCAGATCCACAAGTCCCTTGCTACTTCATCTTCGGAGATTCCTTGGTCGATAATGGCAACAACAACGCAATTGCTTCATTGGCTAGAGCCAATTACCAACCGTATGGGATCGATTTCCCCAATGGTCCCACTGGAAGGTTCTGTAACGGGCGAACTACAGTTGATATTATCGGTAAGCTTACAATATGGCTAAATTCAATCTGTGTGATGATTGAGTACTATAACTTCATTCAATAACACTGGAGTAAATCATACGACCAGTGTAGCACACTACACTGTGATCATGATTATACTATTACCGTCAAAAGAGAAGAGAAAAGATTAGTTTCCTTTATCCAATTTTATCAACTATATTACAATTCTTCTTCTTCTTCTTCTTCTTCTTGTATGTGTGATGGATCACTGAATCATCCTCTGGTTCTCATAATCACGGGAAATTGGACGATGATATTCGGTGGGGCCCGCCAATTGAAGAGAAATTTGGCCAACCCATGCAAGAGAGGGATATAAATTTATTTTTAGAGGCTGAGAATTTAGTGTGTGCGCCTCCACTGAATAGCTTCACCAAGTTACTCGTGATTATGGGAACTAGAGGAGGTGGTCTCTTGATCATACACTACTATCTCTTTCTGCATGCCTTCTGCCATTTACTTCAACCAAGGCATTTACTGCTGTTGATTCAGCTGACACAGTTACATATTCGGTGAAGTAAATCTGCACATTCTGTTAGACATCTGCGTGCAGTTCTGAGTGTTGGAATATTTTCAAATTTCTATTTTTTTCCCCAAATATTATTGAAAGAAATTGAATTGGAGAATATTTGTTTTTAAACATTAAAAGTTATAAATTAGTACATAATAAATATAAGGAGATGTTTCTACGAGAGATACTCTCACCTTACCATGAGAGATAAAGTGGGAGCCCTCACATCCATATCCAATGCTAATAGTTTAATTGTGAGGGCCCCACCTTATCTCTCGTAATAAGATGGCTCCCATAAATATAAGATTCTAGTTGGAATAACTTTTCAGGGTTTCCCCTCTTTTTTTTTCCATTATTTATCTTGACATGTCCTTCACACTACATTTCCCAAATATCACACACAAAAACACACACACACACTGACACACACACACACACACACAGATATATATATATATATATATATATATATATATAGTGTTTGGTTCCATATAAGGAGGTTATCAATGGACCTCTAATTACGAGAACGGCTATTTACCAGTTAATAAAGAGCGACAAGTTCTCATTGGGAGGTCTAAGCTTCGAACTTGGCCTCCCCTGCTCCTTGCATATGTGAATTGCTATTACCCCCACTTGTGTAAGTTTTGTCTCCTAGATCGTTAGTGCATGGCTCCAGCTTAAAATGTCCAAGCATAAATCCTTGAGTTAGAACTGATTGATTGTTTGTTTGGTCGAGGTCCAAGCTCAGTTGAGTTCAGGTGCAGATGAGTCTATCCTACCTTGGCCTGATTAATTAATGGATTTTATTAAAAGTGATAGTGGAATGAATGGAGCTGGTGGGTTCTCAATCTTACTCAACTTGAATCTGACTTGTTAATAAAAGGTTTAGGTTAACTCTTTTAATTTTAAGATTATGCTTAAATTGATATTTCTTTTACCTGTTTAATACATGCATTAGGTTTGTATCAAGCGTATACGCGCTTTGGTTGGGTTGGCTGCCCAGCTGGTACAAATGGACTCAATGCTTGACCCAACCACATATTAATTGAATTTGAAATCTCAAATGTGAATCCTATGGGAAAATGAATATGTCATTGACCTAAACTGCTATATGAGGTTATGGTAAAAATCAGCAGGTGGGGTTCAGGTTGACTTTGCGGTTCTTGAGTTAGGAGTTGCCACTTTCAATTGACCTAAACTGCTATCAGCACTGCTACATGGACAAACTTTTTGTCCAAAATTTGGGACAAACTCCCATGTGACACATTCCTAGAGGTGTTTTTTCCCCTCTCTCAAAAATTGTACCTCTGGAAATGTGCCACATGGGAGTTTGTCCCAAATTCTGGACAAAAAGTTTGTACCTCTAGAAATGTGCCACATGGAAATTTGTCCCAAATTCTTGATAAAAAGTTTGTCCATTTAGACTTTTTGAACTGCTATACGAAGCCATGGTAAAAATGCCATGGTCAAAAATTTTTGATTTTCATGGGTGGGCCTACTCATACTTGTCAGATTTTCTTACAGTCAATGCGTGGCAGGATGAGACTCTTCCAATCACCTTCCTTCCATAAATGCTAGAGAAACCATTGACTTATTTTAGCAATGAATTTGGTCACCTACATCTCCCTATCGTCACCATTGATAAATGGTTGTCACTTGCACCCAATTCACTCATCCGCATAAAGACACCCAACATATAGTAAAGTGTCCTGCAGAATAACAAAATAATAAGAAAAAGAATATGAATTTTATGTACAAATGGGTTTTATATATGGGAACTTTCTCCAATGTAATTCAACCAATAGGCTGGCCCACATCATGCATTAGAATCCATCTAGCTCCTAGTTTCTTTTAGGTTTTCTGCCCTAATGGCAGGTGACTGCCTATTGGTTAGAACCCCCACTCTAAAGAGTGCAATGTGATTTGAAAACTTTAATTTAATTAATAAGAGCTAATTAGATTAAGGTCTAAACTAAAGCTCTAATTCTTAAGTCGTGATTTACAATTACTGTGTTTGATAATAAAAAATTTAAAAAGTTATTATTTGTGGAGGTAATTATTGGAGCCCCCCTTTAGGAATATGGTAATTGGGGGTCACTTTTTAAAAATAACAATATAGAACCTACCATTTGCATCATTTTAAAACTTTTATAAGGTCATCTTCATGCAAAACACTTGTAAATTCTACACTGTCCATTACAATCAGCGGTTGCTAAAAAATGTATAAAAAACCAGACCCGCTTAGCTTTTCTTTTTAGAGGCAAAAGATCCAACTTGTAAATTAGCTCTAAAATTAGAAAGTACAATTATAGTTTTACCAAATGCTTAATTTATATGTAAATAAGCTCTAAACCACAAGACAAGGGCTTAATTTTAGAGTTAACAAATGCCAATTATAGAAGTACATCAAGACTTGAACCTGACAAAACAAGTATTTTGACGTCCCTAACTACCTGTGCTATCTTCACTCCATTCTAAAGATACATTCTTTGTGATCAACTTCTCTCTATGGATGCAGCTCAACTGTTAGGTTTCGATAATTACATTCCACCTTATACAACTGCAATAGGAGAAGAGATTCTCACCGGCGTGAATTTCGCGTCTGCCGCTGCTGGAATAAGAGAAGAAACAGGCCGACAATTGGTAATTACCTTCTAATTAAGACTAATCTCATTAGAAAGTCAACAAAATCAAAGCCATTTTTTTCACTCTTAATACTATGATTATTGTTCCCAACGCAATAATTTGGTATTGGCACTTATTTCTGCAGGGTGCTCGCGTCAGTATGAGTGGACAGGTGAGAAACTATCAGACTACAGTAGCGGAAGTAGTGACCATATTGGGGGATGAAGATACTGCAGCCAATTACCTAGGCCAATGCATCTATACAGTTGGGATGGGCAGTAACGATTACCTCAACAACTATTTCATGCCTGCTTTTTACTCAAGTGGCAGCCAATATACTCCAGAGCAGTTTGCTGATCTTCTTATTCAAGAATATTCTGAGCAACTCAGGGTCAGTCTCCTACCCAAGAGCTACTATAGAAATAGCAACATCTTTTTATCCAGACCTCTTTTCTCTTCTATGCAGTAAGTTTATAGAAATTTACAGTAGAAAAGGTTGCATGGAATCGGGATTAAAGATGTGTGGAAGTGATGGTTCTATGGTATAAATGCGGACCGGGACCATTAACCTTTTTAGGATTCTGTTTGCTGATGGAGGATCTTCACCTTTAATCCTTCACTTTTATGACTTTTGATAGAGGCATATTATAAAAACCTTAGGAAATCAATACATGTGAAACAATCATGATCAAAGTATTTGTTGTGATCTGGAGCCTACCAGAAGAGATCAATCACGCACGAGAAGAACAAAGATTAACGTGGTTCGGCTTTTGGCCTACGTCCACGGGGAAGACGGGAGAAATCACTATGCAATCAGAGAGGTGTACGTCCTAAAGACTCTGGGTCTCTATTTATAATATCACCCACAAACCCTGTTACACTCAAACCCAACTTTTAATTACAGTAGAACTACTATAATAGACCTACTTCTAATCAGAGTACATTTTGGGCAATCTAGGGGCTTGGTTAACCAAGACTTACTAATTTCTAGTAAGCCATACAAACTAACAAATCTCCATTTTGGCAAATATTGAAGTTGATCCTCATGAACAAAACAAGTCTCACCGTCTCCATCTGCCCCTGAGGGCACTCAGGTACTGAGCACACCGATCAAGTCGAAGCAATACTTGAACTTGAATTTAATCCATTCATTCATGAATACACCAAATCGCCTGTACCATTGTCCAGAAGCTTGCTTCGACCCGTACAATGATTTCTTCAAACTGCATACATGACGAAGAACCTTTGTCTGCACTCTACCTGCACACGAAGCTCCTTCCTCTTCCTCGTACAACCGCTTGCATCCGATGGCCGGATCTTCCTCATCAAGAGACTCTATCTCTTCAGTCATAGTTGTTGCGCTGAAACAGATAGAACCGATCCTCTTCTCCAGTTCCGGCGATGCAAAAAACTTCGGCGATGTGGGTCCAGCAGAAGAACGGCGATGCGATCCCAAACCGTAGCAAAAAACTATCTTCTCCTGCCACGTTCTCTTCTTCCACACTCCTATTTCACAAACCAGAGCCCAGAACTTCGTGACCCACCAATCAGATGAACGATCAGCGGCCCTTTCGAAATCCGAATCAACGGGCCTCCTCCGATCATTCCCAAATTGCTCTGATACCAGTTTGTTGTGATATGGAGCCTACCAGAAGAGATCAATCACTCACAAGAAGAACATGAATTTACGTAGTTTGGCTTTTGGCTTACGTCCACGGGGAAGACGAGAGAAATCACTATGCAATCAGAGAGGTGTACATCCTAGAGACTCTGAGTCTCTATTTATAATATCAGCCTCGAACCCTGTTACACCCAAACCCAACTTTTAATCACAGTAGAACTACTATACTAGATCTACTTCTAATCAGAGTACATTTTGGGCAATCTAGGAGCCCGGTTAACAAAAACTTACTAATTTCTAATGAGCCATACAAACTAACAGTATCCGTAGATTAGTTAAGAATCGAACAATTAAATTAATTGCTTCGCTAAACGGTTATTGTTTATACTCTTTGGACAGTTATTGTACAATTACGGGGCAAGGAAAGTGGCCGTGGTCGGGGTGGGACTGATTGGATGTACTCCAAGTGAGTTAGCTATGTATAGCCCTGATGGTGTCACATGCGTGGATCGAATCAACAGCGCAATCCGGATATTCAATTCTAAGCTTGCAAACCTGGTACAAGATTTGAATAACAACTTAGACTGTGCGAAATTCACCTACATCAATGGTTACCACATTGTTGAGGATATCTTGCAGCGGGCCTCATCTTACGGTAATAATCTAAATGACCCATGTACTTATTTCTGGTTTTAGTTTGTCCGATACTTGGAATAATCTCCTTTTGCAGGTTTCACTGATAGAAATACAGGATGCTGTGGTGTGGGAAGGAACAACGGTCAGATTACATGTCTTCCACTTCAAACTCCATGCCAGAACAGAGATGAGTATGTATTCTGGGATGCTTTTCATCCAACAGAGGCTTTTAATGTGATCTTTTCCAGAAGAGCTTACAGTGCTGAATCCTCCTCTGATGCTTACCCAGTAGACATTCGCAGTCTCGCTCAACTTTGAAGACTGGAGATGAACTTTATGAATTGGTAGTAGTTCTTGGATGTAAAGTGCAATCATATACTAGTTTTTAAGGTGTGGGATCCAACCATGTATATGTATGAAGTAGAGTGTGTACTACATTTCATCCGCAAGGTCTTTATGTAAGATTATTTTCTTGAGTTTGAAAGCATGGTTTCTTACAGTTTAGGATTAGATTAGGACATGAATCATTGACTTTTTAGGATTTGGAGGATAATAGAAAATTAAAGAGTCATTGACTTTTTAGGATTTGAAGGATAAGATGAAGTTAAGAGTCATTGACTTAATAGGATTTGAATTAGTAGGGTGACGGCGGTGGGCTATTCATTTTCCATCTCTCCTTGATTCATTTTCCATTAAGGGGAGATTATTTAACGGGGTTTCAAGATTTATAAATAGTTAAACTCGCTGAGTCCAGATAGGTGATTAGATCAGGGTTCTTGGGACAGATATGTATCTGGTTGGGTCTTAATGTACCTGTCTCACTAATTCAGTGATAACTTGAGGAACAGTTTGGATGACCCAGTTTGGTTGCCAATTCAATTTGTCATCTGCACATGCCGGTGCTGAAGATGAGGTTTCTACATTTTTTTTTTTTTTGCCCAAACTCTCTTTGTAGGACAACACCATCTTTTTATTTGAGCCGGTTTCATAAGCAGGGGTGCAACTTGGGTAGTACAGGCCTGATATTGACAGAGGCCAAGAATTCTATTTGCAAAGCCCAAGCCTGGGTGAAGCCCGGACTAGAAAGCCCGAGCCTTAGACCATTTGCTGATTCGAGTCTGAGTGCAATTTGGTTATGCAGTGCCACCAAATTTCAAATCTCCGAATTCAGAAAAAAAAAGTTCTATATGTATCTAACAGACTAAAACACCTACTCCCAAAATCCAAATAAAAAAGATAAAATCCCCTATATTCAATTCAAATCCCTAATCTCCAAAAATGCAAAATTAAGAATTAAGAAAAGACCGTAAACAAAATCTCTCTAAGCGCCGTCAAGGTGGTGGCTCACTTGGTTTAAGCATTGGGTTCGCTCCCCAAGGGCTTGAGTTTGACTCGCACCCCTTGTGTTATCTGGATACTATATGTGCGGCCATGTATGTATGTCCATAAAATAGTTCCTTGCTTGTCAGAATCAGGTAACCCCTGCGCTAGGGAGGGATACCCTGCTTACTCATGAAAAAAACTCTCTAAGTCCCAAATTCAAAACTTAAACCAAACTAAAAACCAAATCTTCAAGAAAAAAATTTCCAAACTCTATATCGAATACCAAAACAGAATACTCCAAATAAAGAGTGTCCTACATCCCTAATAAAGTCCAATGGTAGGAGGTTTCAACCGGCCAACGATAAATTTAGGCCTCGGTCAGCCCCTTATAAAATTACTTGGTTGATAGTATTACATTTTGGGCTCGGACGGTTCAAACTCTCCATCTAGGGCTGTCAAAATGCCACACGACTCGTTAACACGACATAAACCCATACGATATTAACGGATTCGGATGGGCTCTTAATGGGTTCGGGCCGTTAACAGGTCAAACCTGCTAACATGTTCAATTAACGGGTCGTGTATGGATTAAACCAATAACCCATTAACAACCTGCTTGATCCGTTAAAATTTTTTTACTCCCTAAATATAACTAAAATTAATTTATATTCATAAAGAAGAAATTGAAATTTATTTTTTTATAGTGGGGCTTTAGGTGGGATCCACTTGAGATCCTTATTTACAGTTTCATGTGACTTATATATTTTTCTCCTTCTATTTTTGTATAATTTTTTTTTAATTTTCGAAATGACTTAATTACTTAACGGGTTAACGGGTTGAGTCGTGTAACCCGTTAAATTAACGGGTTGTGTTCGGGTTGTATTTTTTGACCTGTTAAGTTAACGGGATGAGGTGATTTTAACCTAAATTCGTTAACCCATTACCCGAATTCGTTAACACGACACAATTGACAGCCCTATTATGAGGCTTCAAGCATTATAAAGCTTGAAATCCCTTGGTTTTCTCCCTCCTCACAAGTGTGAGTCTTCCCTCCTTGCTGCGTGTGCAATGTCATCTTCTCACTTCTGCAAGTGCTCTTCTCGGGATGCGGGGGTGCCCAGTCGCTCAGCGGTCCTAGCCCCACTTTCCCGGGGTACAAAAGGGGAAAAAGAAAAAAGCATCATAAATCCTATTTACATACTGAGCCAGAAAATCAGGGTGGAGCCACAATGGGCATAAAATGTGCTGCCCAAACTATCCAATATGCACTGGGCTCAAATCTGGTCCAAGGTTAGCCAGGCCAAAGTACTGCCCTGTTCCCAGCTGACAACCAAAAGAAATGCAAAAGATCAAAAGAATGAGGTTTAGCTATTTATCAAAATTTAAAGAAGACAAAGCAATAGCTATCCTCTTGCATTGTGTAAGATTAATAACCTTGAACAATGCCATCATCATTTCCATGAACCATATTTTATCTAATTGGAGTTGGCTACGTGCTCCAAAACATCACTCAAATTTGACAAGCCTTTATTCAAGTTTGGGACTGACACATGTCAAAGAAAGAAGGGATGGAGAAAAGCCAAAATTGGAGAACCAAAGGGGTTGTCAATAATAGGCAAATGAGGGGCCGCCTTAGTTCTCAAATGAAAAAGAATGTATAGGACAAAAAGATCCCTAGATTTCCTAAGATAATTTATCAATCAAGTACTCCACACTTTTTTGATTTTCTGAAAATCACTTCTCTGTCCCTAGATTTAGTTTTAGTCATGTTTTCATTTCTAGTCCACCAAGTATATAACATCCAGTCGTTTTACCCAAAAAAAAAAGAGTATATAACATCCAGTGACCTGTCAACAAAGAAGAGTTCAATCCTTCCCTTACATACACATGTGGATGTTATAGACTAATCTATACAGCTGATGTTAGGATCACTTTTGGTATCAGGTTTGGATTCCTCACTTCCCTGGAACTGGGCTTTCTTCACTAAGGATTTGTATAGTCGAGGATTATTAAGGTCATGTTTGGTGAGAGGTGACGAATTTGAAGAATTGAGGATTTTACACCCTTCCTCTGGTTTCAGTGTGCTGGATGTGGTGGTAGTCAGACCTTTGAGAATCCTCAGAAATGAGTATCTCAGATGGCCCAGATCTGATTTACCATTGCAAAATGCAGGTTTTCCACGAATTTTTCGAAAGCAGAAATCTTTTCCCCTGGAAGGATGCTTTGAAGATGATTAATACCTGATTCGTATGATACTACAGATGGACACAAAGAATGATATTCATGACAGTGAACAATAAATAGTTCATCGGTTAGATGGTGTGGATCATCTCATCCAGCTGCCAACACTCATGATTAGGCAATCCACGGAATGTACCACTTGCTGTCACATCCCCAAAATACAGCCAAGGGATAACCTAAAAAATAAGAATAAATATTCATTTTCATGTGTTTAATGCAACACAAGCTCCCAAATATGAACCCACAAAATTTCCGAAAACATGATGAGTCGTAATAAAATATTTACGGAAGCATTAAACCAATTGGTATAAATATCCAAAAATTAAACCAACACATAACTACTGAATATTTAAAATTTAAAGTTTCCAAAATAACTTAAATAAAATATATTATGGAATTAAATCAACTAAGGACTCTAAGATGTTGATCTCTCATGAGCGGACTTAGACAGCTCTATAGCCATCTTCGGTTCAATCGCTTGAAACATTTGACCATCCTCCGTAGGGTAGGGGTCGGTATTTATGCACCAATAAAAAAGTAAACAGCAAGTACGAAGGCATAATTCATAAATAAAACATAAGATCAATGTGAGTAAAGACAAGTAATAATCACAAGAGATTAACAATTGAACAATGATGAAAAGAACGTACAACCAAAATCCATTCTACACAATAGAGCAATAAAATAATCACACAGAAGCACTGCTACTGTTTTGGGTGGTTGGCCTTAACTATAAAGTGGGAAAACACGTTTGAAGGCCGACGGTCATAAACCGGTTCGTAATTGCAGGCCGAATAAACCGGTTCATAATCATAGGCCGGATAAACCGGTTCGAAATTCGGATATTACAGTGTCCGCACACATCGAAAATGCAGTCGTTCGAATATCACCCAATAATATACATATCATAGTAAAATATACTTGATGACTAATAATGCTCTTGACACAGAAACCTAGTCAAAGTGAATTGTTGGCTGCACAATAATCCACAATCGAATACAAATCAAATCATTCAATTAAACCTCCACAATAACTCAATCGAGTGCCAGGCCACATCACGATCCATATCCAATCAACATAGGATATGCAACTAATAGGCCAACATTAATCTTAATAATGTATGCAAACCCGAAGATCAAGAAATAATCACAAGCCAATCCTAAGGTCAAAGATAAGGTCTTGTACCTAACAACTATAAGAATCTCTAATAAATAAAAGATCAACGCACCCCTTCTCAATCAAAAGTGCATAGACCCAATTAAAGGTTTTCCAATAGAGATGTGTTGATCTCAAATCTACTAGGATTTCCCCGAGGTCATACGAAATACTAAACCCCACATTAGTAATACACCGTTTGCCCGGACGGTATTTCCTCAGGTCCAAAGATCCAATTAATAAGGTATAAAAATATAATTTTAATGTATTAAAGCCAAAGATATAATTTAAAATTTAATTTGTAACTAATAATAACTGTGTGGGGGGATATTTCCTCCCTCAAACTTACACCAGGAATTCTGGACAGTCCGCCCGAAGTAAACTGCCAAACTTGGCCGAGCTCAGGATCTGGCCGAACTCAGGTTCTGGCCGAGTTGCCTGTTGTGGCCGAGCTCAGGTTCTGGCCGAGTTGCCTGTTGTGGCCGAACTCAGGTTCTGGCCGAGTTGCCTATTCTGGCCGAGCTCAAGTTCTGGCCGAGCTCAGGTTCTGGCCGAGTTGCCTATTCTGGCCGAACTCAGGTTCTGGCCGAGTTGCCTATTCTGGCCGAGCTCAAGTTCTGGCCGAGTTGCCTGTTGTGGCCGAGCTCAGGTTCTGGCCGAGTTTCCTATTCTGGCCGAGCTCAGGTTCTGGCTGAGTTGCCTATTCTGGCCGAACTCAGGTTCTGGCCGAGTTGCCTATTCTGGCCGAGCTCAAGTTCTGGCCGAGTTGCCTGTTCTGGCCGAGCTCAGGTTCTGGCCGAGTTGCCTATTCTAGCCGAGCTCAAGTTCTGGCCGAGCTTAGGTTCTGGCCGAGTTGCCTGTTCTGGCCGAGCTCAGGTTCTGGCCGAGTTGCCTATTCTGGCCGAGCTCATGTTCTGACCGAGCTGAAGCTGCCTGTTCTGGCCGAACTCGAATTGCCTAACCTGGCTGAGCTGACTAAAAAGCCATGACATCGGCCTCATATAACTCATGAGTATTGCTAGAAGAGCTTTTTTGGAAATATTATTAAAGAAAGCAAAAGCAATCGGTAAAATGCCCCTTGGTTTCGGTCTCGGTGGCAGGTGTATCTCTATGCACTGACAAACACGTCATAGAACGTGTAAATAAGACAAAATGCATTTATGTCTCCACAACCTTATCCCTGACAGAGCACCACCGCCCATGCATCACGTATGGCCCGATGGGACAGAGTGGGCTGTGAGGGAACATAAATTAAGGACACGTGGGCTATGATAGCATCACTGGCACAGACAGCTGGACTAGGAGGGGACAGCCACTCAAGTACTTGCCCCAAAGTCCACTCTCCTCCTCTATAAATACAGAAGCCTTCAACAGGTAAAAGGATGGCTATCCACATGCTGGTACGCCATCTCCTCTCAAACTCCATCTCCTACCTCTGCTTAGTCCTGCAACTGCAACTAACAAAGGCATCGGAGAGCCCTGTGCTGCCCAAGCCAGGGTCCTCTGACCTTCTTCTTTTTCCCCTTTTAGGTTCAAGGCAGGCAGCGATTCTTCTATCATCATCAGGAGCTGCAATCTCCATCCTCCTCCGGTGAGTCTCAAAATCACTCCCCCCGGGTTTGTGAATTTTTGTGTACTTACAATAACAATTTTAGTTTATGATTTTAGAAAACCCGAGGATTCCATCTATGACCTTTTCTAAGTTCAATTCTTTATAAAATAGGCCAAAAGAGTTCTAATTTAGTTTTATAAAACAACCAGGGTCTTTTACCAAATTTCCAAAATTTCAAGGGCCAAGTAAATAATTAAATAAACTCAATGTCACATGGGATGACACCATCAGTCATCACCATTCTCCCTCCTATCTCCACACTCACACGTCATTATCTCTTCCACACACAAAATCCCACTTTTATCCATACACTGACAGACCACCAAACTCTTAATTAAAGAAGGTGCCCAGGTTAAAAACCCTCCATCCAAAACGTGTCCAGCCATCACTCTTTCTTTTTTTTTTTCTTCATTCACGTCAATTCTGGGCTACAAGTCATCACTTTTTCCCTTTCCTTCCTTTCTTTATTCCTCCTGCAAGTAAGGGCACGTTTGGTAAACCACGAAGAATCCTCTAAATAGAGGATTCTCTCCATCTCCAAAGAAGTCTATAATCCTCAAGTATGATTCCCAATGAAAGTTCCATGTTTGGATGGAGGGAGGATTCCTACAACGAGTAGAATGTATGATCCAATTGATATTTTTACAAATTTCTCAAGATAAAGTAAGGATCAATGGTTGAAATTTGGTCACCTTACCGTGTTTGACCGTCCCGAACTAATGACTGGTTTCGATCATGATTTTGGACCCCACAAGAACCAGAAGATTTGGAAAAAGGACTGTTTTTTATTTCCCATTTTCAAAATTAGTGTAAACAGTAAATGTTTTGGCACATATCTCGAGATATAAGAGGAATCAATGGATGAAATTTGGTCACTTTGCCGTGTTCGACCCTCCAGAACTAATGACCGGTTTGGATCTTGATCTTGCACCCCACATAAACACAAAAATGAAAAAAAAAACGGACTATTTTTATTACTGTCTTCAACATTAGTGTAACAGTCAGACGTATTTGGCACATATCTCGAGATATAAGAGGAATTAACGGTTGAAATTTGGTAACCGTGCGGTGTTTGACCTTCCAGAACTAATGACCGGTTTGGATCTTGATCGTGGACCCCACATAAACCCCAAAAAGAGAAAAAACGGACTGTTTTCAATATTAGTTTGAACAGTAATGACTTTTGGCACACATCTAGAGATATAAGATGATTCAACGGCTGATATTTGGTGAGGTGGCTGTTTTGGAGTTTTTAAAGGTGACTAACGGTTTGGATCTTGATTAGGGAATCTAAAAGGTACATTCCCAAAGTAAAAACTTATTAGGGCCACATTATCTTCACTGTGCATTACCTATACCTTATCGTCACTGTCGCTGACGGTTTTGCAAATATCTAACGATCTAAGATGAATCAACGGCTGAATTTTTGTGATATAGCCGTTTTGAACCTTCTTAACACTTTTATCGGTTCAGATCTTGATTGTGGGTCCCATAGAAACCAAACAATGCGAAAAACCGGTCTGCTCCATATTAACGCCCCAAACACTGTAGCTCCGCAAATCCTCTTCCGCGTGGATTCTGGGGATCCGATGGAGGGGTGTCTGACTCGTAAAATAATTGGAAAGAGAGAATCCTCTCATCCATTAACCCCTTTTCCACGCGGATCCAAACGTGGGTTTTCCACGGGATCGCGGAAAAAAGGAGGAAATCCGCGGCGAGGATGTGTGCCAAACGTGCCCTAAAAGTCACACGTCTTCCTCCGTTCAACACAGAACTTCTTTCTTTGATGAAACTCATCGCCTAAAGAAACTGGGCCACTCAGATTGGGTCCCACTGATCAAGAGTCAAGATCAGTTCCCACCAACATGGTCGCCCATGACCCCTCAACAAGATCTATGGTCCAGATTGCCATTAATGGCCCACCACGACCCCACAACCTCCAAAAACGAAAATACTTTTTTTTTCTCTTTGCCACGCCGTCAACCCCCTTTGGGTCGTTGGATGGTGGACCAAATAGGGCCCACTTCACACGGGCCTACCATCCCTATGGTCTTCCGTGGGTCCACTACCAAATCTACAGTCTTGATCAATCATCAGTGGGGTCCACCTGGTCCCACAGCCAATGCACAGTAATAATGTCTCATGTGACAGGTCCGGTCTTGTCCTCTTTGGTTTTCAATGGGTAATCCATCTACCTTCACCTTCACGTACAAATCTTCAGAATCATTTAAGTTGATAAAGGTTTTTGAAATCCAAACAAAAGTACCGTGGGCAATAGCAGTTTAAAATAATGCAATAGTAATATCAATTTGAGAAAATCGATTGAGTCATCCCCAAATCTCTGACCTCATTGCAAAACAAAATCGCATAACCACATTATCTTATGAAAAAGGGCATCAAAGGGTTTCTACATGCATCCACACACAAATCAATAAGGAACACCAGCATTAAATCTACAAATTATGATTAAGTACTTGACTGCGTTCCGCGGTTGAGGGAGACGGTCTAGAATTCCTATTGCCAAAGCTCAAAGTGCTAACTCAGAGAAAAGTTGGAAGAGAGAGAGAGTTGTTTGTGAAAATAAAAGAGTGTTGTGGTGGTGTATAAATAGAAAATAAGAATAAAAGTTGTGATCTGACTTAAATTCTAAAGGGCATAGAGTTTGTGTTCTAAATATATAGGAGTTTGGATTATAGAAGAATTATACTGCTAAACTGGGCATGGGTTAACTATGGGTTAAAATACCTATCCAACAAGCCTAACTTACCAAACCTAAGCCTAACGTGGTCCCCACTTAGACTAATAACGTATTTAACTAAAATACAATCAATTACATAATAATACTAAAATAAATATATATATATATATGTATAAATTAAAACGTCACACTTTCTGCTCCTCACTGTATTGTGTGGATGGGGGAGGCTAAAAATAAGTACATCAAACATATATATAATCATCTAGTAATATAAGTTACAAAGATATAATCATTATCCAACAACTAGACAGCACAAGAGTCTTTTGATCACTGCAAGGATGAAGATACTTAGGCTCTCCTTTGGGTAGAGTTCAATCTCTTGGACTTTGCTTTAACAACGCAAATTAAGACCGGAGACTTTCAAGCGAAAAAATACTTATAATCCAGCTCTTGAAGGAAGCTTTATAGAATATCAACTCTTCCAACATATTATCTACAACCAAAGTTAAATGAGTCAAAAAAAAAAAAAAAAAAAAGGATCAATGTAAGAATTAAACGCAAGCTCTATGTGAAACTAACATCATGAAATCATACATTCAGATATTTGACCCACAAATATACCATGAATGTATCATTGCATGAATTCAGTCATGTACTTTTATTTATGTGTTTCTTGGGAGAAAAATGGAAAATAATTACCCCAGGTGGAGAGCGGTTTGATCATGGTTGGAGTAACCGTGATGGGGTTCCAAGAGGTTCACATATAGGAAGTTCCGAGAGTCAAATGCAGGCATTACTTCATATTCATGTGCTGGCAACACATTCATAATATTCTGTTGGGCTCTCTCATTTTCAGAAATCTGAAATGCACGAAGTTACTAATAATCTGAAATGCACGAAGTTACTAATAATCTGAAATGCACGAAGTTACTAATAATCTGAAATGCACGAAGTTACTAATAATCTGAAATGCACGAAGTTACTAATGATAGATAGATAGATAGATAGAGAGAGAGAGAGAGAGAGAGAGAGAGAGAGAGAGAGAGAGAGAGAGAGAGAGAGAGAGAGAGAGAGAGAGAGAGACCTTTGCTCGGAGGTACATGTTACTGTTTTGCAGATCAATCTCCTGCATAGTATATAAAAATAAGAAAAATCATCTAACCAGGTATCGATCCAAAGCTCTATCCTTTTTCAAATAAGGTTGGTGGTCCACATATTAACAATTGTGGAAACTGATGGAACTTCCCCACGAATGGCATAAACCCCCAATTAGACCAATGGAATCCACATGTTGATTATTAGCTATCAGATTCTGAACATTTTACTTTTCCTCCCTGTTAGTGCTATTGAATTGTTCCACTGATAATGCAAGATGGTCGCCATCATCATTCATCTCAAGGTGACAACAACGATGATGATGTAGACAATCTGGATGCCATATGTTTATTCCATGTGCGGTGGATTTGGTGCAACTAAGAAGTACTTTGACAACTACGCATAAATTCTTTGGATTGTAATTAAACTCATTGATATGCATTGGCAGATGTTTAAAACTTTAAAAGGAAAAAATCATCGAATTTGAGCCAATGTGTGAGATCTCTAGTTACCCTTTTCTGCATATACTCAATTTCAGCAAACAGCAGCTCATTCTGTCAAAACCATGACCACATTAAGAGAGCATATGAGAGACTAAAAGGATATGCTTATTAAACTAGAGTTTCTAAAAATGATGATCAAACCTTTTTTGATCTGATTCTGCTAATGCCTTTCTCCAGTCTAGTTTCCAGCTGCTTGAGCTCCTTAACATTCATGGCGCTAAGAGCCTCACCCATCAAATGCCTGTATATACCTTACTTATAATTCACAATTGCAAATTGTCCAATAATGAGCAATAATGCCTACCAATTACCTGTTAGCATTCTGTAAAATCCCAATTTGTTGCCGTAGTTTTGAGGCTTCTTGTTGGTAGTACTGACATGGGAAAATGAATACATGGGGTTAGAAAATATCTATTCAAATCTTACAAGTTGGAATTTTAAGCCAAACTTCTAACTGGCAGTTGATGTATCTCTAGTATTTATAATAATGAATATGTTTGTTCTTAGATCTAAAAACTTGTTTTTCTGCCTTTTCTTAAGATAGGCATAACAGGAAGCTGGTGTGTTTATCTCCCAAAGGAAAAATGCAAGCATTCAAGATTAAAGAACCATCCCCTTAACTCCCTAAGTGAGCACTATTTCATGATGTCCAGATGCAACCACGAAATTTCTCACAGTCGTACTTTTTTTATTTTTGGGACAGATCTATGAACAAATATCAGGTTGATCTCATTCTATGCATTCTAGCATCTATCACAGAGGTACACCAGTAGTATACGTGACGATTTCCTTCAGTTCGTCTGCAACTTTTTCTTTCCTTTCTTTTTTAACAGCCGAGGGGGTTAAAACCCACTAGAGATCCCATCACAGGGGAGATAACATCCCCTCCCGCTGAGAGAAGCTCCATCCCTAGAGAAACATACCCGGGGGAAAGAAACTCCATCCTCGGAGAAATAACAACCGCTATTGAACCTAGGGTTTAGTCCCTAGGCGGTAAGGTGAGAAATAAGGTTCAGCCGCAACTTAACACTCACAATGTCAAATCAGCCAAAAAACGGTATCGTAAAATAGGATGGAACCAATTATACTCATTGGATCATCTAATACAAAATCACCTGAAAGAACTGAAATTGTTAAAATACATCACTAAGAAGGCTGGAGGCTCAGATGAATCAGATCAAAAGTACAAAGAAAATGAGTCTGATATTGGAAAGAACAATTCTTGGATTACCAATAGGGAAAATTTTAGACAACCTGAAGCGGATTGGGAGTAACTTTTTCAGATTGTATATCCAAAGCAATTCAACTAGGAGATATCTGGTTGAATTGAAATAAAAAAATGACGAACAAGTAAACGATAGGCGCCCTGATTTCTGGTTTCAGACTAGATTGTGGGATAACTAGCACTGATGCAGCCTCAGTTTGTTTGTCCTGAAGATTCAATCACATTTAGCTCATATAGACAAGAAACCAACAGGTACAATTCATTTATGGCTCTCCACTCTGATTTTGAACATATTCGCAGGCATCTTCATCCAACTGCGTTTTCCACAGTTGATGTTGCTCTCTCTGAAGTAATTGCAAAAGGAGGGATGTTCTCCTATGACCAGACTACATAGTTATCATATGCAATTCAGATCGTCGGGCCCACTTAGATGCCTACTTATAAGTGGGGGTAGGGTACCTATATGCAGTCCAGTTAGTGGTATTTTATATACATTACTTATTTTTATTATATGCGTTACTTTTCTTTTTTGCTTGAAGGCAAAGTATAGTATAAAAGGAAAAAAGAATACTAGGGCCAAAGCCCCAAAAGCTTCAGAGAAGCGACAGAAAAAGCACCAAGGAGCCAAAAATAAACAAAAGTAACTGAATGTATTATATGTGTTACTTGAGCACAAATTTTTATGCTTGAAACAATCTTGGGGCATATATATATTACTGAGGCCCTTCCACTCATTCCCCTGGTCAGAGAATTTGGAGGTTGAGACTTCTACTAAACACTTCCTATTCATGTTCACATCCCTGTCCACAACCACCCTGAAAAGTAATGTTTCTTTCCTGTCATTGGTTGTAAATTTATTTCATGGATAAGTGGAATAAGTGAGACAGCAATGAAGAAGTTAAGAGTCTACAACAATATAAGTAAGAATTTCATGTCATCAACACAACCGATAGTACCTAGTACAACACCATAATGTACATTGTTTGATATATGGAATTTACATTTAAAAAAAAAAAAAAAAAGCCCTTACCTGAGTACTAACTTCCGAAATAGAACCAGAATTTGAGGTGTCTGCGCTTGCCTTCTTGTATCGCTCAATCGTTGCCTTAACACTGTGTAGGATACCGAAGGTGCTAAGTGTAAGAATAAGGCTCTAATTCTTGTCATAAAGGAAGTGTAAAGCCCACTAGTTATCAAAGGGAAACCTAGTACACATCAATGTGCTCACTCGTGATTGAAAAGAAAAAAAAAATGGCGATGCTATTGACACAATATCAAATGTTAGATATGCTTTGAATTAATTACATGGGAGTTTGGAAAGAAACACAAGCAATATGAGTAACCCAAGAAGGTTTAAGATACCAATAGAGTTAGCAATAGGATTCCATCTCTTCACTTGGGTTGTAACATGAGAAAATGGTGGAAAAAAAGGTTAAATGCCCTTTGAGTTAGCTTATTGATGCCACACAAGAGGTGGTCTCCTTGTAAGCATCTGCAGTTTGGAAGGCTCAGTTTTAGATGCATTTGAATTAAGAATTTCCTTGAAGCATGTCTTTGCATCTCTTTAGAAAAAAGTGTTATCATCAGAAGGAAATGACTCAAAGCAGTGCTCCCATGAGAAGTCATTCCTTAGATATATAGTTAGAAGTTGTATTAGAAGTTACTTTTAACTGTGACCAAGTAGAAGGAAGTTGCACTTGGGAATCTCGTCTGAAAAGACAGGTTTATTTTTAGATTGAGTTATGCTCCCAATTTGACCTTTTTCTCTTCTTTTAGCTGTCCATAGTACTCTTTCAAAATTGAGAGCGGTAAACCAAAAGACTTTAATTGTGATCCTGTATGTTATAATTGTTCAAGAGAATCCATTCTGTTTGCTATTAATACTTTGATTGTGGACTTCTTCACAATGTGATTGTGGAGAAACATTTTAAATCCAAAGTGTGGCCTACAAGATGAATGGATAATGTAAAAACTTATTAATTATTTTTTGAACCCAAAGAGAATTCATTCCACTTAAAAGAGAAACCATACAAAACGAGACCAAAACATCAATAGGCAAAGCAAGGTATAATTTCATGGACAAATAATTTGATTGTTAGGGTGACTTGATCCCACTTATTAGTAGAAGAAATAGGCAAACCAAGGTGTGAACATCACCAAAGAAGCTGTAATGACACTTGGACATTTTATACTAAAAAGTTAACTAGACCACTTACATTGTTGGCTATCAATCAGATTCACTTAGATAATTTGATTAAGGTGTCCATCTTAGCCTTTAGTTCGTGAAGACTGAAATAGTTGAGGCATGTAAACTCTGACTAGCCAATACATCCCAAAAGTCTAAGTTGTTCGGAACTAAAAGACAAATTTACTTAAAAGATCTCTATTAAGAGATTTCCAATCTCCAAAACGGTTATTTGGTCCTATCCTATGCATGGTTCATCTTCATACCTGTAGCGGCCAAATCATCTTCAATCAAAGCTTCCACAAAGCTAAAAGGGCAACAAAAATAGGAGTTCTAGTAGCAGGAAGTTGATTATAGTGATTTAAGGTCGTTATAAAAGGAGTTATTTTTTAAAACTTTATGATCTTGAATTGTTATTTTGATGATTAATTTTCCTGGGAGAGTTGTCATCCAAAATGTTCATGAAATGTGGAGACTTGAAATTACTTGAGTTCTTACTGAAAGTCTCTTACTAAAATTACTGAAGATGACTACGTATATATTAACAAATCCCCAAAGGATTTGGGTTCGTTGGCAGTTTTTGTAAGCCTCCCTTCCTTTTTTTGGTTTCCTGTTTTTCTGTTTGGGGGTATTTTTGTCTTGTTTTCTTCCTTCTATACATAATTACCATTAAGCAAAAAAAAAAAAAAAAATCCCCAAAAGAAGCATTGTGAAATCCTCTATACAAAAATGAATCTCTTTACGGCATCTCCCACACCCCGGTAATTTACTTCTTTGTTGGGAGGGCTTCTGCTATGTTTGCTTTTGCATATTGAGTTTCCACCATAAAATTTATCTCTTAATACGCAATTGAGATGCATCATTAAAACACTCCCATTTTAGCCAAAGCCCTCTTACGGTTTGTTCCTTATTTGGCTCGCATCTTGAGTTTACTGGCGAGCATCAATCACCACAAAATCTTGTGTATCAATTTTTCGAAAATGTTTGAATTCTTTCCACCTAAAATGTTGTCCTCTTAATGTTTACATAAAAAAGGTCTTATGTTCACTTAAAAGCTAATTCCACAAAACCCTATTAATTAAAGCTTTTTCTATTTTCTTATCCTCTATTTAGTTTCTCATATTTTATAAAAAGTTCATAGTTTGGAAATAGAGAAAAGGTTAATATAAGTATGTCAGGCCTTCCCTTTCCTTTTGCTTTTCCATTGTTTCATTTTTGGGAGTTCCCTTTGCATTCCGTGTATCTTCTTCTCTTCTTAATCTACTTTTACATTTTGGCAAAAAAATAAAAAATAAAAAAAAATTGTTTTTGAAGAAAGAATCAATAGTGCTCAGAGCACATTTAAAAAAAATCTTTCTAAACTCTGAGGAAGTATTCTAAAGGGTGCTTTATCAAATGGATGAAGAGTTAAATGGTAGAAATTCATAAGGAATCATCAATTCCCTAACTATTCATCCCCATAGGGTGAAGAGTAGGTAGTAATTAACTACCGTAGTGAGTATTATGTTTTTTCATCCTAGCTAAGAGATACAACTAGAGTATTTTACATAAGCATAATGAATCCTAAAGGGCTGTGTACCCTTTTAAACTACCCTGCTCTGATACCACTTGTTGTGTGCGTGTGTATAGAAGCGTGAATCACAGTGATCAACAATCAATCACACAACAAAGAAAATCACATGGAGATTTATGTGGTTTGGCAAACTCGCCAACTTTCACGGAAAAGAACACTTTCCTCCATTCAGTCCCACGTGGCTCGGAAAACGATGACATCAACGGGAGATAGAGCTCTTATCTATTTAACTACATCACAGAGTATAGGGCTTCAGATTACATCAACATATAATTTTCACTTTCTGGGCTTATAAGAAACCCTTTCTTAGTCCCAAAAAAGCCCCGGTACAATTTCCAAAACAACCGTGACCATAAATCTGGTCATTGGCCAACCCAATCAGCCAATCCGTTAATCGCGAAATACAAAACATAAACCCAATAACCCCACCTAACCAAATTACCTGAAGTTGCTATTTGCCTATACTCCTTGATCCTCCTAATTCATGATATCATATATGTAACAAGGAACTACATGTACTTTAAGGGTTTTGCAACCCAATAACCCCACCTAACCAAATTACCTGAAGTTGCTATTTGCCTATACACCTTGATCCTCCTAATTCATGATATCATATATGTAACAAGGAGCTACATGTACTTTTAAGGGTTTTGCCTTTTATTGACATATCCCTTATCACGAATTTCTGTATACTTATTCTAAGTTATTTATTCAACATGCAAAACTAACATCATTTTTAGTTTCATTTTACAATATTATAAGGATTTTATGTTAATTAGGTTATTTTTAGTTGGCAGAGGGAGATTAAAAAGAAAACGAAAACGAAAGAGAGAAAAAGATTCATGTTGTTCCAAAAGTAATGTATTCAACTTCCTGAATGATGTGGTCAAAATTATGCTCCCTCAGTTTTTATGTTGGATTTTCATTAACCACAACATTTACTAGATCTAAATCTAGTATTTTCTAAGCGCTAAGTAGCTATTTCACTTCCCCTCTGTTCATTTTCTTTTGTGTTTTTGTTTAGCCTGTTTGGCTTTGGGGGGTTTTTGCCCTTGTTTCCCCCTCCTTTTCTTCTAATATAAAGCTTACCATTTAGCAAAAAAACTTGCTATTTCACTTCAAACAATTTTGACTTGAATAATTCTTAGGGATCAAATCTCACTAATTATGAGTTTTTAAATCATAACTATTAACAAGACAGTATGAATAACACGAATCTGTACCTCAAGCAACCTTTTATAAGTGCATTTACAAATAATAACTTTCATGGCTCTTTACTTGAGAACCCTTTTCTAGAACTCCATTAATTCCATTTCTTCTTAGAACTCTGACTAAAGGGAACGTGTTAGTTTTGATAAGAACACAATTATACTTCCTATTGAATATTGTTAACAATTAGAAGTACACACAAAAGCTTTTAAGGAGTAATACTGAAATACATTAAAGTGAAATTATATATCAAAATACGAACATAAGGGACAAGTTAGAATTAAGCTGATCTTGCTGTACCTCTATAAATTTACTTCAATGCCCATTATATTAGAGCAACTGTCACTGATTTAGTTTGTCAGCGAACTTCCTTTTTTTTTTGTTTGTTTTGTTTTGTTTTGGTCCTGCACTTGGTAGGGATTACATCTCCTATTATGTGGATTAACATTAATCCTTGATATCACTAAGTAGATTCTCCTTCATGTATGCATGCCCTTCTTACATAGATGTATACATTAATACCTTTTTATCTACTTTTTTCTTCTTGTTTTACATTGCTCAATTGAGTCCATAAAATTTAATTTGGAAGCAATTCAGTTGATAAAATTTGGTTTGAAAAGAATTATGACGCACTTTGTTATGTACACCAAGCCCTCATTAAAATCACAGAAAACTCTTAATATTCATCTGAATAGTTTTTGTCTCTAGCCCTCTTGTCATTGGCCAAATACCAACAGCAAAACCAAATAGATGATCTTATGTATTCATATGATGTTTCATTTTATTGTAGTTGCCACTCGTATATCCATAATTGAAAATGGATATCATCATCTCTAGTAGAATCAACCTTATTTTATTGGCAGTCTTTAAGTTATGTCCACATTCTATTGATTGATGATAGTTCTTTCCTCTTTGATCAGCCATAATGGAAGTGGTCTTTGTGTTATGGCTTCATTAACAAAAAAAAAAAAAAAAAAAAAAAAAAGGAAAAAAGGACTTAAGAGTGTTTGGATAATTTCCTTGTGAAGCCTTGTCAAGAGGCTAGAGGTTTAACATGATCACACAATCTGAAGATATCCATTATATCTTATTAACATTGTATGCATACGAACTTTAGGGGCTGTTTGCATAAATCTTATAGAATTTCTCAAAACTCATAGTAAATAGGATTTTATCAATCTGATTAAAAGAAAGGATTTTTATCAAGAGACTACTGGAATGAAAGGTTCAAGGGGTCTATTGTGGAGATCAACGCCAATGGAATCATCACTTTCCTAACAATTAATGTCCTAGGGTGATGGTTGGATTGAAGAAGAGATCTTTTGATGTTCCTCTTGGATATATTAACTTTCATTGTTTACTTTTTATCGCTTTCATTAAAAGATAATGCTTAGAAGTCCTAGAAATTCAATTATAATATATTAAAGTTAAGGGTTTTGAAGTTAATTTTGACTACAACGGCTGATTTTAATGTGAAGTCATTACCCATCTTCTATAAATAACTTATTTTATCCTCCCACTTCCAACATGTAATTGTATTCTAACCACTCAAGTATTCTCTGTTTTTACTTTTTGCAACAACTATACTTTCATTATAAATATAATTCTCTTCTTTTCTTCCTACTCTACTTCTCCTATTGCATTTCTATTTCAAGGACTTTTAGATTGAGAAAAAAGATGCTCTCTTAATCTTCTCTTTTATTCTCTTTTTAAATTTTACGCTTTCATCTAAACCAAATCACCATACATAGTGGCACCGATTATTATACTAATATTAATTATAATAAAGTGACCATAACAAGGATCCCATTCCCTCCCACCCCTGAACACTGGTGCTCAGCAATGCTCACCTTATGCTGTTGTGGGCCCACCAGACCATAGACTCCCATGATCGATCAAGCCACTTCATCAGATCACCCATTTCAAATCAATAGTCCAATCCATCGATACATCCAAAATGAGTTTCATTCCTCCCCCCACTTTCATTAAATTGTACCCTGAATCACCCTTTTTCCATAAAAGATATAGAACAAAGCCCCCACCCCCAACATTCTAACCCAGATCACACTTCCTGCGTGTCACATCCAGTCACACTAAACCACAAGCAACTGATGAAGCCCAAGTACCTAATAAAGCTAGCTCTGACCAGTCTTACATGCTCAGACATACTTCAGTTGTCTCTCTCAACAGGTACAAGGTGACCTCCATTTCATATTGGCATGAATGAATCAAGCAAAATCTTCATTGTCCAAATCAAGGGCCGCAATCATTAGCGAGTCTAAATCATTCATTTCATTGCCTTAATCCAAAAGAGTGAAATCTGATTCAATTGGGGGCGATGACCCATCTAAAATGGGGCCCGCTATTCGAATGTCCCTGATCAAATGAAAAGCATGCCAAATGCATGCATTATACAATAAGTGCACACACATCCAGACTGCCAAACCTTGAGATACAAGATAGCCAATAAAATTCCAAAAATGTCTCTTTTCCGATATTTCGGAACCCGCCAGGCATCCGAAAAAGGCGATCCTCCATACCTTAGTTTCGTCGAGCATTGATTGGTCGGGCACTGCCACGCTGGCACACGATCCGACGATATCATTGGCCGGATCACGAACCGGACACGTGGACACCATACCCATTTACCCGGCATACAAACCACCGGAACCCGCTCCTTTACCCGCCTCGGGACCCGTGAAACCCGCCTGCATTCCCATCGGACCGGTCCTTTCTGATGCACCGCGGAACATCTATCAAACTCCCCAGGCTCAGAAGCCGCCCATTGGCTCTCCCTACTAGACCGTACTCTTTTTCTCTTCCTTCAACATCTCCCCAGAGAGAGAGAGAGAGAGAGGAGAAAGACTAGTCTGCAATTTTTCTTCATAAGCTCTTGATTCTCAACTTTATTAGCACTACCCCAGAAGGCCACTTTGCAATATGGAGTAAAATCTGAGCATAAGCTCTGACTTGGGCCTATTCTCATTGGTGGGGTGTTTACAATTCCTTGTATACCAATGAAAACTGGAGGAAGGAAAGAGAGCCTAGAAAGAATTGAAGAAGGAGAAGAGGAAAGGAAACAACACCCACTGAGGAAATCAAGCTAGCATCCCATTCTGACAGGAGAAATGAACTGAAAAATCACATGTCATGTGACGCAAGGATTCTCATTTCTCACTAAAAACACATTGATACAAAGGACTCAATGGGTAAAAATAAAAACTGGGTCTTTCCTTGCTAGAATCACTTTAAAATGATTTGGGGTGGTGGAACCCTAGAAACCCTAATCTGGGTTGATCTTCAATTTTCCTTTTTGTTGTAAGAAGTGACGTTTAATTTTAGGAAGTGTCAAGTTGGGAGTACTATCGGCTTAGGAATGGGCTAATGAGAGCGTGACAGCTTTGTAGATGGGTTTCTTTAGCTGATGGGTGACGTGAAGGAGAGAGAGAAGAAGATAGAGAGGAGGGAACAAACAGGAAGAGGAATGAGAGCTGAGAAAAAAAAGAGAGGAAATGGCAATGTTAAAAACAACACACAAGGAGGCTAATACTACCACAGCTGCATGAATCCCAAGTGCTTCTTTTTACCACTTTTACATTTACACCTGATACCCTAATAGATTTCTTCATCTACCCATTAAAGCAACCCAAAAAATAAGAGGGAAAGTAACAGAAAAAATGCAGAAGATAGCTCAACTTACCCTAGGAAGAAAAAAAATAGGGTAGAAAAGGGGAAAGACCCAAGTGAAGATTTGTCAAACTGAATCTAAATCCTTGACATTTTTCTGCTTTGCTTTTGGATATATATATCAGAAAAGCACAAACAGATCCCTAAACTGGTAGAAATATGGCATTTTTAAGCACCCAAATAGAGAAGCAAGTCTTCAGATTGTTAGCCAGATATCATCTAAATGTAGAGAGAGAAGGCCATGAATAGAAGCATAATAAACAATCAAATCTCTTTGGAAACAGATAGAGCTTCCAAAAGGCTATCACATGATCCAATAACATAAAATATACCATTTTATATAAGATCTCCATAGAGAAAAAAGCATTAGATCTTCAAGAGAAGGGTAAAAAAAAGTTTAAAGTAAAGGGAGATAAAAGATAAACAAAGACAACCCAGCTCAGTAATTTCACCTGTTGCTGGAATATTCATAGAGACGACCGCGATTGGAGAAGACGATGAGGGCGACTTCAGCATCACAAAGCACAGACAATTCATAGGCCTTTTTGAGGAGGCCACTGCGACGCTTGCAGAACGTCACCTGACGGTTGGTCGTGTTCTCAATCCTCTTGATCTCGATCTTTCCCCGGCCCATTTCTGATTTTTCTTAATCTCCACAGTTTGGGCTTCTCTTCTAGCTAACTCTGAAACAAACCCAGAAGAAGAAACAGTTCCAATTAGCAAAACTGAAAGTTCAGAGACAACAGGGTCGAAGCTAAAAGGGGTTGTCACGGAAGAGGCGTTTTTGCTGACTGGTCTCAAAAGGGAAGGTTGTGTGGGGTTGATATTTGAAGCAAAGGAAGAAGATTTTCTCTTTATTTCAGTCTTCTATATATAGAGAGATATGAAGAGAACTACCCAAGGGAGGTGCAGAAAACTGATGGGGGTTTTGCTGCAACTGATGGTTTGTATGTGTGAGAATCAGAGAAACCTTTTGTCCACCAACAACTTCTCCTCCTTCCTCCTTTGATGTCTCTCTCTATTTTTTTTTCCTCTCTTTCTGGAGTTCACCTTTCTAATGGTTCTGAAGAGACTGAAACCAAGGACTTGTTATTTACTCAAGGCTCCATTATAATCCATCCATGAATAATGTAGGGTGAGAGGAAGAAAGAGGAGAGAGGGACTTTTGTGGGATGAGATTTTAATGTGGTGAATGAGACGTTTATGTAGCACTCAAGGTCATGCTAAGACAGAGCGAGAGAAAGAGGGGTCCTTTTTTTTTTTTTTTTTAAAGTTGGTGTTTTAGCTTGAGGCATGGAATACACCAAAGGCTAATGCCAGTGCTTTCCAAACCGTGTGAACAATGGTGGCCAGTGTAATTGGCTACAACCATTGCTAACCGGATGGTGCTAATTGCCTACTTTATTCAGAAATTCTTTATGATCAACTTTCTACTTATATGTAGTGGCTATGATTTATGGGTGACACTGAGGATTTGGTCTGTATGCCGCACGAACAGTAAATTTTCTTGGCAAAAGTTTTGCTTCTTTGTTGAAGACGCACACAAATAGTTGAAGATTGCTTTGAGTTGAGTGGTTTGGTTATTTTAGTTATAGGTCGAAGTTCTTTGAGAATATGACATCTCTCTCTCTCTCTCTCTCTCTCTCTCTCTCTCTCTCTCTCTTATTTGACATTCTTCTCACTTTCTTTTTGCAGATCGAATTTTGTTCACTTATTGAAATACAATCTTTATAGTTTTAGGGAATGTTTGTTTTATATAATTAACTACATAGGAATTGTAATACTTTCATTTTTAAAATTAATTAAATTTGAAAAAACAAATATGAATTTTCAAAAATGACTATCGAATGGAAAATGAATCAAGGGGAGGTGGGAATTGAATATTCTAGCTAGTAAATCAAATCCAAGGAGACAGAGGGTTGCATCTACATCTCTACCTGATATTATTCACTCTTCATTTCAAATCCTTGACCCCTTACCTCTTTAATAATCCTTTGTTGGAGTTCATTTTTCCATAAATTTTTATGCATTCAACTCCAATGTATTATGTGCAAACAAACAAACCCTTCGAGTTCATTTACCTAACGAGAGAGCACCATGTTTTTTAATACCACATTTTGTTACACCTCGATAGGATAATCTCTTGACGGTAATGTTAGTCAATTTGATATATTTATTGACACTTTGGTTCTTTCAAATCTTAGCATGGTGATGTCCCTTGGGTGACGTCCCTTGAAAATGACTACTTTCAATGGGCCCGACAAAAAATCAGGCTGATCAAAATGTTCTTAATTTTTAGTTTAGGCTCTCCACTCAATGGCGATACATTGTGTATATTTATTGTGATAAGATCCAATGAGGACTAACAACTTTTTTCTTTAGCAGAGTTCCTAACAAGAATCTTGACTATTTGATAATTTTGAAATTCCTATCAGGTATTCGGTCTTTTCTCTAGTAGAATCTTGAGAATCCCAAAATCGTAGAATTTTAAAGTTCTTAAGGCTATGTTTTGTAGTATGTGAGGAATTCACAGATTTGAAAATTCCTCATTATAGTAGATTTGATAACTCCTCATTGATCGGGATTTATATAATTTAGGATTTCACCTGATCAATATCAGTGTGTATCGGTTATAGAGCTCAAGGTCGGAAAAACCCGTGACTTGGACTTGACTCATCCAATACAAGAAAAATAAAGAAAAGACCTATAGAATCAGCTAAGTGTCAGAGAGAGTCCTTTCTTAAAAAAATATTTAAAAATGGGTCAAATGCTTAAATAATATAAGTATACAATTATTTTCATGCATTCAAGAAAATCAAGTCAAATTAATAAATCTATATGTGCAAGAAAAACATTGTAATAAGAAAAATATTGCATATTAAATTATTTGTTGCTTAAAGTATTGAATTTAAAAGATCAAATATAAGTTTCAAATTACATCCTAGTCATCATTTATAAGTTTTTTACTCTAAACCTCATGTATAATTACTTAAAAATTAATATTAGTTGTTTAAAACTAAATCTACCATTCAAATAATTCGAAATAAAAATAACTTACTAAATGAGGGGACTTGACCGAGTTTCCCTTGTATTTGACTTAGTCTTTTGTTAAAATGAGATTGAAGCGAGAGAGTTTTTTTGCTAAAAGTAAATTTGTATTGAAAGGAAAGAAGGGCAAAAGCCCCAAGAGAGAGAGAGAGAAAAGAATACAGCAGGGAAACAAGCCAAAAAAGAACAGTGCACCTCTAGAAGAGGACCAACAAGCTGCTCCTACAAAATGGAGGGGAACCCTCCAACACCACAGCCAAAAAGAAAAAGAAAGGAAATCAGCCATAGACCATAGCCAAAAGAACCCAGCAAGAAGGGAGGGGATCCTTTCTACAACTTAGCCAAGAAAAAAAAAAAAGAGGGAAGCACGGCCACCAAAAGAGAGCTTCAACAACAGCACTAAAACAAGAATTGCAGAGACAAAACCTTCGGCAGCAACACTGAGCTGCTACAATTGCAACTATCACAACAGGGAGCATCAACCACAACAAATGGCCAACCTGCAAGGAGAAGGCGCAACCTGAAGGGAAGGGAGAGAAGGGAGGAAAGCTAATGACCCCACTCTAAGGCCTTGAAGATTGGATGAGTGTGAGTGCCTGCACCCAAAGATAAGCAGAATATACCACTACAGCAGTCTTTAAACAACTTCTGAGCTTTCATCAAGGAAGGCTTTATACTACGGTGTTTGGCTTCGTTCCTTAAGAACCATAGGGTATAGATGGCTTGGAAGAAAATAGCGGCTGCAGACTTTCTTCCATTGGCATCTACATCCTTCCTTAAAACTTTCCAAACAAAAGTGGGCAAAAGAGGAAGCAGAATAGATGAGTTCACAAGACCGAGAAGCGATAACCATAGCTACTAAGATAATGGACAGGAGAAGAAAGTGTGCAAATTTGATTCACTATTGTTGTGGCAAGAGTAACACCTTGAAGCCATAGAAATCCCATAGAGCATTGCCCAAAAGTGAGTTGGAGTTTTCCTGAGAAAAAGGCACCAGCTGAAGCAGGATAGTCTAGGATTTATGAACTTGTTCCAAACTAACCCATGCCACTGAACAGCTTCTCTTCTAGTCGTCAACGAATCCCAAGCTAGATTGAGAGTGAAGGCCCTAAATACAGAGCCTTTCCAAAGAAGTTTATCCACGACAATTCGAAGCTAGATTGACGTGGGAGCGTCAATAGTCAATTTGGGGAATTTTTCATTCTAGGTATAGCTGTGAGAAATTAGTATCAATGCATAAATCAACAAAACTAAGGATTTTCATATCATGTGGAGAGTTCTGACCCAAATGCTCGAGGATTAATTTACAATTTCCAAATGTGGGTCTTTCAGATTTTCAAGAAAAACTTACAAAAAATATTCCAAGGATTTTATTGTCAAATGTGACCTAGGAGGCATTTACAAGTCCCATTCTCCCATCTAGCATTTATGAATTCTAAGAGGTCCGGAATTCAATCATACTTAATTTTTAAAAGTGGGCTCACATACCATGATTTCTAAAGGTGGTTTCATATTGTCTTTTGTTAAGGTGGGCCCCAAGTAACACAATTTCTAAAAAGGTAGGTTCCATAGTGTGATTTTTAAGGTTTGAATGTGGATTAGTGGTACACAAAATATCAAGTCATGTGATTCTGACCATTAATTTTACACCCCCCCATATCAATGGCTATAAATTGTGTAAAGCTATTGTAATAAAGTTTAATAACGACTTAATGCCTGAATCAATGTCAGATTTGGATAAGTGCAATTCAAAAACGAGTTGTGTGTGAAGGGACTCGATTGATCTATTCAAGCCCCCTTATATTTGGTGAGTCAAAGTATACATAGATAGGAAGTAAGCAGCTCAAAGTCAGGTGATCCGATTGTTGATAGTATTAATCGAGTCTATGTAGAACTGACATTTCAATTCTCTCTTGTGGGTCTATACCAATAAACATAGCCCTAGAAACACTCTTCTTCACCCTCTTCTAATGCCCCACATTCAACATCCTTGAGTCCCAGCTCTTAACATTTAGAATTAGAAACCCCTTTTTTTCGTGTTAGTCTTTTGTGTTCCTTTTTTTTTTACCTAGCTTAGGGGGTTGCGACTCCAGTCCTCTGATGTGCGAAGTTGACCTCAGATGAGGTGAGGGAACCCTTTGTTGAGCAAAGTTGACCTCGGGTGAGGTTTGGGAAGTTCCCCATTCTTATTTGTACTAAAAATAAAATAACCTGGGTTAGAGCGGCTTGATTATATCCACTTTAGGTGCTTGGGTCCTTCCTAAAGCAATGTGATAATTTTATATTTGGTGGAATAGAAAATTTACAATTTTCATCCTACAAATTCAGATCCCATTATTTGGTAAGGTAGAACAAATTGAGTCAATCATGAAATGTGTTTCTATGTGTGTCCGACATGCTAACTTGGATATTTTCTCTTTTCAACAGTAATTGCACCATGGAGAAGTCTTCCATCAATATACGAATTATATGAAAAGAAAACGAGGGAGAGAGTTCAAACAAATCACAAGTTACATCATGATCTTGAATTACGAAATTAGATTTGGGCACACTTGAAAACAAGTGAGGAATCCGTAAATTTGAGAATTCCAAACTACTACAAATTTGAAGACTCCTTAGTGAGAATTTGTATAGCTAAAGATTTCACATTGCTATCATTATCTATCAATGCAATAGCTGAGAAGATATGGTATTGGTGCATAAATCTGCAAAATTAAAAATTTCTCAATCTTATAGGGGAGGGTTGGATTTGAAAGTCCTAAAATATAATGATTTTTACTAGCTCAATTTCACAAGAATTTACAATTGCCAAATATTAATTTTCCAAATTCCTCAAGAAAAACTACTGAGAAATACCCAAGGATTTATTTTCCAAATGTAATTTGATCATAGGGTTTTGTCTCAAGAATAGAGAAAGAATTAAAGCGCTTTGGGTCAATACTTTAACTTTAAAAAAAGTAGAGAAAGTCCTACAAGATTCCTTACTCTGTTCTTTCTTCACTACATGATCACATGAGATACAATGAGTTGAGGTAGAGTTGGAGCTTTAGAAGATCAATGATTAATTCCTCTTCTTTTGTGTGTGAGAATTTAGAGATTTTCTTATATATATGAAAGTCCTGCTCAAGCTTGTAGCTACTACTCTTGCATTTATCCCTCTCTCCACAGTTTTGCCCCACTATTACTAGCTAAGTACTAGTTGGCAGGCTAGCCAATGCAAGAACCCCTGACAGGACGCTAGTACACTGCCACTGTGAATTAATGCATTATTCTAAAATGGCCAAAAAGATATCAACAGGCATATTTTCTGTGCATTTTCTGTTTGATACATATACTGGCCTGAAAATTCTAAGATGAATCTTGGTATACATACATTTTCTTTGCAGCCCCATCATGAAAACTTCATATGTGAGACCCATCATGCTCGCAACTCTCAAAGGTACTACATTTGGCCCTTGTTCATTTCGTGCAATAGAAATTGTAGAGATTTTTCTTTTTCTTTTTTTTTTTTTTTTTGAAGTACTCACAAACTCAGTCACCCATCTATACACTCACCTAAGTCCCTAACTATCAATGCTACAAGTAGGAATTGATTTTTTGTTATTTCTTGGGAAGGGAGGTACCACTCTAAAAATGGCCATCAAATGACTTCCCCTTTAATGAAGATTGAGTCAAAGGAAGAAAATGAATTCCTAACTATCATTCTCATGGAAGATTTTCCACCTACGAGCAAACTCCATATATGCATAATATGCTGTCTACCTCACGGGCCCTTTTGGAAGCTTTCTTATCATTGGGCTTGGATGAATAAAAACATCGGTTAATGAATAAGAGTCATGCAAAAAATCAGCCATATCAAATCATCCTAGTCTTTTAACAATTTTTAAGTTAATTATCTTGAAACCATAAATTTTCTGAGATTCAAGCAAATAATAAATAAAGGCTAGATGAGTATAAAACTGAGCATGGTGCTAGGTCATAGGGGCATAAGAGTGTGAAAGTTCTGTCATAGAGTTGGACCACATGCAGTCAGCTCATTGGAGAAGATTCTACCATCTTAGTAATTCAAATCCTAAGAAAGTCAATATTTCTTCTACATCCAACTTTCTATCTTTCATCACATTGTTAAATAGTGTGGTCATGTGGACCACCATATGTGATATATGTGATTCTGTATACACCTTTAGATCTCCATACTAGACTTACTAGTCTTTTAACTTTTTTTTAGTAGGTTTGGCTTCTTTGTAATCTGATAAGATATGAGATATTTGTGATAGGGATAAACTGTATATAAATATGGTTTAGCTCGATCAAGAGTACAATCAGTTCAATCCAATTCCATCTCATTTCATGTTTTGCATTTGTGAGATTAGGGAAAGAAAACCTCATATTCTTCTCCTCACCTCATTAATAATCTTTCGGTGTAGCTAGTTTTACCATGAATTTTTATGTAGTCTAGCTATGCAAACAATTAGGCCCTTAAGTTTGACCAAATGTACATCTCCCTCCATGGGTTTGGTCCATCCACACACATTGTCAAGATGGATCCCATTATGCAGGTCTTGATCATGTGTGGGGCCCATTAATCTAGATAAGAATGTCAATGGGTGCCCATTTAACTAATCACCTAGAGGTCCTAACTTGAGGATTTTGGAAATAGGTCCTAATGTTGGGCCAATTGAACAACCAAGTCCAGGTTTTGGCCCCCCATTACAAACCATGTGGCTCGGTTCAAAGTAGGCTCAAATGGGCGCAAGAGTTTTCTTTTGTAATTGGTCCTGGGTCCAATCATTTTAATTATTTTGACCAAATTGATAGTGTAAATAGCAGTTGAACCCCATTTACCTAGCTAACAACATCCTCTGAAAACTTTGTATGATCTTCAAATTTGGGTCAAGCTGGGGTCCATGCCTATGGACTCCCCATGTATTAGATCTAGCTAGTCACCATGGAGTGTCAAACTAAACCTGAAATCTGAGTTGAACTCACTGGATGTCAGGGATCGAAAAATCACGCGATCGACAGAGAGTACACATTCAACCACGGCAAACGCATGAGAATTACATGGTTCACCCGATGTGGGCTACGACCATGGGAGATTCAAGCCGGTTCACTATTCTTAAAGATCACACCACAATAAGAACAACATCGTATATACAAGAGTACAAGACCCTCCCATATTCCCTCTCTCAGTTTCTCTCCGAATACAAACCTTTCATCACACAGAATAAATACATAAGCCCTAAAACCATCAGACACCCAAAACCGTCGGATCTAACTTTATAACAAAGGGTCCAGATCTCACCGACGGATTACAAATTTACCCTTATAAATAATTAATGTATCTAGACCAGGTTTCACCAACCCATCATGGAATACATTATTGTGGTCACAAAACACAAGTCCTCGAGAGGCTCATTGTTACAGGAAGAATGGCAAGTAAAATTTAAATCATTATCTAATGTTGTCATGTAGGGTATGTTTCTTTGCATAGATTGCATAGGAATTCATTGTAAGATGAGCATCACCAAAGGATATTGATCAAAGAGGTGAAAGGTGAAGGATGGGAGCATGGCTTGAATTATTAGGTTGGCAAATATTGAAGAGAGATAACTGAATTTAAAGTTGGTATTACGTAAATAGAGTAGTCAATTAAGAAAACTCAATAAACCCTAATCAAAATGTTGAAGACCGAGAGAATTAGATATGGCACCTTTCATAGAAAAATTAAAATTAAAATCAACGAAAAACAATAATTAGTTCAAAAACAAAACGGATACAGCTTGCTCCTACTGCTTAATTACAACCCTAAACACCCAAAAAAAAAAAAAAAAAAAAGAGAATTTTAAGTATGATCAAAATAAAACACTTACAAAGAATGCATAGCAGTACTGCATATCATTCCTGTGTGGGGATATTTTCTTCTCCCTTATCCACCTTTGCCAGGTGCATGGCCCAGAATGTCCTGATGGGACTGGGCCCAAGAGTCAGGCCCGATGGGACTGCAGGGTGGGCTATGATGGGATCAGGCTCTGATAGAGTCTCCCTCTTGTCCCCTCTCTTCCTCTATGTATACACAGCAACAGCTCCAGAAGCTGGATGGCCAAAAAACACCACTCACTGGTATGCCATTTCTTCTCCCACTACATCTCCTACCTCTATTCTAGTCCTGCACCTGCAGCTAACAAAGGCATCGGAGAGCCCTGCGCTGCCCAAGCCAGGGTCCTCTGACCTTCTCCTTTTTCCCATTTCAGGCTCGAGGCATCGGTTTTTCTATCATCTACAAGGAGCTCCAGCCTCCGTCCTCTTCCAGTGGGCAGCAAATTCACCCCCCCCCCCCCCCCCCCCCCGGGTCTGTGAGTTTTTGTGCACTTACAATTCCCATATTGGCAAAGTTTATGGTATCAGGCTATCAGCGATTAGCAAAACGTCATACATATGGCTGAAACCATAGATCCATGCTCTAAGACAATGTCTCCTGAATGTCCGGGGGAAGTTTTGAGCACCTTTTCTGGAGAGATTACAGTCCGGATTTTGCCTGTTTGATACTCTTGGACAATTGACGAAAGGCCACATTCGAAATAGGACCAATGAGCCTTCTCGTTTTCACATCTTTCCTGAGCTTATGCAGGTTCCAGCTTCCAAATAACTCTAACAGTGTTTTTCGACATAACAAATAGTAATGCCAATTGAAAGGACTATTATTTTAAGTTGCTAACATTTGTGTCAATTACAATTGGGTGTTATTTTGTTGTTTGATATAAATAATAGGAGAAGACTTGAAGCTATAGCCAGGTTACTAAGATTTCAAGTACAGTGAGCACAGGGCCAGAGGCATATGACTTCTGAAGATCCAAGCATGGGTTTGTAAAATCTTGGCTGAGCTGAGCATTTAAAGAGTGCCCCTTTGGAGGAATCTGAATCCATTCATCACAATCCCAAAAGGTTTGGAAGCAGAAGGTATGGGCCATTTGGACTATGGACACAGTTTCTCATTGTGGGTTCTCCAAATATGACAGGAGCCAATCATCTTGTCCAAAGTCAAATAATTCTTTCCTCTCAATCTAACTCAAAAATCCTGAACCAAACACTGTCACATGCAATCATGCATTTGCAGGAGAGAGCTCTGGCAGCCCTGCATTCTTACACAAACGGGATCCATTTAAAGTAGAGGTACTTTGGATGTACCTTGCTGGGCCCTCTTTTGTAAGTTGTGTATTGTGCAACACCCCAGCAAAAATAATTGTATCTCCAGGGGAACCTGTAAGGGTCCTTCAATGTTGATGGGGACCACACCATCTAATGAATCCATCGGAAAGTGTTGAGATATTTATTTGAAATGATATTCTTTTTCCAATAATATCATAATATTTCCAAAATACTGTCTATATTGAGAAAACCAAGACAATATCAGAAAAAATAGTAAGAAGTTGAGAGGGAAAAATGTGAAAATAACTCTTAACAGTGTTTTCAACAGTTCATTTGAGTTTTACCTAAAAACGACATACAATCATTATTGTTAACACAAAAATACTTGGAAATCTAAGTAAAGAATATTTTCAGGAAAAACTTAAATTAGGCGTCATTTGTCAAGTCATTTTTGTTTTCTTTTTTTTTTTTTTTTTTGGTTTTATTTGAGTTAAAGCTAATTCAAATAAATGTTTGAGTACTTTAGACAATTAGGGAAAGTTTTTGTGAATGTCTCTTCCAATTAGCTTTAAGTCCTTCTGTCACTTCTCCAAAAATTAACTTTTTCGAAGAGACATAGAAGTCGAAAGCGATCAAACATGTTTTCGATTCTTTTAAAAATAAAATTTTCCTTATAACTTATATGAGAAGTTTGTCGGTCCTACTTTCACTTTATAACAAGTTTGGCTAGCTTTTTAATAGTTTTACTACTATATGACAACTCTTTTTTGCCCATATAACTTCACAATGTTCTTTTTTTTTTTTTTTAATTGAAAGAGACATAGGCCCAACTGTTTATATATTTGTAAAAGGGTATGCTTCAAACTGCTCTATTTTAAAAAGATCTATTTCAATCAACTCTATTCAATCAAATCAAAATTTCCAAACAAGACCTTAGCATTGGGATTGACTATGAATTAGTTTATGTGACTAATTTGTTGATTGATATTATATTACAAATATGATTTCCATGATCTACTTAAGATATGGTCGGAACAGAAAATATAAGAGTAAATTAGCCAAAAGTCCTTGAGCACGGTCTTCTAAGGCATCAAGGACAACTACTTTTTCTCTAATGTCTATAGTCCAGACAGCTGGAGATACTTTAGTGAGAGGTCCTTAATATGCCACGTCATGTATTTTCATGACTACTTTGCCCCATTCAACTGTGCCAGAAAACTCCTTCCTTCTTCTTCTCTCATTTTCCATTTTCCATTCATTTCCATAGTTGCAGAATATCGTTGCAGAGCACCTTCCGTCGCCACCATGACTTCCGATTCTCTCTCTTTCATTTCTTCAAAGATAGACACAGTTTTACTTTATCTTGCTCTTTCATCTGAAGTCTCTTCCAAATCTCCCTTTCTTTCTACAACTGATTTGAAATAGAGCATTTTGCATTTTTTCTTGTTTCCTCCCTCTCTTTTCTCGATTGGATTGTGGTCATCAAGTGTTTTTGTTTTGGATTTCAATTTTTATTAGAATCTGATTTTCCGTATTCTAACTTTTGGTGTCGCCGAGCTCAGATAAATTTCCCAGAATCTCTGATAAACTGGACAAAAACTCAGATAAATTTGTCGAAATTCTGCCAGAAACTCAGATAAATTTGCCAAATTTATCTAAGTTTTGGCAAATTTATCTGAGTTTCTGGCACAATTCAGATAAATTTATCTGAGTTTCTGGCAGAACTCAGATAAATTTATCTGAGCTTTGAAGAACTTTTCTGAGTTTCAAACAAATAGATATGTGAAGTGGTGCCATCCGACGACCCACATCCATCTCTCCTTTCTTATTGCAGTGGTTGTTATTTATGATTCGCGTTTTCTTTCTCTACCATCAGACAGAAGGAGAAGAAGGAGCAGGAGTAGGGAACTATTGGAGAAACCAAACATGTTCTGGTTGTTGTATTTACAAGGTACCTGTGTCCTAATTTCAAGAAAGCCCAAGTCAGTCAATCTGTAAGTGGTTTTAACATGTGAAAGGATGGTCCAGGACCACAGTCCATAGGCTACATATCTAATCATAACCATGGTTTAAACAGTGAGAAGACTGCCTTAGAAGACTGATAAATTTATCTGAGTTTTGAAAACTCAGATAAATTTGTTTGAGTTTTGCTTTTGCTGACATGTATAAGGGCGTTTTTGTCCTTTTCAGTTACAAGAGGACTGCTGTCAGTATGATAAAGTATTGTGGACCGCTTGCAATAAAAATTACAGTTGAGGGACCTCCGCCCAAATGCCCCAAAATATAATGACTCCTTTTTAGTAATGAAGTTTTAACATCATAACATCCTTGATTTATGGGAGGACCAGAGCTATGACATGCTAAGCTGGCAATGCCACATGTCTTGTTCACATAAATTGGGGGGCACTACTGTTACTTATCACCTCTAAAACTGCTAGTAAGGCACGGCCATGAAGGAGTTGTGGACTTGTGGTCCTCCGAGGCGTCGATAATCGACTTGGAGAAATCCAGAATTGAAATGGGCCACCTATTAAAAATCTGAGCTGCTCAATTGCCCTCTCATTGTATGCTCAAATGCCCTCTCCGTGTATATATGGTATCACCGAATTTCACACCGATAGGAGCCGAGACGTCCCACCGTAAGATTTCTTACAGTTAGAACAACTCCTATTGCAGTAAAATTTAGGGATTCAGACTTTTATTATGAGTGTTTTGAATTTTCAATATGTAGGCCCCACTCTAAAATGCCACCTGTGTGGGGATATTTTCTTCCCCCATACACCCCTGCCAAGTGTATGGCCTAGAATGTCCTGATAGGACTGGGCCCAGGAGTCAGGCCCGATGGGACTGCAGGGTGGGCTATGATGGGATCAGACTCTGATAGAGTCTCCCTCTTGTCCCCTCTCTTCCTCTATATGAGCACAGCAACGGCTCCAGAAGCTGGATGGCCAACAAACACCACTCACTGGTATGCCATTTCTTCTCCCACTACATCTCCTACCTCTGTTCTAGTCTTGTACCTGCAACTAACAAAGGCATCGGAGAGCCCTGCGCTGCCCAAGCCAGGGTCCTCTGACTTTCTCCTTTTTCCCATTTCAGGCTCGAGGCATCGGTTCTCCTATCATCATCGAGGAGCGGCATCCTCCATCCTTCTCAAGTGGGCCGCAAAATCAACCCCACCCCCCCCCCGGGTCTGTGAGTTTTTGTGCTCTTACACCACCCCATCATTGGATTTCTCTATCAATGCCTGAGGGGCCGGATTCGGCCATAAAGTTCCATCCTGGCATTCCTAGTGGTCACTGCAATAACTCTTTACTGAGGTGTGTAAATTGTAATAGCTTGAAATTGTTGGAAACTCTGAGATCAACCTTGACAGTTACATATCAGGGTTTCCTATGTGGCCCATCTTTTTTATTATTATTATTTTTTGCTAAAATGAAGAAGATATATTGAAAGAATCAAGGAGGAGGGCTAAAAAAAGGCTCCCAGAGAAACAATAGAAGGAAACATCTATAGATCAACAGGCCTAAGCAAAGCCCCAAAAAACCTCCTAATTATGTGCCACTGGTTCTTTGTATAATATGTCACTTATGTTGTTAAGTGATTTTATATGTTCTCACATATTATACGAGAATTTTTTGTGCCCGGGGATGGAAATATCTATTTGAGACCACTCCAACTATCAAGTTTGACTCCAAACCCATGCCCTTAACCCCCTTCATCCGCGGCCTACAAATTTAATGGCTTCATATTAAAAAAAATATTTAACCCTCGATCCAACGGTTCAGTTCACAATTATATGTAGCTACCTTGTCTAAGGCAAGTCCGAATCACCTATCGCATTTGTTATACCTTCACCGTGAGTTGACCAATAATACTGTGCCACGTCGTCCAAAAATTTAGGTGATTCTCTTTAATCTAATTTAAACTTTTTAAACTTAAAAATCACCTAAATTTTTGGATGACGTGGCGGAGTACTATTGGTCCACTCAGTGTGAATGTATAACAAGTGCGATAGGTAATCCGGACTCGTCTAAGGCAAGTCTTTTTTACCCTGTTTATATGGCAACTTCCACAATCCGTATAACTTCCACAATACTCTCCTATGATTGTGTGCATTCGAGTGAACCCCACAATAGAGTTCAACTGAATATCTCCCGTTTGTGGGTGTAAAACACGGAGGAACAATATCATATGTATTGGTATATTTTATTTTATAATTGATTTGCCTCAAAACATTAGTGAAGCTATTAATATATAAGAGATTTCCCAAGCTATATAATTTCTAATTCTTTTAATAACATGATTCTCAAAAATAAAAAATGGCTAAAACAATGACAAAAACGCTTTTAGACTACCTTTTATCGGCCATTACATAATGGTTTTTGCCCTTGCCGTTACAAGGTTGGAAATCATGTTTTAAACCATCATCTCGACCTACCTCAAAGACCTCAGGGATACCTACATTATAAAATAAAATAAAAAAAAGGCCTATTAATCTCAAAGAATTCATGTCTGGAGAATCTTTAATTCTCCAAAAGTTGTTGTTCGGGGTGGAATTTCTAAATCCTCCCCTTAGTTGGAACACCCATAAATGCTTAAGGAGGTTCAAATTTATGAATTTTTGAAAAGATAAAAGTGAATTTTTAGGTGGGTGGAATTTAGAATTTCAGCTTAGAAACATGAAATTTGAAAATGCATCACACATTCCCCACACGAATTTTTCTAAAAAAAAGAAGGGCCCTAAATTTCGCTTCCACAAATTAATTCACCCACATACAGTTGTGTCTATCCTTTTGGGGATAAACATCAGCACAAGTGGACCAATTGATTCCACTATCATCTCACCACAATTGAATAATTTCCATGAATATTTGTCCTATCCATGAAATTGAGGTGAAAAAAGGAACCTTTCTCAAAGCTCTCCAGATGCATCCTCTAATGGAGATCAGCCGTCCCAACCGTTCCTTTCTTGAAAATGTGCATAGAAGGGCCAGAAGCCGAGAAAATACAGGGTTTTGCCTGTTATGATTAGGGCATCTTTTGTACCCTTATGTGAGGAGAACCCATGCAACAAGCAACTACTTTTCTATTTTTGATGGGGGGAAAGGTTTGGTTACCCAAGATTGTCCTGGTGTTTCCAAATCCACTTGTTTCTAACCCTCATTTCCTCGAATGCAAATTTAACTCTCCCTTTTTTTTTCCATATCCAACCACAGTAATAAATATTGGGTTTTTATTAAAAATGATTTGAGGTTCATTGGATTTGATATTTAATTCATCGGTTCAGGGTTCGAGTTCAATAAGTTCAATGAACTAATTCATCTTTATCATTCTCTAAAGTCTAAAACTTGGGTCCGCATCTAAAATCTAAACCTATCAAAATAACAATTCTTTTCTACATTTGTTCAAGGTAAAATTCTACTTCAATTAGAATTGGGATACAATTAGATTGATTATGCATAAAACATATAGTACTTAAAATAAAAGGCCATGTTTTACTAGTGTTCAATCTCAAGGCGAGGCCAACTCTATTTGGAGTTAGCTGTGGATTAGCGCAATACATAGGGTGAAATTCTTTTGATTTGAGTAGCCTACTAAACTTTAGGCCCTAAGGGCCTTTTTGTTTGCATTAGAACACGTAGGAATGAACATTTAAAATACTCAATTTTTTTAGATTAATCTTTAATTTTCATTTTTAACAACCTTACGTATTCAATTCCTATGCGTGCTTTATAATGCATACAAATAGTGCGTAAATAACCATAGTTGATAGTTCACAAGCATCTTTCTGTTCTCCCTCTAGAAGGCATGCACTAAGAAGAAGAATAAGGAAGAAGGAAGGGAAAGATGTTAGGCATCCACACCTAATATGTGTATTTATAGCCAAAAACCCATGTAGTGGTGAAACGCACTCCAAAATGAACCAACAAAATTTTATTGGTGGGACCATTGTGGTCATCTCAAAGTGAGGTGGGATAGGTGTTCAGAACTAGCACAAGTGGAACTGCAATATAATGCATACAAACTATACAGGTGTTTATGGCCCACATGGGCTAAGCCCAAGAGCTGAGCCAAATCTCAGGCCCAATCCAGCCATAGTCAGGTCCAACCCAGCCCATTTAAAAATATCAATTTGTTGTGCTGCCTGAATATGCATGCCAAGCCATACCAGGCCCTTAAACATTCGTAGCATAGGGTACGGCCCATGAAACTGTCGAGCCAGAAAAATCGGGTTTGTCTAGCCCACAGGCCTAAAAACACTACCCCAGCGCATGAACCCTAAGACCTGAAATTGATATTGGGACCGTAGGCTTGAAATGAGTTTGATTCAAATTGACAAGGGAGCAGAATATTTAATACTTTTTTTGGTTAAAGATGAATATTGAATACTTGATTCAAAACTACAAACAAATAGGAGTAGGTTAAAACTTAGGCCTGTTTCTTTACAAGTATTTCTAACAGGAATTGAAGCTATCTGTGGATTTAAGAATTCCTATTAGAAATTCAATGTTCTTTTAGTGGAATTCCCAGTATTCAAGGCAGTCAGAATTTTCAAATGCCAAAAAGGCGAAATTCCAAAATGCTAGCCCCTCCAAGAGCATTTTAGAATTCTAGAATTCCAAAAAGTTTGGTTGGAATTTCATCACCCAACAGAGGATGCGATCTTACCAACCAAAAGTGGGCCCTATATTTACAATTGCAAGAATTGGGCTCATGCAATTCCAATCAAGATGGGTCCATATTCAGATTTTTAAATTTGGTCCCAGATTCACAACAAAGGTGGGTCCCATGTGCTACAATACATAAAATGTGTAATTTTGGCCAAGAATTTTTGTAGCAATGAAACAGGGAGTTTATGGAATTGAGGGATTTAAAAAATTCTCAGATAAAAAATCATGTAGAAATGAAACGGAGAATTTTGAAATGACAAAATTAAGTAGCATGCCAAAATCCTAGCATTTGGTATTTCCAGACAACCTTTTAGACATGAATTTCAGGAATTCTAGTAAAGAAACATTCCCTAGACTCATTGAAGGATCTATGACTCTACCCAAACTCACCTAAAGCCGAGTTGGGATTGATTAAATATAGTAAACTAATGCCTTAAGGATTGGCATTGCCCTACATTGGAAATCCTAATTAGAGTGATATTCACCATTGACTTGATTCAATTGAATCAACTCATGTTTTCCCATTAATCTTTTTGGGCTTACCTACCAATGGCTATGTTCAGGCCAAGCCCTAGGGTGAGCGCCACAAGAACCCCAAAAATAACCAACCACGCCTATATTTTGCATAGTTCTAGTTCCCTTTTGTACTAGAAAATCTAGATCCAAGAACAGGACCAAGCCAACCCATTTAGCCATCCATAAAAAGTAGAGCTGGGTCCGGCCAGCCCTAAAACTACAGCCCAAAACCAGCCCAATTCAGGACGGGCTGAACCTGGGCTGGACTTGGTCCCAACCACTACCAACATCCCATTGTAGTAACCTGGAAAGAAATAATCCCTTTCATCTTGATTTGTTTTGATCAGTTTTAACACCACTGACCCAAACTTTCAAAATCTATTACTATAAAAATCCCATAATGCTTTGCCAACCTAATGACTGATAGAACAGTAGTTTGGCATCTCCCTTACTACTAATCTATCTTTTGTTGTTTCTTATTTGGTGGGTGATTGGTGTATGAGAGTGCAAATTGAGTATTTACTAGAGAACAAAGGGAAAAAAAACATCAAATTCTCCCTCACTTACATGTATTGATTTACAATAGGGCAATAGTAATTTCTCCTTTAATGTCATTGGGTCAATTTTCCTTCCTAAAATGGGAACATCACACATAACTAGAACTGGCAATAAATTGATGGATCACACACTCTGCAACGCATGTAGGAACAGTGCACCATCATCAAAGCCATATTTTGTAATAGTGAGGCCTACAAGGGCTCCTGTCTCCAGCCAGTTTCATAGGGAAGCAGGACTGTAGTTTGGTCAACCGTACATGTGAAAAAATTTTCTGTAACCTTTTCCTCACTTGTGGACCCAAAACATGACAGTATGCAACATGGCAGAGATTCAAATTGTGATGGTGACCTTTGTTGTTTTGATCAGTGGGTTTTGTCTATTTTGATTGTATACCGATTGGATTTGAAGTGATGCATCAAAATCATTGAATTGATGCAGAAAAATGTGGTTTAGGTCTCTAACCATGTGTTTTAGATATGTTCCATCTCACCATGATTACTGCTGTGCTCAAGTGATCTATTTTTGGCAACCTATCAACTCAAGAGAGCTGTGTTTTGATTGAAGGGTTTGGTTTCACCACAGCTGAGGTGACACCCACACAATAAAATCAACCAACATCATTGATGTTTCTTTCTTTTTTTTTTTTTTTTCAAAAAAAAAAAAAAAATCATTGATGGTTAGGGGCAGGGGCAGCCTGTGGGTCCAGATTTTTGGGGTGTGTTGTGTAATTTGAGGATTCTGTATTCTGCAGAATTTCCTTTTTCCATGTGTGTGAGATTTCCACTGACTTTCCACCCACCTCCCTTTCCATGGATTTAAATCTCATTTTTATTGCATAAGATTCATTCTAAAATCTTTATTCTTTTGGTTAAAATGACATCACACCAAATAATGAAAAATTTAGCCATGTAGAATTAAAGCCAATTTCTCACATTACAAGGGTCTGTTTATGGAGCATCCGCAGAAGAGGAAACAATTATGCAGCAACACAAATCTTACCCCAAAAGTCGGGATTACGGATCCTTGCATTCCATGGAAAAAGTGCTAAAAATAGAGGATTCTGCTGATCTTACTCACTGCACCAAACAACCAAGGAGGAAGTTACCTAGTTTTCTGATGCCTATTTCCTTCTGGTTTCCGCGGCACCCCATCGCCACAGACCCACCCTTGAAGTCCAGGAAAAATGCTGACGAAGATGAAAATAGAGAGAAATGTTTGTTGATTGAAATTTATTCTGTAAACAGTTTTCCACTTCTGTTCTCTAAATATTTACACAATCAAATCTTCATCACCAAACCATTATCCCAACTCCCAATTATATAGGTCAGCTACATGAATTTCGTTTCAGCATTTGAGCCTATCCTAAGCCAAGTCCTCTTCATGTATTATTACTACTTTCATCCATCCTCTTCAGCTCACCACTTCTGTTCCTTAGCGAAATTTGCTCATAATTTTTTTTTTTTTTCATCCACATCCTTGTTGGCCTTCGTTGAAATGTCAAATCATTTTGGTTACTTCGCAACCAAATGGTCCCTTAAAATCCCCTTTATCCACAATTTGATGATCAATTTCTGTTTAGGTTGTCCACATCATGAGCCACTAACATCTATGGGTGGGCCATCCAATCAGCAAAGGTCCTGTGATGACAACAAACCATCTGCAGAGCACTTACTAAAAGGATGATGCTATTGACATCCATTGGAAATTTGATCGGTGGTGGACTGAGCTCTAAAGGACCACTAACGCATATGCTGACTGAGAATATTTCCTGTATTGGGTACAAGATGTTATGCGGTTGTTTGATGCTTCCATCCTTCTCAATAGGCCTCAAATGTCTTTCTTACAGTGGGATTTATTCCTTTCATCTTATGTGCCTTGCAAGTTGCAACCCTAACCACACAATGACTAAGACAATTCTTCCTGTGAGTGATAAAGTAAACATAAGGGGCAGTGGCCAAGGTCTATCTCAATGTATGGACTAAAAGTGAGGCTATTGAAGAAATATACCCTTAGAAACTCCTTGTACTTTTTTTGTACACACTTTCTATGTGAAACCACCCATATGATGAGAAAAAGGAAAGACACAAACCAACGACCAATTATGAAACTATAGTTTTGACTTGTATAGTTTGGTGGAGTAATCACTCCTTTTTTATTTATTTAAGCTCCAATTAGCAAGCCAAATTTGTTGAGAGATGAATCTAATCTCATTACCCTCTGTTATTTTTATGAATTGGAGCTCACCCAACTTTGACATTCATCCAACTCAATTCATCATTCCATTGAACCATAACAAAAGAAGGAAAAAAAATTACCTGATTCATCATTTGATTGAACTATTTAAAAAAGGGAAGATTAAAACTTGATAAAACATACAAGTTTGAGTCCTTAAATGAGGGATTTGGGGTATAGAAATCTTTTCACTAGGTTTTAAAATGGAACGTCATGAAAAAGTCAACAAAAACCATGGTATATCCATCCTACTATTCCCAAAAAGAAGACGACAAGCAACTTGTTAAACATGGCACCTTGTTACCAATAGACCTAGATAAAGAAAATTAGTAAGTGAACCTGAAATTTCTCAACATAGACCCCCTGAATTCCAGTTAGAAGTTCTTAGAAAGAAATAGGCCTAATGGACCATGAACTTTTGTAACTACTACCACGTTTGTGAATTAGGGTTCATTAATTAACAAGAAAATTTGGAGCACATGGATGTTGTCTCGTTCATATCAAGAGGCCTTTAAGCTGAAGTCGGAAGAAATTATCGGAAAAATCACCTTAGATGTCCGGTGTACTAAAAAGACCCTCATAGTTTCTCTGTATTAGTAAAAGCCTTTCGGTCATTTTTAATTTTTGTCGCCCCTCGTTTCAGTCTAGGAAAGTCAAGAGATGAACAACGACTTCATCGCTCAAACAAAAGTAAAAATTGGTGAGAGGACTTTTACGGTTACAAAGAAATTACAAAGGCCTTTTTGATGCACCAGGTTGCTATTGATGAAAGTGATGTCCACCTGCAAACATCACAGCTTGCTCATAAAGTGTTCTTCCAAGCAAAAGAGAACACCAAATGGTGGATCATCACATCACTGCCTCGCCCCATTGAAAGGCAGAACCGCACTGTGCACGTGGATACTTTCATCTATTTTACGCCATGGCTGCTGTTATGATCACATTCATAGAAATCATGGGCGTTGTTCAATGTTTGAGAAACTGCACCTTTTCTGTTCCTGTTCCTTTCAAATTAGAGAGGCACGTCAAGCATTTAAAATATTTATTTGCTTTGCTTTATGCACCTTTTTGTCAATGAATAGGGTCTGCACGAAATGCACGGATAATCCATCCTGCTGAAAATTGATATGTTTTTTCCTTTTCCGAGCACGTGGCAATCACATTGCACAAATGCATCCCTAGAACAAATTCATCATTTAGAACTGGAGATTGCTCAATTGGTTGGCAACCCCACCTCTCACATGCCTAGCCATATATTGTCCTTAGATATGCTACTCTGCCCATGTGTTGGGTCTTTGTTAGGTGGGACAAAATTCCCTTCCAAAAAAAGGATAAGGCTGATAGTGGTTGACCGGATTTGATTCGGTGTGAAAATTATACCGACACCATTTTGTAAATTAATAGAATGGCTGATTTTCACACCTACTTAGGGGTAAAAAAATTTCTTATAAAAATGATCTTATTGCACACCATTTTCACAAATGATGATGCAAAACTATTGTGGATGTGCTTCATTTACATACGTAAATGACAAGAAACAAGAGACCCCTTAAATTTCATTTTGTCCAGTTAGGTAGACTTACCAATAGAATCCCTTTTAGGACAGTGGTCCATATAGATACAAGCTTGCGTGCTTGACCACAAGAAGCATGAAAAATACACGTGTTTTTTGGGGTTTTCGTGTTCGACCAATAGTGTGGCCCATATGACCACAATGAGAGGAACGGTCAGCCCATGGGTTCACCCAAGTATATGGGTCTGGCGCTAAAGCTCAACCTAAAGTTCAAGATTCTTAAAAACCCCCTAAAAATTCTCAAAATTAAGATTTTTTTTTTTTTTTTTTTACATTTGTCCTTTTCACTATATTTTTTTACGTGAAACCCCTAAGGAGAATTTATTGGGTCCGCCCATATCTCATCTCATATTTGTTTCATCTTTTGGTTTCATTTAGGTAGATCAATTCTTTTTTAAAACTGTGGATAGAGATATATTCAGAAAGCTGTTCTCTTATTGATTGGAGAGATTTTGAGTCGTTTCAGTCTATAAAAAATCCTTGGGTAACTTTCTTGACTTAACCAAGGATTCATTCAATTAAAAAATGCTAAATCACCATAGAGATTTGATTTAAACTGAAAACTAACCTTTTATTGGATTGGAGGCTGATAATGGTACATTTAGATAACCTGTAATTGTTTTCAGAGATTATGGATGGTTGCAAACTTCATAGTGTTGGGCCTTTCTTTATAAAGCCAGGGCGGGTCGGATAGGCCTCAGCCCAGCCCATAAACACCCCTCCCAGTATCAAAGAAAAAGATGTATGGTATCCCCAAGTCATTTTGTTCTTATACACTTTTGCCCTTTGTTATTTTTATTCATTTCTGCAGATAATGAAAGAAAAAATTAGTAGTGCTTTTGGAAAAAAAAAAAAAGTAATATGCTACCAAAAACTAATAATATCTCCTAATATTTGTTGTCATTTAAAGATTACTTTACTTGAACTATTGACCAGTTGGTTAGTATAGGGAAACCATCCAACTGTGTTGTAAGTCGTTTTTTTTTTTCCCCCTTTTTGCTAGTGTTTCAAGGAGTTTCATGTATCCCTCTCATTATTGAATGTTTTATAATTTGCCCTATTGGAGTGAAAATTAAGTCCCATAAGATAAAAGAAGTCCCAGTGGGATGCTAAATTACAACTGCTAGCATTGACCTACTATTTTTATGCTGAAGGATGTTAAACCTAGTTTGTCTATCTGGGTCAGATGAGATTTTAAGAAGTAACTAATTAGTAGTTATAATAAATAAAGAAAATTTATCAAAATATCTTCAATTTGGTAGAATTAGATGCTCCACCCTTCAACGTATAAAAACGAAAGTAAAAAAAAAGAAAGTGCAAATTACGAGCAACCAATCAGACATTTGCATGGTAAATGAACGATCAATGATATTCGCAATATAAATATCACTTGCAGTTTTTTAGAAAAAAATTCAAAATATACCTTTTTTCCCTATACCACCCATTCTCGATATTGAATTTGTGACAGCAATTTTGAAAAATAAATTAATAAGTAATTTATTTCTTTTTTTTAAATGATGTCTCTTAATAGTTATGGAGCATTTTCAAAGGCAAAATATAAAACTGAAAACAGCATCATTGTAAATCAAACAGTATATAGTTAGGATGGTAATACTTTTTTATTTATTGTATTGCCCATGTTATAACTTATATATATATATATATATATATGGGGAATATTCATATGCATCTATCCCTCACCATTTTTTGTGAAGGACACCCCTTAATTTTGGGGGTGTTTTAAGTATAAAAGGGAGGTACAAATATATATATAAATGTAACAAAATAAAAATAAAACCTTTGAGATGTAAACTATCATGCTTGTAGGTTTGGATATGAGATTAGGCACCCAGGCCCCACTTCGACCTCGTATGCAATGCAATAATATTGTTGCAAAAACCATATGCCTCTTTATCTGACAGACACGAATCCAGCGTTCAGGACATGTTCCTACAGTGACTGGGCCTTGCTGATTCAGGACATGTTCCTACAGTGACTGGGCCTTGCAATCTTCATGAGCCCTTTGACGCCATTTTAATACTAGCAAATGTTTAGTAATTTACAAATGAACAGTACAGTACTTAAGAGTTATAGTACTTAGACTAAGCCTAGATCTAAGTTGTTAGCCATTTAATTAATGGGCCGGGCATGGATCAAGTGATAGAAAGCCCGATGACCCGCCAAAATAAAAAAATAATAATAATACGTGTACTTTATTTAATACATGCGTTTAGCAAGACAGGCTGGGCCTAAATATGCATTCGCCCAGCCCATGAACATCCCTATTTGAGGCAATAGTAAGAATTTGATATTCACATTGTCATTGCAAAACATCAAACGGTGTTTTAAACATTACCTAAGAAAGGGACTTTTGAAGGTAGTGTCTAAACAGGCATTTCCCCTCTTAACTCCTAAATTTTAAAACTCTTCCCAGCCGAGCACTACACAACCCATAAGCTATGGGAATGGACAAAATGCCCTCAATAGTCCTGCCTAATACTACATCGAATATCAAAATCCAGACATATGGTCATTGGCCTCTTCAACTTTTTCCCATAAGAATGGCTCCCTAACCTGGCGGCCCAGGGTTCAATACCTCTTTCCGCTTGTGCGGGCTCCTTTCCCATTCGTATGGGCTTTCTTTTTGCTTATGCAGACCTTCTTCCCACTTGAGTGGGCTACCTTCCCTTGTGAATGAGCGCTCTCCTTGGGTCACAGCCCTCTTGGCTGGGGTACCCAAAGGAAAAAAACATTTTTCCCATAAAACCACAGAGCAGAAGAAACATTTGAGTTTGTCCGAGGTTCAGTGCCTGTATGAAATTTAAGGGTCCTTGAAGGTCAGCCCTTACTGAAGCTTCACTCAAGTGTTGATCTGATTCTGAGCAAAGGGACCGCAAACGTACAGCCCTCACCCAATACAGAATTCTAGAACAGCTAAAAAAGTAGAATATGATAAATTCACCAAATGTCAACCCCATCCCCAATTGATGGGATAATGTCAAACTGTAATTATGATAAATTCACTAACATGGTTATGGATAATAAAAGCCTTGCACATTCACGAAGCAGATGCAGGAATAAAAAGCCTCTTTAAGATAGATCCACTTCCTAACAACAAATAAACCAGCCAGCTGATGCTTAAAAGTCACAAATATGTTACAATACTTCTGAAGGGCACAATGGAAGTAAAGAATTTAGCATAATTTAAGATCGGAATGTCGTCCGTGGTACAGAGGGTCTGTGCAACAGTGAAAAATCAATCCAACTTCCTGCTTTCTTTCATGGCAATTCACACATTGATAGTTTTTGCATTGGTCTCCTTTTATGTATCTGTGGGTTTCTTCATCAGATTCCCATGTCATTTAAAGCAATGAAAATCCATAAAACAGACATCGCTCATAAACAGTGCAAGTGGATGTACCTCAACTAAAGCATTTGATTGTAGGCAGATTAACTGATTATCCCTTACCCTTCATTAGCTGAAAATGTCTTTTGTGCCCCAAAACATCATCAACAAAAACCACTAATAATTCAGAGTGTGCCTTACATCAGAAGTCCAAACACACTTGAATTGCACATGAAATGCAATTTTGACATTTTGATCTGTTTCTCCTCCACAAGTGCTGGTATTTATGTCAAACTTTATCTCACATTCACAAATCCCTGTTGATGCTGAATCTATGTTGAAACCACCATGCTACCAAAGCAATTAAAATTTTTCTTCTGACTTGTTATAAACCTACAACCAACAAATGCAAAAGAAAAACCTCATGCAGCAATGCTTCTAATCAACCAATGTGAGATTCAAACCAGTTGAAAATTTGCTCACACTGCAAGCTGGTCATCTCATGGTATGCAAAAGCAAGATTCAGCTCCTCCTGAACATGGCCGACCCATTCAAACTTATCAGGTGACAGTTCTCTTTTGTTGAGTGCGTCATTCCAACGAATTGCTCGCCCATCGTTTCTCATATATCCATTTTCATCAATGAAGCCTCTTTCATTAAATAAATTAAATAGCTTTACGGAAACTGTCTCATCCAAACCAGGAATTCTATCTGACAAAAGTTTTGGGGTCAAGGGGAACTCCAAACACTTGATCTCTGAAACTGAGATGCCTTTCTTCTTAAGAGTTTCCATGTTTTTATCTATCCGCCTCTTTCTAGTATGATCTTTAGGCATGTGTACGAAAAGGGTAGGAGGGTAGTCCTTTGGAATATCCATAGAATCAAAAACCCCTTCTGCAATCATCAGTGTAATGCTACTAAATCTCATATCAGCGGCAAGGCCAGAAACAAAATATCCACCTGAAGATGCCCCAAGAGCTGTAAGCGGAAGCTTTCCAAGCTTATTTTTCTCTATCCACCATTCAATTATTCCTTTAACTTTGTATTTTTCCATTCTAAGTGACCAACATCTTCCAGTACTAGAAATGGTTAGGACAGCAAATTGTCGAGCAAGTGCGTAAAGGACAATGAGCCTTTCCTCAGGCAGCCCAGTGCAATTTGGGCAGCTTTGGGATCTGTCCCAAAAGTTAGCAGCTCTACCATTGCAGCCATGAGCTAGAAAAAGAACTGCCTTGGGCGAATCGGGTATTTGCCATATCACTTCAGTTTCATTTATGAACTTGACAGATGGATGGAACTGGACAGAAGACCGGGAGCTATTCCATTTTAGTTCTGTAAGACTAAATGATGTATCATGTTTTCCATTGTTCTTCAGAATCAAGATAAAAACCATAACAATAAGGAACAGAGACACAAGTATTGCCACTCGACAGTTTGGCACTACATGCCAGGGCTTCATTTTCTTGTTCGCATGCCTCATCATTGCTGCAAACACAAATCATACAGTGCAAAAATCATTGTCTCCATTTCATAAAACTTCCCCAATGGAATTTGAACCTAGTAAATATATATATATATATATATATATATATATATATAGGCCAGCTCTCCTAAGCTCAAGTGTGTGGTGGGGCTGAACTGAGGGCTCACATGGGGAAGGGGGTGATTTCAAGGACTCCCTTGGATCTTCCTCTCTTCAAAAAATCAGCCCCAACCGTTACATAGTCGATCCAACGGTCCAGTAAATTCGGATCTGACCGAAAGTTGGTGGACATGTGCAACTTATAGGGGTCATGTGTTTGGTCATTTGGATGGACCAAAGGTTGGCCCCACAAGCATGAGCTTACGAGATTTTATCCTAAGCTTGAGCTTAGGAAAGCTTTGCTCATATAATATATATATATATATATATATATATAAACCCAGTCAAGAATGAATAAATTTTGAAAAATATGTTATTCGAACATGAGTGCTTCTTGTACCTAAAGCAATACTAATAAAGATCTCATGCTTGGAAAAGAATCTGATAGTAGGAACTGAGGCAAGAGGTTCTTCAAGAGAAGAAAACCCCAATTTGAAATTGAAAGACACTATTGGACCGCGATTACGCAATAAAGAAAGGGAAACCACCAAACAAACAAACCCCTTTCCTTTCTCATGAAAGAAAAGTGCAATTGTTCACACCCACAATTTTTCATTTAGTTTTTGACAGTTGAAATCTCGACATCCTTCTCTGAACAAGTGAAAATTTCTAATCAATGGGTCGCTAGTTCACAAGGGACATGCTAGATGAACTGTCACGCCCCACCCTACACCCATGCATGATATTGTCCGTTTTGGCCCATGAGCCTCACGGTTTTGTTTCTGATGGGCCTTAACCCATCAAAAGGCCTCATGCAAGGTAAGGGTGTAAGATCTACATATAATCCCATTCACTTTCCCCTCTATAGTCGATATGGGACTCCAGGGCATCACATGAACTGTCTGGATCACAAAATGGCAAGAAAAAGGGCCTTGCAAATGTGGAGGGCAGTGGCGGACCCACGTTCCATGCATCTGGGGCGGACGCCCCAGGTAAAATTTCAAAACCCCTTTAACGTTTTATTGGGCTACTAGCCCACGCCCCATATGTGTAAGGCCATTGCCCCATGTCAAAAAGACAAAAACGATGATTAAAGGAAAGAAAAAAAAAAAAACCCTTGTGTCGGTCTTTTTTAGATGTGGAGAAAAATGAACAGAGTTGAACGAAAAATTCTAACAAAAGTTTAGCCCCACCTAAACGAAAATCCTGGGTCCGCCACTGGTGGAGGGCAACAAGGGCTAAGCAAGCATTGAGTATGCCAAACAGTTCACCTATTGGTGGTGAAAACCAGAATGACTGAATGGAAGGAGCAGGTGGTCTCATGCTTCCTCAATGGTGTGACCTTCTGTTGTTGATAAATTGGATATTATAGCCATTGAAGCAGAGGCATGTAGGCAAGTGAGTTGGTTGAGTCGTGAGAACCACTTGGCACGCATTGAAATGTCTGCCAATCAGGCAAGTGCAGCAACAAGTAGAAGTAACCACTCCAAGATGGACCCAATCTAGACCCAAAATGCCACACTGACATTCAGATCTAGGGCCCAAATAAAGGAGCATCCAGGAGGTCAAATCAGTGAACACCAAGTCTTCAAATCTATTGAGAACAGGCATGTTTCTTCTAAGTGTAACAAGTGACATCCAAATTCAGCAAAAGCCAAAGGGTGACGGACACGGGAAGAACCTAACCATGAAGGCAAGGAGGAACTCGGTGATGGTGAAGAAAATGTTGTTTTCAATAAAGGTTATGGTGAAGATAGCAAAGAGCTTGGGGATGGAGCAAAAACCTTGATGATTCAGAAGAGCTTATTGGCGTGAACCTCTTTTGTACACTGCATACCATGAAAGTAAGGGTATGTCAGATGATCATTGATGGCAGTAATGTGATCCTACAAGAGGTGATCAGTGTACATCAACTTCTGGTAGAGCAGCACCCAGCTCCATTACGGCTATTGTGGTGTAACTGAGAAAATTGAGGTAAATAATTTTAGATGGTGCTTAATTTCATTCTCTATCGGAGGGATGTATATTGACAATGTGTGGCGCAATGTAGTCCTGTAAAAGGATGTGTGCCACAGTATTGGGTAGACCATGGCAAGATGACATGAGTGCAATTGACCATTGGCACAAAATACATATACTTTTCAAAAGGATAATATTCGGGCTATTTTGGCAACTATACAAGACAAAATTGGCACAAAACCCACTTCGATAGGGGATATCATTTTCCCCTCCATGGTTGAGTTTACAAAAGAGCTCAAGGAATCAAATGGAAATTTTGACATAACTAAAATGATGAAATTGTGAACAAGTTGGATTGAATGAACCTTCTTATGATGAATTTCCTTAGGAAGAGGAATTCATTGCTGATATTTTTGTAACATAATAATCCCATGATATGATGGTTCACTTGAGTGGAAAGGGTGAAATTCAATTGATAAATGCCAACGAAAATTCAATTGAATCATAAAACTATTTTGTAGTGAGGTGATAACTAAAGAGTGATTAGCATTTAGAAATGAAGTATGAAGATCCATTCTCAGATGTCACTGTCATCAAGTCAGCACTCATAAATAAAGGTTGACAATGGTTGATGCCAATGGAATATTTTGCATACTGCAGAGGATTCACATTCATACCGAAAGATATGGCTTGTTGCACATGCTTTTAGAAGGGAAAGATTTTGCAAAGCTCTTGCACAGGTAAAAGAAGATTTTGCATGCTACAGAGAAGTCTGTTCCAGCAGTCTCTTCAACTCTTCCCAATATGAAAATTCATGTCATTATAAATAAAAGCTTAGGACCTGTTTGTTTGCATTAGAATACATAGGAATTCAATACATAGGGTCGTTAAAAATGAAGATTAAAGGTGAGTTCCAAAAAAAAAAAAAAAACGAACATCAAATAGCATTTTCTTTTAGGGAAATAGAATAAAAAGAAGATGCTCTTTGATGCTAACTTTTGGAAATTCACATTTGATCTTCATTTTTTACCAGACCACCCTATGTATTCAATTCCTACCTATTTTAATGCAAACAAACAAGGCATTAGAATCATTTTCCTAAATGTGATCATGTGTGCAACATTTTTCAATCTTGGGTGTTGGATTCCGGATCATCTGCAAGCTTATCAAAGCTTTCAAATTACATTGTGGGTTATCCAATTTATCCCTTCTACGGTGATCCCCATTTCTCCACATCCTTGCATTTTCCAAGATGAGTTGTGCACAAACACAAAAGAGTCAATTTCTACTCTTTAGATCTGCATAACTTGAGTGCAAAAACTAATGCTTCCATAACCTGAGTTACATCCACATGAGTGATAAGCCTACAGTTCTTTCTAACCACTAAACAGAGGAAACCAAAGTTACATGTAATAGTTGTTGTGGGTAAATCACATAAAGGGGGATTGGATTCCAATGATCCAAACAGGAAATTGACCCATTCAGCTAATCAGCAAAAAGGATTCAGTGCCAAAATGTTTAGCATTTCATTCATTATCTTTCAGAAATATCAATAGATTGGTTGGGGCTTGAATATCCAAAATTCATGTGAAGCTGCTCCAACATAAACCAAGAATGAAAAATCATATCTTTGAGCAAGATCACAAAAAAAAAAAAAAAAGGGTCAGGAATTCTCTTTCCACGCAAAATGGAGAAATCAGATTTCATCTTGTGATGAAAAAGTGCCAAATCACGCCTGTCCAAACAGAGGATTTAAGCGCATCGATTCACATAATGTTGAACCAATCTAAGATCTCAGGTACCATTGAAAAAGAAAACAAACACACACAGAGAAATCATAACACAAACATTGCGAAGATGGGGAATGAGAAGGGATCGTAAATCGATAATTGGAACTTACTGCAAACGAAACTTGCAGAGGATCGATCTCTCTTTCTCTCTCTCAATAATTTCGTCTTGAATCCGATCTGGAATGCGAGCGGAGCAAGAGAATGTTAGGGTTTTTATAAAACCCCGCGAGCAGGAAGAAGCTGACTCTCGGCGTTTCGCAATCATGGATTCCTCGTTTATTTTCCACATCTCTGTGGAAAACCACACTTCTACGATTGTAAATTCCATGGATTTGGACCAGCAAAATCTGAAAACACATGTAAAGCACATTACATGTCTATCAAAATTATCATTTTCATGATAAAAATAAAAGCTTACTCACCTTTCAAAAAAAAAATTTCATTTTCATGAGTAATTGAGTACATCTAATGATTTTAGATGTATTTAGTTTCTTTTTTTGGGCGGTGGGAGGTTTCAAAAATTTTCCAAAATCCATAAAAAATTTTGATATAAAACTAAACATTTTTATGCTTATCATTAATAGGAGAATATCGAATCATTCCATTCTAATTTTGGGCCTACAAAAGTGTAAGAGATTACATCAATAAGTTGGGAGTTTTCCACAAATTACTTAAAAATCTATAAAGGTTTAAATTAATAATCAGCTTCAAAGTCATGGGATTTATTATTTAATAAAACAAGAATAGTTTATATTACCAAGAATTAAAAAATAATCGTCTTTGATGGGCCCATGGGAGAAAAAAATCACCATATGGAAGCTATACAAGCTAGTACCTTTTACAAGAAAGGTGTGTGTATGATTTTACCACCTTTTCATATACGTAAATTTTGGTGTGCAAATGATCATATTTACACACTATTTTCATATATTTTGAAATGTGATTAAAACAAATTTAATGATACGTAATTATTATGTATGAAAATCATATATATATATATGTAAATGATTGCAAACAAATGACACCTTAGTGTTAAAATAGGCTAAGACGATTCACATATTACATATTGGACATGTACATGTTCTATATTTTATTCTCATGTTGCCAAAAATTCAACATAAGAGTCGACTTAATTGTAGTGTGGTGTGTGTGAAGCATAATTGTGAAATTCATTTTCGTCTTGGATAAAAAAATTTAGAATTTTTGTTTTGGTCTATATATAGAAACGAAACGACCCTACACAGCTTTTCGGTTAAGATTTCGGTCAATTTTAGAGATTTCGATCAATCTTGACGCATTTTTGTCAATTTCGGCCCAAATTATTTAAACAAAGGACTTGTTGCAATTATTTGTTTCTTAAAAGCCCAAACCCCTGTTTCAAACAAAAATAAAGGAATAAATAAGAGCTCCACTTAAAATAAGTTTCCTAATCAAACTCTACTTAAAATAAACCTCGAATCAAATTTGTATATGTGTATATATATACACTTAAATTTATAGTTTTTCTGAAAAATAAGCTTAAGAAAATTTACTAAAAATCCTAAATTGGACAGGATTTTTCATTTAAAGGCCAAACTGAAACGGCGTCCAAAATGAAATTCACACCACGGCCTAGCATAGAAAAAGTCATGCCCGGCCCGTTGACCACTTATCGTGGCCAACTCGGCCCGACACAACCCAAAAGATGGGTTGTGCTGGGCCAGGAGCCCTGGTCCATGACACGACAGGGCACAGCCAAGTTCTCATCCGTGTCGTGTCAGGCCAGGCTGCCCGGGCTGAGGCATGGCACTGCCCAACCCATATATATGATTTTCTATATAAATAAAATTTTAGATTTTAAATAATTAAAGATTTATTACTCATTTGTAAATTACCATTAATGTTTGTACATTTGTTTTTATAATTTCAACTTTATTTCAAGTCCCCTAAAAAGTCCATAAAGTCTCTTTTAACTTATATAAAAAATTTAGAAAAAATGAAAAAAATTAGAAACACGGCACGGCCCAGCATGGATAATTCCGTAACTTGGGCCGTGCTGGACTGAGCCCCAGCTGCATGGGCACGGGCCTGCACGGCACGGCCCAGTCACAGCTGGGCTGCCCCTTAGTTTGGCCATGCCGGCAGGTACAATGCTCCTGTACCTTTATGTTCTTCTGTCTTCTCTCTCTCTTCTCCGGAATCTCTTTTTTCATGAATGTTTCTGTTACCCATAAAATTTTGAAAAAAACACAGTCCAATTCAACTTTCTTTGGGTGAAACTTAGCCCAAAGCCAATCCATGAAAGGACATTTATTTAAATAACTGATTTTAAAGGTTATGGCCCCCCTCACTGATAGATTTGTGGGCCTAGTCATAGAATTTCTACAATTGCTTGAGAACTTGGACACAGATCCAACATAATGATCAGTACATATATGGGAAAGAAAATGGTAGGAACTTTCTGACCGTTCACTCGATTTACTGTGCAAATGGCCCATTAAGGTAAGATTTGAACCTTCATCTTAGCCAGAGGGCCAAGAAAGGTACAGATTTGAGCCTTTCAATCATCAAATTCTACAATGGGTTAGATACGAATAAGAAAATCTGGCTGAGAAGGCAGCCTTAAAAGGGATTTTATTACTTCAAAGGCATCAGACAAACAAGAGAATGGAATGACCAAAATCACAGGTTATCCAAGATTTTGACTTCAAAAGGCAAAATACAGTAGTTTGGGATCCAAAAGTGAAGTCTGATCTGCTGGGCTGAAGCACTAGTCTTTGGAGCTATTGCTTGCATTTTGTTGAAATCTTTCCCCCACCCCCACCAAACCCATGCCCATATTATGCAACAATGCACATAGGTAACAAGTAAGGGGAATAGAGTTAAATGTGGGAGCGGTGAATTTGCATGTAGATCAGCAACTCCATTGGCAGACCTATAGCAAAATTGGGCACTCCCAGCTTTGATTAATTCCCAGGTATCCTTCTGAGTTTTTCCCACAGTAGCATTAGGTGCCTAGAGTACTGGTTTCTGAATGCTGTAAAGGTCATTATCAGTGAACTCCCTCAATGAGAATATTGTTTAGGGGTAGATTACATTCAAGCAAGACCTTATAGAAGAGCTTGTAACTTTCCTCTTAAGAGGCTAGACGACTTTGATTTGCCTGGAAAATGTAGTCACCATATTATAACCTTCATGACACTATAAAAAAGTGGCTTTTAGTGGGGAGAAAAACGTTTTTAGCGCGGTAAATGTTTTTCTACCGCTAAAAGTGTCGTTTTCGGCCCCATCATACCATCTAAGATTTTAATTTCACCTAATTTAGTGGCATAAAATATTTTCCGCTGCTAAAAACTCAACATATGTAACTTTTAGAAGTCACTCTTTTTGTAGTGTGATTTCGAAGGATTCATCTAATCCCTAAACCTTGATTAGTATTGTAAAAGGATTGGTCAAAATTAAGCTCCACGCATCCCATTGGAAGAGGCAACCATTATTTTGGGGGAAGGCCAAGTTGGGTTTTCACTTCTAGAGACTCATGCTAATCATGTGACTACATCATTTAAAGGTGATTAAGAAAGGAATTAGTAGCTAGGCTTTCACTTTCACACCAAAGATGGTTGAAAGTGGACGTTGGGCTTCTTTTACTAAAGAAGCTAATCAATAATGACATAAGAAAGAGTCATAATCTTCTTGCTTAGATTTTCTGCAAAGGCCAAAAGATGTGACATAAATGTATGACAACAGTCGATCAATATACTTCATTGCATAGGAACAGTCTCCTCAAAATATGTATTTTACATAGTGGGGTTGTAAACCATGCAGGGCACTCCTTGTTTATTGCCTTTCTGGGTTTCGTGCTATAAACTTGATTTGCAATGTGAGTTGAATCTGTGGAGATATCTGATGGGCCTAGCTTATGTAGATAGTGTCACAAAATCATTACTGAAGAAAAATCCCTAGTCTTCTGGCATATGGATATATAGGGCAATGTACGCAGCAACATTTTTGCTGCTAACTTCAGTTTTTGCACGAGCATGTACTAATCCAACGCGTTGTACAAAAATTTTACACAAAGTTTTTGACAGGAATCATGTTCTTGAGAAATTTTAAGTTGAAGAAGGAGGGTTTGGTCTTAAGTGACATTTTTAATGGATTTGTACGCCCTCTCCCTTCTTCCATCATTGAGTATAGAATCCACATATATGGATTTTGCAAGCCATGAAATCCACGGAAATTTTCATACAAGTAGATGTCCCAGAGTTTTTAAGTTGGATGAAATGGGGCATTATGAACTCAACAATTCCCTTAGAGCCCATTTAATTGAATTCCCAAAATTTCTAAGACTAGTATTTCTTAAAATGGTTAAAACCGAAGAAAAGAAGTACCCCAACAAAGACCATCATATAATGTCTCCTTTGATGGAAAATGAATCAAGGGAGAATGAGAAATTAATACCTATTCATCACCCTTGCAGCTTAAATCCCATTTACATCTTCACCTTATGTCCTTTACCCCTCACCTTAATAATCCTTTTGTTGGAGCCCACTTGACAATGAATTCTTATGTATTCAGTTCCACAAAAACAAACGAGCCCTTATTCAGAATTTGGGAATGCAAGCAAGCGTAATGCAATGGTAGCTAATGTCTGGGGCAATGATAAACATCCAAGCACAATTAAAAGTAGGATTTCATGTTGCAGGTCAATGGAATGATAATGCAATGAGCTTATCTATGAGTTCAATGTTAATTAAAATTCTGTGATTGCATGTTATTACAAGTGGAACTCAATAGGACTGACTAATGTTTGTCTAATTGCAAAAATGAAAATTCCCCTATTTATTTATTTGCTTTGGGTTGCCAAATGCTCTGTCATAGTTAATCACCTTACCAGGACATTGTAATTAAATGGGGGTATAGTGGCCCCAATCTTTAAGCCATCAATACAATATTACCTTCCAAAAAAATTTTAGTAAAAATCGAAGCATTGATATTGTTGGATTGTCGTGTTAATTATTAATGGAGTAGGATGTGATAGATTTAGGTATATCTTTACAACGCTTTTTTTCACTACAACGCTTTTTTTCACTTGCAGGAGCCTCACACATACATGTTATTCATTTGGTAACTTGTAGAGTGAACTGAGATAAAGTCTTAAATCAAGAGAGAATAAAATATGAGAGGATCTCATCTTAATGTCATGGCCTTTGTCTTTAGTAACTAAATAAGAATTCATTTTTACTTCTTGTGTAAAAGATATAGATGACTTTTTTTATCATTTAATGGCCTTAGGATGTTGCTCTTTTGACTTCTTTTTTTTTTTTTCTTTTTTTTTTTTTGTTTTAAAGAACAGGAGAATTTTGAATTTTATACTTTTAATATGACCTCCATCGTCTTTTCGTATCCCTTAAATGAATGCTTTGTGTTACACCCCGACCCGATTTAACCCTAATTAGTATTAAGTAATTGTGTTTTAGTCGTGTTAATTGCGTTTAGCTGTTAAGTTATGGTGGTTAGTGTTTATTAATCTCTACGGACTGAGCTAGATGAGTTTTACACCTTATATAGGTGAGTTATAGTGGAGTTGACTCACTTGAATTGAGTCAAGGACTTTTTCATAAATATGGGTTTTCGTGTTTTTCATAATTTGATCGTCATTTTGACATCATCGCGTGTATTTTGATGAGTACATCGATTTTCATATTAGGCATTTCCTCATTTGACCAACCGTTGTACCGATGAACCCTCATTTGACTCGAAATGGAAATAAATCAGTTGAATGGACTTTCTTGCAATTTAACACTTTTACCCCTTAGATATATATGACCTGTAGCTTCATTGCCCATTCCTTTCTTCCTTTCTCACTACTATTCTCCTTTTCTCCTTTTCTCCTTTTCTCCATCGAGCAAGAAGGAGCTGTGCTTGTGCTTTGAAGACTTGGAGAGTTAGAGAGTGAACTCTACTGCACCTTCATCATCATCTTCTTTACCTCCTCCTCTTCACTAGTTGGCTAGAAACTGTCTCTACTCTCCTCCAATCCTTCCAAATTCGAAATACTTATAGGAGGTAGGTTTCAAGAACTTTTGATTGTGATTTTAGAGTTGCATTTGAGTCAAGAAGACTCTTGGTTGAGCAACATGCATGTTCATGTAGTTTTTATGTGTTTTGTGGTTAGGGTTTGAACATTTGGGGCTTTTGAGATTTTCTTTGAACCAAGTGTGTGAGAAGTTTGGAGAACTCTTCTTGAGGCAAGTATAAGCATGATTTGGGTTACATTTTGTGCATTTTCATTTGGTTCAAGTAATCTCCTTCCCTTTCTATTATTATTGGGTTTTTATGTTGATAGATGATAAATGAGTTGGATTTCTTCATGTGGGTTGTTTTAAAATGTATGGAAGTTTGTGTATGTGTTATGGGAGTAAGTAGACTCATTTTGACAAGGATTAAGATAGAAAAGACGAAGGAAATTGAGTACCCTTAGTTCTACCGGTAGTACTACCGGTAGAAACTACTCGAAATTTGACAGAGAGTTGTAAAAACTGTGAAACCTTAGTTCTACCGGAAGTACTACCGGTAGACGGACCTAACCCCATTTTTTTAGAAATTTTTTTGGCTCAAATAATGGTGTGTTAACCCTTCTGGGGTATTTCCACCCTCCTTAATCACTCATTTAGTGGGTTTTGGAGTACACCCTCACTTCCGTAGGAATTTAGGGAATTTTTGAATCTTATGACTATAGAATGGGAACTTTAACCTTATAATTGGGCCAATGGATGATTCCTAGTCTAAAACTATGCCATGAAAATTCGTTAGGAAATTCAACGTATTTCTTGTGATGGGTGACACCAAATAAATGTAGTAATTCGTTGATTTTCCCAACCTATTTTGAAATGGATGGTAGAGGACTAGAAAAATAAAAATCTAGAGTTAAATTGTAAAACAAATAGCTTGAATGTTAATTCAATGCATTTCATATTGGTGTATGAATTCCCTTCGAACCTCAGAATCCTACTTAATAGATTGATAATTCTTATTAATCCCTTATATCTTATCTTTTATATTCAACTCGTAATTCCATTTGAATATTTCCAAATTGATGTTTGGTAGAAATGAGGATTGAGTAAGAAATTGAAATATGTGATTATCATTTAATTTGGTTATGAATAATGAATATGAGTTTATTCAATTCTACTTTTATCCCGAGTATTATTGATTCTATCGAGTCGGCACTACTTAGCTTCGACCCAGTGATACCCGACGGGGTTACACTCGGTTTATAAATTGAGACTACTGCAGTAAGTCATATGGAGTTCCGGAACTCCAAACCCGGGTAGCCAGCTAGCCTTTGGCCGGGCCGCTGGTGACATCCCAACTAGATTTGCTCTCTTTTGAGAGGATGAGCTTAAGGTAGTAGCCAATTAGTGTATTTCACTTTCTTGATTCATCCAGCATAAATTATACATTTAAGCTTGATATTGCTCTGTCTTAAATTATCCTTTTTAAATTCAATTGAACATTATGTATATCCTTATTATTGCTTGTACTTGCTTAATAGTCGTATTAATGGTACTACATTTGGTGTCACAGTCTCAGGTGCAGCCTCCGGTCCCACAGAGACCGAGGAGAGTGAGAAGGCTACCCATGAGGTACCTTCGGGTTTAGTGGAGTGGCCCGAGCCTGAGGCCCATTGAGCTTATCTCCTGGGGAGAGCGTCAATACTTTTTGGAGACTCTTTTGTGGTGTGGCTAGCCCCTTTTTGAGTGGGCCACACTTAGACTATAGAATTCTTTTGTTTATATTTTTGGTATTGATGTATAGTGTTCTTTAACTTACCCTCTTTTGTATAACAATGTAATTAATTGTATAATTCTTTTGTAGTAAAACTTGAACTGTTATGTAGACTGAAGGAATTTGATACCTCACACAAATGAAATACAGCTTCCGCTATGTTTAATTGCTTTAATGTGTTTTGTGAGTTTTAACTCACATATATGGATAGTTGGTTTCCTCTCCTTCGTGTGTTGAACTTGGCTCGAGACAGGTACAGCACGCGGGAGTACGTGTGACACACCTCGGGGATTACCCTAGGCCAGGGTTATTCGGGACTGGGATGTGACACTTTGCCTCACTTCACTTTTAGTTAAGTTACCCAACAGAAACTACAGCAAAGCCAAAACTAGCAAAACTTCTCCTATGAGACTCTGCACAGGGTACAGTGGAGGAGAAAAGGAATGGCCCATATAGGAGCAAATCCCTCATCAAAAGTATAACATTTTAAAATGAAAAACATAATAAAACAAAAACTGCAATGAGATGTAACAAAGTAAAAAATTATAAAATCTAAAATCTATAGCAAGGCGAAAAGTGTAATAGAACAAACATTAAGGTTCTTATATCCTTAACCCCTTACTACTTTAATAGTCTTTTGATGGAATCTACTATACTTAGATTTCCATCGATTCAATCTCATGCGAATAAATTCTTAATAGAAGGAAAAAAAATATAACCATAGAAAAAGGAAGGAAACTGAAACAAGAGGTCTCATATATTTGAAATGATGGATTTGTTCTTTTTTATCCTTTTCTACATTACAAATTTTGGCTTACACAAACTCTCACACTCATGTCCCCTAACAACTGAGCTACATCATGGAGACATATGAGATTATGGTTTATTAGTGTATTAGATTTTTCATGAAGTAAAAGGGTGGGTTATAAATACTATATTACAAAAAATAACCAAGCTTTTATATTATGAAAGAGACTTATCCACTTGAGAATTGATGGAGTGGCATAAGGTGTGGTTTTGGCGCTCTCATGCCTTGTGTTTGAAACCGTCTTAAATTTATTTGGTCTACGTATTTATGACGTTAGCGGACACTACGGGAGGATTAGTCCTATTAAGTCAAAGACCTTAGAAATAGCCAAGGGCATTTTTTTTTATTTTATTTTCTTGGCTTGTTTCTTTATTAGAATTCCTAACATGAATTTCACGTACTGGGGTTTTTGGGACACGATGTCCCCTAACATTTTCAAATCTCATGTTTTTTGTTAAACATTTTTAAAATTTTAACCACATAAAAAAGTCTCAGATAACTTTTGAAAATTTAGAAACTCCACTGTACATCTAATTTCACGGAATTCCTACATGTCAAGTCCAAGGTAGCATTTTGAAGATTTTACTTGAGTCATAGAATTCAAATACTCCAAATAAAGATTGCTTTCGAGTCTCAAAAAAGATACAGGCGATTTCTGATTCCTTATTTTAATAATGAGGGATATTTGAAGAAACCATTCAAGGGAAGATATGAAAAGCTGTCACCAAACCTGAGGAGCTGCAACCTATTCCCCATTCCTTTTAGGGTGCAGTAATAGGAAAATTCGTTTGCTTTTTCACAAATCCCTGATCTGACAACACATGTGCCTACATCCCCATTTCACCATACAGTCTCTCACCCAAAAGATAAAAAAAGGCTATATACAGACAGCCATGTACCAAATCTAGAACAGTCCATGAGTGTCAGGTCACAGAGGAGAGTATTCCGAGGAGCATTTTAGTGACAGCTGACCATCGCTTATCCACCGTACAACAATCTGGCTTAAACATGTTACAATATGCTGCTTATAATTGTACAGGAGATGTGAAAGGGAAAGCCATTTTGGCGATGACTCCATTTACCCTACTCATGAGCCACAGCAAGGTCAGGCTTTGAAATGGATGGAGTATTATATGTGGGATTGGTTGTGGCAAGTGAATTCACTTCTGCAGAAGAAAATTAGGGATTTATTCTTATAAAAAGAAAAGTCGTATATCCCAATCACATGAATTGATTAAGAAGTACACTACAACATTGATTTACGACGTCGTACACGTACATTATCAAAAGAAAAATCTATCTTGCATCAATATCATTACTGCTCGTTAAAAAAAACTTTAATTTCGATTTTTCCCGCCTTGTTCCCTAAAACAATATTGTTAGGGCTCGTTAAAAAAAAAGCCCCATTTATGATTTTTCCCATCTTCTTCCTTGGCTCTTGTTCTATTTGTTTCTTCGTAGTCCCAATTCGGTGTCTAATGTACGGTGGGAGAAAAAGCCTATGCACTTGGTACCAGTTGTGGATGAAAGACAGCAAAACGTTAACGAATATGGACTTCTTTTTTCACAAATACCAAAATGTATATTAATAATTTATTCCATACTCATTTTAGGTTTGTACCTGCAAGTCCCGAAGTAAGTTCTTCACCGTTGTGAGAGCACTCTTAATTTAAATCTCTCTATCCAATTGATGGTAGGAACGATACTTTTTCAAATGTTATTTGAAAATGACCTTGGGAGCAATAATGTATCTGCCATGCATGGAGAGATTGTAGATTTTAAGGGAAAAAAATAGAAAAAAGAAAAGAAGGAATAGATATGTTTTGAATTGCAGAAAGTAAAAGGGGAGAGGCGAGAGAAGACGATGAATTTCTTTTTTTGGGTAGAAAACGAAGATAAGTCAAATAATATTGTTCAGAGAAGAATATGTGAAATTTGAATTTTTTTTAGCAACGACCCCTAACAATATCATTTGGCAAAGAAGACTTTAATAAAGGTTTTTTTTTTTTATTTTGGTATCATTTTTGGGTAAATTGGTCATTTAGTTGCATACAAGACCCTAATTAGATGTTTTATGATGATCTTTCTTTATCAATTTGTGTAATTAGAATATATAATTGATTTTTTTCATAAAAATTCCAAGAAACTATTATGAGTCCTATCCATGTTGTTCAATGGACACTAAGACAAGGGTAGACCTACATACATGCATTCTCGGGCAATCGCCCCATTGAATTTCGATCTGTTTTCAAAATCCGTATATATTTTTTGGATTTTTTTTATAGAAATCCACATGAAAATTTTTTTCGTCCAACTCCAAAAACCCACATGAAAGCCCTTTATTTGTAAAAAAATAAATAAAAAGTAATTACCTGTTTGGGTCTATCCCTCCAAATGAATATCTATGCTTAGATGAATGGTCTAGATCTGGTTGGACATGCACCGAGTCTGTAACTATTTTGCCCAACCAAGGAAATTGAAGAAAGAATCTCCGCGGGTCGTTGTCGCTCATAAAGTCGGCCTTTTACGCGTCACATTCATGCATGCATGTACCATTCATGCATTCACATGCACGCATGTGATGGCCACATGCACGCATGCGAATGAGATGTACGTGATTATACATACATGGATGCTGACGTAAAAAAGAGAGAGAGAATATAAAAGACCGCGCTGTCAGTTTTAAATTGCCTATACAGGTTTCATGTCGAGGGCAGCATTCATCTCGGATATCTCATCTCACCTCAATTTCACGTCAATATAACCTGGTTTATCTCTTCGTTGACCAAATTCTCCCGTGTGTCTATCACTGTCAAAATGCCACACGACCTATTAATATGACACGAATCGATATAATATTAATGGGTTCGGGTGATCTTTTAATGGATTTAGGTCATTAACGGGTCAAACCCATTAACACGTTAAGTTAACGAGGTCATGTACGAATTAAACCAGTAACTTATTAACAACTGTTTAACCGGTTAAATTTTTTTTAGTCTCTAAGTGTAGTTAGAATTAATTTATATTTATAAAGAAGAAATTGAAATTTATTATTTTATAGTGGGATTTTAGGTGAGATCCACTCGAGATACTCACTTATAGTGGCTTATTTATTTTTCTCCTTATATATTTTGTATGAATTTTCTTTTAATTTTAGAAATGATTTAATCACTTAACGGGTTAACGGATTTGGTCATGTAACCCGTTAAGTTAATGAGTCGTGTACGAGTTAAGATGATTTTAACACGAATTCATTAACTTGTAATCCGAATTCGTTAACACGACACGATTGACAGCCATACTTGTGTCCATAGTGGACATTGTGAAGAAATCTAATAGTCAAAGTGTTATTTGGACATTTCATATAAATTCCTCGTGCATAATTTTTTGGCAACGAGCGGGCTCCTTGAGAACTGTCTACTTTAGTTTTTTTCAGACACGTGGAGTCTTTACCTCCTTCGCGCCATGTAAGTAAGGTTTTTGCCTAGGCAAGTGTCTCCTATAGAGAGCAAGAGTTCCAAACCAAAATCTTAGGGCCTGTTTGGCATCGTTCTCGTGTTATTCCAAATTTTGTGCTCGGATTAGGTTGTGCTGAGATCAAGTTGTGCCGAGTCTATACTCTGCGGAATTTGTTTGGCAACATTATATTAAAGTACTCTACTATAAGTATGTGGTACGGAACTTGTTTAATTACATTATAAAGGTTTTGCTTCAAGGAGCAAACATAGGATTTACAATGTGGGACTCCACCTTTTATTGTGTGCAATACTATTATTATCATAAATGGGACCCACCTATAGAAGTCTCAACTTGGTACCCGCCTTTAAAAATTAGAACATGAAACCCATATCCATTGGATTTATAATGTGGGCTCACCTTTATAAGAATTATAATGTGGGCCAACTTTTTGTAAATGTAAATATGGGATCCACCTTTAGAAATTAGAATATAGGCTCACATTCATAGGATTTACAATGTGGATCCATCTTTTGTAAATGAGACTATATGACCCATTTTTATTAATTACAAAGTGGAGCCATATTTTTTGTAATTGTAGACACATGGCTCACCTTTAGAAATTAGCAAGTGGTGCCCACCTTTAAAAATGAGAATACAGGGGTAGCATATTTATAAAATCTATAATGTTGGCCCACCTTTATAAGAATTATAATGTGGGGTCATACTTTTTGTTAATTGTGAACACGGGACCCACCTTTAAAAAATTACAAAGTGGTACCCACATTTAGAAATCCGAACATGGGGCCATCATAAAAATGTGGGGCCATACTTTTTGTTAATTGTGAACATGGGACCTACCTTTAAAAAATTACAATGTGGTACCTACATTTAGAAATCCAAACATGTGGCCACCATTAAAATGTGATTGTGGACAAATGACCCGGCTAGAGAAATCACAACATGATGCATACCTTTATAAACAATTTATAATGTGGTCCCACCATTATAGAATTATAATAGGAGCACCTTTTGTAATTGTGACCATGTGACCCACCTCTAGAAATTATAAAGTGGGGTCACCTCCTTTGAGATTGTAAACGTGGGGCTTATATTTAGGATAAGTGAGAGGATTTAGGATCTGCAAATGATAGTCTTTAAAAGGTAAGAGATAAGAAAGAACCAATTGTGCTAGAAAGTTCAATTAAAAAAAAAAAAAACAAAGTTTTTTTGTTCCAACTTTCTTATGCTGGTGGGTTGAAATTTTGAGATTCCTTCCCATGAGAACAAAATTCGGAACAGTCATTTACACATACCAAATATGTTTTTTACACCATTATCTCGTGGGAATATGGGAACATCCAAATGACACGATGCCAAATGCACCCTTAGGTTCCTAAGCCATGATCCTAACCAACTGCATGCGATATACCTTGGAGTTCTACCTCGGGGTTTTGTTCTATATAAATAAATGACTGAGATGTTCAATTGATTTAGATTTAAATATAAATATAAGTATTTATTAATTAACAAATGAAACACGTATCTGTTGGAGGTGACTGAGACAATTAATCTTATTGCAAATCTTGATCCATCAATAATCATTAGAACTCGCACCTGAGATATGCAGATATGATGGTTGGTGTAACATTGTGAAAATGAGAAGTTGTAATTTATTTATTTATTTATTTGCTAAGTTGGACTATTGGTGAAGAGTGTTATTTTGAATTTGAAAAACTAAAGGTCCTTGGACATATGAGTGATATTGAAGTGCCAACACCGTTCAACTACGAGTGTATTGGCGTGAAAGGTTGTAATTAGGTGGCTTGTTTGGGTTGACAGGATTCTTTAACCTGAAATAGGGTTTTCCTTCTCTAGGTAGTCATTCTCAATGTCATGATCAACTTATTTGATAGCATTGTTTAACCCAATATGAAACGCTAAAAAATGGCTATATCAACAACTTTCAATTTTGCTGGTCGACTGGTATAGCCTAGTGGTCAGTAATAGATACAACTATGGTTCGATGCCTGGACCTATTGGATAGGAACATGAGGAGTGTAACTGTCTACCAGAGCCCATATATATAATTCCAGAGAGGAGTTTGTCCATCAGATTCATTGGTGGTCACAATGGCAATTGCTATTGGCTCTATTTTTTAAGGAGGGTCATGGCCCCACAAAATTTCGAAAGACCCCTTTATTATTCACAAAATCTTATAGTTTTTTTACACATGACACCCCAAATTTAAAAAAAAAAAAAAAAATGCTGTGTGTTTTGAAAACTCCATGCATTTTTATATGTGGCCCCAAAGAAGAATTCCTAGGTCCACAATATTTTTGGTGACACAAGGCTTGTTAAAGGACTCACTGGCCATTGGGTTTAAGCACCTACCAAGAGACCTAGTTCCTTTGGCCGTCTAAGGGTTTGAAATAGGTGGTCAAAAACAACTTACAGCATATAGCTCAACATTACCGCCCTGGTTAGAAATCTGATATATATCCATGCTCCCTTTTAGTTTGTGGTTTGGTGGAGCCCTCAACATGCCACATTTCACCAAATGAGATTCTTTAATAAGTACATCACTCCCCTGTGCAAATAAAAGAAAAGAAGCAAATGACTGAAGAGGACAAAACAAGGAGATCAGATACAAGAGAAATAATAACTTCAGCTTGAGAAGAGGAATTCAATAAGATAGAGGATGAAAGAGGAAAGAGGGGATATCTCCAAAAAAAGAAATCACCATAAAATAGCTCTAAATTTATAATATGCCTCACAGCCATAATAGCCCTCTACTTTTCAAAAGAGTGTTTTTTTTTTTTTTCCTCCTCTCACATATGTACTCGTGTCCATAATCAGCTGAACCCTAGCCAGGGATAAAAGAGTCTTCATAAAACTTAGTAGAAAATCGAATCTTTCCAGAGTTATCCTAAAAAAAACTTGGACTAATAATTAAAATTCAGTACGGTAAGCGCACAAAAATTCACAGACCCGGGGGGGGGGGGGGGGGGGTGATTTTGAGGCCGACTGGAGGAGGACGGAGATTGCAGCTCCTTGATGGTGATAGAAAAATTGCTGCCTGCCTTGTCACTGAAAGGGAAAAGAGAAGAAGGTCAGATGACCCTGGCTTGGGCAACGCAGGGCTCTCCGATGCCTTTGTTAGTTACAGTTGCAGGACTAAACAGAGGTAGGAGATGGAATGTGGGAGGAGATGGCGTACCAGCGTCTGGATAGCCATCCTTTTACCTGTTGAAGGCTTCTGTATTTATAGAAGAGGAGAGTGGACTTTGGGGCAAGTACTTGAGTGGCTGTCCCCTCCTAGTCCACTTTTCTTTAATTATAGTCCCATCGTAGCCCACTCTGTCCCATCGGGTCATACCCTGATGGATGGGCGGTGCAGCTGTGTCAGGGGTTTGGGCGGTGACCTTATCCTGTCATTTGTTCCGTAAAATATTTGAGTTGCCGTGGCAGGACAGCTGTCCATAGTCATCCTAATCAACAGTCTGACCGAGACCGAGATGGAGCATAGCCGAGGCTGAAGTCCTGGTCTCATGCTTGTACCGAGACCGAAACCAAGGGGGCATTTTACCGAAATGGAGCACCTGGCCAAGATGGAGCACCTTCCCGAGGGCTGAGGTCGGCACTCATGCCTTTGCCGAGGACGGGACCTGAGGTCGGTCGCCTTGGGAAATACCCCCACAAGTACAATCCTATAGATTTAAATATCTAGTAATAACTGTAATTGCAAAGGAAACCCTTTAATATAAAACATTATATACCCTAATGAGCCCCAATAATGTTTGGTTGGCTTGCATGAGCTAAGACCCCATGAGCCATGAAGAGGCTAAGGGCACCAAACTTTGCACAGCCTATATGTGAAGAGGCTTTGGTGCCAGCCCCTTTTATGTTTGATGACATTTCTTGGTTCGATTTAGAGGACTATTACCTAATATCCGTTCTTCATTCTTTTAGTCTTGTGGGAGGCCCTGCTTCAGCAGTTTGTTCCTCTTTTGGCCTGATGGAGTGTATTTCTTGGGGCTTTTCATTCAGGAGTGTGATTCCCATACAAAGACCCTGTATCTTCCGTGGAGGGTGTCTGCATGTGCAAAGGGCGTGTAGAAAAATAGTTAATTTCTAGTAGTTTATTTATTAGAGGGGGCTTCTATGTAATCACAGAAAATCGAAAGGAGATTTGTTGTGATAATGTATTCTTATTACCTTAAGTTGAAATAAAAGAGTATGGTCGAGAGTTTTGAATTAAAGTGCTTTTGATTCGATACTTAACTATATTTTACTTGACTTGATTTACTTGACAGGTAAAATTACCAAACGGGCCCTAAAAAATTCGATCATACAAATTTCTCCCTCTTCTTTACTTCTTTTCTTTCTCTTATGGTCTTATGGTCTTCTTCTTTTCTTCCTTTCTTTCTCTTATGGTCTTCTCTTCTCTTTACCAAACCCGATATTTCACATTAAAAAGGACCAGGATAAACCACTCAACCCAAGACTTCTGCAAGTCTCCGGTTTCCATATCCGGCCAGTCTATAGACCTGATCTGATTACCTAGTAATAGATGATTCTGTGTAGTCTCTAGACCCAAAAAAGGAGGAAAACAGTACATGGTTCTGTGTAGTCTCTAGACCCTAGACCCAAAAAAGGAGGAAAACAGAAAGCATTGGACTCTCTCTCTCTCTCTCACACACACACACACGCGGGCACACATTTAAAGCACCGTTAGCTGAAAAAGGATTTAAGAGCTCCCTTCTTTTGTCTATCTAGTGATTAATCACCATTATTAAAAATGATACCGACAGCCTTGTTTGCTTGCTTTAATACATGCTTGAAAACCCAGGACTCAAAACAACATAGCTCTTGCATAAATAGAAATATATAAAAAAAAATTTAGACTTGACGAAATACTAATAAAAAAAACACTTAGGGCCTGTTGGTTAGCATAGAATACATAAGAATCCATGATCAATAAAGGATTATTAAAGAGGTGAGGGGTGAGAATAAAAGGTCGGGATGTAGATAAGACCTTGACCGTCATAGGATTTGAATTACAATAGTGATGCTGAATATTCATGTTCCATCTTGTAGTTATTCAATTTTCCATTAAAGGAAATGTCATTGGATGGAGATTTTCGAATTTACACCTTTTTTATCTTTATTTTTAGCCACTTAAATAGATACAATCTGAGGGATCCAATCGCATAAAACAAAGAGGCCCTTAATTAGATCGGAACTTAGTAATTTCATTCAAAGCCCCAGGGGTAAAAAGATGAGATGAATGCACATGGAAACAAAAACACATATTCTCGCGGCCACATTAGAGTCCGGATCCCTTGTGGTGCAATCACGTAGTTCTCTTGAGATCGCCATACTGTGTCCACCATTTCAATCTAAATATTCAAAATCACGCCACTCATAGTTAATTATGTTAGCAATAGGCCAAATTTCACTCTAATCGGAGTTATGATCACCTGTAAAACAATTGGTTCACTTATATTTTGAGTGTTGATCACAATATTAAAAATTCGGTTTCTTGTTTCTACGCTTATCATTGCCTAGTGAGTTAAAAAAATTTTTTACTAACTCATGGCACCCATGCTTTAAAAAATTGTTAACACAGTTATCTCTGCAGAACAATGTAGGCAAAGCAGAATGTGACTACAGCAGGCAAGCATATCACACTTCAAGAAAGGAATGTGCACTTAGCATCAATATAATGACCTATAAAACAACATTTTCACTACATGGATTCTTTGAACAAGATCATTAGTACGTTCTTCAGTCATATGGTTTTAGAGACTGTAAAAACTAAGTGTGCTGAAAAATTGAAAGCTTAAGCTTTTGGGATGATGCATGTATTGGCTTGTCGGACTTGACAGAAATACTCTGATTCTTGAATCTAAATTCCAAAACACCAAAACGGTTATCATCTCTTAGAGAGAATACAACAATAAGACAAGGCAAATCTATCAAACAATTCTTCTACATAATTTTCTGACCCAACATGACTTGTGCATTTGGATTCCCCACATATCATTATCGAGTTAGGATCTTCTCAAGCACTTTTTCAGATTAAGTCTGGACTGACATCAAGCAATAAAGCACCTAACATGTTGGTGGGCCCAATACCACCATGAAAAAGTGCATTAGCCATTAAAAAAACCTGCTCTATTAGACAAGGCATGGAACACAAAATCCCCAGATAAAGGGGAGTTTCAGTTGTCTTTCTAGATCTTATTAGATAAATTTAATGGCAGAGAAAAGAGAAGGAAAAAGATAAATAGAAGAAGAAGAAAGAGAGAAAGAAGAGATACTGTCGTTGTAGTTAGGGCTAGACGACAGTACATCCCATTTATTTTATAAAGACTTTTGGGTATTTACAAATGAGACGCTGCTCATTTCTGGAACTTCAAATCAGTCCTACAAACTTGAACTTATTTTCCTACACTCCCCCTCAAGCTGGTGAGTAGATATCTACGATCCCAAGCTAGGAAAAAACACTTGTCAGTTGTTTCTTTGTGACTGATTTTGTGAGAAAATCTGCCAATTGATTGGCAGTGTGTGTGGGCATCAATACTACTTCTTGTCTTGTCACTTTCTCTCGAATAAAATGACAATCAACCTTGATATGCTTTGTCCTCTCATGATAGACTGGATTTGTGGCAATATGGCAAGCATAATTATTGTCACAATGAAGAAGCATTGGCTTCTTGCATACGAATCCCAACTCTAGCATCAGTGTTTTAAGCCTTCGCATGTGCCACAAGCCATAGCACGATATTCCGCTTCAGAACTTGATAAAACCACAACACTCTGTTTTTTAACTCTTCCAAGGGACTAAGTTTCCACCAACTAATGCACAATACTTAGTTGTGGATCTTCTATCTGTCAGAGAGCCTGCCCAATCAGCATCAGTGAAAATCTCAATAATTTCAATATCAACATTTCCATGCTTCGAATACATTATACCTTGGCCTGGAGCCTTTTTCAGATACTTCAATATTTGATAGACTGCTTTTAGATTCTCTGTGTGAGGTGCATGCATGAATTGGCTCACAACATTAACAGCAAACCCAATATCAGGTCGGGTAATTGTTAGATATATCAATCTCCCCACTAATCGCTGATACATTCCTGGATCATCAAGAAGTTCTCCACTATCCGAACATAACCTGTGGTTTTGCTCCATCGGCGTGTCACTTGGCTTAACACCCATCATCCCAGTTTCATCTAGTAGATCCAAAGTGTATTTTCTTTGACTTACGAAATACCCTTCTTGGACCTTGCAACTTCTATGCCAAGAAAGTATTTTAATTCTCCGAGGTCTTTAATTTCAAATGCTAAGCTCAAATGCTCCTTAAGGACCTGCATTTCTTTTTCACTGTTACCTGTCAGCACAATATCATCTACATAGACAATAAGAATAGTAACATTTTCATCTTGATAAATAAAGTATGATTTGACTGACATCTTTTGTATCCAATTCTCATCATAACTTGGCTAAATCTGTCAAACCAAGCCCTTGGAGATTGCTTTAGACCATAGAGTGCTTTTTTCAAACGACACACCTTATTTGCTTGACCATCAAGAACAAACCCAGGAGGTAATTTCATGTACATCTCTTCTTGTAAATCACCATGCAAAAAGGCATTTTTGACATCTAATTGATACAGTGGCCACTGAAAATTTGCTGCAATAGAGAGGATGACCCTCACAAAATTCAACTTTGCAACAGGCAAGAATGCTTCAAAATAATCTACTCTATAAGATTGTGTAAAGCCTTTTGCTACCAGTCGTGCCTAATACTGTTGAATGGAACCATCTGGATTATATTTGATGGTGTAGACCCACTTACAACCTATTGCCTGTTTTCCATGTGGAAGATCTACAATTTCCCATGTACCATTCTTATCTAAAGGAGTCATTTCTTCAAGCATAGCAGCCTTCCATTTTGGATTATTCAAGGCATCACTAACAGATCGTGGTATACGTTCTGAGGACAACTGCAATACAAAGGCTTTATACGTAGGGGAAAGGAAGTGGTATGACACATAATTTTGAATTGGGTATCTAGTGGATAGGTATCTTGTATGTTTACCTTTTCTTAATGCAATAGGAAGATCTAATTTAGATGGGTTGGGAACTTGAGTACTTGAACGATCAGAGAGTTTCGTGCCTGCTTCTGTCTCTGGATTCTGGACTTCAGACGGTAGTGTACCGAGAGTAGGTGGAGGCTCAAATCTGGTTCTCTTCCTGGAGTAAACTTTCAAAGGTGGTGTGTTTACTTGGGCATCTGTGCGCTGACTCTCACTAGGAACCGATGTAGGACTAAGAGGAGCTGGAAGGGAAGAACTTGAATATGACGGTGGGGAAACATCCTGAACTAGTGTAGGTGGCTCCCCCTGTTTATTTGGTTCCAATATTCTTTTCCCTTTTGATGAGTAATAGGGTACATCTTCAAAGAAAGTAACATCCATGGTAACAAAGTACTTTCCACCTTGTTGCGGAACATAACACCGATATCCCTTTTGAGTATTAGAATACCCCAAAAAAGATACCCTCAAGAGCTCTGGGATCTAACTTGTCCCTCTTGTGTTTTGGAACATGAACAAAACATACACAACCAAAGACTTTTGGAGGGAAATGAAATAATGGACCATTTGGACAAAGAACTTGTAAGGGACATTTACCGTCTAACACATGTGAAGGCATACTTGTTATTAGAAAACATGCAGTGAGAACATCATCAGACCTGGAACACTCATTTCTAATAGTAACGCGCGGGTTACTTCTAATAGATGTCTGTTTTTACGTTCTGCAATACCATTCTGTTTTGGAGTATAAGGACAGGATGCTTGAGATTCAATTCCATTTTGGATTAAATATGATTGTAGTTTGTGTGACATATATTCACCCCCATTGTCAGACCAAAGAGTTTGAATTTTGGCATTGAATTTGGTTGCTACAATTTTATGAAAGGTTTCAAATACGCAGAATACTTCATCATGAGATTTCAACAAAAACACCCAAGTGCACCTAGTGGCATCATCAATAAAAGAAATGAAATATCGATAGCCTTCTTTGCCGAATATGACCATTCCTTGTAATTTTTTCCTTCAAACAGCTCGACTGTAATACCTAAGATTGATGATTTATATAACACACCAGCACCTTAGAACCAAAAATCAGAAATGTAAAAAATGAAGAAATCAATATTACCACAATATGGCACTTGACATTGTGGTCGTGGATCACATGAAGTCACCCCCCACCCCCCCCCCCCCCCCCCCCCCCCCCCCCACTACCAATCACCACATGACACATAAATCCAATCGACTAGAGTCTCCATACAGAAGCTGGCTCCAACAGCAACCAGCAATCACTCAAGGAGCGTCACAACATTTGTCTTCAACAGCCGTCCACACTCAACAGGTCGTTCAACCCAGTCGAACCTAGGTACTGGTTCAACTAGGAATTGAAACCCTCACAACTCTGCTTTTTGTTTTTTGTTTTTACTAGATTTGGTCTGCTAGTCTTGCTTCTCCTTTGATCGTGTTCTTGAACCGATGCTCTGATACCTAGTTGTCTTTCTAGATCTTATTAGATAGATTTAATGGCAGAGAAAAGAGAAGGAAAAAGATAAATAGAAGAAGAAGAAAGAGAGAAAGAGCATTGTAGTTAGGGCTAGACGACACTACATCCCATTTATTTTATGAAGACTTTTGGGTATTTACACATGAGACCCTGCTCATTTCTGGAACTTCAAATCAATCCTACAAACTTGAACTTATTTTCCTACAGTTTCCCACTCCAACAGTCCATTGGCTACATTAGATAAGATGGATAACAATATAAAATTGATCTAACTTTTTTAGTGTAGAGGGCTAATCCACACTCCCTACTTGTATTTCATGGGGCTAGTGAGCCCAACCAACATTCCATGACTCATACTTCTTGACGCTGGTCTGGCCAGGATCTGAATGTTGATCTTTTATCAACATAACATCAATTAAAGTTCACAACATATGATATATTTGAAAAACACAATATAGATAACGAAAACATAAACGCGTACCTGATTCCATCACCAATGCAAGATCTCTATGAATCCCTTCATCCAATTGGAGGAATCACTATACTACTATTCTTCCCCATGATACATGATAAAAAATGGGGCAATCACCAATTGATGAAGTGAGGAGCGGTAAAACCTAAAACCATGTCTATAGGCTCTCTTAGATAACTCCCTTCCCATGGAGGACTCCCAGTGGTATCAGGTTTTAGAAACCCTCTAAACAAATTAGAACTCTAAAAGTTAGCCACTTTCTTAAACCTCCAAAGAGGAGTCTTAAACATAAGGTAAACCCTAAGCATAAGGTTGGCCAAGTAGGCCCACCAAATGGACGTGTGGTCATGTGGGCCACATGATCCATAGGCCAACACTGAACTCATCAAAAATTGACATTTAAATATGAATGGTTATACAAAGAACTACAACATGGTGTTAATGGGTGATTGTTTCTTACCATTCATGCCACACACTCTTCTCAAGAGGCATTCAGACACTAATGCAACTTGAATTTGAATGCCATATAACTGAATGAAAAGGGATCAATGACCAGAATGAGGACAGAAGCTCCACAGTATGATAAGGTTAGTGCTGGTGCAGACAAAAAACTTTGGACATTCTTGGATGTATCTGATCAGGAAGAACTCTACCTGCATATATCACCGTCTGTTGAATTGCTCTGACATAAATAAACTCAAGAACTTCTGTGATGCATCAAAACCTGTAAATCTTCGCTGTTTTCTCCTGAAATTCTGGCACCTTACAAGAATCATCCACCGCGGTAAAACGTATGGTCGAGTGAGTAGGCCTACCCTTATCCTGATCAGTGTTTTGGCTAGGTCTCAATATATGCTTTGCTCCTGCACTCAATTTAATGGGTCCCAGTCGTGCCACACCATCCAGTTGAAAAGCATTATCTCCAGATGCAATCGCATATCCATCATTTTCAATCTCCATTGGGATAACTGTATCCACAGATTTATCATTGTGAATATGGAATTCAGGTGTTTCAGTATTATACCGTGTGTAAGCAGGTACATGCTCTCTTTTTTTCAACCCTGACAGAGAATTCAAATCCTTTTGCATTTCCAAGTTAGGTTTCTTCATGGGTATTGAGGGTTCATCAAATTTAGGCTGAAGCCTCTTTTTAGCTTTCTTAGCACCATTAGGATCTTTCAAACAAGTAGGGTGGGACTTCTGACTCATGTTCATGAATCTATTATTGGTTGAGGAAGAGGGTCTGAATCCTGGAATGGCTGGGAGGAGTGAAGGATGGTGGACTAAAGATACCTGAGCAGATGAATTCTGCAGGCACAAGTGAGAGGGGTCAGTATTTTGGCCACGCAAGGAAATAGGAGGGATGGCATAGGGAGAAGGAAAGGATAAAACATTAGAACTAGGCCTCATGAATGGCTGGTGTTTACCAATTAAATCACAAGGGTGAGAAGTATATAGGATTTCTTTCCGCTGTGTCCCATTTTGCAGCCAAGGGTGCAGGTCCAAGGATGAACAATGGACCCTTGATGGTTGCATGTATTCTCCACTATCCTCGTTTGGAAAGGTGAGCTTGAAATCTGACGGGGGATTGTAAGCCACACTAGAGTTTTGTCTGAATTGGGAAGATTTCAACAGCACATTCTGTAGATGAGATTTGTGAGCATCAGAAATATGCATTGGGATTTGATGAGCCATTTTGACAGATTCAGTTCGTGAAATAGATGCCTCATTCAACAGTGATCGGGAAGGGAACGTTTGGGTGGAGGGCCAAAACTCAGCACCATGGTTTCCACCTATCAAAGGACGGCCATCAACCGACATCAAATGGGTTGTATGCACAAACTTGGGCTCCGCAGATGATGTCATCCGGAGAAGGCTGGGTGGTTTATAATTCCTTTCAGCTTCAACTGAATCAAACATGTTTTCTTTTGATGCTCCTGATGCTGAACAGGCAATCCAATCGTTTTGAAAACATGGTTTCAATCTAGACCTGCCAGAGATAGTTACATCAGGGTGATTCTCAGCAATGGTTTCTTTGTCTGTCCATACCTTGACATCATCAAAACCTTGTCCTTGGATGCTACTTTTACCAATAGTGACATTTTTACCCATCAGCCGCATGGTTGGTTGAGTAGGCGGGAATGCATAATCTGAATTTGTAAGAGTCATTTCCTTTTCAACATGATTGTGAGGCTGCCCATATTTTCTGTGCCCATGAGAGGGGATATTCACCAGGTCCAAATCAGAATCCAACTCATGTGAAAAATGATCTGCTTCTCTCATTTTATCATTGACATGGATCTCTGTTACAAAAGTTTGCGATTTGGTAAAACCTGGTCTAGATGGCACAGGTGCAGCAGGATTCTCTTTCAAGTGGTTCTGCTCGGAAAGCCATCTTAAACTGGGTAATTCTGTAACAAAATGCTTGTTTGGGTGATCCATTTGACTCCTAGTACCGGCAAGGTTGTAATGCATTGGGAGGGTGCTAACAGAAGCAGCTGACCTATTCTGCTTTTTGAAGACGCGGCTATTCCCTACTTTACCACTTGAATGCAACTGGATGAGTTCCCCATGTGAATTAAGAGGCAAACCAACAAAATCCTCATCGACCCACTTGTCTCTACAGATGGATAATGGATCTGATGTCGCTCCTGGTTCTCCAAAATGCCGATTTTCACAAACTGATTGTCTGTTGAATCTGCTCAGCTCTACTGAGGATGAACAATCGCTGCCAATCAGGTCCTTTGTGTAATGCAGTGTGCTACCATTATAATTTTTTCTGGTGGCCGGCAGCTGGTTTGGTTGCTCCTCATTTCTTTCCACATTTGCCATTGAACAAGCAAGAAGAGCCTGTGAGGTGGAATTTCTGGTCATGTTTGTAACTGAATTCATTGCTGCAGATCTTGGATTAGGATAAGCAAAAGGATCGGACATTCTTGTGTTTGTATTGGGTGACCTCTGCAGACGTCCTTCAGCCTGATTTTCTTCGAAAGTAGCACCATCTGAGAAATAACTGAGCGTCTTTGGTATGCATGATAGATTGTGCGGTGAAACTGAGCTACTTATGTTAAATAGATGCAAACTGTCAGAGTTATGCAAGGCTTGGTTTAAGTCCACTCCCAAGGAAGTTTTTCCTAGATCATGACTACTGCTGTCAGAACCAGTAGCAGATGGAACAAAAAGACCATGAGGATCAGCCCACTGTTTCTTTTCAAGTAAAGATTGGGCTTCTCTATCATCTCCAATGCTTAGAGAAGCATCTTCATCGCTTCCATTTACCTCTTCTGCCTCATCACTTTCAACTGACAGGTCCTTCATTGATAAGGGCAATTCAGAGGAACACTGTTTGCTTGCATGTCCAATTACCTCATCTTCACCCAAAAACCTGACATGCTTACCTGAATGTTGAAGTGAATGGTGTTTTGCTAGATTACTGCCCTGTAAGTTTCCTGATTCAGTGGATTTCTGGACTGAAGTGACTCTGCTGTGGTTCTTGAGAATGCTGTGGAGAGCAGAAACAGGTGGTTCCTGCATCTTACAAAGAACTTTGGAAGTTTTAACAGTTTGGAGCTGATTCTTCTTAGGTAACTTCTTGACTTTTGATTGTTTCTTTTTTTGTTTATGAACAGGGTCTGCAATCTCTTTTCCTGGCCTCTGATTATGTAAGGAACCTTGTCGTAATTGAGTATCACCAAGTCCAAATGGCACTGTCATCAGCTTAAGGAATTTCTCCTGAGAAAATATTGCACCAATATCATGACAAATGTTTGCCTCATTCAGCATGCAGGCATACACCATAAACTATTGAGTGAAATGACAAGAATGAACAGAATGAATGGAGAAGTACTAATAAAGCTGTCTACTAGATTTGATGTCAGTTTCATCATTCAACAATTCAAGAGGGAATATGTACGAGAAAAACAAAACATTAGAGTTGGAAAAAAATTCAATCATCAGTTGAAGGGGGGCAGTTTCCTTGCCCTTAGCGCTGTTAATTTGCTGCTTTGAGCTATGATTCTCTTTGGGACATGCCTTGTGATGATGTTGACAGAGAGGATGAAAACAATATAAGAAAGATAAATCATGGGGAAATTTGTGTACTAGAAAAGTGTTTCCTTGCGACAAGAAAACAGTTGCTTCTTGCAACTTTTTCTCAAGGAAGAGTGGGCGTACTGAACGCCGGAAGAGGGCCTAAGGTGGAAAAGTGGAATTCCTCTTCAGAAATAAAGAAACACAGACATGCTGTAAGGTTCTATCTGGGTCAGAAAACTAAGTTTTTGAGAAACCTAGCTCTACGGATCTGTACCACCATATATGCCTTGTAGATGTAGTTCTTTGATGAGTGCTGTGCAAAACCCTATGTTGTTGAAGCTGACTCTTATCAGTGGCAGAGTTTCAAGATGTAAGGTTTTCATAGGGCCTGGGCAGTCCCTGCAAAATGAAAGCCACAATGCTGAAGGCTCTGACGGCTCCCAAGTCTCTCTTTCACTCTTCCATTTTCCAATATACTCCATATCACTGACCTTGGGGATTGCATCTAGAAACCGACTTTAATATGTGAATATGGAAACCGACTTTAATATAGTGCCCTGGTCCTAGGTCGGTGGAGAACATGTGTTTCCCAAGTGGGCTTCGTGGCCCCTCCATATTCACATATTAAAGTCGGTTTCTAGATGCAATCCCCAAGGTCGGTGAAGTGGAGTATTCTGAAAAATGAAAGAATGAAAGAGAGAGAGACTTGGGGACTCTTCACATGTTGAGGACAAAGAAACATAAAGTCAGTATTTGACTGACATTTCTCCCCCTCAAACACTGGTGTTCTTAATCTTCTAGACTGAAACTATCTTTATGCCAAGCTTTGAACTCAGTCTAGTTGTAATTAAGTTGTAGATGGTGTCTATTGTGAAAGTATCCAGAATATAAAACTAGAAGCATACAAGAGAGAGATTTTGCAAGGAATGTTGTGTTCTCCTTGTATTGACGATGGGTATTTGTAATACAGTGTTGCCTAGTTTAACAAATCTAATTACATGATTACAGTAATGTTTAAGGAAACTAATATCTACTCTTAGTTGTACAATCACAAGAAAACTCATATAATCTTTTGACTTGTGGGCTGGGCCCACTTCATGAGTCGAGCTGACCTGTATCTTTACATCTATCTCTTTGTTGGACAGTGGGAGTGACTGATTTAACTACAGCTTAGTTACAACTTTTGATTACAATCAGTAGTCAGTACAAATCACTTGTATCAAATAAAACAAGAACCCACTTTAATAATTTACAATATTACAATCAAGGTTTAAAAAATAGGACTCGGGACCCAACTCGATCATGGCCGATTCCGAGTTGACCCGGCCGAGTCACATGGGACATGACCGAGTTGGGCTGAGTCCTAATTTCAAAGATAATGGTTGCAGGGCCGAGTCGCATTAGGACTCGTACAAATCGCATGGGACTCGGCTGAGGCGCATGATTCCAGTCCGAGTCCCATAGGATTTTTTAAACCATGATTACAATGCTTGGAAGCTACACCCACAAATTACAATAACAACAACTTACAAAGCACCTACACCTTAATTCTCTTCAGTATCTCCTGCTAACTTCACCACCGACAGTTATATTTCCTTCGCCAGCAGATTGGTTCTAGTGAAGAATGTCGTGGCGGCCATTCCCATGCATATGATTATGGTTATTCCTTTTCCTTACAATGTTATCAAAGAAATTCTTTCGAAATTTCTGATGGTCAGTTGATCAGTGCACAATGAAAAGAAACTTTGTCAAATGGAAGGTAGTTTGTCTTCCAAAAGCTGAAGGTGTTTGGGCCTCAAACGCATATTTGCATGTATGCTAAAGCTCCACTAGCAAGCTGCTATATCTTCCTCTCTTAAGGCAATTTTCTTTAAGAACATATATTTTCCTAATTCAACCCCTTGGAACCCCTCTACTACCTCTTTAGCTTCCTGTATTTGGAAGAAAATGAGAAAGCTCTCAACTAATCTTCAACAATCCTGCCAATGGGTCATCAGAAATGGCGAAAGTATTAGCCTTTGGTATGAAGGCCGGTTGAATTGATCCCCTATATTGCTCCATAATTCCCTCATAATTTTTTCTCCACTGACGACCGGGTATCCAACACCATTGCCGGTTATTCATGGCTTATCCCATACTCCTTTCCTCTTGACATTAAACTACATCTAGCTGTTGCCCACTACATTTGTCTCCCATCAGTAAAGAGTGCTGACCAGCTCCTCAGCACCAGTAGCTTAGATGGCATGCTATCTCTCATATCTATCCAGCAACTAGTTAGATCCAGATCATCGAAGAAATCACAGTGCCTTCTTGTTTGGAATTCTATCATGAGCCCTCGCCTATCTTGTTTCACTTGGAGACTTCTCCAAAGGAAGACTCCCATAGAAATCTAGGCTCAATCAGTGGGTGTAAAGCTTGCCTCAAGGTGTCCTTGTTGAATCAAATGTTCATTTGTTCTTCTATTGCAATTTCTCTTCAGGCTTTTGGTCCCAGATTCTATTAGCTTTTGGCAGCCCTCAAGCAATGTCACATGCTCCATCTAAAATTTGGTTGTCTGTAACAGCAAATAGAAACCGAGCTGATCACCCAAGTATTGGAGTCATCTTTTTTTCCACTATTTTTGCTATTTGGATCTCTAAAAATGAGGCAGTCTTTAATGAGACTTTTCCCTCTCTTTTAAGGGCAAAAATTCTCCTTAAAGACCTTCTGTGCTCGCTTATTGGTTTTCAGAGATCTCCTGCTAACTTCACCACCTACAGTTATGTTCTTTCTTTTTTGGAGTGTTTACCCCAATGTAATTTAGTATAGCCCCTTAAATGTTCTCTTTTGAGCCCTGTTTGCTCTCCTTTTGGCCTTGCTTTCATTGTTTTTTGTCTTTTGGGGATGGTTATCTCTTAACCACCTTCTCATTTATTCTAATACAATTTACCTTAAAAAAAAAAAAAACCTCTCTTCAAGCCTACACACCACCACTTACTATTGGGAAGTCCCATATCCCGCATCGCCCAAGTCCCGAGTTGGACAGGGCTCTCGGGACTTCATATACCTGTTTGGGCCTTCCACCTATCAAGTTAAGCTTTTGGGTCGATACATGGTATCAAAGCGGGTTCCAATCCCATTGATCTTGTGTAGCCCACGTGGCAGGCCCATCCGCAAAATCTAATGGGCCTATACGTGAGGAGTGTTGGGAAGTCCCACATCCCACATCGCCCAAGTCTTGAGTTGAACAGGGCTCTCAAGACTACATATACCTGTTTGGGCATTTCACCTATCAACTTAAGCTTTTGGGCTGGTACATGGTATCTAACATAAGAGTCATTCACTACACCAATTACAGAGGCACTCACTCACTTGCTCTTCACTCCATACACTTGTTTCTCACTTCACTTGTATTTCAAATGGCACTAGTTGCCCATATTTACAGGTGATACAATAGGTCAATGGAGAAAGTATGTGGCCAGTAGTGGGATATGTTTCCCAATCCATCTTCATACATTAAGTCGATTTCTAAATGCAATCCCCAAGGACGGTGATGTGGAGTATTCTGGAAAATGCAAGAATGAAGGGGAGGCATGGGGGCTCTTTTACAAATGCTAAGGGGACAAAGAGACATAAAGTCTGTGTTTGACTGACATTTCTCCCCTTCAAATACCCGTGTTCTTAATCTTCTAGATTGAAACTATCTTTATGCCGAGCTTTGCCCTCAGCCTTGTGAATGTGTTCGTTGGCAAATCTTTGGTGAAGATGTCTGTCACTTGTTCGGCAGTATTGCAATACTCTAGCTTCACTGTTTTCCTTTTTACATGATCTCTCATGAAATGAAAATCGATGCCAATATGCTTATTCCTTCCATGTTGTATAGGATTCTTTGCAAGTTTAACGGTAGACTTGTTATTCACATATATAGTTGTCGCTTCTTTTTGTTGGTGGTCAAATTCCCATGGAGGCCTCTCAACTATAGCACTTTGTAGACTGCACCAAATGTTGTCACGTATTCAACTTCATAACCTCTCAACTATAGCACTTTGTAGACTGCACCAAATGTTGCCACGTATTCAACTTCACAACCTCTCAACTATAGCACTTTGTAGACTACGCCAAATGTTGCCACATATTCGGCTCCACATGTGGATAGGGCTAAGATGCTTTGTCTTTTAGAAATCCATGTGAAAGGTGTTGATCCAAGATAGAACACATATCCTGCAATGCCCTTTCTTTGATTTTGATCACCTCCCCAATCGTTGTCTGAACTCTGAATATCCATATAATTTCAATTCATTGTCAGTCATAGAAAATACCTAGATCGATGCTACCTTCGATATACCTTAGGATTTTTTGGCTGCAACCCAATGAGAATCCTTTGGCCTTTCATATATCGGCTCAAAAGTCCAACACCATAGACAATGTCTGACCTTAAGATTGTTAGGTACATTAAGCTTCCAATCAAACTTTTGAATAGTGTCGGATCAATGTTTCTTCCTTCTCCTTCTTTTGTCAATCTCAAGCATGTTGCTACAGGCATACTCACAAAATTGCAGTTCCTCATTTTGAAACTTTCAAGGAGTACTTTTGAATATTTTCTCTGTGAGATGAAAATGTCATCTAGATGCTGCCTTACTTTTATACCCAAAAATGACATTAGTCCACAGTCAGGTATTTCAAACTTTTTTAACATAGCATGCTTAAATTCTTTGAACATCTGTGGACTATTCCCAATGAATAATAAGTCATCGACATAAAAGCATGCTATGAGCATTTCTCCATCGGTGTTTCACTTTATGTAGACTGCATGCTCACATGGGCATTTGGAGAAGCCATTTTCTTGCAGATAACTTTCAATACGAGCATCCCATGCTCATGGGGTCTGCTTTAGCCCATATAAAGCCTTCTTCAATCGATATACTTTACTGCAGCAGATGCTGCCACGTATTCATCTTCACATGTGGATAACAAGTCTGCCATTAAACTTGAAAAGAATCCTATACAGCATGGAAAGAGCAAGCGTATTGACATCATGTTTCATTTCATAAGAAATCATGTAAAATTAAAAATAGTGAAGCTAGAGTACTACAACTCTATAGAACAAATGGCATACATCTCCACCAAGGGCATAAGGATAATTTCAGTATAGAAGATTAATAATGTCGGTGTTTGAGGGGGAGAAATGTCAGTCAACCACCGACTTTATGTCTCTTTGTCCCCTCAACATGTGTAGAAAAGTCCCCAAGTCTCTCTCTTTTATTCTTACATTTTCCATAATACTACACATCACCGACCTTGGGGATTGCATCCAGGAACCGACTTAATGTACGAAGATGGATTGGGAAAAGTGGCACACTAACAACTATATACTTTCTCCACTGACCTATTGTATCACCAACCTATAAATATGGGCAACTGGTGCCATTTGAAACATAAGTGAGATGAAGCAAGTGCAGTGAGAAACAAGTATTGTAAAGAGTGACTCTTGTAAGTGGTCTGTAGGCTTAAAAGGAGTTAGGTGTAGGTGCTTCATAAGTTGCTATAATTTGTGGGCGTGGCTTATAAGCATTGTAATAGTGTAAATTATTAAATTGGGTTCTTGTTGTATTGGAATTAAGTGACTTGTACTGATTGTAATCCAAAGTTGTAACTAATGTGTAGTTAAGTTTGTATCTCCCATTGTCCAACAAATCAAGACCCATCTCATAACTCAAAAAATTCATAAAAAAAGAGAATCCTATAGGCAAAACACCCAAGGTGGACCCAGACTAAATACAATACACTACTACATTTTGTATAATGCAGCAACTTTAATTCACTTAATACATTTTATACATAAGGCACATGATATTACACATTTTATACTTAACCATACTATTCAAAGAAACACATGCACTTAGTACATTACAAGTCACTTCGAAGAAACATATGCACCTAGCAAATAGCTTACTAGAAGTCACTCCAACACATTACACATCCATTCACTCATTACACTTTTACACTCTCTACACTACACACTCACATTAGCTGCTCTTGTATGTGTTGCACTCACCACACCACTCCTCTCAATTGGCACTACATTCACTACACTCAACACTTCCATGTACACAACAAATGGGGCAAGTATCCCATATTTATAGACTCTAAGGAGCAACAGTTGAGACGGTTTGAAATGAGGCAGTGTGATGATGTCGGTTGCAAGGTTGAGTGGGTTCTACAAACTGCTGGAGTGAGGGAGACAAGGAGGCTGGTTGGTTTGACGAGGCTTCTTGAAAATGGTAATGTCAGCATGTGATTGAGGCGGTGTACGAGGCAGTGTTGCCTAACAAATCCAGAATGGGAAAAATGAAAACCATAGTTTAGGTGGGTTCCCTTAAGCTGAAGCTTAGGGAAAATTAGCGGAACCGTACCTGTTGCACGTGTAACAGCCCACTAAAAAAACCCAGCCCGCTCCATTTTGTTTCCGTTTTCATTTTTCCCTCCTTTCCAACAGAGAACCCACTCTCGTCTCTCTCTCGGTCTCTCCCCAGTTCGTTTGGATTTCTCCCGGTCGTCATCGATCTCTCCGGCGAAGGCAGACCACTTCGCGCGAACTCTCCGGCGTCTCTCCCGGTCGGCCGGCTTCCCTTTTGTTTCAGTTTTCATTTTCCCCCCTTTCCAACCTAATCTCCATTCTCACTCCCACTCTCGTCACTCCCACTCTCGTCTCTCTCTGTCTCTCTTTCTCTATCTCTATTTCTATCTTTAGCTTCCCTCTTTTTTTTTTTCTATAGCTATCTCCACAGTATTTCCCCATTTTCTCCCATTACTGGTTTGATTCATTGAATTTCTTGAACTGGGTTTTTCTTTTTTTGTCTCCTTACTTCTTTCTTGATGTGGGGTTTTATAGGGTTTGGTCAGATCGATAACAGAAGCGTTTCAATCTGTTAGGGTTTGGATCATAATCAGTATCTAATTATTGGGTTTTGTTCAAAATCAGTGAAAGATTGTTGGGTCGATTAGAAATAGTATTAGATTGCTGGGTTTGGCTGCTTATTTTAGATTATTTCAGAGGCGGGTCCTGCTGTTGTAGCGGATTCAGTAGTTCAGGCGTCGAGTCTCTTAATGCGTTTTCTCGTTCGGTGGGTCTGCCAAAGTGATGGTGTGAGAGTCTGAATATCTTTCTTTGTTGGATGTGAAAAAAGGTTTTTGTTTGGGAATTCATGGGAGGGGGTGTTTTTGATGGTTGAAGTAACTTGGGTTTGTTGCTGATTTTTCGTTTTTAGTGTTTGGATTTCTTACAATTGGTTTTTTTTTTTTTTTTTCTTCTGCTGTGAAAATAGCTGATTGCTGTCAGTGTTGGGAGATGCTTGTTTGGAAAAATCTGGTATTGGGTTTTGTTGATAAGGAGTGGGTGATTTTCGTAGAATATATGTATGGTCGAAAAGAAATGCAATCGAATTGCTGCGGGCCTTCATATATTGATATGCCATTTGGGTTTACATAGCTTGAAAGAGATCTGTAGATGAGGACCTTTGCTGTTACAGTACGGCAAAGTTGGTACTGTAATAGTTAAGTAGTTTAATTGACTGATCAGTTAGTTGTTGGCTGTTGTTTGGCTTGAATTTCTGCTAAGTTTGAGTAATTAATTTCCACATTTTGGGGTGTGGCAAAGGGGATTGAACTGTTTGATTGGGTTCGAAGATCATTTTGTGTCGTTAAAATTGGAAATGATTGTGGGACATGGTGCATGGACGAATTGAAACAAAAGGGAGAGATCGGGAGAGAGACGAGAGTGGGTTCTCTGTTGGAAGGGAGGGAAAAATGAAAACGGAAACAAAAGGGAGCGGGCTGGGTCTTTTTAGTGGGCTGTTACACGTGCAACAGGCACGGTTCAGCTGATTTTCCCCTAAGCTGCAGCTTAGGGGAACCCCTCTCTATAAATTATTTAGCTTCTTTGATAATGGAATATAAAATGGCAGTATATCTAATATGGACTCTATAGTTTAGGTTGTTTACAGATGATATGGTGTTGTTACTGTTTCTAGCACCAACAGACGCATCACCTGCACATGTACCTACGTAGTGTAGTGTCAGTTGCACATTCATTTTAGTGTTCAGACTCATGTGCCTTCCAAAACTAGGGGAGTTCCCTTGCTCCTGCAGCGTACAATTAGCCAGCCTTGCGGCGACAAAAGCATTAGACGTCCCCCTTATTAGTGTATGTAATATGGGGGCCACATAGGATTCAATCCCACGTGTGTGTACATTCATTGTGATCTTTTGTATCATCTAGAAGATGAGGATAATCCCCTCAATCAAGCGAGTTTATAGTTGTAAATATTCTACAATGAGCAAATACAGAGGCTATATGAGGAGAGATCAATCACATTGTTCAACACTCAATTTTCTGGCAATTGCATATTCTTTAGATTGCTATGGTATCAGAGACCTAAAATCATTAGGACTCCTTCGTGCATAAGAAAGAGGTCGGAACTTATTGACTTATTCATGGTTAAGTATCGTGTCTACCATCTTCGTCGGCGATTCAAGGACTAGCTACAGTGGTCCATCTTCAATCCTCTTCAAACATAGTTGGGTATTCTTCATCACCACTTCTCGTTTCAAATCTCAAGTTCGGCATCTTCGAGTTTGGCACTTCATAGTGCTCGTTGCTCTGTCACTTTGTCATCTTTAGACGCAGGGGACTTTGAGTTCATCTCTTCTACTATGACGTGTCATCTTCAAGATCATCGAGTTTGGCATATTTGGACTTCATCCCTTTGTTAGCACTTCGGACCCAACCCGCATCTCGGACTCGTGTTTTTGTACAATCCCCTTTGCATGCCCACTTGAATGCTCAAAGCCATCCTCGATTTTTCTCTGCCTCCTCTCGTTGTTGCAAAAGGTCACAAACCCGAGTCCAATCAGATCCAGCATCAACCATCCATAGAAATTGAAGAGGTTTCTTCTGGTTATAAATTCTTCTGTGTGTGACACGGGATTTAATCGGCAACCAACTCAACCATTCTACAGTGTCTAAGTTAGAATTTTGTTTTGCATCAAATTCTCAATGGCAGAAAAATCTGAAATTCTTCATGTTAAATTCAATGGAAAAAATTACTTTTCTTGGGAATTTCAATTGAAAATATTCTTGAGGGGAAAAAAATCTTTGGGGCCACATTGATGGCACCACTCAGAAACCTAATGTCTCAACTGACTCTTCAGACACATCTAAAATAACTAAGTGGGAAATTAATGATGCAAAAATAATGACAGGGATTTTGAGTTCCATTGACCAACAATTTATTCTGAATTTGAGGCCTTATCAGACAGCGAAGGGTATGTGGGACTATCTAAAAAAGATCTATAATAAAGATAGTGCCGCACGTAAATACCAACTGGAGTTTGACATCTCTGAATATAAACAAGGAAACAAGTCTACTCAAGAGTACTACTCTGGTTCTATGAAATTATGGACTGAATTTTAAGATCTAGTTTATGTCACTACTTCTGAAGAAGGATTACTGGCTCTTCAAAAATATCATGAAAATAGTCAACGTGATCAATTCCTAATGAAGTTGTGTCAGGAATTTGAAATTGTTCGCTCCAACCTAATGAGTCGAGAGAAAACCCCATCTCTAGAAGACTGCCTTAGTGAATTGCTCACGGAAGAGCATCGTTTATTAACTCAAGCGAGCTTGGAACAAAAAGGAACTTCTTCTAATGCACATGAGATTGCATTTGCTACTCAAACAAAGTCACGTGATATGAGTAAAGTCCAGTGCTACTATAAAGAATATGGGCACATATCTACTCAATGCAAGAAGAGGGTTTGCAATTATTGTAAGAATCAAGGGCATGTCATATCCAAATGTTGGAAGCGACCACAAAATAGAAACAACAGAGCTTATACTGCTGAAGATGGAGGATCTTATGGTATATAGCCCCGGCCTCAAGTGTGTCCTTTCAGCCTAGATCTATCTTAACCCCTGAAATGGTACAACAGATGATCTAATCTGCTTTTTATGCCCTTGGTCTGTCTGGTTAGTTATCTAAAAACTCTGTTTGGTATATGGATTCTGGTGCATCAAATCACATGACTTATTCCACTAATAATCTGAAAAATGTTCAAAAGTATGATGGTAACATGAACATTCACATTGCTAATGGTGATAAACTTCCCATCACTGCAATTGGACATATAATCATCCTTTGCCTTTGAAAAATGTTTTCTACTCACCTCATTTGTCCTCTAATCTTCTCTCTATTGGCTAGCTCGTTGAAAATAAATGCATCGTCTCATTTTCCTCATCTGGTTTTTTTGTACAAGATCAAGAATCGGGGAAAGTGATAGGGAAGGGTCCTAAATGCGGATGGATGTTTCCTCTCCAAATCACTGCACAAGCTAGGGATGTCACTTTATTTTCGTTCTTTAGTTCTTCTTTGAAAAATGATTGTCAACTTTGGCATAAGCATCTTGGACATCCAAACGCGCAAAAATTAATGTTTATGTTTAACAATGGTTTGATTATGAATAAAGTTTCATGGTCTTTTAAAGATGTCTCACTTCCTTTTCCTACTCATAAGGACATTAGTACAAAGAGTTTCGATTTAATTCATCCAGATGTTTGGGGTATTGCACCAACTATCGCACGCACCCAACATAAGTATTTTGTTACATTTATTGATGATCATAGTCGGTTCACATGGATATACTAGTCATTGCCAGTGCTTGAAGGCACATCGCACCACGCTCTGAGCACAACTAAATCTAATTACTCTTCTTTTGACCACCTAACAACTAACACCGCACATAATTTAACAAATTTAACTCAAAATTTCTATGTGGCCCATTGGATCAATCAACTTCAAATCAAGTCCAGCCGGATTTTATTTTTTTAGGTAAAACAGCCCAACCAATTAGACCCTTGTTTAACCACCATTGAATACCAGAAGTGACCCACTACTATAAGCAGTCTAGTTTAATTGCATGCAAGCCACGTTTGCATCTGCTACCAAAACAATCCAAGTTAGCCCAGATTCCATAATCCGTGAAAAACAGCATATATATGTGAAGGGGCAAACTGGTAAGTTGTGGGCCCAAATTCCACACCGTTCAATCACTCAATTGCAATCATAGCCGTGTATTTAATCATATCTTTACTCGCAAGGAAGTTTTGAAAAGATAATGGCACGTTTCGTAATTTCACAGAAAACCAAGGACACTCCCATATCCTCTTGGAAAAGATAATGGCAGGTTTCGTAATTTCACAGAAAATCAATGGCACTCCCGTATCCTCTTGTCCTTAGTAAAAAGTTACTGCCCCTTTGTTTTCAAATAATTACAAAATTACCAAGCTCTTGAATCCCTTCTCAGCCCTAGGATTTATGTACAAAAATATGTACATAAATCCAAGGGTCCAAAATGTCGAGGGATTCAAATACTGCTCTCCCTTATTATATAGATTTTTTGCATGCCAAATCTGAGGTCTTTGATGTCTTTAAAAAATTTCTTGCCCTCATTGAAAACCAATTCTCCAAACTACAAAAAATTTGCATTCAGATTCAGGGGGGAATACATTTCTTCTCATTTTAAGAATTTCTTCAATCCAAGGGTATTATTTCCCAAAGCACATGTCCCTACACTCAACAGCAAAATGAGGTTCCGGAACGGAAAAACCGACACCTTCTTGATGTTGTTAGAACATTGCTTCTTGACTCATCGGTCCCATCCACCTTTTGGGTGGAAGCTCTTTCAACCGTTGTGCATCTTATCAATTGTCTTCCATTACCAGCAATTCAAAATCAATCCCCATACTTCCGCCTTTTTGCTACCGAACCATCCTACGAACACCTTCATGCTTTTGGTTGTGTGTGTTTCGTCCATCTACCCTCTCATGAGCGAGATAAACTTTCGGCTCAATCGATAAAAAGTGCATTCCTGGGATATGCTTCAAAAGTCAAAAGAGTTAACTTTGCTATGATCCTAACATCCGTCACATTCGCATCTCTTGCAATGTTGTGTTCTTTGAAAATCAATATTTCTTTCAAACTCAGATATACTCATATTCAACAAAAAAAAAATCTCTTTTTTACCAGTTTTTTCGGATCCCCCACCTGGGCCGGTGTATGTGTGCCAACAATCACAAGATTCTACTGCAGCAAGACATAAGATGCTGTCATCAAACATAAGAGGATGCCCTGCTGTAGCAGAATCCAAGAGACGTGTTTGACCATCTGGGGATAGAGATGGGGATAAAGTGGCATATAATGATAAACGATCCGAGGGACGTGTTTGACGAGTAGACCCTCCCGTACTTCAAAGGTCTACTTGTCAAACACGTCCCCCGGATCGTTTATCATTATATGTCACTTTATCCACTATCTCTATCCCTAACACTTATTCAAAGGTTGTAAAGCATCCTTGTTGGCAGCAGGCTATGATGGAAGAACTCACAGCTCTATAGAAAAATCATACATAGGACATCATTCCATGTCCATCACAAGCCAAGCCCATCGGCCGCAAATGTATCTACTCTATCAAGCTGAAACCAAATGGATCTTTGGATGGATATAAAGCTCGTCTAGTGGCATTGGGTAATCGTCAACAATATGGGGTTGACCATGCCGAGACTTTTGCTCCAATTGCTAAAATGAATTCTCCTAGCTCTTGTTGTATCTCAGTCTTGGCCATTGTTTCAAATGGACATCAAGAATGCTTTTCTCCATTGCGATCTTCAAGAAAAAGTCTATATGAGACCTCCTCCTGGCCTTACAGATGTATAAAAAAAATAGTGTATGTCGTTTATGTTGATCTCTTTATGGATTGAAGCAAGCACCTAAAGCCTGGTTTGAGAATTTTCGCAAATCTCTTCTTCATGCCAGGTTCCAGCAAAGAAAGTATGATCCTTCTATTTTCCTTCGTCGGACGGCACATGGCCTAACCTTACTATTGGTATATGTTGATGACATCATCATCTCGGGGACAGATCCTGATGGTATTCTTCAATTGCAAAAGGACATTCATGCTTCCTTTTTTGGTATTCTTCAATTGCAAAAGGACATTCATGCTTCCTTTCATATGAAAGATTTAGGTCCTCTCACTTATTTTCTGGGGCTAGAAGTGCATACAGTCAAGGGTGGGTTATTTATTGATCAACATAAGTACACCAAAGATCTCATTACTCATGCTTAGTTGCAAAATACCACTCCAATTGATACTCCCTTAGAATTAAATGTGAAATATAGGAAAGATGATGGAAACCTTCTTGAAGATCCTACAATCTACCGCAACCTTGTTGGCAGTCTTATTTACTTAACAATCACTCGATCGGATACTTCTCATGCTATAAACTTGGTCTTTCAATTCATGATTAAGCCCACACAAATTCACATGTCAGTTATCAAGTGTATCATTCGTTATCTCATAGGGACACCGGAGCATGGCATTTTCTTTCCGGCTCGGTCAAATTTGACCCCGACTGCCTACTATGACGTGGACTAAGCCGAATGTCCTGATACACGTCGTTCTATGACCGGATGGTGTGTTTATCTTAGGGATGCTTTCATCTCATGTAAATGTAAAAAGCAAGATAAAGTTTCTAAATCCTCCACAGAAGCAAAATATCGTTCTATGTCCGCTACATGCTCTGAGGTGATTTAATTACGACGTTTACTAACGGAACTTGGTTTTCCCTGGCACACTGTCACTCCTTTGCATGCTGACAATACCAACACCATTCAAATTGCTGCAAATCTCGTGTTTCAAGAAAGAACAAAGCATATTAAAGTTGATTGCCATTACATTCGTGAAGCCTATGATGACAAGCTAATTACTCTTCCTCATGTGACTACAGATCTTCAAGTCGCTGGCATCTTTACCAAAGCTCTTCCGCATATCAAGCATCAATTCTTTATTGACAAATTGATGTTGGTTGATTCACCACCATCACTTTGAGAGGGGGCATTAGTGCATGCAATATGGGGGCTACATAGGATTCGATCTCACATGTGTGTACATTCATTATGATCCTCTATATCATCTAGAAGAAGATAATCCCTACAATCAAGGGATTTTATAGTTTTAATATTCTATAATGAGCAAATATAGAGGCTATATGAGGAGGGATTGATCACATTGATCGACACTCAATTTTCTGGCAACTGCATATTCTTTAGATTGTTACCCCCATGCTATGGTTCCCTGTGGTCCTAACCCAAGGTCAAATGATTAATTGGAACTTTCGAGAATTGCAATCAAGTCAAATTGGATAAAAATTAGTAAATTTAAGACCAAATAAATGGCATGCAAGTTTAGTAGGCCAGAGAGTACAAAATTTGAGATAGTCAAAAATGAAAACAACCAAGCAACGATAGATTTCACAACTTAAGATTGTTATAGAACAAAGTGGAGGGTTTGAGTTAGGCAGAACTAGGAAACAATAAGCACAAACTAAATTTCATTACGCATGTCTTCTCAATCAAGACCGCCCACAAGCCCAAAATCTCATATGAGTGCATGTGCATATAAATATATATATATATATATATATATTGAGACTTCTGAAATTTTAGTTTATTATAGTCTTCACAATTTTAGCATAAAAGTTTTAGATACCCCAAGCCCACGAGTCAACTTCACTCAAATCCGATGTTTGGAACAATTGGACTGTGCAGCATTGAATTAAGAGGGAGAGAGGAGGAGGGGTCGGGGAGATAACTAAATTTAGAATTTGAAGAAAGATCTGCTAACATTGTCTACCATTCAACTCTATTGAGAGAAAACGAAAGTTACAACTACTTATTCTTTGACCCGAGCATGTAAGAGACATCCTAATTGGTGCAAAGAGGGAACGACAAAATATTGAACAAATAGGCTTTCTTTCTTTTTTTCTAGATTGCAAAGGATGTCATTTAAGACAGGTAGACCAACAAAAAAAAAAAAAAAAAACCAAAGAATACAAATATATCAGAACAATAGGGGCATTGTGCAATAATAAACATAAGGGATTGAGAGAGAACCCAGGAAGGGAAAAACCCATTCAATCGGCCAGGCTATGAATGCCTAAATGACTGCGAAAATTCCTTAATTAGGATCTAGCTAGAGAAGTTCCCTTTCAGCGCCTTGAGAGGTAAAACAATGTACTCTAAGATTGAGTTTAGAGCTTGAAGAGAGGTGGTCTTACTGATAACGTATTTCTTAATATCCCCCATATCACCAATACAGCTGATGCCTCATACATGTATTTTTATTCTGACATTTAAATTAAAAAATCCAATCTAATATTTTAAAAAACTCAAATGAGGGATAAAAGCTTCTTACTGATTGAAAGAGGACAATTATTCCACATTTTCTCCTCACCATCCCCACATTTTAAGAAGGAAAGTTCTATCTTTAAAATCTCCCTCCCACCCTCTCTCTATCCTGCAAAACCCCTTCAAATCCCATGTTAATAAAAAAAAAAAAAAAAAAAATGGTCCCTACAATATCTTCATCTTTTTCATTACTCAACATTTTTCTGTAACCCTTCCTATGAAGCCAATCTGGATGCATGAAAACAAGAAGGGTAGATCATTCAATTCTAACCTTAGAATTTAATTAATGTCAAACTTTAATGGCCAATGATAAGAAATAGTTGTATCATAGTCAAACTAGATCAGTGCTAGAACACAAAGGGCAGGTGTTTGTGGTGGGATTGGATTGATCATAAGTGGGCCCCTCATATAAAATTAGAAAAGAGGATATAAAGGGGTGCTTATAACAATTTGTCCTTATTATAGTAACCTACAACAAAAGAACTTGTCTTAAATGATACATAAAGATATACTAGTTGGGCCCTTATGGGGATGAACTTCGACTATGGATGCCTGCCATTGGTGGGGTCCATAGGACTCACCAACTAGAGAAGGGTGGTGATGAGGCTTACAAAAATATGGTCCCATTTGACATTTTTAGGCACATGATTAAGCAATAATATGATTTAATTTTGACTTTTAATTTCATCATCTTAAATCAGATGACTTTTTTTTTTTGGTAAACACTTAAATCAGATGACCTTAAATGTCTGATGGACAGGTTTTTCTTTGACCCCCTAATCCACAATCCATTTATATATCTATTAGTGAAAATAGACCCCACAAAGATGCCAGGCAACTCAGCTGAAAGTTCAATTTCCTAACAAAGGACCAGAAAACAACAGTTTTAGGGTTTTCTATCATTCTAATTTCGTACTAATTTTGATAACCATCATTTGAATAGCTATTTTGTCTATTTTAGTCGTAGTAGTTATTATTAATTTAAAGAGGGGATTTTTCAGATACATCCTTACTATTGAATGGACATCTAATCTAAACCCTTAGCTTAGAAAAATTTATGACTGGGTCCCTAAAGGTAGGCACAGGAACCATTAGCCAAGGCAGTAGGAACTACATGAAATGATGATTTTCCCTTATTATCTGCCAAGGTCATCTTGGAACAGTTCTTGCATTAATAAAGACAAATCAGCTGACTCTTTTGATTATTGAAATAATGTCCTCAAATACCAATATGGTTCCTATTCCACACATTCGAATGAGGAAACAACTTACTGGCCTCATAACTTTCACTAATGTCGGCAAAGCTTGTTGTATAAGAATTTGAAGTTTAGTAAACATGGAGAAATAAGCCAAGGGAAAGGTTAACTACAAGAAGGTGTATCAAGTAGATTTTCTGAAAAATCAGAATTTTTTTTTAAAACACAGACAGCGACGTGGAATTTGAGTTTGTTTTCTAAACTATCTGATGTTATTCATTGGCAATCTTGGCACGAAATAAAAGGACAAGACTGCTATCTCCCAAATAAAAGTTGTTAAAGCGTGTCTATGACTTCCATATCCAATCCATATAAGGTTATGGTATACAAAGATCCATAGAAGTAAACGAGAGAGAGAGCGAGAGAGAGAGAGAGAGAGAGGGAGGTTCCAAAATAAAACCAAAGATCACAATCTTTCCTTTAGGAGAATCCATTGTAGAACATGTGTCAGGAAGGGAATTCAGATAAACGAATCCAGCACGCCTTTAATTTATATTTGCTTTCCATGTTTGAGAAAATGCGAGCAAAGCTGGGAGTTCTCTTCATACACCATGGGTTTAATGCAAGATCAACATGGGTTAAAACCTCCTTCGTAACTAGTATCGGTTAGCTTCAGCAGACCCAACCTTTAGGCTACATTTTCACAGATTTACTGTCTTGTTCACCCAACAGTTGCCCACATCTAACCTAACATTTCAAATTTCATGTGTTCCACCACCTCATTTCAGATTTTCACAGATTTACAATCGATCTTATTCACCCGACTGTTTCCCACATCTAAGCTACCGTTTCAAATTCCATTAAACACAATGAAATCAATCCAGTTGAATAACTCTCAAATCATCATTGTTCTCTTACAAACTCAATGTCATGATCAGTTCCTTGAGAGAAAATTAAACATCTGCCACTGACAGCCCATTCCATCCAGGATAAATATGAGCTATTAGAAAGGTGAAGATGTTGAAATTTAGCTAATACAAATAGAGAGAGAATTGTTCACCTCAACCACAAGCATAAGTCCACATGGATGGCACTACAAAATCCCAATGTGGCTATCAACCACACTGTCCTCACGGTGTTTACCATCTTATCAGATTTCATGCCTCCAGACCAAAAGCTCCATGATGTGAAGGAAAAAAATACGAATCTGACATAAATGCCCTCTCTAAGACCCACCACAATCACAAAATTAAATGTCCCGAAACTGTTCTTGTTCTTGTACGAGTAAAACGTGTACAAATTCGATTCTTAATTTGAGATTTGAAGTACCTCCAAATCCAAGGATACAGTGAAGGCAGGCAGGCTTTTCTTGAAATACAGGAACCCCCAAAGGACAGATGTCCTATAAAAAAGCATTCTTACCCCCCAATCACGTGTACTGGACATTTCTAACTGCAGCAAAAAAAACGCTCCTCCCCACTCCTCCAAAAACCCATTGTTTTAACCCCACATCTCCTTCACTTTTCCTCACTCCCAAAGTTGTTAGTACCATAATTCAGTAAAAAACAAAATAAAACACAGCAAATAGAAATCATGATTATTTTCTCCCCCACACCTTAGAGCCCCAAAAACAGTTCTAATAGTCCTCACCACATAAATATTTATGCTATTAATTGTATTGTGAATGTAAACAACAACCAAAAAGGAAGCAAGAAATCGAGAGATATTCGTACCTTTTTCGCACCCAATCCATTCGACATGGCTAGAATTTTAATCCGTTGTTTCTTCATCTTGTGCAATTTCTTCTTATCAATAGCTACCTTCTTTTTCTTCTTCTTCTTCTTCTTCTTGATTCTAGTGTCATTTATTTCAGTCTCTTTCTTTACCTTGTGCTTCTTCAGCTTCCCTTTCTTTCTCTTCTTCAACTTCGAAACAACATTCAATATTGAATCGTTGTTCATCCCCAAATCCAATCCATCTTCTTCCTCCTCCCCATCCAAATTGTCATCTTCTTCATCATCCAACCGCTCGATCTGCGGCGCAACAGCGAAAATCTCCACGATCGAACGCTTCTTCGGCGCTCTCACCTTGGCCTTGGCTCTCATCTCCCTCCTCTCCTCCCTCGACGCCTGGACCAGACACCCATCGATATGAACATTAACGGCGTTGATCGTCGTTGCCGTGAATGTCCCGCACACCGGACATATCTTGGCCGTTAGATCCTCATCAACCTTCACAACATCATCTTCTCGCTCGCCGATTCGAAGCATTTCTAACCCCAAACCGCAAATATTTTCCACATCTTTATCCATCTCTTCATCTTCTCCAACTTTCCTTCTCTCGTTCTCGAGCTCGTTGGACCACCATCTGTATTTCCTGCAAACGATAGGAGGAAGCAAGTCTTGGGTCTTCTCCTTTTTGGGGTCCTCTTCGTTTTCTTTGAATGGCCATGATTTTCTCGCATCCACGCTTCTCATCCTCGAAGCGTACTCTCTGCAACAACCCAAAAAAAAAAAAAAAAGGGGGTAAAACAGTTTTACTCTTTCTTCTTTCTTGCTTGTTTGGAACGTGGAAAGAGAAATTCGACAACTTACCGAATGGAGAAGCTTTCGAATGCAACAGCCATGGATTCTTTGATGAGATTTCACTGCGTAAAAACGAATCAAGTAGAGATGAGGAAAGAAAAAAGAGAGCTTTTTTTTTTTCCTTCGTCGATTAAGAGACAAGAGAGAGAGAGAGAGAGAGAGAGAGAGAGAGAGAGAGAGTTTATAAAGGACGAAACTGCTTGCTTTTTTTTTTTATCCATTGCTTTACAGTTCCCGCTCTCATGTCGTCCCACTTCCCTCCATTAATTTATGACAGAAAGCGACGTATAAGAGAAAAGAGCGCAGAAGCCAAAGGAAAGAGAAAAGTTATGGTGGGAGTAACAGTTAATAACCACTACTACCAATACATACATATCATGCATATGCATATTAATACATGCATACATACATCAATTTTTATTTTTCTTACAAAAGGGCTCTATCTTCTTTATATAACCTTGGAAAAAGCCCCCCATACTTTGATAGTTTTGCTAAAACCTAATAGTTGATTCATGTGTGGTGGCATCAAATACAAGATATGGATAGCAAACCTATGCCTTTCAAAAAGATGATAATGTAGCTTTAACTTGCCTTTTTCTGTCATCATGCATTTAAAGATACCTTATTACTAAAAGTAATTTGAGCAAGTGAGATCTGCCTGCTAAGCGTGAATAAAGAACATTTTTAGTATTATGTATAAAAATGACTAACAGTCATATGCTATATGGGAGGATTTATTGTAAAAACATAAAAGATGGGCATTTATGAGGTTGTTTGAAACTACTGGGCCCTTATTCTGAAAACCTCTTTTGAGGAATATTCCTATTTTATTCTGGCCCTCTCCACTTACTTCACAAAAACATCATCTATTCTCATGCATCATGATGCATCCATCATGAAGTTGTTGCACACATGGATGCATGTGAGACCCTGCACTGCACTGAGCATCTCCGTACATCTGGCACGGAGGGGGGTGTGAGATCCGAATGGCCGAATAAGAGGTTGATGGGTCAATTTCCAGTAGTAGAAACAATTGATTGTTGGGCATCAGAGGTGATAGGTGGTACGGATCTGAAGGTCAAATTATCAGTCGATCAGACGGTTGGGATGTGAGCTGTTGGGGCAGCAGTACTCGGGCCGAGTATATATAAGGTGTTTGTGTTTGGTTTAATAACAATTGTTTGTGTGTGGAAAGCGACATGCGGAGTGGAGTAGGGTAGACATGGGCCCGAGCTCCAGTACACATGTCCCGTCGGCAACGACATGATTCGAAAATTCACAGGAGAGAGGAGTGGAGGGAGCAAAACAGCTGCAAGTGGCTGTTGTTGGAGGATGAGGGAGTAGTAGAGTTGGGTCGAAGATACTGCACCTTGTTGTTGTGGTGCTCTTGCAGTTGTGCCACCACTACCGCCACAAACTTTGGGGAGGAGAATACTTGGAAAGTCTCGAGCTTTCTTTCAGGTGTATAATGATGGATCTTTCAGGAGATGGTGATGGAACTATGCAGGAACTCATGTTTAACAAATGAGAGAGGAACTAAAAGAAAAACTATAAAATATGCACAACTAACTATGGTGGAAACATATATGGGTCTGCTTGTTTTGCCTACAAATTCATAGGAATTAATTGTATAGGAATTTATATCATAAATAGTCAAAAACTAGCATTAAAGTGAATATATATAAATAAATATTGAGATGAGAAATGAATACTCTCAACCATCACCATAGTAATGTCAATCCTAGGAAAGTCAACGTCTTGTCTCATCTACGTTGCTATCTTGTATCGATCATTCACACATCACCTCTTTAATGGTTCTTTGGAGGAGATTTTTGTGCATTTGATTTCTATGCATTCTAATGTAAACAAACGGGCTCAAAGAAGTTTTCCCTCATTGTTGTTCAACTGGTTAGGGGTATTAGAGTGCAAGTGAGAGCACGTGAGTTTAAGTCTCCAATATATAAAAAAGAGAAAAAAAAAAAAAACAATCTATCCACATTTTATTTTGCAAGGTCATCACATTGATTTTGCAATTACGCACTTTGTTATATAAAAAAAACATGATAAAGTACCATTGTTGGGTTTTACTCTAAGCCCACAATCTATGCTCAAGAGTACTTTGATCTTGACATTAGATCTTTCACTATAGTCTAATTTGTTCTTTTATCAAATTTTCTAAAGGAATTTTGAGATGTTGGAAATTCATATACAGTACGTAATGGCTTGTCCCATTGGCATTCACAAATGTCAAATTTCTTTGCTAAAATTTCATATTTTTGCCACCTGAAAAGTCTCAAATGACTTTTGAAATTCTCAAAATTCCAACCTCTCTACCGTTTGTAAATATTCTATCCAAGAGGATCATTTAGAGATTTCACCCTAGGGGAAAAGTTTGGAAAACTTACAAATATCATCAGACGTGAATTCTTGAATTCTACTAAAGAAATGTGCCTTATTGTAAAAATGAATGATTGCGCGAGAAATATTATTCTGATCTTTTTAACTTATGCATAAGTAAAAAAAAAAATGGATTTAAAGTACAGTTAGACTGTGAGCTTTACTGTAGTTTAGTTGGTACAATTAGGCTTTTTGTTTCCTTGGAATTAAACTTTTAAAAACTGATGGCTAAATGATTTTTGTAAAAAGATTATTGAAGAGGTGAAATGTGAAGGATGATAATATACGGAGATACAAATGGGACATTCACTAACCTAATATTTGATTTACCAGGATGATTACTGGTGGGCTATTTATTAAAGTGAGATTGATTGATGAACATTTATAGATTTCACCTTTTTCAGTTTTTAATCACTTTTACAAATATATTTCTTAAAATTGATCCATCCCATCCCGTCCCTTGACACAACTTTCTCGTGAAAATGCTGCATTTGTGACACCGAGCCACTCAAAAAGCTCACAAAATTGCTGTAGTCAGCATCAGTCTTGTCAATCGGCTAAGTCCATCTGGTCTAAATCTAATAATAAGGTGATTGGATTGTCAAACATATCACACTTGAACATAGCTGTAAGATCTATAAAAGTCTCATGTGAAAACAAACCCAAGCCCTAAAGTGTGGGTCTTTGAGACTTTTGGAATATGTATAGGACATGCGATTACCTAGGATGTGGCTCAACCTAGTCATTACGATGGTTCAAGTGGAGTTCACTAGTGCAATCCAAAATGGATGGATAAGAGCACCGAGGAAAAATTGAGTTATGACCGACTTTTCAAACATTTGTAAAGGTCTCGGAGATTAACATTAAGTCAACTTTGGTATTTTTTCTACTAATGTTCAACATTGAAAGTTGTCGTGCGTGTCTAGTAGGAAATGATGCCAATTTAAGAGAGGAGTCAATGTAATAAGTGTTGGGAGAAAAGTTGGATCATAGGGGGCTCTATACGAGGCGGATCTAGGAAATTTTCTTTTAGAGTGCCACTGTATAGAAACTAAATCTTGAAAGAGCCACATAAAAATAAGTGCATCTAAATTTAAAAATATACAGGGTGTTTTGAAAACTTTGGGAGGGCCATATGTGAAAAACTATAAATTTCCATAAAACAAAAGATGGTTTTCTAAAATTTCAGGGGGGAATGGCCCCTGCCAGTTCCTCCCCGGTACTACCACTGGCCCTATAGTAGATCATAATTTGAATCATGTTTTTTTTTCTCTTCTGAAGATGAGTATATTAACTACTCCCAACACAGATCATAGCTTGTAATTCATCATCATTTTGAGGTATAATATATATATATATATATCCGATTTTTTGAACTGACCAAAACATTCCTAACTTAAGATCTTCCAACCTTGGAGGCCCACCTGCCACCTGTTATGATCAATCTAGGCTTTTCACACTCGTTAACTCTAGTGAAATAGCACATCCAAATTTGACACCCATTTGGGCAGTGTAGACCTTCTAATTGAAATACGAATTTGGCAATCGTCCCATTTCAATAAATGGCTAAAACATGGGAACTGTTGTAGCTTTCAAAACAATACCTCACTTAATTGGTGATAAGGACATTCAACTTGGAGGATAATGCATCGCTAGACTCCCAACTCTATCTTCGGTGTAATCGGTAGGCATCAGCCTGGCATCAGCCTTGCCTCAATGTGCTCTCTATGCAACAGTAGTGTTGAATATTCAGACATGCATCTTCTCTTTTTTTGTCCCTTTGCTACTTCCATCTGGATTTGGATCCGTAAAGCAGCTGGAGTCAGGTCTCCCTAGCATATTTCTCCAACTATGATCTAGTATGAGCTTTCTTTGAACAGTGACAAGCTAGCTTGTAAGGGAGCTTCCTCCATTTTCTTTTCTACTACTTAATTTTGCTATAAGAAAATGTAGACATGACCACATCTTCAGGAACAATAGAGCCTCCTGGCGGGCCTCTTCAAGCCTTTTGCATTTATTTGGCTATTCTTTCTAGTATGGCCATTTACAGTTGGGGTGTTTTTCTTTTTGTTTCTTTCCTTGGCTTATTTCTTAGCCTAGTTTTCTTTTTTTCTCTTCTTTTCAGCTCTCTGCTGGTTCTCCTTTTTCTTTTTTATTTTTTTAAAAAATAATTTGGAGGCTTTCGGCCTTTCTTTTATTTCCTCTATTCAATACAATTTGCCTTTAGCAATAGAAGATAGGGATATTCAAACCCTCAAATACAGTGATCATCATGCTTCTCAGTGGGCTTGTCAATCCGGCACCCCTTAAACGAGGGGGTTCGGCCATCAGCCTAGCCAAGCCCTTAAAAGGCCTTTTTATTGAGGGCTTTTGTTTTTAATAAAGAACCTTAGGGTAAGGCTTGAACAGATGAGCTTGGATGATAATAGACCCGCATGGCCCTGCGCTTCTATTTTTCTTTCTTTTATACAACAAATATTTGTATATATATATATATATATAAATAAATATCTACTAAAATACATTTTTATGGTAATTTTCGGAGCTTTATTTTATGAAGCTTTGTAGTTCTTTTATTTTTTTAAGCGAAAAAATAACAGATTGATATATAAAACACCTACTACTCTTACACCTCTAAAATGAATCTATGTTTGATAATTGGCATTTGAACTTCTTAAACATCTATTTATTCTAACATCTCTTGAATTTAAAATCAGAATGAAAAAAGCGCATCAAGTGTCCATGCCTTCTTGCTGTAATTTATGTAACTGCACTACACATTGCTTGTTTGTGTGCATGCTCGTTTATGTGAAGGGGAAGTTCCTCATTTCTTTTACTCTTCTTCCTATGTCTTAGAGTCCATCATTTGAAAGTGAAGCATACATTCAAAACTATGTATTTTGCCAACATTTCCACAATCCTATAAAGTTGATGTTGTGACAATCCTTGAATGGGCAAAGTGATCCCGTATAAAGATGTTGCCGTCAACTATGAAAAAAAACTAAAAATTAATTTTATTGTCTTCCTGCCCTGAGCTCATATTAGGCCCGTAGAAAATAGGATAAGGGCCTAAATAGTGCAAGCCTTCAAGGGCTTTGGCTCCCCCTTAGCTAACTCGGTGCTTTGACACCTGAAAAATCTACTGAAATGGATGCTAGTTCCAAAAACAAAGCAGTATGATAAAATCAAAGAAATCTAGCAGTCTAATCTACCAATCACACATTATAAGAAGGCAGACACAAATTTTTACGTGAAAACCATATTCAGGGAGAAAAACCAAGAACTATTGAACGGTTACAGATATACTCACAGCTCCATTTTCCGGTCAGTACGTCAACGTGAGGACTGTAATTATTTTTACATAACTCCTCGCTGCCACGACTACTCATTGCGCAGCGCTTCCCATGCTTGATCCTCCAACAATACAAAGAAGTAGAAGCTCCAAACCTTCTAGAACAAATCTTCAGCCCAATCTCTCAATGATAGCTCTAGAGAATAAGGAGTTTCTCTCAAGGTCTTCTCACCTCAGAACAAGATAGAGCAACTTCTTGTCTTACTTGGGGTTGAGAGAATCACCATTTAGAAAGCCCCAAAATCATGCAAGAGTCTACTAAGTATATAGACTCAAATTAGAAGATTTATCCGTGCACGGCTCTTTACCCAGGCTTGCTATAGCGAGCAGGCCCCTTCTCGGTCCTGGGTGCTCCAAGCACTTCACTCTAGCAAACTAAAGATTCGCTATGGCGAGCTTGTGTTCTAAATTTTGACTTCTTCACTCCTCCAGTCTGGTCTGCTCTTCATCTGGATGTTGATGTCAAAGGAAGAATGTCTGCAGCTTCAATTTTCTTCCCAGCCATCATCTTCCTCTGGATTTCCCTGTTTTGTTGTCATTTTTCTTCCAGTTGAGATCTCAGGAGGTTTCTTTGGTCAAGCTGGGGGTTTTGTTCCGTGCTGCTTCCGTTTGTTCCTCAGAGTTGCAGTGCGGGGAGAGCTTTGTAGCATTCCCCTCTGAGCAGGCCTTTTTATTTTCCCTTTTAGTTTGGCTGTTTGGTTGCAAACCTGGGTGTCTAGTGGGCTTTGCTTGAAGCTTTTTCTTGGCTTTTCTTTTCCCTTCGTTTTGTTCCCTTTATGGTTGGATTTGTGCTTTGGGTTGGCTTTTTCGTTTGCCTCCCTAATCTGGTTTCTCCTTGTTTTTTTTGGGCCTTTGCCCTTCCCCTTTCTTAATTTAATATTACCTTTCGGCAAAGAAAAAAAAAAAAAAAAAACCTTCTTCACTCCAAAATACTCAAATTCTTGCTTCAAATCTTCTGATGACTCAACCGAAGCCCATTCTAAAAGAAATACAAAATCACAATTTAAATCTACTCGAAATTTTATTCAACCCAGGAATTAACCAGCCCATTAAAATTCCTAACACCACCACTAGTGGTGGTTGGGCTGTTCCAGCAAAAAGCTAATTGTCAATTGATAAAGCTAGTTGTCTGCCTCAATCTAAGTCATTGACAGTCCTAGATTCTCGTTTTGAAAGGCATAATCTTTCCCCTTGTCTCAAAGGTACAACAAAATATCTTCCTCAAGTGTCCCCTTATCCCCTCCACCGCGAGGCACGCTGCTTTAATAGCGGGAGCACAGTTTCGTAACCTGGTCCGGCAGTGTATGCTACATCCTCGGACGGATTACAATCTCTAACAACAGCTACGATTTCGATTCCGAGCCTCGAGACGGATTACGAGGCTTTAACAAGATCCCCCCTTGCTATCTTTTCGGGCTGGCTTTTACATTTCTGTCCCCTCCCAACCCTACCTCTTTTCACCCCCCGCACGTGCTTCTTTGTTTAAAAAACAGAACTACTTAACGTAGGAATTGCAATCTTTCTTTTATTATTAGTAGGAACACCCATTTCAACCTCTTCATATATAGAAGGAAGCAGGGAAGAGCATTGCTTTGTGATAAGTGGAAATCCCATGTAAGTGAGAGATCTGAAGTTGAATCTGACAAGTGTCCACAGAAAATCAGTGGAAAAGAGGCTTTTGTCATTGTGAAAAAAAGAGTTTGGACTTACAAATGAAGTCCATGTTTTAACTGATTTTGACCATTTTTTGGTAATGGGTCTGGGATAAATTGTCTATATTGGTGAAGGTTGCAGGCTGGACACAGGCCCATGTGATTATTAGAGATGTCTAACTCAAGTGACCCATCCAAGGAGGACAAGTGGAAGAGATGGCAGGCGTAGTAACTCTAAGAAGTGCACTGAAAAGTGAAAACCTTCTCACTGGTTTCACTTATTTTGATTAAGGCAAGTGGGTTATCACTACCTCTTTTAGAATGGAAGTTTTTCGATGTGGAGCTCTGAAATATGTGAAGAATGCCTCCATTATCACTTTTTCTTCTTTGAGTACTTCACCTTCTTTCATTAATAGATTTTTACTTTTCATGGAAAAACAAGTGAGAAGGGAGAAGACCTCAAAAGGGAAAGGAGAGAAAACAGAAAGACATGTTTTAGATGCAGACATCTTAGAGGACCAGGGACAAAACCTACACAAATTGGTTATACCCCTCTCTTTGCCTCCCTCTTTTTTGAATGTTCTTCTGAAGAATTCATTCAAACATTAAAATATGAAAAACTTACAAGTGATTACAAAAAAGAAAAAAAGCTTTACATAATATAAACACTGGTTTTACTGTATATAGTTTCAACAGACATATGTTCAGGTGTTTATTGGTCATTGGTGTAACATCTGAACTGCTTATAATTAAAGAGAAAATCTACGTTCAAACAATCAATTGAGTTACTGATAAGAGCAACGTATTAGATATGGTAATATACATGAAGTTTTATCTCAAAGTGGTATTTGTTTTCCCCTACAAAGGAGGATATTACCTTGCTCTTGTAGCATATATATATAAGCTTTGGACTTCGCAAGGACGGGCTGCCATCAACTCCTAAGAAACTACTTTGAGCATCAAGGGACCTATCGGTGGACCCAGCACAAGAAATACTGGCTCTAAGGTTCGAGTCAATACCAAGTCCGAGGGTTAAGACCCAACAAATATGATGATGGGCACTAGAACGAATGTTATTGTTACTACTATTACAACAACTGCGAAGGACATTTATGGAAATTCAAGGAGCATTACATTGGAACAATTAAAATTCACAAGTGGCTTTTACATAGGGTTATGGCATGAGCACAAGGGCCTTGTTGATTGCATCATGCATGCTTCCTATTTGTTTTTACTAAAACGCACAGCGAGAAAGATCCATAATCATACCCGTTGTTAACGAAGTTAATTATGCATAATTGTTTATAGTAATTTGGATGCTCAAGGTGAAAATGTGATACACCATGCAAGAAATATACTCCTTTTTCTTCCACTAATAGAAATCAAATGATAAAGATTTCTCAATTTCTAATGTTTTCTTATGCAGGGATGCAACTGATGTGCGTGTTTGGAAGCCAAACACTTCTGACTTATTTTTTTTCAGTCATTCTATAGGATGTTAGAACCATTTGACGAGTCTTGGTCTACTATTGCCTTAATTTGGATGGGTCTTGTGCCTCCTAAAGTAAAGGCATTCTGCTCATTAAGTGTGAGGGGTAAGATCTCAACGGTTGATAATTTAAGGAGGAGGGGCCTGTCATGGAATTATATCTCAGATATGTGTTCCCTGTGTAGGAGGAAAACAAAGTCTATTGAGTATTTATTTATTTACTTTCATCTTACGTCGTCTCTTTGGGGATTCTTCCTCAAAGAAAGTGGTGTGACTTGGTATTTTCCAAGATCACTTATGGAGCCTATTGAGTCATGGAAGGGGTGCTTTTTCGTAAGGTGTGGCTTGATTTTATGGAAGATCATTTCCTTTTCTATATTGTGTTGTATTTGGAAAGAGAGGAATGAAAAAAAATTTAGAAGAAAGAAATCATCTTGGGAGGGTATTCTTATAGTTGTGCTATTGAGAATTGCTAAATGGGCTCCCATTAGGAATGAATGTGCAAATCTGAAAATTGGCAATGTTCGACATGATTAAGGAGCTCGTTTGAAGATGAGAGATTATAAGAAGAAGAAAAAAAGTCGTTTGGTGTGTGCTCCATCTCTTGGAGTGTCAAAGTTTAATGTGGATGGAGTTGCATGTGAAAAAACATGAAGCGCAGGTATCGACAAAGTGTTTTTTTGCTAATTGGTAAATTTGTATTGAAGGAAAGAAAAGGGCAAAGGCCCTAAACAAAGAGAAGAGAAGAAAAGATACATCCAACGGAAAGCAAACTGAAAAAGCCAGCCCTAAAACAGGGAGGGCTAAAACCAGCAAAAAAAAAAAAAAAAGAAGAAACAGAAACCTAAAATACTCCTTAAAGCAAGGATAAATTCCAGGCTAGAGCAGAAGAAAAGTCTACAAAGCAAGAAACACCACTGCTGGAAACTAAAGCTCCACCGCGAACAACCACGACGAACAGCACATGATACCGATGAAATTCAAGATTATGCATTGACAGCAATTAAAACCCTTCATGGAAGACTCCAGTCCAAACGACCTTGAATTATTGCAAAATTAGAAGCATAGAAGGAGATACATTCTGCTATTCCAGCAAAACCAAAAGGTTCCAGGCCAAAGCTGAAGATGGAGCAACAGGGCATTTATCTCGGTAGTAGCTGCAGTAAGAACCAAAAGGCACCAATCTTTCTTAGTAGAAAAGTCTTCCTTGCAGGCCAATGCTCTAATGCTAGATTGAGAGGCTAAATATGAGAGTGTGAAGAACCCACAAATGGAAATTTATCTTTTATGTTTTAAAGTCACATTGGGATTAAAGATTCCAATGAAACAAAAGTGTTAGCTATTTTGGAAACTCTCCGATCTTTTCCAAGAAAGTGTTATAGTGGAAAGTGATTCTTTTAATGCTATGTTATTAATGAAATCTCTCAAAGTTCATTGGAAGATACCGCTGTACTTCAATGAAATCAAGGCTATTACATCTAGGACACACAGTTACTTTCACTCATGTTAGTAAATTTTCCAACAGCATAACCGACTTTCTAGCAAAGCAAGGAGTAGATCGGTCTTGTAATTTGTGTGTTTTTCTTGCTTAGTTTTCGGCTCCAGTATATATCTCTTATGTTTTACATTATTGTATTCTGCCTTTTGATGTTGGTTGTTTGTATTCCCTTTTCCTCTTAATAAAAGTTGTAGTTACCGATCAAAAAAGAAAAGAAGAGAAAATCAATCCAAGAGCTTCCGTATTTTGTTAACTTCATCATATTTTTTTCTGGAAGTTAGGATTTTTTTTCCTTTTAACAACTAAACTGATATTTAACTCCTTGCAAGGCCATCATCATAGCAAACTACTAATTATCTAATTAAAAAACTTTCTCATACATGCGGGGGCATGTGGGCCAATTATCAAATTAATGGGCCATATAGACTGAGTCACATCTTGAGTAATCTTCTTTGATAATATAAACAATCAACACCATGCAACTTTAAAGTATGAACATTGCATTGTCCTGAGCCTCAGGAATATGCCAATTTTCTCATCTCCCAATTTTTCGTACACAACCTTTTGCAGATACCAATAACTATTGCAGGTCCAAGGTTGGAAAGCTGTTCTTCTTTTGTCTAGATAATCCAATATCCACAGAAAACCAACGAAAGATATCATCAAAAGGACAAAGTGGATAAGTTTTGTCATAGATTATGGAGGGAGAAGGAATATATCATCAAGCCCACCTCCAATCAATTTTCAAAAGCTCTCCAAGTCATATATTCTTCTTTTCTTTTCAACTGTGATAGGCATGGTGCTTGCTTTGGTACTGGTAAAAACTTATTTCATAGTTGTAAGGTTACAAGTCTGCCTCCCAAACAGCCTTATCCCTCATTATGTTGGTGAGTGTAACCCAGCCAAGAGGGTAGACTGCAGTTTTTGCAGATAATAGAAGGATGAATCTAGAATTAAGAGTTGTTTATGATAAAGTTCTTCTCAAGTTCCCACTAATCCATATGCTACACTTGGGCTTAGACAATCCACTTGGAAGATGGGACTTTGACATGAACAGTCTAGAAATCAATGGAGTCCCTACTTTCTACTGTTGTTTGTCATTCTTTTCTACATGCAATGTATTGATTGAGAGCTGAAAAGGAACTGACTCTCACATTTGCTGTCAACGTCTTGAGAGGTAAAGAGACTTTTGAAACTTGGATTTTTGGACTTTATTTGAACAATACCTTCTATTTAACAAGAGAACATAGAAAAAGATCGATTGGATAGTGAAGATCGAGCTTCGAAAACGATACAAGGGTTCAGCTTCTTTGAATTGAATTAACCAAATAGGTAACACAGGTATGGCTACCATGACATTTATGCATGTATGACTCATATGGATACATGTGATCGGGTCAATTTCAAGCGAGAATGATAGATCAACAACCAAAGAAGAAGCTTTACTTAAAGAGAGTTCGGATTCTCCAGGTGGAAGGAAGTGGAACCTTAAAACAACTTACTGAAAGAAAAAAAAGAAAGACTGGAAAGTTGGTGTCGGTGGAACTCTCTGGCCCCACGAAATTGGTTGTGGATCACCCGTAAATGTAAAAAGATGTCAAATACCTTTAATCTAATGGGATGATTTTTCATGTAAAGAGTGTTTAAGTTGAGTCTGGCTCGAAAATTATGCTTACATTAAAAGAATTCACTGTAACGTATTTACTGTATTTTTCTTTCTTAGTGAACTGTGTACAGGACTGAGCTCTTTATATAATGCAATGGGGGCTAGAGAGAATACATGTAACTGAGTTCTGTTGTTGCATTCAACAGATCTATACACGTTCACCCCTTTTGTTGCATCTCTATGCCACTCCTTACTTGTTCAAATTAAACAGTGATGATTCACTGTTACTGTGAGGGAGACTCGGTCTTCTTGTTGCAATGAAAGCTTGAAGTTCGGCTCAGTTGGCCCCCATCATCCGACCCATCGTTTCTCTCACACATTCGTGTCTTTCATGGTGGTTGGCGAGTGAAAGATTTTTGAATATTGCATACACATAAACACAGGGCCCTTCTTTGTTTCATAGAAATATCTCCTCCTTTCCTAAAATATCTCTTCTTTTCCTCTAACTCTTCAAAGTTGATTTTGAAATATATAGGGCGTGCAATTATTTTCTTGTAGAGGAACTGAAATAGTCCATGTCTTCTCTCAAGGTCGGACTTCTCAGAAATTTGTGATCTCAAGGCTCCTAGTAAGACCCATCTATTAAAAAATTAAAAATCGCTTAAACGATTAAATATCTCGTATATGAGCGGTTTGATTCTTTTTTTTTTTGCTAGAAGGCAAATATATTAAGAGAAGGAGAGGAGAAAACATGTGGGGTTTGATTAATTTAAGTAAGCTGAAACTGGTTTGCTGTGAGAGATGAATTTTGGATATATATATATATACACACACACACACACCCCCCAAAGAGAACATTAATCTATTTCTCTATTGGATGCATGTGATAGGTGAAGTTTTGTGTGGAAACTTCAGGACTATATAAAAGGCATTATACTTTTTTTCTATTGGATTTTTCTCAGATTTTCTCGTGCTTTTTCCTGCTAAGAAGGATATTTGATGCAATATTTTTCTCAAGATATTCGATGCAATCTTGTGTTACATTTTCTTGGCTATGTGTAGTTTGATATTTTGTATATTAGATTTTGTTGGTGATTGGTACCTGCTATCATGTTTTTTCTTTTTCATTCATTTCATACTTGGATGAGAAAAAAGGCTTTATCTTCCAAACACCTTCGAGTACTCTCTTCGTAACTTTTGTATGTAAATCTCTCCATATATAAGAAGGATCCTAGCAGAGGTAAACCACTAAGCTCCCACTCTCAGGTGTCCAGAAACTTTTTTTTTTTTTGCTAAATTGCAAAATGAATATTGAAAGAGGGAAAGATGTTCTGATATGGTCCAGTACCAACTCGCCCCACCTTTCTTTCTCTACTGCTTGGGAAGCAATCAGAATCAGAAGCAGCCTAATCCATTGGCATAATACAGCTTGGACCAATCTTCTGAAACCCACTTCTTCATGATTTGCTTGGAAGCTCTTCCTCAACAAGTTCCCTACCAGCAACTGGGCTCAATCGATTGGTGTGCAGCTGGCATCAAGATGCCCCCTCTGTGGCTCTCACCAAGACTCTGCATTCAACTTGTTCTTCCTTTGTCCTCTTGCAGCCTCCTTCTGGAATTTGCTAGAATTCAAAGGTAATTTTAAGTTTTCTATGGTTGGTTCTGCGGCTGCTTTCTGGGACTCTTTCTCTGCTTCTTCTTGCTCCAAAGCCAAGAAGGGTCTGGAAGCTCTTTTTATTGTGGCTCTGTTCAGCATTTGGAAAGAAAGAAATCTGGCTCTCTTCAACAACAAGGTGCCCTCTTTAGACTCTATCATCAATAACTTTCTAAGGGATGCTTCTTTCTCTCTTAGTAAGATGTCTTCTCCTTTCTCCAGCAGCATCTTAGATTCTTTTTTTCTCCTTTGTAATATTACCACTCTTGGCCTGTGACTGAGCCTAGCTCTTCCTTGCTGGTGTGCTAGCTTTTCTTGTTGCTGCTTTTGTTGTTTCTTTGGGCTGCCTGGGCTGCCTAGGTTTGTTTTTTGCTCTTTCTTTTGCTGGCCGTATGGTTTTCTTTCCCCTGTTTTTGGTTTCCTTTGGGTTGTGTCCAGAAACTTTTTAATACTACAGGAAGGACCCCAAGGTGTTGGTAATCCACCATTGACCACTCAACATGAAAGTTCACCAGGAGACCATTAGCAGAAGGGATGTGTTAGAGAAGGTTGGAAGATCAAAAGCAGGTGAAGTTTGGAGGCCGGTTTCGATCTCTTTAGGTAGGGTTGTAAATGGGTATTGGATTATCCAACTATTATAAGCCTCTGGCTCTATACTAACTCGGTATGAAACTTACTTTTGGACTCGAGAGAAATTTGGGTCATTCTAGATCCATGCATATAGGAATCAAAACTTCGGAACCAAAACCGGATCCTTGTATGTGTTGATCTAAGAATCTGGATTCAAGACAATTGCATTCACATAATAAAAGTAAATATAGGTTTTAAAGACGTGCATAACTTGTGTCATTTATATTTGAGTCTTTTTAGCTTTCGTTCAATTAACAGCTTCACTTGGATATTTAAAAGAAGTTGTTTTGATCAAACTCCTTTATTCAATTATATTTGTGAGTGCCTAAATATTACGGACATGATTAGGCGAGTATAAAACTCTTAATGCTATTGTTAAGCTTCTTTTGGGGAAGATTGGATGCCCGAAGACCTGAGAGGGAAGGAAGGAAACGAAGGTCAGAGGCCCTGGCCGTAGCTAGCCGAAGGCACTCCGATGCCTAAGTTATTGCTGTCACTAAGCAAAGGAAGAGTGAATGAAAAAGAGATGAGAGCTATAGGTTTTGGTTTATGCGTGTGCGTACCTTGCCATGGGTCTTACCCATGCATATATATAGGAGGAAGTCCCATCAGACCGTACCCTTAGTGGAGGTAGGTGAAGAGAGAAGTCCTATCAGCCCATACCTTGTATCCTTAATGGGGGTAGGTGGAGATAGAAGTCTTATCAACCCATTTCTCGATCTTTTGCATAGCTGCAGATTTGGCTGTCAGATAAGGCCAACCTCTTATCAGGCGCATACCCTATCTGTCAATTCGCTCTGCAACGTCGCTGCACTATCATAGTAGCATATTTATGACTGATTGACACCCCGTATTTATATCGAGGTTAGCCATAGGCGCATCCCGACACTGTTGCCGAGGTGCACAGGCCGAGACGAGCTCAGCTAGTTCTCTTACCGAGGCTAACTCGAGCTCAGTACAAACTGGCACCGCTGCCAAGCTGCATGAAGCCGAGATCAGGGCAAGTCTAGCTGGTACTTTTACCTAAACCAGGGCTCATCTCAATATTATGGAAAATCCCCCATACAATATTAATGCAATCCGCATCCCTTCTGTGATCTAGATTTGAAGTCAGATCACATATATTTTTTTTAATTGATGATGGATCTAATTAAATATAATGCATAGGTTCTCATGTCTGCATCCACCATGGTCCTGTGCTGAATCCAAACATTTTTGCATCCCTACTTTGGCAGGAGATTTTCTCAGGACGTTGTTAGAAACCCATTGTGAGGTTTACCTCTGAAAACCAAAACAAATAAAATCACTTTCCATCCTGTTTTGTTGTACTGTGGTAGAAAGTACATTTACTTAAATCAAAGTTTGGCCACTATCATATTAAATGTTATTAAAATGAGAACACATGATGGGAATAAGTTGATGGGAATAAAAGCTTACTTAATGATAGAAAAAAGTGCAGATAGAAAAAAGTGCACACTAACTTTTAGTGGTTTAGATTCCAAGATGGGGCCCAAGTCCAACCAATGGATTTAAAATATTGAACATACAGAATCTGATTCCGCTCTCATAGAACTAGAACTAGAAGTCTCATCCATTCATCAAATTAAGGATGTAATTAAAGGGGTTGGGTCCAACATTGGGTACATGGTGGATCCGACATTCGACCCGACATGGTCTAGTAGGGAACCCCATTATAACTCTCTCAGAATAGGCTGACAGGACTTTTTTATGCAGACAAATTATTTTGACCCAGCTGGTGGGCCTTTCATTTTATTCATTCAGTCCATTCAAGCAATATGCCCTCTCATTAAAATGAACTAATTAGCCAAGATTTCACTTTATTTGGAGTTATACAAACTAGAGGATCGATATGTGCGCGTGTAAAAACGGGCGCTTAAATCAACTTTTAAGGCATGTTTATTTGATTGAGAATCCACAGGAATTTACTAAAAAGGTGAAGTGTGAATGATACCAGGTGAGGGGTCAAGGATATAAGTTAGGAATATAGATGCACCTTGTCTTCTCTACTATTTGAATTGTTAGGGTGATTATTGAGTAAATATTTTTCATCTTTTCTTGATTCACTTTTCATTAAAAAAGGAGAGCTTATCTGATGGTCATTTTTATATATTACTTTAGATCTTCATTTTTAACGACTTATGGCATCAATTCTTATGTATTCTATACAAACAAGCATACCCATATCCTTATCTTTCACAAATGAAATTTTAGATGCCACTATTCAGGTAGGCCTCAATTGGCTCTGGAATTTTCAATTTTATGATGAAGACAAAGTAGGTTTTCTAAAATGGCCTCTAGGATTTGCGGCAAATTTAATAAGAACATTGACCTTTACAAAATTTCAAAAGATCTCCTTGCCCTTGAGACCATTTTTTTTTCTAAAGCACATTCTTAATTGGCTTTTTTTTATTCTATCGGAGGGTTCCCAACCCTTTGGGCTGGACTAATCCCTCTAGGCCCAGAGGGAAGCCAGGTAAACTCCCCTATAGCCCCAGTGTAATAGTGCAGTTTCGAACCTACAACCTCCGGGTGTCCTATGCCAACTAAGCTATCTCTTGGGTTACTTAATTAGCTCTCTTGGGAGCCACCATTTTCTCTTGCAGTTTAAAGCAATCAAAAGACAATATCATTTATTTCAAACTCAAATTCTTGCCTAATCCAAATAACTTTACCTAGTCCTCTATCTCAGCTTTGCAATGCCTTTTCTTATATTTATTCAATTTGCAGGCCTCCCTTGTAATGTGTACCAACATTCGTACGCAAACAGTCCCATCCAACTGATGGTTGGTTGCAGTTAGGGGGTCCTGGTTTTTTTATGTTCCCATGTGGACGTTTTAGCAAGAGAATTTCGTTTTGAACATGTTATGATAATTTAGGAGTTTCTATTCTCTATTACCATTTAGGACTTCATAATAAATAAAAAATTAAGGAGATTTTATGGAAAAAATTCCCTTAAAATTGGGTCCAATAACAGTGGATCCAAACTCTGAATGTTGATGGTGGAGGACCTCCTGCCCAAAATTTTATTTTATTTGAATTTTCGCCCCCATTCACTGACATCAATGAATAATATAGACATTCATTTATATGAATGAATGTCAAGTTTTTTTTTTCTTTCTTCCTCCTCCTTATCTTCTTCTTCTTCTCTATATTCTATTCTTCGATTCAATTTATTATTATCATTTTCTTCAAGAAAGAATAAAGGGAGTCCTTTTTTTTATTGTGTCTAGATGGTATGCATATATGCAATTATTGCTGAGCTCCCAATAGGGATGTCAAATGGGTCGTGCCATAGCAGTCAACGGCCAGTGCACGGGCCGTGCTGGGCCAAGGTCTCAGGCCCGTTGGCACGTTTGTGGCACGGCACGATATGAGATATATGATATTTTTAGTATAAATTAAAAAAAATATAATCTTTTATTTCTTTTTTCTTATTATCAAAAAAAAACTATAAATGTTTCAAAGGTAATCTTATTGAAAAGCCTTCAAATAGAAAAGATTCAAATGATTCTCTTCTCAATGGAGTAGGTCAAGTTTGACCGAACCACTTAAATATATATGCCATACTCTTATTTTTGTGTATCTAGTAAAAAAACTTAGTGTAAGACCTTTGTTTTTTAAACCCAAAATGTAAGAACGACTTGAAGCCAAGGCACGAAAGACACGGCTGGCCGAGCTCCATCCATGCTGGCACGGCCACGACGAGAGTTGGTCATGCCGTTCCATCTCTAGCTCCCAACCAACACCTCCCCCACCACCCACCAACTATACAAAGCCACGCCCAAGATGAGAAAAGCATCTATGATCTATCTCATCTCCAAATCCTCTGAAAAAAACCCACTCCAATCCCAACGCCACCTTCAACTCTGAATCCATTCTAACACACACCTTCCTCTTCCTCTCCATCTACTTCTCCCTTGACCTCCTCATTTTCTCCCTCAAACCCCCACCACTTATCTAGCTCCCACTTTGATGCCCTCTATTTCTCCATCAATTTTTTCTTGAAGAGGATTATTATGATGAACTAAATCAAAGAAGAGAAATGGAGGAGAAGAAGAGGAGGATCAAGAAAGTGAAAATAATAATTGTAAGCGCACAAAAACTCACAGACCCAAGGGGAAGTGATTTTGATGCCCACTGGAAGAGGACGGAGGCTGGAGCTCCTTGTAGGTGGTTGTGATAGAAGAACCGGTGCCTCGAGCCTGAAAGAGGAGGAAGAAGAAGGTCAGAGGACCCTGGCTTGGGCAGCGCAGGGCTCTCCGATGCCTTTGTTAGTTGCAAGTGCATGACTAAACAGAGGTAGAAGATGAAGTGTGGGAGGAGCCGGCGTACCAGCAGCATGTGGATAGCCCCCCCGGTACCTGTTGAAGGCTTCTGTATTTATAGAGGAGGAGAGTGGACTTTGGGGCAAGCACTTGAGAGGTTGTCCCATCGTAGCCTACTTTTCTTTAATAGTAGTCCCATCGTAGCCCACTCTGTTCTATCAGGCCATGCCCCAACGTCTGGACGGTGCAGCTGTGTCAGGGATTTGGGCGGTGCCCTTATCCTGTTCCGAACAGCTGCCCACGGTCGTCCTAATCAGCAGTCTGACCGAGACCGAGGTGGAGCATGGGACCGAGATGGAGCATGATGAGACTGCAGCTTTGGTCTAATGCTTGTACCGATGTACCGAGACCGAAGTCAAGGGCATTTTACCGAAATGGGGCACATAGCTGAGAGCCGAGATGGAGACTCTGGCTCTTTCCAAGTACTGGTCGAGACCAATTGGCACGTTTGCCAAAGTGGGCTTTTTGCCGAGGCCGAATGCTGTGGTCGGTCATCTTGGGGAATATCCCCACACAATTAGCACCGTCTGTGGGAAAGATCAAAAAGTCATCTTCCCAAACACCGTCTGTGGGAGTATCCAGTTTTAGGGTTTTATTTTTTTTTTTTTTTCTTCTAAATCCCCAATAAAAGAAAGCATAAGAGGCATGCCAAAAATCTAATGTTTATAGAAAATGACACATACCTATGTCTCGTGCTTCCCAATAAATATTGATGTCTTACCATTTCGAGGCATAATAGATTTCTAATAAAAATTGTCACTGTTTTTTTGGTAGAAAGTCAAGGTCAAGAGTGTGTGTGATGATGATGAAGAAGATAACTGACTTAAGAAAGAAGACAAGATTTAACATATGCAAAATTTGTTTATTTTTGTTGAAGAACTTGATAGATGCTAAAATTGTGGGTTCAAGCCATACATTACCAATCGGAAAAAAAAAAATAAGAAAGAATTCTTGATAGATGCTGAAATTTTGGTATTTTTGGATCCATGACTGTATAGTTCTGGGTCATTTATCTTGAGTCTTTGATTTCTATTTATTTTAATAAGATTTAGATTCGATAGTAGATTAATTAAGTCTTCGAATTCTGAGCGTGTCTAAAAGTCACCTCTGGCTAATTCCCTTCTGGGGTCGTTAATGGACCTCCATTGTGTTCCTTAAAGTCCATATTTTAATTGGGCCAGCCAGGCCTATATCTAATCCCAGGCTCCTAGCCCATTGATAAATATATTCTGCCCTACTTATATTTTTGGAAGGAGTCTGGACCCTCCTTTTGTCTCACTGACGCTTCCCCTGCGTGTAGACTGAAGAGAGTTGAACTCTATGATGGCCTCATCTATTGAAAATCCAAACGGCACGAAAGGGCATGTTTCTTTACTGAAATTCATGAAATTTCTGTGTGAGGAATTTTTGAATTTCTAAACATAGTGGAATACATGGGTGCTTTCTTGTACTTGAGCACGAGCACTCAAAAGTTCCATCAAAAAGTGAAAGGGATGGAGACCTATCAGGTTGTAGCTGAAATTTTGAAATGCATGTGAAGAAACATGGGCTGTCCTCAAATTTTTACTCATGGGGGTGGTCCCTTTGTAAGATTGAATATATGATTAATAACATGATCAATGCAAATGACTAATAATGCATGACACCGTATTATTCCCGTTGTTAATAATAAACTCTATCTTATGATGGGATCAACTCCTCTTGAAATAAAATTTTGGAACACACCACTCCATTGAGGGCATTCACTTTGAGCAGTTTGTATTGTCAATAGGTGGGCCCACCATGGAGGTCCACTTCACTTCCCACAAAGCTGAGTGAGAATGGATCCTGACTCTTTTTTAAAAAGGTCCATGCCCGTGCAATGCCAAAGATTTTTTGATAGCTTTGCGCTGCACTGCATGCAAAGAGAGAAATAAAGAAGAAATTTGAACTATTTTTTCCAACCATGCTAAAATCCTTTTTTTTTGTGTTCTTGTCTTTGACTTGAGGACTAATCCCCAAGGGGGTGCCCGCTAAACTCACACAAAAACACCGAACAAATCTAAAGCGGATTTCTAATACAAGACATTGGGAACAAACCCTAGAGCGGATTTCCAATACAAGACATTGGGAACAAATCCATGCCTCATGCCACTCCACCCACCCCTTGGTGGGTAAAAAAACCATTTCTTACACACAAGTTCAAGCTAGAAAAGGAATTCTGGATACCGCCAAATTCCAGCGTAGGCTCACTTCCATAGAGGAGGTGACAGACCATGGCCAAATTTAAGCTACATTTTGCTGCCTTTTTTAATCTTTAATGGTTGCCCATAGAATGGCTGGGATCATCTGATCAACGTGGTTCCAATTCTCCATTTCCTGGTGCACTCGTGGAGGTTTAAAGAGGGTGTTTGATTGAAACCGGAAATTCCCTATTTAATTAGTGAGTTTGAAAATTCAGCCTCGTGGATTGTCAATTTTGGCTCATAGAATTTTCTAAATTCCAGCTTGCATTTATGAATCCAGGTGAGGACAGCACATTTATCAAGAACCCACTTAAATCAGTAAATCTTCTCAAAGAGATAAATAAATAAAAACCTTCAGCACAACATAAGCCTTGTAAGAAAACACTGGCACGCATAAATTCAATTGATAAGCAGGCACCACTATAACCGTATCAATCCCTGTTGCTTGATGCTACTTCAGCCTCACCAAACCCTGCCGCTTTATCTTTGGTTTGAGTTGGATATATTCTAAACAAACACAATCACAATGAAACCAAGTGTATCCTTGTATCATGGTCATCTTGTAATACAGGAATAATGACCATGAAATATAAGGGACCTAAAAACGTTGACTACTAAAAATGTCAAGGCTCGCCAACGAAACAGACTCCAAAACAAGCTGTAAAATCCCCAATCAGTTAGTAGAGCTAGATGATCCATGTCGACTGCTCAGGCTCGAATAATCTTTCTTGAATATGGCTTCTAGGTTATGGAAACATTTAAGCGGTTTTACCTGAAAAAGGTACATGGAAAAATAAAGCAACAGCAATCATTCATAAATTAATCAAATAGGGCTATGATTTTCTATTTGGAATCAAATTCTCCCCTTCAGCGGAAGGGAATTGAAATTTCCTAAAGCATATGAGGCACATAACATGCATTCTGGAGTTTTCAATCACCATACGGTTAAAGATTCTCATCTGCAAGTTCAAGGAGGATTTGAGATGCTTGTCCCAAATGTTTGTGTGTGTGTGTGAGAGAGAGAGAGAGAGAGAGAGAGAGAGATGCACCTTCCACTGCCTCCTCTGAGCAAGTTGTTTGCTAATTGAAGACAGTTGATCAATTATTTGTCTAAATGTTGGTCTTTTAGTTGGGTTCCCATGCCAGCACTCCTCAATCAACCTGGTTGCAAAATGCTAACTCGTCAAAGGCTAACTAACATGCAAATTGCACAAGAATGAGAAATAATATGATGAGAAGAGCATCAAAATAATGTCAAAAAAAAAAAAAAATCACATAATGTTTTGCTGTTTGGTTCATCTTCATCTCTCCAATCCTCTGCTTAAAAGTACCATTCACAACATTTACCCCAAAAAAGAAAATTAAGGTTAGAAGGATAAATACAGCAGCTAGATAAAGAATTCAATTCACATCATGTTTCTGGAAACTATCAGAAACAGTGTAAGTTCGTTGGATCATGCAGAAACTGAACTAGCATCTGCTAGAATTTACGTAAGTAGACATCTCTGTGGTGGCATTACTTCTTGGCACAGTCAAATAAAATTATTTTCGTTGATTAATGAAGGGACAAACATAACCTCAATGCAGAGTTAGCAATGCACTAGAAGACAATTCAAAAAGATTGCAGAAGTAGGGGTCAAGAGAGCCAGGGTCTATCGGTCTGCTGCAGATTAGACTCTGAATAAAAAAAGGAGAATAATAAAATAATAAAATAATAAAAAAAAAAAAAAAAAAAAGGAAGACCCCTAAACACTGGTGCTCTGATACCATGACAAACTCAAAATTGGCATAAAACTACTGTCCCCCCTCACCGAGGGACTGCCCTGTATTTATTTATATTAATTTTTACAAACTATAATTACATGAACACCCCTTTCAAAGGGTTTAAAGGCAGGATATGTACAAGGGTATTTCAGGAACAACTATAAAGTACAAGTAGTTATCTAGAGGGACTACGGTTAGTTGGGATATCATGCTCCGCTGGTGTACCATAATTGGTAGTCTATTCACACTAAAGACTGTATGGTGGGTGTTAAGTTCAAGTCCTTTTTTGACTGCCAGATATTGATTTCCTTCTTGATGAACTTTACCCACCTGTTTTGAGAATCAGGGTTCAGTAAAAACCAATCAATCTCGACAACATGAAACTCATACTGAACCTCATATAGAAGAATAGAAGTGCGCCTTTAAGAAACTTGGACAACTTAGCTTAGTGGTTGTACAACCCAACCTATCAAAAGACTATGCTTGTGTTTTATCAAGCAACAATGTTGTGTACAGATAAATGTTTTCCTAGATGAAATGAGCAGGAATGAGACATCACTCAGGAAGACTAAGTGATAATAAGCCCAGAACTGACTAAACACGAGCTGCTACTATATTTAGCTAATACAAAAACCAGGGCGAAACAAGCAGCAAGGTGACTAGGTGAACAAGGTTAAACTTTGAATTCGCATCATCAGTAACACTGATCGGCCAGGGAGCTTCAAAATTGAGGGCCAGATCAGGGTCAGCCCCATTGATTTAAGGCACAAATAAGCAACAGATAGGTAACAGATCTCTGTGATAAGGCAGATGGAGAACCAGAGCACCTCAGTCGCCCTTAGAATAATTCGTCTATAGGGCCTTTGACTCTTTGTTCTGACCTCGATTATATATCCTCCAACTTTGACCGTATCTATTTCTAGCTAGATTAACTGCCACTGGCTGCGAATTAAGAAAAAGAACAATATAACTCATTTCTTCCAAACAGCACATACAACAATAAAAGTCCTTATCACATCAACTTCCGCCCACTAGAACAGAATTCCCAACCATCTAGCACTACAATAGATGAAAGCTGAGGTAACAACTCGATATAAAAAATAATAATATTTAAAAAAAGAATTAGAAGCATCTCACTAGAGCCACACTTGATAGTGTTATCAGGATGGGCAATGCTCAACAGCAAATGAGATGGATAATGGATCCCTAGGTGTCATGAAAGGGACAATCTCACCAGGTGGTGATCATTTTGTTAGTTTCTGTAGCTAAAGCGTAAAAATAATTAATCAAGTTGTTTAATTTAGAGGTTACTCCTTACTCAAATATAAATGTTCTACTTGGAACTCATCTCGTTCATCTCTAAGTAAACATGAGCGGGAGCCCCAGTTAAAAATTTGTCCATGTGACTGAAATTTTCTGAATCACCTTCACCTATAGGTTTAAGAATATGATGAAGTAAAGAATGACTTTTCCAAAATGCCCCACTTGCACTCAAACCCAGTTTGAATGGACTATTTGGTGTTTCCTTTTTATCTCAGAAAACACCCAAACCCGCAAGATTCTAATTTCGCCTTGGAGGAACATCAAGTTTCATCTTCCAAGAGCTGGAAGGTAGTTTCTTCCACAGGATGATGTGCTTTCTTGTCTAGTTGTCTTCACTACCAGTAATTGCTTTCCAATCTCATACCAAATCTAGAACTGCAAAGATAAGTTGCATCTTCAAATTTCAAAATGAAAATTTTACATTTCTGATATTAAAATAAAATAAGTTTGCAAGTTAATTTCTGAGTAGATTGTGTATATCATCATCTTTAATAATTATATAAGTCAGGAATAGATTTTCTGAAGATGTAAGAATGTTAAGATCAAGAAAGAAGATTCATTCAAAAAGGGCATACTCTTTTATTCCGTAAGAGTAAAGCTTCAGTGGAGCTGTAAATGGTGGACGCTCGTTAGCAACATATGCTTTTGGAACTTCATTTTCTTGTTTTGTAGAAAATGGCGGCAATCCTTCAATCATCTGCAGTACATTAATAAATGAATCTTTTAGGCTGCTAGACTTAAATATGTTTAAATGTCAGTATCATAGTTTTCCATCCCAATGGGAGACCAACTAGATCAGTTGCTGGGTTGATTCAACCAAGAATCTCAGCAGGACCAGGTGGGTCAATAAATTAATTTATATATGTTTTTTCTCATACAAGTAAAATGTAAACAATAAAATAATTAAGATATAAAAAATAAAATGAATGTCTCATATGTCAGATGAATAGTAATTTCACTTTCCAATTTTCTTTTAGTATGTTTTCACTCAAAGAACTGTATTAGTGTAAGATTTATATAGATTTGATTGGCAATTTTTTTAACATGCCAGGAAAATTTGTAGGAGGAAAATTAAGCAAGTAGCAGACTCAACTAGGCCAGAATAAGTAAATCTGGGTCAAAGGTGACAAGGTGAGCCAACCAAGTTGCAACTAAAACTAGTCTATACAAAGTTCAAGCTGACAAAGTCACCCAGTATATGATCAAGTTGAGTTGACTCGGGTTGTGTAGGATCTTACACCCCATTCAGCTACTACTTATCCCAAAACCAATTGGTGATAGGAAACGGCACGACAATGGTTTTATGGTGAGGGCGAGGGCTCAACCACAATTATGACCGCTCAGGAGCGAGGGTGGACATTGACCTCAACAAGTTGGTTCCTACTTCCTAGTCAACCCATCAGGTCGAAAATTATGGTCTATCTTTTTTCTTTTGTTTGAATGGTGCTATGGTCAATATCATTACAAATCTATTATTAATCTACATATAAGAGGCCATTCCATAATATATATATATATATATATAGGGGTTCTCAGTACATCAATTAACTTTATTTTGAGTTAGGTACTAATTGGCCCCTGTTGTGGGGTGATTATTTGAATATGTTAATTTTATGTAATTTTAGGTTACAGCATTAATAGTTGGAATTAAGAGCTAAGAATAGATGTCATAGTATCACACAGTCACATACCAATGTGGGTTATAAATACTTGATTTAGCTGTATAAATTAAAGATATAAAGCATGTATACGTGAATTTCACTTTTTTACAATTTTTCAGATTCTTTAGTAATATGGTTTATTTTTATTTATTTTTTAAATATCAGTACGAAAATCTAAAATATAAGAAATGCCAAACCAGATGAAAAAGTTTCACTCTAAATCGAATCAAAATAGGGTCTAGAACAGAATCGACAACTATGTGCACCCACCCACATCTGTACAACTTTTAACCGTCATATCAAGATTTAGATATGCTAGTCAATATTCAGGTACTTTTATGAGCCTCTACAATTTCCAACATTTCAAAAGCATTAATAACATGACGTTAGAAATGAGGGAGAAGGCTATGGAAGAGCATAATCATGAAGGTCTCAGATCTTCTAGAGGCTATAACATTGTCCATTTCAGGGATTTATATAACTTCATTTTAGTAATCATTAACTTGGCAAAAAATGAAGTTAAAAGACAGCATTTGTTCAGGAACTGTCTATTTTTAACCATTAAAAGTGCAATTTGAATAAAAACTCAATGGAAAAGTTGGAACACTAATAAATCTTTACGAAGTGCATCAATTTCATAAGGTTGTAACTTTTTGGTTCTGTAAACAAATAGGCATGGGATCTTCGTGGAGAATAATGAAAACCTTGTTACCTCTTGTAGAATCAATGAAAAGGAAAAAACATCCGCTTTAGTATCGTATTCTTCATTTAAGTAAACCTCCGGAGCCACATACCTACCTGTTTGTGGTTCAATCTTCATTTAGAGAAAATGATGACAAATAAAAACATTGCAGCCACATGTCAATGTGGGGGATAAGGTTAAATCATCAATTTTGTTGAATATAAACAATATCAAAATTACAAAAAGTTGAACAAATATTTGAGAATAGGAACATGTCAATGGGATGAATAAACACATTGCAACCACACATTAATTTGTCAAGTAGCAATTTATGCAATTACATAAATATCTTAAAGTAGTCAATGGTTGATGCACCCAGAACTCATAACAGTCAAAACAATTGAAATAACTTGCATCATATCGAGAAAGGGTTCAACTGACAATTTCAGAATTGACATGAAAACTAATGTCCCTTTTTTGAAGAAATACCCTAGAATTGGCTCTGAAACCATGATAATTTCAAAATTGACATGAAAACAGCCATACCCTTTTTGAGGGAGTGCCTTTTGGTATTGTAGTCTCTTCAATGTACAATTATATTAATACCCCTTTAGGGAGATATAAAGAGGGAATATGTGCAAGGGTAGATTAGGAAGAACTAATTTACAATAATTATCCTGAAGATTCCCCATCTTTGAATCAGTCTTGTAGAGGTATCATGCTGCACCAGTGTACCAGCATTGGTTCTCTCTTCAGATCAACATGAGTATTTTGATGATGCACTGTAGATTTTGAGTCTTGCCACACCCTTCTAAAACACTCCACAACTAAATCTAGATCATGTTTTGTCCAATACACAATCTGTGAGTTTTTTTGGTAGAAATACACAATGTGTGAGTTAAGCATTCATTTAAGGCCCTCTTCCATGAGCTTATAAATTTCTTTCATTAAGTTCCAATATCAGAAAAGACAACAAATCTTGGGAATGTATGAACTCAAGATGGTTGCTAAACCATACACTACAGTATGCAGTTCGGCATTTTCTACTAAATAACAAGAAGCCCAGAGCAGTCAAAGGATTGTAGAATCTCCAGTAAAGGATATCCAACTGCTCAAAGAATACAAATACTTTAGCATGCAAAGCCTCTATCTGGCAAGATTAAAAGCACGGCATAGAATGCCAACTTAGAGGGAAACTGAAGAAACAGAGGTTTGCACTTGCCTTCTGAGGTAGCAGTTGAATCACAAAATAGAAGCAAAGCAAGAATCAAAGGTTCACACTTAGTCTTCGGAGTTAGCAATAGAACAGACCCTTGAAAAGTGACACTCTCCCAGGCCTACAAACCCTCTTTCCCACTGACTAAACAAGTACATTAACCATTCTAGTTGAATTCATAACAAATATCTCAGTTGGGGCATTTAAGGTATTAACTTTGAAACTTGAAACTTGAAAGGGTCTCAACCGTTTAAAAGGTTGGTTAAGCTGGGGATTTCAAGACCCTTTGGGGCAATCAAGTTATTAATTTTGAACTTTGAAACTTGAAAGGGTCTCAACTGTTTAGGAGGTTTGTTAAGCTGGGTTTTTCAAGACCCCAAGTCGATACCATAAAATCATGCATTACCAAAAAATACACAAACCCAAATTAAGAAAGAAATTAGGTTAAAAAAATGAATATCGTAAATTTGTATAATCATACATTACCAAAACATACACAAACCCAAATTAAGAAAGAAATTAGATAAAAAAAAAATGAATATCGTAAATTTATCAGTAGACGATCTCAGAACCTATAACAGTAGTTTGTAATCTGGATAATAGAAAGTGGAAACAATGAAGACAAAATCTTAGAATACATTGACCTGCTGATACAAGGAGGAAACCATAAGCATTATATTCCCAGAAAGGCAGCAAAAGACACATCGCTAAGAGATAAAAACATCAACTAGAAAATGATATTCAGAACTCACAGGAGTCTTGACGTGTTACAGGCCTGTCTTCTTTAACGCTTTTGGCTACTTTCAGCACCTTGCTAACTCCAAAATCAGCAACTTTTAGATGCCCAGTATCATCTCGCAGTATATTTCTGTTATCTTACTCGCAGCAGGCAATTTAAACTATTCAGATAAATAATGGGAATTTAGTGAAGCCATAAGGCAAGTGTGAATATTAAGCTTCATTTAGAACTCAGAGAATACAACTCTGATATAACCACTTACGAAGGCTGTAGATCACGATGGATGATGGCTTCAGGCTTATGCTCATGCAAATAATTCATTCCCCTGCAAAACTTGAAAAGGAAATTTAAGACTTTAAGTGCAAGAAGTTTTAACATTAAAATTCAGATATGAAAATGAATTTAATCCCATGTTCCATCACAATTTCACTTAAATTTATTAATGACAAATGTCTCAAGAGCAGAGGAATTCATGAATACAACACAACCAACAACCTCGCGATATCGAGTGCCAATTTCACTGCCAGTGCTGGCTTTAGTGCACCTTTCCTTCTCAAGTATGCATGCAGATCACCCTGGACAACATACAAAATTAAGGCTTAGAAAATTTTACCAGCTTCTAGAATTGAGACAATATCATGTGAAAATAAAAAACTTGTCAGCAATATCTAGCATAACAAACCGCACCAAGTCCCACATCCCAAGCAACATCCATGTTCAAACTGATGTAATTGGATGCTAAGAGGCTGAGTAATATCCAAGAAAACACAGTTTCAAATGAAGATTGTATTCATTTCTTCTTTTTGTTTTTCTCCATTATGGAGGCCAGTTTAAGCAGCCAGGAGTGTGGTAAAGTAATAGTATGACTAAAATAAGCAATCTACATTTCCATGAGATCGGTACTTCTTCCTTTAACAGTCAGTTTAAGCAGGCGAGACTTTGCAAGGTTGCCAACTAACATGAGTGAAGTGTGTTAGGCAGTTGGATAAGGTAGGGCCTTCAACATGGATATTCCAATTTATGATGTTCAAACAGACACAAAATTTATGAGAAATAATACTGTTAGTGTTGGCAAGATTCACGCACACTTTCTTCAAGAACTTACAGAACAGTTAATATAAAACTTATTTTGGGATTCCAAGAAACAATGCGGAGCTTATTGGGGAATCACTCGGGACCAAATGGCAGTGATGACCCCAACAAGCTGAAACTGTGGCAATTGAAGTAGTGCTGAAATTGTTTCAAAAGGCATGTTCAGGATGTCTAAAAGTTGAAGCAGATTCAACTAATACTATAAAATTAACACAACACAGCTCTGATCCTCGGAGATTTGCATCCATTGTCAAGAAGCTTAAGATGATGATGTCCTCTTTAAATAAGTTGATTAAGCACTAAGAAGAGAATGAGATAAAAGGAATTCCTTGACAAAAACTGGAATTATGGCACAGTATCTTTTAAGGAAGCTTTTCGCAATTGTAACATGGGTTTTGTTATGCCTTTTTCTTTAGGAGCTACCTATTTGTTCTTTTTGCATAGATTGAGGAAGATGTTGAACATAGGATAAGAGCGACATAGTTGAAGTTGAGTTGCCTTTTGTTATAAAATGGTCAACATGAAACATATAATAAAAACAAACAATGTTGGAACTGTATAAGATAATAGAGGTTGGATAACAAGATCAAAAGAATTATACCCCTTTTCAATTGGCATATAAAGTACAAAAAGAAAATCTCATATAGCATCTATCTAACAAGTTGGTTGAACATATGATACAAGATATGTGGGCCTGTACCAAGGGTCTCGGAACAGGGCCCAAGCCCTAGGTGCATGGCTAACCTAAAGGCTCAGATGGAACAGCAGGAGGCCCAAGCTCCCAATTAAGCAATAAATTTTGTCCTTTAATATCTTTGTTAAGATCATTATCTCCTATAATTTAGTTTTCCTATTTTGTTAGTATCAATATTCAATGAATGTTTTTGTTCTAAGGAAAGAAAATCCATGTGTAGAAAGTAAATTTCTTTGTTTGGATGTCCCATAGACCTATTTAAGGACTTCATATGTATTCTGAAAATAACATCAATAATCTTCAGAATTCCTTTCCTTCTCCCTTGAGTAATTGTGTTATCTTTTGGGCAGATCCTTTCACCAAACCTGCTGTGTCAACATATTAACATTTTAACTAGTATCTCATAGTCGATTCAGATTCACTAATTTGCGAAGGAGTAACAATAAAGAAGACAGATCTAGCACTATATTGAAGAAGCAAAACAAGGTTAACCATCACGAAAAAGTAAAGAAAATTGAAATCACTCTTAATTAATATCAATAATATGTAAATTTCTTTAACCACTCTGAATGTTGAAGGTAATAGATAGGCAACCAGCAGCATTTCAAAATCCAGCAAAAAGATATATATATATATATATATATATATATATAGAGAGAGAGAGAGAGAGAGAGAGAGAGAGGAAGAAAAAACACTTTTAGAAGTGACAAGCTCTACCAAAATAAACCAACATTTTCACCACATACAAGGACTGAAACCAAAGAGAACCAATGAAATTTCAGGATGACATGTTAAGCATGAATCAAGGAGTGATGACACTGTAGTAATATAAAGGTCAACAGAAACCTTGGGCAGATACTCAGTGACAATCATCATTGGATTACTTTGAGTGACAGCGCCCAAAAACTGGACTACATTTGGATGCCTTACTTTCTGAAGCAATGCAAGCTCATCCATAAATGCTCTCCTGTAAAACCAACCAGAGGTTGAAATGTCACAAGTGGGAGAAAAATACACAAATATATGTGAATAAGAATGTTGCCATACAAATATGTTCGTAAATAAACTTCAAAATCCATTTATACTATACGGTCAACCCACACTTTGTCCTCATCACTAAAAAAATCCTCAAGTTGTTTCACAGCAACTTGGGTTCCTTGCCACAATGCAACACGATAGGTCCCCTGATACATTTTCAATGAAAAATTAGTAAGAAAAAATGTACATAGTTGCACTATACATATATATATATATATATGTCATTTACAGGCAGCCTGGAATCATATGTGAATAACTTCGACAAAAAGTCTTGATCAGGCCCGAATTAAGGGAACAGCTGAAAAGATATTTCAATTTACATCGTTAAATTACACATAGAAAAAGGTATAAAATTTGGAGAATATACTCCATGCCACTCAAAATTAGGGCACATTGTATCATTAATGTTGTAAAGTATCATCTCATCTCCATAACTTTTTATACTTGGTATCACCAATATGCCATGGCCAGATTTTTGAAAAGGAAAAAAAAAAAAAAGTTGCCAAAATCTCTCTCCATGAAAGAAGCTTTCTAAGAAGTAAGAATGTTTCATCATCATAATTTGGAAATAATAAACAAGACGTAGAAATTTCAGTCAAAGGAGAGATTCTTACTAAAAACATAAAAATAGACAAGTGATTTGACTCTTGAGGCAGCAGCTCTCTTACCATCCAAATAGCTCATAAGTGACTGAACATACATCACACTGCCTGTCTGAGCCAGCATAATCATTCATATAGGAGATCTTTTAGTTTAACAGCAATATGGTCATATTAAAAAAAAAAAAAAAAAAAAAGGTTTTGCCAATCAGTGATTCTAAGATTGTGATTATCCTTACATCCATTTTAAATGTAATATAATCAACTAGCATATTTGTAATTATTTTCACGAACCTTTCAATCATAAGTGGCACACTAACAGAATGAGCAAGTGAAGAATCTTATCATATGAAATCACATAACCAACCAACAACATATTCAAGAAGTTAGTTTGCTTGAAGAATTCAAAATGTGTAATTAACAAGAACAGAGGTTTATAAGTACCTTTGTGATAGACATAATAATAGTAGTAGTAGCCAGTAGGTACCTTTGTTATATCAATGCTGTTAGTAAAATCAAGCTCTTTTGCGTCAATCTCATACTCTGGGACATCTCGAGCATTTTGAACACGCATGGGAGCCATCTGCTTAATTGTAGACAACAAAGATTTAATATGAATCGTAATTGGAAACAATAATTAAAAAAAAAACTTCTTGGATATGGCCTGGATGAGCCAACACAATCATTATTATTTAACTTCTTCACTTGATCATTGCTTGCTAGGAACATGGGCCTAACTTCATGGCCCCATAGTAAAATAAGCCTATCTTGTGCATTATGCTGAAAGGCCCAGCCTAACATATTTGGCACATAGGACTAAAAACTCGCTTGCCCTGTGCCTGAGGCCCAAATAGCAAGTCTGATAAGTAAGTGGGTCGGCCTTGGACAGCTTCCACCCGGCCTGCCCAAGCATGAATCCCCCCACATAGACCGTTTGTCAATAAACATGTGACCATTATTATTGTTGTTGTTATCATACCAAAGGCTTCGCTCCATGTTTCTCCAAAAGCTTGATCACATCATGGTTTTTGTAGTATATAGCATCTGCAAGTGGCTGCACAAGTAAAATATAGTAAGTGAAACAGAAAAAAAAAAAAAGAAGTGATAATAATAATAATAATAATGATAACCACAATAGTAGTAGTAGTAATCATTATAATAATTGCATTTTCAATCCCCAGCTGTTGCTCCACTTGTTAGAGGCATGTGATGTGTGTGGGTTCACGAGTTCGAATAGTTGGTAATACTAATTATTATTATTATTATTAATCACGCATTTTGAAATTGAGAAAAAAATAAAAATAAAAAATAGAATTCAATTCTTTAAAGTGGAATTTCCACCACTGAAAGGTAAAACAACACCTAATTGAGACCTAAAATTTCTTCTCAGCATTCCAATCCATCAAAAGACATCCCCCAATAACATTCAAGGCTACATTTACCAAAATGGGTTTTTTGAATTTTCTTCAAACATTCTCTCCATCAACATTTCATGAATCAGCATCCCCCATCAATCACACAAACAAATTCTAAAAAAATCTAAAGATGAGATCTTTGGAGCCATCACACAAACAAAGCCTGAAAAAAACAATAAAGATGAGATCTTTGAAGCGCAGATCTTACCGTACTACCCCATCGATCCTTGGGATCAACCTCCGCCCCACTCCGCAGCAGCAGATCCACTACATCCGCATGCCCCTGGCAAGCCGCAACGTGCAGAGCCGTCCTTCCATCAATGTCTGCGAAGTTCACATTCGTTCCAGATTCCAACAGCTCCTCGATCCCTTCCAAATCGCCTTCATTTGCCAGATACATGAGCCGGATCGTCGGCTCTATCACCTCCGGCATCTCCAGCTCCCCGGCGTCGTCATCCGATCCCTCCTCTTTCTCCGGCGCAAGCGACGACTGCCTGCCCAAAGTAAACCGGCCGACGGCCTTGGCCTCCATGTCCGCAACTACTGGAGAGCTGTTCCTTAAACCCTAATTCCTCTGAAGAAGACGAAGAAGAAGATTTAACGCATGTTGCGGGAAAGTAAAATGTCGACAAGGGAAAGTTTGGGTCCTGTCTGAATCTGATGCTTTTGTTAGAAGTGAAGTAAAACCCGGTGGATAGATGGAATAACGCACGTGACGTGGGAGCAGAATCTCGAAAAGTCAAGCATCGATTGCGCGTATTGCAGTGCAGAGTGGAGTGCGGTCAGCACGAGGTCAGATGCGATGGAGGGCTGACGGTGAGGCCACTGGTTTTAGACTTGTGTCAATGGAACCATGTCGGATTGTGTTTTGGTCTGGGACATATCATATAAGACAAGGCTAACCCAAAATTTGGAAGTTGAAAGGGCCAGCATATGCTGTTTAGCTATTTAAGTATGTGGGCTGGAGTTGCCACCTTGGGCACAGTTGAGTTAGCTCGCAAACTTTTATATATATATATGGACAATATTCAAGTGCATCCATCCCTCACCATTTTTGGTGAGGGACACCCCTTTTGGGGTAGTTTCAAGTACAACAAAGAAGTATACTTCTCTTTTGTAACTCTCTTATACTTGAAACTTTTCCAAAAAGGGTGTTCCTCACCACAAATGGTGAGGGATGGATACACTTGAATATCCTCCTATATATATATATATATAGAAGTGCTCTTATGAGAGACATTCTCACCAACTTGGTGAGAGATGGGTGGGGGCTCTCACTTCCATATCCACTATCACCAACTTAAATGTAAGGACCCCCAACTTAAATGTGAGGGCCCCACCCATCTCTCACCAAGTTGGTGAGAATGTCTCTCATAAAAGTACTTCCCATATATATATATATATATATATATATATATATATATATATATATATAGGAGAATATTCAATTGCATTTATCCCTCACTATAGGGTAAGGGACACTTCCATAAATAGGAGTTTTTAAGTACAAAAGTGAATTTTTAAGTATATAGGGTGAGGTACACTTCCTTCACTTCATATGCAGAAAGGGAAAGTGCCCTCACCCTATGGTGAGGGATAGATGCACATGAATGTTCCCCTCATATATATAGTATGTGGGCTAGAGTTGCCACCTAGGGCATAGTTGAGTTAGCTCGTCAACTTTTATATATATATATATATATATATGGAAATGTTTTATGAGAGTAAGGGAGACCTATTTCATTCATTTCCAATGCCTCTAAATATGAGATCTTCCCCCTTACGCTTATATTAGTGTGAGAGTAATTCATAGAAAAGTGCCCGTCTTTTAGCCAATTAAAGTGTCACCTGTGTCATCAATGATACACATAGCTTTCTCCTAAACATTCTCCTACCAATGTAGATCTTTTTATATTTTCTTAAAATAATAACAGATCATTGGCTATTAGATAGAGGCAGAAACTCCCTTTTTTAGATAGGAGAGTTTTTCGGGATATATATATATATCTGGGTTGACCGGTTTGATAACAATGAATTGAGTCCGGATTCCCTCTTTCAGCAAAATAGGGGAACCTTCTTCCGCCCTATATTTGAGCGCCACGTGTAAAAAATGACAGGTAAGCTATGGACCTCTCTACTGCTATTTGGAATGAAAAAAGAAAAAAAGAAAGAAAGAAGAGGGTCCTTTTTCAAAATAAAAAAAAAATTGAAAACAGATCCCCTATTTGGACCAATCAGGGGGTGACACGTGAGCTTGTTGAGTATAACAACCGGTGGTGTCTTTAAAAGAACAAAGAGTCTACATGGACCGAATTCGATTCCGAATTTGGGACCGAACATCTCTCTCATGTTTTTTCTCTCTCCCATTCCCCCAAAAAGTTAAATGCTCTCATTGTTCACATCATGCCACTTGGTGATTCGATCCCTAAGTCGGGACCTCATTTGGTCCATTTAGACTTTTTCTTAAAAGAAATCACTGTCTTTAAGTACCAAACAAGTACAAAGCTCAACAAGATCACGTGTTATTTCCTGATTGGTCCAAACTGGGGATCCGGTTCCCAAAACATTAGGTGTAACAAAAAAGAATCCAATCGTCTTCTCCAAGAGAATCTAGTGAAACGTGGAAGTTTCGGCTTACGGCAAGAAAGCATAGGTTGGATTGGGAGAGGGTTTCCGGCAGCCGTCCAATGAAGGAGAGCTCGATGGGGGCAGATAACTTAGTGGGCATCCATGTGGGCCCCATGTCACAGATGCCAAAACAAGTTTTATCAGCCAAATAGCAAACTCCACGCTCATCAGCCATTGCAGCTTCCTTAAAAGACCTTCTCATCTGCTTATCTTTCTTCCTCTCCCGCTTTTTACTGTCAACAATCTCTCTATCCCTATCTAATCCATTCCCATCATCCAAAATAACAGCTTCGTTTTGAACACCCACTTCTTCTTCCTCAGCCATTTTAACTCTAAAACAATTATTTGCAAATAATAATAAGTCAAGAAAATAAATGCTATTTGGGGTATTTTTCTTTCAAATCCTTTTTGAATTTACAATGAGGTTTTACGAATTCCTGGGGAGTTTGATTGTGTGATTGAAATTCAATGATTTCGAAGAACCCATGAAACAGAATCTCTGATTTGGGTTTTGGAGTTGGTTAGAGGTTTGATTAGACCCACTTTTGTGAGAAATGAAGAGAGATATTTTTTAGGCCTTCTTCTCCTAAAATCATGATCTATACAGATTCATGGTTTCTCCTGCGTCTCTTATTCTTAGCTAATCGAAAGGTCATTTAGGTTAATCAAGTTGTATCTCGGGGTTCAAGGGTTCTTTTAGTCATTATGTATGGGGGCTTTATTCATGCTTAGAAAAAAGGTTATATATAATGATGTGTTGAAATAACTTGGATTGAGAGGAGAGGAGGGAGAATATATGGAGAACTCGTACTCTTTTTCGTAGATGTAGCCAATCTTATCAAACATGTAAATCTTACTGTGTTCATGTGTGTGATTGCTTGATGATTTAATTATTAGTGCATCGTGAGATTATTGGTAGCAAGTATTTCCTGTTGCGCCAACTCCAACAAAAAAAAGAGGCGGTAAAGTATGTACGGTTCGACTATTCTTAGAGCGCGGTTCGACCAGATATGGAGTGCAAGTGTGCAACACACATAATTTTTGATTTTTTGTGTATTTTCTTTTTCTGTAAGCTTGACATTTATCTTTTGAACGAAGAAACTTCTTTTAACTTATTAATTATTTTCTATTTTATGTGATCAAATTGCAAAGTTGATTTTTTCTCTATTTTTAATATTTAAATATAAGGATAAGATATATTTGTGCCAACTAGTTAATTGTTTATAAACACACAACCATTATATTGTATAGGCACACCGGAGGCGCTCCAAACATATAATTTTTTTTAAATTTAGTGTTTCGGCGCTCCCGCTCTGGCTCTACGCTTTGGGCACTTAGTCTTATACCTAAAGTGACTCCTGGTAATTTAAAATTATTGACCAAACTCTTTTGTTTCTTTTTTCTAGATTGATACAAAGACATGCGATTGTGATAAGGATATTTTATTTCTGTACAACCTCTGATAATGCTTAACTTTTGTCACTGTAGAGTACTGTATACCATTTGGAGCTAACCTATGATATCTCAACTAATTTACCTTTCTTGATTTCTCTAATAATTTCTTAGAACAAGAAAAGCTTTAATATTGCTAAGATTTATTATAGGGGATTTAACTAGAAAAACACAGATTAGGTGACCACCATATCGAAAATGTAATTTTAAGTGTCATTGCACCAAATCAGTCATTTTGTCCGAAAACATAAATATTTTTTTAACATTCTCTACTAGGGTCCCTATCGACCTTCATTTTGTAATGTTAAGAGTCGATTGAGACCCAGCGGTCCATCCTAACCTTCACAGAACTCCCATTTACTTTGTTTGTAGGGTCTCAGTCAACCTTTATTTGTAATATTAAAGGTCTCTATCGACCTTGCGGTGCACGTTTATAAATGCACGAAACTCATCCCTCATTCCCAGTTTTTGGAAAAAACGATCAAGCTCGACTTGCTTTCCCTTCGTAGGATATTTTCACATCTTGAAGACCATTAAAGCTACATGTCATTGTTTGGTGGAGAACATTAAAGTGCATATGCTATTGTTTGGGGTAAACCAATGGAAATATGGAGTTTTTACTTTGCCCTAAAACATGATTTTTTTACTTTTCAGAAATTCTTTTCATAATCCCTAGTTCCATGTTACCATGGCTCGATGGAGGACAGTTGGAAACCACTGTGAATATGCCTTGCAGCTGATTTGGAGTCACAGTCGATGCTGAGAAAGAAGAAGGAACAAACAAGAGAGAAAATCGAGCTTCTAAGCCCTAAAATGTATGAACGGGTTGAATGCAGGGTTGCTAGGGACCCTTAACATTAAAAAAAAAAAAAGTCAATATGGACCCTAGTAGTGAATGTTAAAAAAAAAAAATACGTTTTCAAGTAAAATGACTAATTTGGTGTAAAGGCACTTAAAATTACCTTTTTGGTATGGTACTCATCTAATCTATTTTTTCCGGTAAAATCCTGTTTATAATACAAAGGAACACATTTTTAAGTATACAATAGCTCTTTATATACTTATGAATATTTTGTTTAAAGAAAAGCCTTCCCACACAGGTGCTCACAATAATACCTAGTTAAGTCACACTTGGTGATTAATATGAGTGGAGAGTAAAATAGGGACTCCTTTAGGTCAGGTTTGGCAATCAAACGTTTAGTTACTGATAACAATTTGGCACTTGTCTAAATGAATTGGATGATTGCACACTTGCTTTGCATGAGAAGCAACTTATAAATATTTGATGAAGTGGTTGTGAAGATGATTCGAGCCTTTGGAGGTGGGGCTAACCACACAACAAATGAATCAAGCCAAATAACTGAATGGAAGTCTGATGTTATCTTCGATTGTCCTTTTCGCAATCATAAACAAATGATTGAAACTCACTGTCCAACTGTAAGGAAATTATCTTTAAGTCCATTACTTGGACTAGAAGTCCTTTCCTTTCCCGAATTGTGGTCATTATAGGAAATCTGTTTTCTTAGGATACATGCTATTCCTTACACAAAAAGGTTTCTTAATGAGATGTATTCCATAACAAACTCTACCTTGATGGATGGTTGAGATTAAGTCTATGGAAACCCTGATTGGAAATTCGGTCATCTTTTCACCTATAAAACAAAGCCTTTCGTCCATCACAAAGGCATTCACAAAAATCAACACATTAAGGTTTTATAGGCAAGGAAAGAGAAACCGAAACCATTCACATAGTCTCTTTCTCGACGGATCACAGCATCAATCAGCAATAGCACCAGACTGCAGGATCAGAAAGCTCTTTGCACCAGGATGTCTGGAGGTACTCTTTAATTTATTTAAGATTAAATCCTACACGTGATTATCATGCTGTTCACGATCTTAGGGTTCATGTTAATAATAGTATAACATGTGGTATCAGAGCATGGTTTTAGAACACATGATCGTCCATTAATTAGGATAATTATGCATCGCCATAATCGGCAAATATAGATCCGTTCTGACTCTGTTTTGCAGTAATTTATCGATCCAACTATTATGGCCTGCATGAATGGTTTATATTTATGTTATTCCGCAATTTTTTTTTTATTTGGGCACGACTGTTTGATCGTGATTTATTTAAGTTTTGAATTTTCAATTATGTATAAACTCCTGCGTGAGTAAAAATTCAATGTAATAATGGAGGAGATCAGTAACTGGTACGTCATGATTGAAGAGGATATTGTTTCGAGACTGAAGATGACGTTTTGAAGCAGTCGAAGATAAAGACAGATGATCGAAAAGAAGGACAGAAAATAGGCCATATAGTTGGATCATATTTTCATAAATTCCATATTATGTTGATTATCATTAGCATGTTTCTTCGTAATCGATGATATAATGCCTCAAAAAAAAAAATTTTTCGGGGCTGCCGCCCCGAACCCCGCCATTATGGTAGGCGCCCCGAAGGGCCAGCCCTCGGGGCTTGGCCTTTTTACCAGTACTTTTCATACAATGAATGATTTATAATGAATGCATGCAATATATAATGTTTATATTCATATTAAGCCTTTTTTATCACCAAAGTTGTATGCTTAGGGTTAGGTCTTACCACAGTGACCCTAACAATTAAATACTGGAATTTGGCCCTAAAAGTACCATCATCATGTTTACATTACATATTGTTCAAGAAGGTATGAAGCATTTAGTCGCCCACAGGCGGATTATACTCATAGATTGAACAATAATTAAGGAGTGTTTGTTCCTAATTAAGATTAACATCACTCATTTACATTACCTTGAATATGATGACCTTAGATGGAATAATGCGTAGAAATTATGGTGACTACCCACAGGAGCACCTAAAATTTTGTCGTTTATATTCATATATTATGCGTGTGTTGTCTTATTTTTATTAAAGCCTTATTGTTGTATCTCTATTGCGGTTCTTGAAACCACTAATCTCACTTCGGATGCTACCTCTGTCACTAAGCTCAATGGAACCAACTTTTCAGAATGGAAAGAGCAAGTTGAGTTTACATTGGGGGTACTTGAACTGGATATCGCTCTTCGTAAAGATAAGCCAGCTTCACTCACTGATAAAAGTACCCCTGATGAAACAACCTTCTTTAATGCCTGGGAAAGGTCTGACAGACTAAGCACTATGTTTTTGCGAATGACTATTGCCACCAACATAAAAACATCCCTTCCTACACCTGAGAATGCTAAGGACTATATGAAGGCCATTGAAGCTAGGTTTAAGACTGCAGACAAATCCCTTGCTGGGAAACTAATGGCAGATCTTACAACCATGAAGTTTGATGGCACCAGATCAATGCATGAACATGTCATTGAGATGACCAACCTTGCAGCTAAACTAAAGAATTTGGGATTATCAGTGGATGAGGCGTTTCTCGTCCAATTTATCCTAAACAGTTTACCTCCTCAGTACGGGCCTTTCCAAATTCATTACAACACTATTACGGACAAGTGGACAATGAATGAATTGGCTAACAAACTGGTTCAAGAGGAGGCCAGGCTGAACCAACAAGGGATTAAAGTAGCTCATCTCGTTCAAGGAGCTGGACACAAAGCTGGGAAAAAGCATAATTCAGGCCAGAAAAGGGCACCACCCAGATCTAATGAGGCTGGTCAGAACCCCAAGAAGAAAAAGAAGGAAAACTTATGCAAATTTTGCAAGAAACCTGGACATTTTCAGGCAGACTGCATTAAACGTAAAGAATGGTTCGAAAAGAAAGGTAACCCTATGGGTTTCGTAAGTTATTTCGAATCAAATCTTACTTATGTTTCTTCTGATGCTTGGTGGATTGACACTGGTGCTAATGTTCATGTTTCCAATTCAATGCAGGGATTCCTTACGATCCAAACCATAAACCCAAGTGAGAACTTCCTTTTCATGGGAAACAAAGACAAAGCTCCAGTTGAAGCTATTGGAACTTTTCGTCTTGTTTTAGATAGCGGTTATCAGTTAGACTTATGTCAAACTCTTTATGTTCCGTCTCTTTCCCGTAATTTGGTTTCTGTAAGGGCACTTGATAAAGTTGGTTACTCTTTTGAAGTAGGAAATGGTAATTTCAGTTTATTTAAAAATTCTAGTCGTATTGGTTTTGGAATTTTGATTGATGGGCTATACAAGTTTCATCTTGATAGTCAACTTGCTGAAACCCAACTTACCCTGCATTCTAAGGAAACAAAACGAAAGTCATCCAAACTCGACTCTTATTTCTTGTGGCATAAAAGACTGGGTCACATATCCAGTGAAAGAATCAAAAGATTAGTAAAAGATGGTGTCCTTCCTGATCTAGATTTTACTAATATTAATGTATGTGTGGATTGTATTAAAGGCAAAACAACAAAACACACAAAGAAAGGAGCCACAAGAAGTACTGAGCTTCTTGAAATAATACATACAGACATTTGCGGACCCTTTGATGTTCCAACCTTTGGAGGAGAAAAGTATTTTATTACCTTTATTGATGATTACTCACGTTACTGTTATTTATACTTATTGCATGACAAATCTCAGTCTGTGAATGCTGTACAAGTGTTCATTACTGAAGTCGAAAGGCAATTAGATAGAAAAGTGAAAATCATAAGGTCAGATAGAGGTGGTGAGTTTTATGGAAGGTATGACGAAACAGGACAACATCCTGGACCTTTTGCAAAACTTCTCCAAAAACTTAGAATTGTTGCCCAATACACAACGCCTGGTTCTCCATGGCAGAATGGTGTAGCTGAAAGGCGAAATCGTACGTACATGGAAATGGTTAGATCAATGATGAGTCGTGCTAACTTACCTATATCCTTGTGGATGGATGCTCTACGCACAGCTGTTTATATCTTGAACAGAGTTCCCAGTAAGGCAGTTCCAAAGACACCTTTTGAACTGTGGAAAGGATGGAAACCCAGTTTACGACATCTCCAAATTTGGGGTTGCCCAGCTGAGGCTAGAGTCTACAATCCACATGAAAAGAAATTGGACCTTAAAACGATCAGTGGTTACTTTATAGGTTACCCAGAAAAGTCCAAAGGATTTAGGTTTTACTGCCCTAACCATAGTACGAGAATTGTTGAAACCGGTAATGCTAGATTCTTTGAGAATGGTGAAATCAGTGGGAGTAATAAACCTCAAGATGTGATCATTCAGGAAATCAGGGTACCTATCCCTTTACCCTCTATTCCGAAAGATGTTGGCAATCCTCCCGTTGTTGAACCTTTTAACAATGAGGAAAATCCAATAAATGATCAACAACTCCATAATGAGATTGTCGCCAATGAACATATGGATAATGCACCAGAGGAACCAGCATTAAGAAGGTCTCAAAGACAAAGGAGATCAGCTATTTCCGATGATTACATGCTTTACCAAGTAGAATCTGGAGAAGGGACAATTAATGACCCGGTTTCTTATTCACAAGCCATTAAGGATGTTAATTCTAGTAAATGGATTGATGCCATGAAGGATGAATTGAAATCTATGAATGAAAATCAAGTCTGGGAAGTTGTTCAATTGCCTCTAGGACACAAACCAGTTGGTTGTAAATGGGTCTTCAAGACCAAACGCGACTGCAAAGGCAATATTGAACGCTATAAAGCCAGACTTGTTGCCAAAGGTTTCAATCAGAAAGAAGGTATTGACTATACTGAGACTTTTTCTCCTGTGTCAAGGAAGGATTCTCTTAGAATTATCATGGCATTAGTAGCTCACTATGACCTCGAGTTACATCAAATGGATGTGAAAACTGCCTTTCTTAATGGAGACTTGGAAGAAGAAGTCTACATGCGTCAACCTGAAGGCTTCATCATTGAAGGTCAGGAAGACATGGTCTGCAAACTTAAGAAATCAATATATGGACTGAAACAAGCTTCGAGGCAATGGTACCTAAAGTTTCATGAAATCATTACTAACTTCGATTTCATAGAAAACATCGTTGACCCTTGCATATACCTCAAGATCAGTGGGAGTAAGTTCATATTTCTGGTTCTGTACGTTGATGACATATTACTGGCCAGCAGCGACCTTGGTTTATTACATCAAACAAAGGACTATCTCTCTAAGCATTTTGAAATGAAAGATATGGTTGAGGCTTCCTATGTGATAGGAATAGAAATATTCCGTGACAGGTCACTTGGTATTTTGGGATTGTCTCAGAAAGCATATATTGACAAAGTTCTAGAGAGGTTTGGCATGATGACCTGTTCCTCTAGTCCTGTTCCACTGCATAAAGGAGACAAGCTTGATCTTTCGCAGTGTCCACAGAACGAATTGGAACTTAAAGAAATGGCAAAATATCCTTATGCTTCTCTTGTCGGGAGTTTGATGTATGCACAGGTCTGTACAAGACCTGACATTAGTCATGCTGTTGGCATGTTCGGGAGATTTCAGAGTAAACCAGGAATCGCTCATTGGAAAGCTGCAAAGAAAGTACTGAGATACCTTAAAGGAACCAGGAATTACATGCTCACATACAGAAAATCAAGTCACCTACAGGTGACTGGTTATTCAGATTCAGATTTTGCTGGATGTCCTGACACCAGACTTTGCACTCTTGGCTATGTGTATCTCTTATGTGGAGGTGCAATATCATGGAAAAGCCAGAAATCTGAGTTGCTTTACTCATCCACCATGATGGCTGAGTATGTCGCATGTTACGAGGCTGCAATTCAGGGAACATGGTTGCATAATTTTATCTCTCAGTTTGGAGCTTTGAATTTCATCTCTAAGCCATTAACCCTTTACTGTGACAATGAAGCTGCAACCTTCTTCTCCAAGCATGACAGGATATCTAAGGGATCCAAACACATGGACCTTAAATATCTCTCACTGAAACAAGATGTTAGATTACAGAAATTTGTCATTGAGTCTATACGTACAGATTTCATGGTCGCAGACATATTCACGAAAGGACTACCTCCAAAGACCTTTCAAGGACATACTGAAAGCATGGGTCTTGAAGATAGTTCTTAATTATCATTTTCTGCCTTTTATTTCTGTACTTATATTTGACATTTATTGAGCTCTTAATGCAACTCTACATCTGCTATTTCTGTTTTTCCATTGTGTACATTTTATGTTTGGATAAATGATAAACAGAAACAGTCTTTCAACATAGACATTATGAGACCATTACGTATATCTCCTATTACGGTCTAGTTATGCCGGTTGTCACTGCTGTAGTACATGGAAGTAAGCATGTTGCAAAATAATGTGTGCACGCCATGACTCCCATTGACCACCGAATTAGCCAAGACACTTATGATAACCGACTCAAGAAATGTTTAGCATATAATGCGCGCCTTATGATTCCTAAAAAGAAAAACACTAAAGGATCTTCCTATGGACCAAGTGGGAGACTGTAAGGAAATTATCTTTAAGTCCATTACTTGGACTAGAAGTCCTTTCCTTTCCCGAATTGTGGTCATTATAGGAAATCTGTTTTCTTAGGATACGTGCTATTCCTTATACAAAAAAGTTTCTTAATGAGATGTATTCCATAACAAACTCTACCTTGATGGATGGTTGAGATTAAGTCTATGGAAACCCTGATTGGAAATTCGGTCCTCTTTTCACCTATAAAACAAAGCCTTTTGTCCATCACAAAGGCATTCACGAAAATCAACACATTAAGGTTTTATAGGCAAGGAAAGAGAAACCGAAACCATTCACATAGTCTCTTTCTCGACGGATCACAGCATCAATCAGCAATAGCACCAGACTGCAGGATCAGAAAGCTCTCTGCACCAGGATGTCTGGAGGTACTCTTTAATTTATTTAAGATTAAATCCTACACGTGATTATCATGCTGTTCACGATCTTAGGGTTCATGTTAATAATAGTATAACACCAACCACATTATAGGAAAGAAAAAATTTAAAAAGCATCCTTCTTCTTCTCCTTCTCTTCAAACCCCACCAATCCCAACTTAAGAGGATAAGATAAGATAAGGCCTCATCAGGACGTCTAAAACGCTTTAGCCCCCACCCTGAAATGGCACACTCATATTGGGTTAAGTACAGAACAGGACTATGGCAACCCCCACCTGATCGGCCTTAATTTGACAACCTAAGGAGAGATCCCATCCAATATTTCGTACCTTCTCCAGATCCTTCTTCTTATCTAGCTAGTAGGGTCATTGCACTTTACAAAATGCCACAAGTCTTATATAATATCTAGTGTACCCGACTTTACAATCTATCAAAATCAACAACACATGGGAACACTAAGTTGAATTAGATTAATATAGTTTTCCCTGATTTAAATGAAATAGACCGATAGATCAAGAGTTAAATTTTTTCTTTAATATAAAATCGTTAGGATTGTGGGCCATATATGGAGGAATTAGGTGCATATGATTGACTCCAAAACTTGATATATGTGCTCACTCAAATATCTCTTTTTATCTTTTTCATTCTTGTGATCAGCCAGGCCTTATCAAATTATCCCTTAACGTAATACGGTGCAAGAGGGTGGGGAAGGGATGAACGTGAACATCCCACGTGTGTGTGCATATATAGAAGTAGATACATATGATATGAGTATCTGCCCGATTGATGCAGTCCGGATTAAAATAGAGAGATACTGTTTCATCCTACTAAGACTCGTCACTTTGTATAAAATTTCATATCAACCAATGCACCTTTTCAATTGCCTCTTTGAAATGAAAATAAGAAAAGAAAGAAAAGAAGATAGGATGAAGAGGATTTACCCAAAAATGAATCGTGTTTGGCCGTTGCACGAAATAGTGAAAACTATATTCTGGTGCACAAATGTGGTCCGTTAGGCATGTTTTTTATTTATTTTTTTATTTTTATTTTTTAAACTTGGGACCAACGATGCTAGCGTTGCTCGATTTAAAATAAAGCGACGCTAGCGTCGCTCTTCATGAACTATTGGCATATGGGTGTATGTCTCGGTATTATGTTTTCAGGTGACTGTTGGCATCTGTTTTCCCTCTTTGTGAAGCTTCCTTCACTTCATCTGCATGTCTTTGGAGAACAGAGAATCCACTATAGGTGCTTGTATTGGAATTCGTCAGAGTTTTACAAAATGAATGAATAGTGCATCTTTGAAGTTCCGGGAGTGGAGGATCAGGACTGATAATCTCACCATGTTGATCCAAAGGTACATTAGAAAAAAGCCAATATCAAACACAAGAACAAAAATGAATTGAAAAATGACAATTGTTAAATACAACCACAAAGAAATAAGAGGGGCGGACCTATCTCACTATTATTATAGGTGGAAAAGTTGCAAAAACAAGTTTTCCATTGTTATTATAAGAGGAAAAGTTGCACAACAAGTTTTCCACGATTAGCATAGGTGAAAAATTTGTAAATTTAAGTTTTTTATTTCTCATATAGGCGGAAAAGCTCCAAGTAGAGGGGGATGAGAAAAAATGAATGAGGAAAAATTGAATTCGGGAAGCGAAGTGGGATGCTAGCATTTTCTATATATTTATTTTGGACGATTGTATCATCTCTTGCAAAGAAAATAGAAAGTGGCGTGGACGAAAAAATACTTTTTACTATTTAGTGGAACGTATAAATATCGTTCATTCTTGGTCAAATCCTATGAGGATAAAACGTTATCTTTATATCTCAACGAATGATGGGATCCAGAGTCGATTGGTATTTGGTGGCAGATCCTTTCCACAGTCATATGAAAATTCAGGAATGAAATAATTGTATATGTTTGGCGTCAGATGGCGCGTAAGCACAACACATGTCCAGATCGCACACTAATACGTGTCAAGCAGTAAAAGGTGGCAGCATTTTATGTCGGCTACAAGATTTTGTATCCAGAAACTACGCAAGTACCCTTGCCCTGCTCCTTTTACTGACACCCCACACCCCATGAAGCTAACCCTCTGCTGTTCCCCTGCATCCAACAGTAAAACCCGAGAGAGAGAAGAGAGAGAGGGTTTTATATAGACAAGGAGAGAGAGGAGAAAGAGAGAGAGGATGAAGATCCAGTGTAACGCGTGCGAGGTGGCAGAGGCGAGTGTTGTGTGCTGTGCGGACGAGGCAGCTCTGTGTAGGGCGTGCGATGAGAAGGTTCATGCGGCGAACAAGCTGGCCAGCAAGCACCAGAGGGTCCCTCTCTCCAAATCATCCTCCTCCCACATGCCCAAATGTGATATTTGTCAAGTAACTTCACTATTCATTCATTACTCAACATTTCATTCTTCATCATCATCATCATCATCATTGGTGAAGTTGTGTTGTCTGTGTTTTTTTTTTTTTTTTTTTTCTCATGAAATGGTTTGATTTAGGAAGTGGGTTTTTTTTTAAGTAGAGGTGGAAGTTTGATTCTTTGGGGTCTGGGGTGCCTTGATTGGTAAAATGGGTTATTGGTTTCATGGTTTGGTTTTTAAGTACTGTTAATTAAGGGGGTTGCATAAAATCATAAATTGGATATGTGTGTTTTTAGTTTTGTGCACCCAAAAAACTGGAAGTATGAAGTAAATAAATTGATTGAAAGTTGGATGCTTGGTAGGAGTTGAATTTCTGAAATGGGTGGTCTCTCAAAGGATGCTTTGGTTGGGTGTAATAAGATTTAGGAGTTGATGTAGGCTGCATATGGTGCTGTGAAAATTTGTTTGTATTCTTGTGTCTTCGATGTAGCTATAGAGAGAACCATCGCTTCTTCCGAAAGATGATGCCAGTAATGAGTGGTTGGTTGGTGAAATTTGGAGAGACCGTTGCATGTTTTAATGGGAAAAAAAAAAAAACAGAAGAAATTACCAGTTTCTTAGACGGCAAGATTGATTAAGGGAGAAAAGGTAATGATTTTAGTTGATGAAGGAAGGGGATAGAGTTAATGTGATTATTTAATGGAAACTATAGGGTTAAAAAAGAGTTAAAATTTTAAATTTACTTTAACAAAAAAGAAAGGTTAAATTTGGATTTTCTTTTCTTTTTCAATCTCCAATGAGTGCCCTATTTCAGATTTAGTTTGCAAGCACTATTTATAGTTGAAGATTCCGAAGGTGCGTGACACTTGTTAGCAGAATTTTGTCCTGTGAAGATGATAACAGAGTTTAACAGAATAAGTTAAAGAGCATATACATAAATCTAAATTAGCATTTATATACTAAAGCATTAATGATTAAGCTACCCAATTACCCTAAAGACATCCGAAAAGCACTCAACCTCATCCAAATACACAAGATCCACTAACACATTTCCTTAAATAATCAATTATAAACAAATACATAGGAACTGCTACAAAGATATGGAGCGGATAGTTTTTGGTATGCGAAACCATTTCATTTTAAGTGATGAATATAATCCTTTATAAAGGATTACAGTTATACCTTTGGTTTGAAATTTGAATAGAACACAGTCTCAACATGAATATGTTTCTATCTTAACCATACAGCCAATGTCATGCAGTCTGTAAAGGGTCCACTTAGATTACACAGTTATTCTATTATGCCCCTGCAAGCTCAATGGTGGGGCCTTATTGTGGATCTTGGACTTGAAAATTCAGTAAAACACATGGATTGAGAGTCTCTTGGTGAATATATTGGCAACTTGATTAGCACTGGCAACGAACTTAATGGTGAGTTCATATCGTATTACTTTCTTATGAAAAAAGGGGTATTCTATCTACTTCTATGTGCTTGTCGTGGGCGTGAAAAACAGGGTTTGCAGCAAGCTGGATGGAACTAGTATTGTCACACCAGGTTATAGGCTGATTGCAAAAATAAATGTCAAGATCCTCAAATAAGGTTGTATATGATGCAGTTCAACAATGGTATTGGCCAAGGAACAATATTCTGCTTCAGTACTCCAGAAGATAAGGTTGTGGCACATATATATTCAATACCCTCAAGTAGATTTACTTTTTACCAGGACTGCCAACACAGTCTGCACTGAACATGTGATTATGTCACTTGGGGGTACTTTGATAATTGAGCACCACTATGATAATTGACGATATGGTCAACCGTTTCTTTGAAAAAGCGTAGGATATGTTTGACTGCATTCCAATGATCAATGGTCATCTCAATGAATGAATTAGCAATCCTGATTTATGGCAAAGTGATGTTGGGTCTGTTCAATGTCAAAGGTTAGATGGCACCAATGATGCAACTGTTAAGTACTAACGTAAAAAATGGTTCATCGGAGTATTGAAAAAGCTTGGTGGCGGAAATAACTTATGAGTTGTGCGACTTTGCTTTGTTTATCTTGGCACTTTTAAGAAGATTGATTGTCTAGTAAGACAGAAATAGAAAATCTGATGTGGAGCTGTCAGCCTTAATTCCCAAAAAGTAGCTGAGGCCCATTATATTTCACATGGAATATCTGATTAAGAAGTCCATCCTTTGTGCTTCAGGCGATAAGGTCATCAACGTCATTCAATATCATGCAGACATTTTGGCGAAAGGCCTGCACATAAAGTGAAGATTTGAATCTTTGATATGAAAGGCTAGCCCATGTTGATGATCCATCAAGCGAACAAATGAGGCTGGTGGAGAGGTGGGCTTATACAAATATCAACATAATCGGCATTAGGGCTCCTACTGAGTCTTCAGTGTACACAATGGACATCAATGATCTACTACTATGATACCGAGTTGATTTTTAGAGGAAGAAGATGGAAAGAAAAATGGAAGATGAATGGGGTAGGGTTAAAAGACGGTATTTTCAAATTTTCTAACTTCTAATTGCATCAGAGCTATTCTCCAAAAGATTGCATAAAACATGTCATGTCTGTGTGGACCTGATGGGGGGAATGCATGGGATAAACCATGTCATGTCTATGTGAACCTGATGAGGGGATGCGTTTATTATGTGGGAGTGGAACACAGGAGTATTTAAGGTCACCCACCATCTGTTCTGTTGTTGCAATGTTAATGCTCCAATAGATTGACTCTCTTGATAGTAATCGGTCATACAGAGGTGTGCATGTATGTACAAGTCCATGCTCATGTTAAGAGCCACTAGGGATCCATTTATTTCGGGCACATCTTCAGTTGGGCATTGTTTCATTCATGGTGGTGGTTTCTGTACCTTGCTGACATAGGAGTTGGATGCATTAGGAGCAAATTCACTTGCTGTGGACTTCCATCCCTTCTATATTCATCCATATTAGCTTTGAAAAGAGCATACAAAAACCCCATCTTGATTGGTTAGCATAAGAGCATACAGAATAGAAGAAATTGGTCTAAAGGACTGAAACAAAGAAAATACAAACAAATTGTTCAGAGTTTCTTTGCTCTTCCTCTTTTATCCTTTAACTGACTTCAAGTAACTTACATTTTTTAATTATGTTGGTATTAAACATGATTACTCAATCTTTCTTGTGTGATTTCCTAAACTTCTTTTTGACCCTTTTTTTAGGAGACAGGCGGGTATTTCTTCTGCTTAGAGGACCGGGCTTTGCTGTGTAGGAGATGTGATGTTGCCATCCACACGGCCAATGCCTATGTCTCCAGCCATCAGAGGTTTTTACTTACTGGGGTTAAAGTGGGGCTTGAACCTACTGAACCTGTTGTCTTTTCATCTAAGGACAGGTCAAACTACACAAAAAAAAATACGGACATGCCATCTAGATCTCTCTCTAAAAAGGGGTCCCCAATGTCCTCCTTTGGTGACAATAATGAAGTAAGATCTAGCCAAGCAGGTGGAAGTGGAGGTTTACCCATTAAGGTCTCATTTTCTGGTGCTATGCCTGGGATTATTCCTGAATGGCCCATGGAGGATACTATTGGGCTGACAGATTTCAGTCAGAATTATGGATTCTTTGAGATGGGCTCTTCGAAGGTATCATTTAATTAACTACTGTATATTTCATGGTCCCCTGTTTTGTTATCATTGTTAGTATACCAGGTGTCTAAAGAGTAAAGACTTCAAAAAAGGTTATGCATTCATAATTTCACCATGTCTTTCATTAAAGGAAATGCTTTCAATTTATAGAAACTAATAACCAATAACAGGCTACTTGATTATTCAAAATCCAAATTACCTAAAATCTCCAACCTAGTGGTTATCTCTAACATATCAATCTCTAACAGTGTCCTGACTTAATCTGGGGAGAGGATATGGTGATCCATCCTATGATTCTGGGTACTTCAAAATAGGCAAAGTATCATCTCGTATCGTATTCGATACTTCACTTTTCATTTGTAAAATCCTGTCCTTACCACATCCATGGTGTATCCTTGCGATACACATGCCATATCTGGGCATCATTGGGTCCACCTCTACAAGCGGGGATGTAGCCATTTTTGTGTGTTGGGGTAAGGGTGCTCCACTTTGAAAAATGGAGACAGAATGTCTTTTTCTGATTGTCAGCATTTATTTACTCGAATGAGGTTGCAGTTTTGTTTTATGTAGCTGTTGATTTACATGGACAAAGATGGATTTCCTAAAAAATCACTTTGGGGATAAGGTGCTCCAAAAAAATGCTCATGGTTTTGAGTATAATGCATTAATGCATTATGGTCTGTTTAATGCATCCCAAAACATGGCCAAGTTCTGTATTACACACTACCCGGAAATATTGTTTAATGCATTATGGTCAAGGACTATTGTCAATTAATGCACTACTCTTTGAGAAAGTAGATACTGCTATATATTACCACTTTTAACAACCCTACCGGCTCAAATTAGTGAAGCAACACACACACATGGGGAATTCTCCAAAACACCCCACTTTAAAAAGACCCTCCCCCCATCCCCCCTTTTTTTGGTCATGAGGCTTACCTTGAATCAATCTAGTCTCCCCCCACCCCCACCCCCAACCCCCCCGCCGCTCTTCCCCATCTCTCCTTCTCTTCCCTTACTCTCTCTCTTTCACCCCACAAATATGAATAGTCACAAGTCTAAATTTGACATTAATCCAACTTTTCCTCACCATTGGATTAAAATAATAATAAAGTGATGCTTTTCGGCCATTAAATTTTAGGGCTATGGATCAAAAGGTTAGGATGATCTTATGGAGTCAATTTTGCAGATTGGTAGGTCGTAGGTCTCATATAGATATTTCCATCTAATGGACTTCCATGATCGTCATGCATCTTAGTGGGCCGAAATAGGAGGAGTTTTTATCTCCTAAAAAACACCTGGGCGTTGTCTAGCGCTCCACTGTATATATAATGACCATTGCCTCGGTGTATATATACTATTGACCTGTTACCTGAGTAATACCTTGAGGTTCACTCTGGAAATCCTTGATGGCCATTGCCCTGGATGTTACCCATGTCAAGCTCTTACCCTCTAATCTTTGGGTGTAGCTACACTGGAAAACCTTGATTCCATTGATCAGGACTTGGGAAGTGAATGCTCAGTGTGCTGCGTTGACTAGTATCTTGTCAGCAGCATAGCTAGGACTACACTGTTGATGATCTCTTTTTTTATTTTTATTTTTATTTTTTTATGGTCAACATTAGCAAATGCCTAATGTGATCCAAGATTTGTCAGTCATCTTTCCTTCCTCTCACATGGTTGTTTCTGGCAGACTGATTGTTCTAAGCTTGAAGATACTGAATGGTCTCCAACCCATCATGCCGCTGCTGCGGGGGAGGTTGATCTCGATGAATGCTTGAGTCAGGTCCCAGAGATTCCCACGGGAGTGTCAGAAATTCCATCTCCACCCACAGCCTCCGGCCTTCACTGGCCGATAAGTTTTCAAGACAGTTGCTTCGTGGACAACTCAATGTCTGTGCCTGATCTATGTTCTTTGCCGAGCCGACATAGGAATTAATCTTTGAGCTTCAAAAGATGAAGGCATTCTGAGCAAGTTCTGATGGGATCTTGGGTGTGAATCATCCTCACATTGAGAACTCCCTACCTGAGATTAATGTATAAGTTCAATTTTCGTACCCAGAGTATTTGATGCTCCATCTTTACTTGGTGGTGGGTTAGTCTTTCTTATGAAGAATTTAAATTAAATCTTCATAATCTTCAGCTAGAAGTTTATTAGTTGATCCAATAGTGTTCAACAACTTCCATTCCTATGTTAATCTCTTTCATTTCCTTGTGTCCTGATCATGGAAGTTCCAGGCCTAGTCCATTTCATGGTTGATGATGAGGTAAAATTTATACTTGGAACTTTATTTTTTTGGGGTGCAAGCCAAAAATGTGGCCACCCTTGACCGTTTGATGAATTGTTATTGATAAGAGTAGCCTGAAAATTAGGCTCTTGATGTTGTCCTCAACTGAAGTCTTCCGGTGGCTGGACTAAGAACCAAGCTAAATGGTTTGGCCTAGTCAGTTAAGTTGAACATCGTTTGGATGAGTTTCTTGCTCTGGTTGAATGTTGAACTTATTTGAATTTTACTAGGCCAATCAGGTCGTTATGAGGCATATCATCTTTCTGTAGAAAATAAATGACCAGTATACATAATTTTAACAGTAAAAAGGGTAAAAAGTTAATTCTGTTTCTTTATTTATGATCTTGATTCCTATTGTGGGTGTTGAATTGCTAGACTAGAATTTTGTTACCGACGAAGTCAGATAACTATCAGTTGGATCATAGCCCTTGAAGTTAAGACAATTCTAGACCCTATAATGATTAATTAGGGTAAATAATGGTGCTCATTTGATGGGCTAGCCGAAGCCCGGCCCAAGCTCGCACCATAGTAGACATATCTATGTTTTGAGACCTGTGGGCCAGAGCAGAACTAAATTTTAGGGTGCTATAGCTAACAGGGCTTGGCTTGGGCCTGTGTATGTTCCTGCCTACCCTTACTTGTCATATTTAATTCCATGGAGAAATACATTAGGTAAGGGGCCTGGCTGTTCGCATGTAACATAGGAATTGAGTTCATAGGATTTCATATGGTCAAATGAGCTCCATAGATCTCTCCTTCGGAAACTATACTCCATTATGCTCTCCAATTGAAGACCTAGGGCTTCGTTTACACTTTTTGTATTGCTCAATTGCCCTCCATTATGCCATTACACTGCTGGAATTCCGAATCCAGGCATACACATCCTTTTACTTCATTTCATTCCATTCATAATTCAAGCAAGTTTACTTGATTACTTATTTTTACTGCCATTGAAACTCAAATTATAGTATGATTTTATTAGCTTGGTTACCATATTATACAAGCTGAGAGCCTAGGTACCTTCCCTGTCATAACCAGATTCCTGATTAACCAATAAAATATTGCCGGTTCATTAATTCACTTGTAGTTAAGTGGTGAGGCACCTCCTCTCCACGCAAACAATAAGGGATCGATCCCTGTTTGTAACGCTAATGGTGAGGGACTTGGTAGGATATGTATGTGTACATGCTAGTGAGTATTTAGCAGGGAAAAACGAATGAAAAATAAAAAAAAGGTCCATCAACCAGTACAAATACGGAGTCAAACAAAATATGTAACATATTTCCTAATCCATTATCAGATGAACTAGGGAACTCCTGCATACCTCACATGATCACACACTGTTGTTTAAAGCCTTAAGCCTCATACTTCCTGCACATGCAAACAAGGTCACACGCATATTTTCCTCTTTCTTCCTCTTTCTGCCCAAACAAGGATATATATAACTACAACCAAAACACAGTTTGTAAAATGAAATTAAAAACATATTCAGGGAAGACGGAGCAACAACATGACACAGATGGATTTTACAACACCATGTGTCTCTCAATATCAGCACATCAACTTTGTAAATAACAACACACAAGAATGCTAACATGAAATCCAAATGCGACTTTTCAACTTTTTTCAGAAAAGTACTTAATCCTCCTAGGGTCATGCTTTCCCATTGGCATTGCTAATGGCAAGGGCCAGTGGTCTGTACTTGTACCACCTGGCCCAAAACAAGTAATTGAAGAAATTGATTAAACTGAGTATAGAGAGCAACCAATAGAATAGATTCAAATGGTTCCTGTTGAGATTGTTTCCTGCCAACCAACCCTTGCTACTAGTGATTCCTTTCGTGGCATGGTTCACCACTTGTACCAATACTGTGCTGAAGAAGTACCCAAGTGCAATGGAGCACCAGAGAAATGAACTGGAGATGGATTTCAACCCCTTGGGAGCCTCATTGTAGAAGAATTCTAGGAGCCCCACATAAGTAAACATGTCTGCGATTCCAAATATGAAGTACTGGAAGGACAACCAGAAGGTGCTGATTGGTAGTGGTTGGATCACTGGCAACGCATCAAGCATGCCATGGCGTCTCGCTGTGTCTTTCCGCTTCACCTCCATGATCCCGGCCACTGCCATGGATATTGATGAGAGGACGAGGCCGACCCCTATGCGCTGCAAGTGGGTGATGCCTGTGATGCGGCCTGTGAATTTTCGGATGAAGGGGACAAACACACGATCGTATATAGGGATCATGATGACCATGAAGCCGAGGGGGATGATGGGTAGGGATGCTGGTGGTATCTTGGTGTGGTTGGTGATGCGGGTGTCCATGGTCAAGCCTTGTTGGACAGAGAATGTCTGGAGCTGTGCCAAGCATGTGCTCATGATGATGGTGCTGCAGAAGATTGGGATCATGCCTAGAATGATCTTTGCATTCTCTACTTGGGTGACCCTACAGAGCTTCCATGGGTTTGGAACCTGTGGCCTGGATGGATCAAATTGTGGGGTAGTAGTTTGAATTGCTGCTTTGTCTAGGAACCTGAAAGTGGATGAAATTAAATTAGACTTACAACAGTATCATGAAAAAAAACAGCTAGCTACACCATCCAATTTTAATGGGTATAAGACTCATATATGTCAGAAAGGGTGATTGAACTGGGGTTATTTGTAGACAAGAAGAAAAGAAGAAACAATGTAAAATGAAGCACCAAACCTGAAAATGTCTCTGTGAGGTAGGTATTCTATTTCCATGTCGGCTTCCTTGTCTCTATGAATCTCATAGAGCTCCTCAGGATTCGCGGGTAGCTGGAGCTTTCGGTTTCTAATGGCCGCAACGTAGACCTGCCACAAATAATTACAAGGGGAAGATTTTGCAGCATTAGATGGACATCAGATGAAAGCTGGTTGCACTAAAACAGTATGATCATAATTCAATTAGATGGACATCTGTTCCACACCTCACCATCTGGTCATGGTTTTTGGTCTAATGGCCAATCTCTTATGGTATGACTGGAGTAATTATTAAGTAATGAGAAGATTCGACCTTGTTCTAAAACCTTAGTCCTAAACTTGTGAGAATATTAGCAAACAGACCTGGATGATCTCAGTGATGGCATTAGCTCCTTTGTTGACATGTATCCGATATCTGGGAATTCCGGCAATGAAGATGATGATCCCTAAGAACATGGCGATCATTGAGACTCCGAAGCCCCAGTCCCACCCTTTGTTGGTTTGAATCCAGACTATGAATATGAGACTAATTGAACCTCCAAGACAGACGCTAAGCAGGAGCCAATTGAAGAAGCTAGACATCTGCCTGGCTTCTTGAGGGTCTTTCTCCTCAAACTGGTCAGCGCCATGTGAGGGAAGCGCAGCTTTTATTCCGGCGCTTCCTAACGCTATCAAGTATAAGGAAGTGAAGAGAAGCCCAGCATTGCTTCCATTGACTTTCTCACATTTTGAAGTTGGATCGAAAATGTTGCATGGAGGTGGCTTGAACTTTGAGACGTGAGCTTGTATTGTTAGCAAGGCAAATCCCTGAGGAGATTTTGATTCCATTTGAACTTTCATTAATCACCACCTTACTATTTGCACCTTCTTTTTGAAAATAAAAATGGAAAAAAAGGCCTTTATGAAATACTAATGAAACTATTCTCGAAACATAAGTATCTGAAATATGCTCAGGCATCCTCACCATGCACTCAACGCATGCCGCAAAGATGATAGCTTTGTATCTGCCTATGTAGGTATCTGCAAAGAAGGCCACTGCAATTGATAAAATGTAACCCGTGCCTGTGAAATTTGTGACTGCATTAGCTGCATCCGCAATGTCAAAATGCATCACTCCATTCATATAGGTGACCAGGTTCACAGCCAGCGCTATAGACGCCATATTCTCAAAACCAAAGATTCCTGCATCAACAATCAACAACATTGAACTAGTTTGATATATAGTTGAATCCCACAATTAACTTTAACTATTGGCAAGCAATTTTAGTAGAACCTAACCACAACCATATTGCAGTTTTGGTTCAATTAACTAAATTTTAGTAGAATTAATATTGGACGCACCCACTTGGCTATCCATGCACATGGGGATGCACCATTAATATTACATGCATGGGTATGGTAGATACTAATTAAAGTCTTATTACCGAGTACATGCAGAGAGATGTGTTGTCCACCATGCTTTCCTTTAATGGCTGGTCTTCCTTTCCAGTCCACCTTTCCTTCGATTTCACCTCCCTCACCTTTCTCCTGCATTGCATTATTTAGAGAACTATGAGAAAGAAGAAAAATCAGAGCTCCAATATTAAGAAAAATCAGAGCTCCAATATTATATCAAAAAGAAGAAGGAAGATGTACCATGTTGGTTGGTAATATTGCGTTAAGGTGGTGGAGTCTTAGAATAACAAGCTCTCAGTATATATAAGATTCCTGCTCAGAAACACCCCCAGTTTGGACAGAATTATACTGAAATGCCCTTTTTCTGTGAATATGGTTGGGAGCTAGATGTTCCAATTGGGTTCATATAGTAATATGTTCAATAGCTGAGTGCTTATCTCTGGCTAAAGCTGGTTAGAGAGAGAGAGAGAGAGGTGTGCCATGGACCAAGTCAGATTGATACTGAGAAAACAAGACACCAGAAGGGGGACAAATGAAACCATGTTGCTGAACTGAAGAATATCCCCCTCTGTTTCCAACTATATATTTTTTGCTTTGTTTTGTATTATGAGAAGGAAAGGACATGAATTTGGTTTTTTTTTTTTATCTTGTGGTGAAAGGATACATTAGAGCTGAGAACAAGTCAAGCTAGCTGACAAACCGGGTTGGCTCGGGTACTCAGAGTTGGCTCAACTCCACTTCTCACATCTTACAAGCCCAGTAAAAGTTAGGTCCTAGCTATTTGCCGCTTGGGTCACCAACTTGGTGTTGGCTAAGCTTGTTAGACTTGAGGTCGACTTGTCAGGGGCTTGACTCGGTTAGTATGTGCGCGCTCAGGGGAACTTATATTAGTATCCCCACATTCACTTTTGATCTTCATTTCTAATTGTCCAGGGCATGAATTCCTACATATAGTTAGAAATAGAATTTATGAAGCCGACCCAACATAGTTGAGACAAGATTTTGATGATGATGATGATGAATGATCCTATATATTCAATTTCAATGTATTCCTTGCAAGCATATAGGCCCTAATTGCTTGCATTTGTCAGATTTCACATCCTAAATGCTATATACACTGAGATTGATCATGTGTGAAATGGAGAGCCACATCTTTTTCAATTTGACAATGTATGGAAATTCAGTTTGGAGTAAAACTTGTGCTAGCTGCTCCTATGTAGATCAGGTCAACATGAGATATGCGCGGGTTTAATACATAAAGGAAAACCCTACACACCTAAAATCAGGTAGATATTTGTCACCAACATCATGCTAAAAGCACAGCAAGATCACTTTCAAGTAGATGGTGGCACATAAATAAATAACAATAGTAACATGCCATTCTTTGATATTGATATTGACCACATATAATTTGATATTGGATGAGAAAATGCCATTACACATATTATACTCATCCTTCATTATCATCATATAATAATAATAAAACAAAAGCAATAACACAAATGGAAAAGCAGGGAATCAATACTCTCTTGTGTTTGTCTCTAAACTCTCCTCCAATCACTTCCAACTTGGTTTGATTTCTTACTTATTCTGTTGGAGCCAAGTGATAAAGATCCTTCTAACTTCTCATCTCCGCCGGCTTTTGTTTGTTGATTTTGTTGTCTTTGAAAAGGTGCTGCTAGAATTTTGGTAGAATGATTCAAGCATGCATCATCACTGTAATCATTTTATATTATATTCTTTTTAGTGACCTAGAGGAGAGACTATGAACCCATCTGAATACACCCAAAAGCTTAGGTAATCTTTAGGTGCTCAGTGGAGCATCTTAAACCACCGACACACACACTGCCCACCGATGTGTGACTTGCCTTTTGTTATAGGGACTAGAGGAGAGACTATGAAGTATGAACCCATCTTAATACACCCAAAAGCATATATAACCTTTAGGTGATCAGTGGAGCCTCTTAAACCATCAACACACACACACTGCCCACCGATTTGGGACTCGCCTTTTGTTTTAGTGATCTAGAGGAGCGACTATGAACCCATTTAAATACACCCAAAAGCCTAAGTAACCTTTTAGGTGCTAAGTGGAGCCTCTTAAACCATCATCTTATATTATATTGTTCATGTACTTGTCTGTGACAATTTGGCGTATTAAATTAGAAACCTCCCATAACTTGTATGATGTGGTTTCAAGAAGAAACGAAACTGGTCATGTAAAATATCTGCTCTTTGTACATTACCACAAAGAAAATGATAGATAAGAAGACACAACCGGAAGTTTTCATGTCTGTTCACATTAGGGATGGTGAATGGTGGGGTTAATGGGCGACGCACCCGAAGTGCGCCTATTAAAAGTGGATTTCAAAGTCGTTTATTTAATTGTTGTTGGATTTAAGGTGGGTATGAGTAATTTGAAACACACACTCAACTGTGATACCATGTTAATAATCAGAAAAACCAAAAGCTAGAGCGAAACCTGTTCTTACTGGGTGAGAAACCTGCACCACCGGGATAGCCCCCAGGGATTGATCCTTGAGTAGTAAGCTGAGAAATGTGGTTCCGACCAACTGGGCAACCCCTTGTTGAGTTGGTGATTATGTTAGTGATCTTTATCAGCTTTTATAAATAGCCAAACAATTCTTATCTACCACAATTAATCTATGAAGTTATTTTGGTAATGCACTATGGTTCATACAGGATCGATGGTCAGCTTGTCCTGTCGGTGATGAAATTGTAAGTCGTCAACTTTTTTTGTGAAAAAATGTTTACCACTTGAGCCACAATTAAGATAAACATAGAATTCATGAAGAGACTTCACCCAAGCAATTTTGTACCAAACCCAGTTATATTACTGTTAGATTTGGGGACGTTCTTGACTATATAGATCAAGAAATGGATGCAAGTCTATCCATAAATTGATCCACTAGATTAACTACTAGTGAAATATCAAGTCTAAGTTGTCATAATTTATTGGCCACAAACTCATGATACACACTTTGAATCTTGATTAACCATAAATTGATACACTTGATTGCACCAACTAGTTGCCAGTAGTCAGAGGCACTTGATAAATTATCATCAATATACCATTAGTGATGGGTGCATCGGATTGATAAAGATAGGGCCTAACAGAGGGTAAATCCCGGGAAAGTAATGCACCCTTTTAATATTCTTCATTGGTAAATTTGAACTTAAAGCATTAAGTTTCTATTCTGAATAGAAAAATATTGTCAACATAGGAAAGTTTTCTCCTGGAAGAGAAAGGAGTTGAAATGATGATAACAAGCCTATGGAACTTGCTTAAACATGAAGGGGTAGCCTGCTTAAAACCTGTAGATGAATTTCTATATATAGTTTTCATGCATACAAATATACAATGGAAATTGTAAATAGGAAATGCAGGTAAAGGGTGATAAAATCTAATCTGACCCTCAAACTCAATTTGTCTCTGACCCACATAACTCAACTCGAATCTTATACAAGTCGGTCACAGATCAGGTTCTAAATAAGGGGTCGGGTTAGAATTGACTCATGTAACCCAAGTAATCCATATTATAACATCAAAGGAAATAAACAAAGTTGGCCACATTAGACTCTTTTGTGCAACAAGAGAGTTCCTTGATCTACGGATTTTTCTTTACATAGGAGAGGAATCTTGCATTTCTACCATTCATCTTTTTCAACAAAAATTAGTACATTATTTTTTTCCTGTCTTTTTACATAAAAATAACATATCCAAACAAACAATACGGAGGTGCCTGCTTGGAAAATCAGAACAATTAATTTTCTTTTCTATTTCGGAATCCTCTCGTTCAAGACACACCCCAATCACACCTCCAACACATCCTCTTCAAAGAAAGTGCCTGAGGCTGCCGCAGCTCCCCCATAATCATCTCCTTCAGATATGGTATCCCATGCAGTCGTTTTCCTAGATCTCTTTCCTCCATTCCTCTGGAAGCTCCAAATCAAGAAGGGGATGGACATAACTAAAGACAAAGGTACGTACTATCGTCTTAACAGTTAGGCTATGAAGGATCTCAAACACGAGGTTCTGAAGGAGCAGTCCTAGATGAAAATGTGGTGGGTGCAGGTGGTACTCGGTGTGGAGCTGTCAGATGATGGCTCAGGGTCGAACATGGACTTGGTTAGACATGGAAGGTTGGATGGTGTGTGGGAGCTTTCTTCTGTTCTTGTGGTGTGGTGAGGTGTATAAAAGAGGGAGATGACATGAAGATGTTCAACAGAGATTAATGCGGGAAAAAAAAAAGCATTGGGTCGAGTTGGCTCGCATTGGGTGCGGATTGAAGTAGTTTGGTCATTTAATAAACGGGTCAAATACAGATTGGACTTCAACTTGTAGATTCCTTGGGACAACCCAACTCGTATTGACCCAACCGAACCTGTTTGCCACCTCTAAATGCATGGGGCTGCCCCCATATAAACTTCTTGCTAGAGGGTTTGAGTGAGAAGACAATTAGACATCCAGTTCCATTTTTGGAACCACGAAAGGTAAATATTTCACTGCTTGGCAGCAGATTTGGCAAATGGGCTAAAGGTGCCATTATAGTCATACCCTTTTGCTGAATTTATTACTTTCATCTACCAATTGGAGTATACAGGACTTACCCTTTTTTCTTTTCCTTTTTAAGGGGACTCTCATATGATATAAACTATATATGTTCAAGGAAGCTTTAGGTGGAACTATATATTACCTATGTAGCATTTCGAATTAAACCAGTACCTTATTCGGCAACTGCTGTATAACAATTATGATAGTTGTTTGCTTGAGTAAGGCAACTGGGCTAAAAAAAAAAAAAAGAACTTTGGGAACTCATATATGGATGGAGCTGGGTGGAGTTTTACCAAGAAAATATTCATGTTCTCTCTCTCAATCTTTGGTAATGATAGGTGCCAAGACATAAATGAAAAAACTGGGTAGGCGTTCCTCTGGTACTCAAAAACTTTTAGAAAACAAAATTGAAAACTATTGGAAATGAGAGGTGTTTGAATTGTAAAAATGAAATTAGGAAATTATATCTAATCGCACCATTGAATGCTAGAAACTGTTGCAAAAATTGTTAAGGGGTAGGCTCTACCTGAGGGGGAGTATTGAAAAGTATATATATGCTACCTCTACTAACACCTTGAGGTTTTCTTCATAAAAATAATGATACGTTTTTAAGGTTCTTATAAATTAGGAAAAATATGGCATTTATCATTATCAATATAGGTACTCAAATATACAAAACAATTTATAAATATAAAATAAATACCCATAGATATGATGACCATATTTTTTAGAGAAATTGGCACATATTGTCATCAATCAGTCTCCAAAACTTTCAAAATTACTATAATCTCTATTTTGTATCTATGTATAAAAAAGTGATTTTGCCATTTTTGGAAAGCTACTTCATACTTGCTAAAAAAATGGAGATCCTTCATGTGAAATGACCACTGATCAGTTTTCGAAAAGGCTTTTATTTATTTATTTATTTTTTTGGAAGATGAAGAAAAGTGCTTGTAGTTGTTGAACATGGGTGAATCAAGGATATCAATTACAAATGCTAGAAGGAATGTTACCACATTTGAAGGACGTAGGATGAAAAGTGACTAACACAGATATTTTTAAGAAGCATTCTTGACGCCGATTTGAGAGATTGACTATATTGAGATGCAGGGCTTAATCTATGATACATATTATTGTCATTTTAGCCGCTGGTTTAAATGTTTCTTGTAATGCTTCTAATTGTGCAACATGTCTCCTTTAAGCACCAACATTGCACGACATTCATGTAAGAGTTGGATATAGAAATGGAATGAAAGCAGAGAGGAGGTTATCATAACTGTTATATTTCTTAGGTGGATGGGAAAGTCAAGAAGATTGACCCAGAGCAATTTAGAGGATTTTGAGATTGTTTGTGGGGGTGCCTGTTTTGTTGTAGAATCATTGGTTGTAGGGGTTGTTTATATAGTTGGAGTGTCTCAAGTTCTTATAGACCTTCCCTGTTTAAACATGGAGAGTGAGGACAATGACTCGGAGCTACTAGGAAAGATGTAAAGAGTAGAACAATTAAAGATGGTGCATTAGGATTCAGGAACCTGCTGATGATAAAGAAAAAAGATGTTCTAAAAAACCTCCTAAGAGAATGTTAAGTCATCTTATGGATGGACCAAAACAGAGAAATCTTTCTTGTCCCATTGCATATCTGAAAGGTACATTTTAGATGACTGTACTATAGACTCTGTTTGCTCACATAGTGAAAGATAATCAAAATATGCAATTCCAAAAACATGGCATAGGGTATAATCAAGATTTCAACTATAAGAATGGAAGTACGGTGTTCCATTTCCCAGTTTTGTAGAGATTTGGGCAGTTTATCAGATAGATAGAGAGGTATGGAACACATTTGTCCTCAATCAGTTCTGTTCTCAATCTCCCTTTCAATCCTCTTGACCCTACATTAGTTTTCAAAATGCCACTCAATGTCATGACCCAACCATCACTTCTTTTTTTTTTTTTGTTAAATAACCCAACCATCACTTCACTCACATCTTCACAATTCTCTCTCTCTCTCTCTCTCTCTCTCTCTCTCTCTATTTCACAGATCTCAAGTCCTAACAACTTGAATGAAAGGAAATCCTTTGCTTTGCCAAAGTCCAGAGAGAGCTCAACCATCTTATCCATCATTTTCCTTCTCAACAACTCCAATGTGGTCTTCCTTCCTCTTCTTTCTGCTCTCCCTTCAAGCACTGTTCTTGTTCCCTTCCTTTCCGACCAATGCTCAACACCAACCCCAGCACTTTGAGCCCATGAACATCAACATGGACTCTTCAGAAACAGAGACCCTTTTCCACATAATGGAAACCATGTCATCTGATAGAGAATGGAGGCTATCCAATCCAACCCCATGTAAGCCAGGCTCTTCATGGCCTGGTCTTGAATGCAAGCTTGGAAAAGACAACCACCTCCACGTTTCTAGGCTAGATTTTGGAACCCCACCCAACCCAACTTGCAAGAAAACAGCAGTCTTCCCTTCCCAAATCTTCAACCTTCCTTACCTTGAATCTGTCTTCTTCTTTAACTGCTTCACACACACCAAAACAGCCTTCTCTATACCCCAATGGACAGCTCAGAAGACCAGCTCTCCTCTTCAACAGCTCAGCCTCAGATCAAACCAGGCACTTGTAGGACCAATACCACTTAAAATCTCCTCTTTAAAATCACTTCAAATCCTTACTCTCTCCCAAAACCGCCTTCATGGGAAAGTCCCAGATGAAATCTCCACCTTGACCTCTCTTGTACATCTCGATTTGAGCTACAATTTTCTCACAGGCAGCATTCCTGACCAGATAGGAAAGCTGAAGAACTTGGTGGGCCTCGACTTGAGCTATAATACTCTAACAGGCTCCATCCCTGAATCAATTGGGCAAATGGGTCTTCTCCAGAAGCTTGATTTGAGCTCGAATTCGCTTACTGGAAACATTCCAGATAGCTTGCAGAGCCTCAGTTCGTTGGTTTTCATGGCTCTAAGTAGCAACAGATTGAAAGGGAAGTTCCCAGGTGGGATGTCAATGCTGCAAAGCCTCCAGTACTTTATCATGGACGACAATCCCATGTTCATGCCTCTGCCTGCTGAGATTGGGAGGCTGGTGAGACTGCAGGAGCTGAGGCTTGCAAATTCAGGATACTCAGGCGTCATCCCAGAGAGCTTTTCCCAGCTTAGGAATCTCAGCACCTTGTCTCTGCAGAACAACAACCTGACAGGTGAAATTCCTGTGGGGTTGAAAAACCTTTCACATATATACCATTTGAATCTGAGCAGGAACATGTTGGGAGGAGTAGTGCCTTTTGATGCTGGGTTTCTAAATAGACTTGGGAGGAATTTGGATTTGAGTGGGAACCCAGGACTGTGCCTGAACATGTCTGAAGGCTTCATAAGCACAAAGATTGGTGTGGGTGTCTGTGGAAACAACAACAGAACTGGTTCTTTTGTCCTTCCATTGAAGAAATCTGGAGCTACTCCATATGCATTCTGCAAATTGTGTAATTTGGTGGGTTATTTCCTTCTCTGGGGACTTTACCATTGACTTTTTTAGATGGACTTCTTTTCCTTCTACAATTTTTTTAAAATATTTGTAGTTTCTTTTTCTATGATTGTTTTGGTGGGTTTGTTGTGGAAAATGGTAAAAATGGAGAGCAGAAGAATGACTAGTTCAATGTTTGAAGAAGCAGCTCTACTGGGTTGCTGCAGCCTCAGCAATTGGACTCCTTTGGGCTTTCAGGTTGGTTTTCTTTCCTTCTTTCTGGGTTTTATGTAGGCTCTATTCATCTGCATTGGATTTCCAGAGGGTTTACTAGGTTAGATAATTTATCATAGATGATTGGTATGACATTGTATAAGACTAGGGATAATTTAAAAATAGTTGCTTTATATGTATATTTTTCTCTGAAACTAGTGGTGACTGTCTGCACATTTATTTGTCTTCTGGCTCCTATGTATGCATTACTGATTTCTGTGAGAGGGTGTATGAGTCTTGGAACTTTGGAAGTTTCAGAGTTCCATCTAATCATATCTATTATCTTTTGATATTCTAAGTAGAGAAATGATCATATTCCATGCCTATGTCCTCTTGGGATTTTTCATGGGGAGATTTATCAGACTTATGTGGGGCCCACCTTAGGTGAAATGAGCCATAGCCATAGAGGATACGGTGCATTGGACGTATGCATTGTTATTAGAAATGGAAATTTTCAAAAAAAAAGGACTTAAGTTTTTACCTTATTTCGAAAAAGGACATAAGTTTTTTAACTTTTCAAATTAGTCCATAAGTTTTGCATGAATTTTCAATTAAGGAAATCCGTCCATTTAAAACTATTTTTCAATAAATTTTTTCCAATTTTTTTTAAAATACCCAAATTACCCTTTATTGAAATAAAACTCCCATTCACATCCTCTATATTCTCCTCATTTCTTTCATTAGTGCCCTTACGGCGAACATGGACAATCAGTGTTCTTATAGCGTTCGGCTGCATGTAGTGGCTGCTAAAACTAATACACGGCTTTAAATGAAGGGTAATTTGGGTGTTTTCAAAATATTGAGGGAAAAAGTCATAAGAAGATACATTTAAATATTGGCTGGATTTTCTTAATTGAAAACTTAAGAACTAATTTGAAAAATTTTAAAACTTATGTCCTTTTTTGAGATTAGGCAAAACCTTAATGCCTTATTTGAAAATTTTCCAATTAGAAACCATTTCATCTAATCTTGGGGCACGCTATAAGTGTAAAATAAATATCAGATCTACCATCAATGGTCTATTTTGGTAGGTGGTGATATTAGAATTAGAATTATAATAAATAAATTAAATTAACAATTTAAAATAATTATATTGCATAAGAAATGTTAAGAGATTAAAGATAAGTTTGATTTTTCCAAAATACTGAAAATTTAAATTTTTATAATGAAAAGAATAACAAATTACAATGTTAGATTTAGTCTGTGAACTGTTTCTGGCCAATCAAATTTGGCTAATTTGAATAGTTTATGTGGCTCAGCGGTCAAACTATGTGGCTGGAGACATGTAGTGGTTCAATTTCAATTGGGTGGGGGAGGCTAGTCCAACCTGACTTTTAGAACAATTTTATTTGGTTTTGAATTGGGAATTTTGAGATCTCAACGTTGTTAAAGAAGTTTTTCCTTGCAACCCTTTTGTTTTTCTTGATCTTTTATGTTATCACCATTTTCTAAATCTCACATATTATTGCCATCTATTCTTTACCCCTTTAAGGTTCATTTTAAATAACATAATTTTACTCAATTGATGGGAAGCACAATTTGTGACGATTAGAGTCCACTATCTGCATGATATTGTCCTACCCAATTATCTAGACAAGTCCCTTTAGTAAAGTTGTTGCAAAAATCCACAAACAGGGAATTATAAAGGTCCAAGGAGAGAAAGGTCCCTTTAATTGTTCTGCAAAAAATGTGTAAGTGTTGATAAAATGTTACAGAAAGTAAAACTAATATTTGTTATCATCATGCCATTCTCATGTTTAGTGATAAGTTTGAAGAAACAAATATATAATCAGAAAATCATTTTACAAAGAATTAAAAATATATAATGATATTTATAAAATATGGATTATATTTGTGAGGCTGCTGTTAGACTCTAGTCCAGGCTCCATTCACAGGACACACACTTATGCTATGTTTTGGGGGGGGGGGGGGGAGGGGGGGGAATTAATTTTACCTCATCTTGTTTGGGAAATAAAAAAGTAGGGAGAAGAAAAATTAAAAAATATAATTTTATTTGTTTGTGAGGTTGAGAGACAAAGACCATTTTACCATTGTTTTTGCAAAAGTTTCAATTGGACAAAAATGGCAGTTTAGTAATTTTCCAAAAATTCCCCTCTTTTGCTCTCATTTTCCCCCTGTTTTGGGGGGAAAATTTTTGAGTGAGTCCCACACTCTTTTTCCCTCTATTTTTCCTTCCCCCACTTCCCAAACACCCTCATTCTTTTATTTTTCCTCCATTTTCCCCGTCTTTTTTTCCTCCCCCAATTTACGCCCTTCCCAAACGGTACCTTTTAGAGGCATGTAGAATAGGTAGTAAAGAATGTGAATCTTTTGGCACCCAATATCAGGACCCACACATGTATAGTCTAATAAGATGACAATGTACCTTTCTGATACAAAGTTTGGTGGCAGGCTGGCAGTCTTTCAAGTCTAGTACACTTGACCCAAACCTTTGCTGAGTTGCTATAGGACCTGTAACATTGCTAGAATGAAAGAGAAAAACAATCAAAAGCTAACAAGAGAAAGGAGAAGCGACCACCTAACCTGCACCTTCATGATCTAATCAGTAACCTGCATTTCAATCTAGTTAGTGGTCATTTGCATGGTTTGAATTTTCAAGGGCCTCAACTATCCCAAATTCAAAGACTCTTTTCAGTTTTCATGCATTTGTAAACAAACTATAATCCAACATATCTGGGAATGGGACATCTAAGATCTAACACACCAGAATCTCTTGTAATAAATTGGGAAAGAAGGAAAGGTGGTGGAGCCTGACCTGACAATGGGCCTTGACTGCAGAGGGATGGTCGTATGGGGACAGTAACATGTAACAACTCCACTTTAACACAACCCAAGCAAACGTCACACTCCTCACGTGGGCGTCCCAGTACTTATTGTGTCGACTGTTTTAAGAAGCCCTATTTGGCATTCACCCAGGCTACCATATTGTATACACGTGCATGCTTCTACTGTAAATAAAGATCACATGCTTTCCAATCCAAGCCGATCAAATGGTGGAGACCACTGTGGATGGACCATAAGTCTGGAAACCACAAAGAAGATATGATCCTAACCTCATGGACTGATCTAGTACCAAAGACTGCTGTTCATTGTACACTTTCTTCTTCTCTTTAAGTTGGTCTATCGGCTGAGTGTGATTTTATTAACTTAGTCATGAACATCCCCGGATAAATTCTAGAAATGTATGTGATATGGAGGTGCCAACACCTCGCAATCTTGAATGAGTACTTGGTGCTGCTAGTTCTATACTTCATCCACATCGCTTTGGGTTGGTATATATAGCTCACTTTAGTTTTCTCATCTGGATAAGCATGGTTTCCATACTTGTTAATTTTGGTTTTGGATTCCATTTCGGTTTGCCCACAAAATTAAAATATTTCAGTTGATTTATAATTTTGATGAAAAGTTTTTTGAAGTTACGTTTCCGAAAAAATATTAGAAGTATAAATATATATGTAAAAAATAATATATTAAAATATTAAATCTTGAAATAATGTAAATTATTTTACTTAGTTTAGGACCAAAATGGATAGAGGAATTGGATGAATTTTTTTAGGGATTTTTTTTTCAATTTAATGGAAACGCAAAGTCTTGAAAATCTCATCCAAACAAAATGAAATTTACAGCTATGATGATGACTAAGTTGCTGCAATTTAGCCTATGGGGGCGTCATTCTTTCTGCCATCCCCCCTGCATGTCAATATTCTCAAGTTTTATCAAAATACGACTTTTAGTCACATAATTGATAAAAGAATCAAGACATACAATTTATAAGTATAAGATTGTGTTAATTATGTTCATAATTATAAACCCGTTTGTGCAACGCGCTGGGAAAAGAAGAATTCCTAGAAAACCTTTTTGGCATTTCATGAAAAATCAAGTATGTCCCTCCTCCTTCCCTCTCCAATCAGAATCAATTTTCTGAAAAAAAATAAATAAAAAGGTGAGCTCATTTTCCACTTTTTCTTGAGAAAAAAAAAAAGATTGTATCAAATATCAATTTCCATAGCACACAAAGTATTTTTACTTTCTACACTGGGAAAGCTTGTACACAAACATGCATTTACATGAAATCAACTCCTATTTTGATAAAATTTGAAAGCATCCATTGTTGAGGGAGAGTATTCATTGTGGACAGTCTGTATTTTTAACCATAGAGGGAGACAACCAATGGATGAGTGGAAATGATGCAAAGATTCATTGGGATAGAAAAAGGATCCCCTGTTGGGTCCAAACAGTGCCACATGGGCAAAAGATATCAAACCAATGACATCTCGTCTCCTAAAAAGAAAATTCTTTTTCCATGTGGCACCCAAAACCTGTTTGTACCAAACAGGGATCCGTTTCCCTGGGGACAGCCTATGCGGATGAATGGAGCTGATTGCGAATGGCTGAGATCATTCTGTCTAGATGACTGTGAAAGCTACCCATTTGCAGACAGCCTATCACATCAATGATCTGAAATATAGTACAGTAGGCCCCTCTTGCCTATTGCAGAATTAAGGCAAATTGGTCTATGATGACCCTGGACCTGGTCACCTAAAACTTCCTCTCAGGGGCACATTTTCAACCATGGCAATAAATTTGTAGCATTGTGACTGTAGCATCCGAATTTGAAGTCAGAATCCTAACATGACAGCATTAATTGAGTTAAGTTCCTGTTGCAGTCTACATTCACCCTTCTTCACGCTCGTGCCTAAAATTTAGGGTCGAACTCTCACCCTCACCGTATAATCATCATTTTGCTGTTTCCTATTACTAATTAATTTTCAGATAAATGGTAGTTCAATCGGGTATAAGATTCTATAAGTGGTATCAGAGCTTGATAGGTCGGGTGTTCGAGTCATGGGACACACCTTTCACTCTTGAGCGGTCATAATTGTGGTCGAGCCCTCCTCCTGATAGCTCAATGGGGTGTAAGATTTACTTATATACTCAACTTCTAAACTAAAAACCACTCCAGCAAAAGACTAGGCTCATTGTAATTAGGTTGATCACCAATAAAAGTGTAATTAAAAACTAAATAAATAAGATCACTTATTTTATTCACGAACAATATTATTATAGACCTAGTTTCAATTAGAGTGAAGTTCATGACCAACAAATAAGAGGACCCTGGTTCTCTCAGAAATAAATCTCCCATTATTAAGAAAAAAAAGTGATCTCTGAGAATCCAGTCCAATATCATTCATCAACTTTGGGACCTCCTAGTCTGCCACACTATTGGCATGATGATATATATGTTTTTCATCTAAGTGAGGGCTTGTGAAAGCAGCTTTACCAAAGGCAATGAATATGCATGGTAAATAAATATATAAACAAATATTTCATTAATGGTCAAAGAACACGATCTTAAGATCAACTCGAACTGATTTTTCTAAGACAGACTTGCATAGTCTCACCTTGCATTTTGGGTCAAAATATTAGTATTAGATCATGTCAAAATAATTTCCTTAGAAAAATCTAAAAGAATGTGAAAAAAAAAAAAAAACCTAGGAAATCTTCATTCATATTTGCTTCCGGAATTTCTTTTTAGATGTAAAAAGAAAGAGAAAACAAATATAATAACCACCACCACCACCACCACCACCATGATCAGGCCTTGGTAATGGCATGCATGCATGATGTTTAAATCCATTTAGGTTGTTCACCTTCAACATTGAGCCAAAAGGCTGATTCATGAAATCAATGAAGCCCTTGGATGATCAGAATTTGTCCTTCTTTTTTCCATAAAGGAGCTCTTGATGATCAAAATTTGTTGAAGCAATCTCTAAGCATTGGCTACAAGTAGTCCAAAGTTACTGACCAGACTGGAGTCACTGGACCTGGCCCCTAGCATGATAGCATCATTTTGAGGGGTATTGCCGTATTGGTGCTGTAAAGCAGACAGATGGTACACACTTTGCCGGGTGCTGCCCAGTCCCCCCACCTGTTTAAGACTGACCATGCAAGGCTTCAAAGTTCAATACCAACAAGATTCCAGCCCATCAAATCTGGGCAATATCTAACGCAGTACATTCTACCTGGCCTATCATGTTTGGTTCACCACACACGAAACTATCCCCCCCCTTTAATCTCTCTTTCCATCCATGCTCCCTCCCTTTATGCTGTGTTTGGGAAGGGGGGAGGGGAGGGAAGGGGAGGGGAGGAAAAATTAATTTTACCTTCTCTTCTTTGGAAAGTAAAAAAATAGGGGGAAGAAAAGTGAAAAAATAGGGTTTTGTTTGTTTGTGAAGTACATGAAAAATTACCATTTTGCCCTTACTTTTATAAAAGTTTCTAAAAGACAAAAAAGGACAAAAAGGGTAAAAAGGACATTTTCCCTCATTTTCCTTCCCCTCCCTCATTTTCCCTCCTGTTTTGGGGAGAAAAATTTTTGCTACCTTTTTCCCCCCATTTTCCCTCCCCTCCTCTCCCAAACACCCTCTAAAAACATTTTCCCCCCACTTTCTCCACCTTTTTTTCCTTCCCCCCTTCCCAAACAGGGTGTTAATCTCTCTTTCTATCCATGCTAACATGGCCAAAGAATCTCACAAAGTAGATGGTTCAGTAGAAGGGCCCACAGATAGATGGAGGTAAAACAAGAACCTTATCCTCTCATGCTTTAACCTAGATAAATTTTGAGTTAAAAGGAGTGAAACTCCACGGTGGGGATCACTTACTGAGATCCGAACTCCTTAAAATAAACGCCTCAAGGATTACGGGGCATCTTCAAATTTTATGCCAACCAAGATTTTTTTCACAATTGGATTGATCATTTAATAAAAACATGATTAATAGAATTCTTTTTTTAAATGTAATTTACTCATGCACCCAACTCATGGATATTCATCAAAGTCTCTCACCATCAGTACTACACAGCCAGGAATTAACCCCGGTTGTTTCGGTGGAAGAGAGGTGCCTCACGGTGAATCTCACCAACTCTTATGCATATTCATTGTCATATTTTTCAATGAATGGTGAATCTTACTGTGAGACAAATTCAGATTGATGTCAAGTTGGAGGATACCCCATGTACCCAAAAGGAGTTTATTTTAAACGGTTCAGATATCAATGGCTAGGCCCCACTGCAGAGTTCCACTAGCTTAAATCCTCTTAGGACTGGGAGCTTGTAAAACAATGATTTATAGCAAGTTTCCATATTTATGCTAAATGTAGCGATACTGCATGATTCAAAGTGCACATAAGATGAGTTATCAGTTTTTTTTTTGATGTGTGAAAGCTTAGTCCAGTATTTGCTAGTTGAATCATAATGCCCTGGCAAACTTAGCAATCAAAGTATTTGTTAGTTGAATCATAATGCCCTGACAAACTCAAGAATCATATGTCACATCCCAAAAAATACAGCCATGGGATAATGCAAAAAATAAAAATAAATATTCATTTTTCTGTGCTTAATGCAATACAAGCTCCCAAATATGAACCCACAAAATTTCAAAACATAATGAGTCATAATAAAATATTTGCGGAAGTATTAAACCAATTAGTATCAATATCCAAAATTAAACCAACACATAACTATTAAATATTAAGGTTTAAAGTTTCCAAAATATCTAAATAAAACAACTACATAAAATATATTATGGAGTTAAATCAACCAAGAACTCTAAGATATCGATATCTCATGCACGGACTTAGACGGCTCCGTAGCCATCTCCAACTCTCCACTCAAGTTTGTCAACTGGTTCAAACGCATGAAACGTTTGACCATCCTCTGTCTCCAGAATAGGATAAGGGTCAGTACCTATGCACCAATAAACAAAGTAAACAGTAAGTATAAAAGCATAATTCATAAATAAAACACAAGATCAGTGTGAGTAATGACAGGTAAAGATTATAAGAGATTAACAATGGAACAATGATGAAAAGAACGTACAATTTACATCTATTCTACACAAAAGAGCAATACAATAATCACACAGAAGCACTGCTACTGTTTTGGGTGGTCAGCCCTAACTATAAAGCGGGAAAACCTATTCGAAGGGCAGCGGTCATAAACCGGTTCATAATCGAAATCGTAGGCCGGATAAACCGGTTCAAAATTCGGATATTACAGTGTCCGTACACATTGGTGAACAGTCGTCCAAATACAATTGCAGTCGTTCGAATATGACCCAATCGTTATACATATATATACATATCATAGTATAATATACCTAATGATCTGTAAAGCTCTGACATAGAAACTTAAGTCAAAGTGAAGAGCTGGCTGCACAATAATCCACAATCGAATATCAATCAAATCATTCAATTAAACCATACAATATCTCAATCGATTGCCAGGCCACACCAAGGTCCCAATCCAATCAACATAGGGTATGCAACTAATAGACCAACATCAATCTCAATCATGTATGCAAACCCGAAGGCCGAAGGTCAAAGGATAATCACAAGCCAATCCTAAGGTCAAACGTAAGGTCTCATACGCGATAACCACATGCAGAAATCTCTAATAGATAAAAGATCAACGCATCCCTTCTCAATCAATGGTGCATAGACCCAATTAAGGGTTTTCCAACAGAGATGGGTTTGATCTCGAATCCACTATGATTTCCCCGAAGTCACACAAAGTACTGAACCTCACATTAGTAAGATACCGTGTGCCTGAATGGTATTTACTTGGTCTAAAGATCCATTAATAAAGTACAAAAAAAATATAATTTTAACCCATTAAAAATCAAAGAAACCATTCCAAATTAATTTGCAAATAATATTGATAAATAACTATCTTAGTTTATAATTTTAGAAAACTTAGGATCCCATCTAAGTATATTTCCAAGAATATAAGTCTTAAGGGTCAGCTTCAATCAGGTTCATTAAAGACTAAGGCCCTTTTTTCTAAATTCCAGAAACTATGACGTAGGCATGGAAATATTTTGACATCATTAATGTTATTCATATGGGCATTCTCTCTCCTATAATACGTAGTGAGGTCAAAACCGCCCCTTCCCCCTTCACTACATAACCCTTTTCTCCACACAGAACCCCATTCCTGGAAGAGGTGGGCTTCACGCCATGCCTAACCGGGACACTTGGATAGTGGGCCCCACTGGGCCCGGCCCACCACACTAGAAAATTTGCAGAATTGCCCAAACAAGTACAGGCATGAGAATGGACCCGATCTCTGATCAGATTAAACAATGGGCCCCACCACACTAATAATAAAGAGAAACACCTCACAAGGTCTCATCACAAAATAGAGAAAATCAAATCTTAGGGCATAAAATGGGTTTCTACATGCATCCACACACGAATCAAAGAAGAAAACCCGAATTAAATCTACAAATTATGGTTAGGTACTTGCCTGAGGTCCGCGGTTGAGGGAGGCGGTTTAGAATTCCTACTGCAAAAAGCCCAAAGTGCTAATCCAGAGAAAAGTTAGAAGAGAGAGAGTTGTGTGTGAAAATAAAAGAGTGTAGTGGTGGTGGATAAATAGGGAATAAGAATAAAAGTTGTAATCTAACTTAAATTCTAAAAATAATAGAGTTTGGCTTGGAAGAGAACTAGAGTTTGGATTAGAGAAGAATTATACCCACTAAATTACGTCAGGGTTAACTATGGGTTAAGACACTTATCCAACAAGCCTAACTCACCAAACCTAAGCCTAACGTGGTCCCCATTTAGACTAATCGCGTATTTAATTAAAATACAATCAATTATATAATAAAAATAAAATAAATAATATATATAATAAAATAACCAAAACGTCACATCATACATGACCATTTTAGAAGATAAAGTTGATTTCTATGCATTTTCCCTGGAAAAAGGTGAGCCTCAAGAAATTTACATTCCAAGGTTTTTTTTTTTTTTTTACCTTCCAACAAAAAAACAGTGAGCGTCAAGAAATTACATTTATATCAAGCCTTTCAATGACTTGTAACCAACAATGATGAGCCCTTTGTGCTGTGGAGAGGACTGTGCAGGAGAGAGAGAATTTGTTTTAATTTTCACTGCTACCCACTGTTTCTTCTTTAGTGTAATTTTTTTTCTTGTCCAAAAGAAGAAAATAAATTAATTTCCTTGATAGAGGATTTCAATTTCCTAGAAAATGTAAGAACTAATGTAGAATTCTTCTCTATTGAATGAATCGATTTTCCTCAATAAAGAGGATTTTGATTCCTTTAACCGAACAAAGATGACCATCAACTGCCAACCTGATGCTAAATAAAGCTGTTTGTCATTTCAGCTTTCCTTCATATCTCCCTGTGTGGTTATAGAGATTAACATCCTTGATCATACCACAAGGCATCTTCTTCGTCCTCCTATAGATATTAATCTCCTTGATCATAATCACAAGGCAAGACCTCGTTCTTGAGACAATCATCCATCAATAGAACCTATAGCATGAAGGATATCCTCCTCCTCACAAGTTCCCCACAGCCTGTTCTCCACACAACCTGAACTTAGCACAAGATCAAGACCATTACAAAAATGATGCCACACAAACCCTCACCACAAGATGTAAAGTAATCCTCGGAGCATCAAAGGACCGCGGCAGTAATGGAGTGTGAAAAACCAATCCTCCAGTACTCCCGCAGGCACGCTAGATAAAATCCATTTTATCCTACAAGAAATTGTAAAAAGCGGGAGCGCGCGCGCACAAAAAAAAAAAAAAAAAAAACGAACAATAAATTACAATCACCATCATTATTATGGCCAAAATAGGAAAACCACTGCAGTATTTACAGCACTAGTTAATGGAGTCTAACCCAAATGTATTTTCAGCAAGCAATTACAATGTAACAACTCACTGTTTCCTAGTTGGTGATACTATTATTATGTATGAAGCGAAGTGGATTTGATTTTCAATTTTATTGTCAATTTCAAATTTGATTTTGACTCTTCTCATGTTGATCTCCTATTAATATCACTCATTAATCATCCGACTAATATTAGCCATATAAATAACTTCCTTTTTACTAATCCAATGTTACAGAAATTCTCTCCTCTTCTCTATTTGTTTTTATTCACGTCTCTACATTTCCCATCTTTAAACGCCACAAGCCTTTTCCTCTTCTCCATCCTTTTCTAATAAATAACTCATTGATTTTTTTTATTAGGATTACACTCTAAACTATTTCTATCGATTTTTTATTTTAAAGTAGTTGAAGTTCGATCCCCCGCGACGTCGGGTTCCTCGACGAGCTAAGAGTGTAGATTTCAACTCCGGTGAGGTTCGATGGCCGGGGTGTCATGCTGGAGATCAACGGGCGGAAGGAGGTGGACTTCCGGATGGTGACGTGGGGCTTTCTGTTGTCCCCGACCTCGACTTCCATCTAGAGAAGAGTTTTTAGGCAAATGTGAAATGGTATTTTCGTCTCAACCAAAAGTTAGGCAAGAATGGAATGGCGATTCCTCTACCTCTCTAGTGGAATGACTATTCCTCTACATAAAGGAATGGTGATTCCGGAGAGAATGGTCATTCCGGTACTTTATTGAGAAACCAAACACGGTAATAATCACTCCATTTTATTCCGACTTTCATTACAGTGAACCAAATGTTACCTTACATTATAACTACCACAAATTATATTGCCCGTGCTCAGCACGGGGGGCTTTCGCTAGTCATATATCATCAGGAAAGTAGTACTTCCTGCAGGTATTTGTACAGCAGCTTTTAAAGGCTTAATTAGCCTACACAATACTCAGACCACGTCCATTAGAAACATGCATACATAATTATTTAAAATAACTTCAGCCAGTAACATGAAAGGAAGGATTAAGACATCTACTTCCTGCGTAATGAGTTGTTGCACTAATTCACTAAAAAGCTTAAGCAGCATCATCTTTAAGGTTGTTGACATGTTCACATTCGTCTATCCATTCGCTATATCTGTGCAGAGCATCTTTCCATTTAACAAAATGCATGAAATGTTACATAAGCAATTCAGCCAAATAGATCAAGGATAGGTTCTTAGAGTTGACAACCTACATGTATATGGGTTCAGATAAAGCTGCAATAAGAGCAATGAAAAGCAGTCAAAAAAGCATGCAATCAAGATCAATGCAACAGAAAATTTAAGAAAAAGAAAATAACAGTGCAGGACCATCCTCCAGTAGGACAAATTATATATATGAACACCATAAATCTCTGATCCAGGGGAAAAATAGGTATACAATTTGTTTTTACACCAAAGAGAGATGAATTCGGATCTAGACTCATTTGGAAGTTCAGACCCAAATCTGAATCCAAGTGGGTTTCGATCACCAAACCATGGACCTGGATCTAGAACAGCCGACAGCCATGTTATAAAGGTGACAACTTTTAAGAGTCTATAGCGCTTGGATCATATTGTCGTTTTGAAAATCTACAAGCCTTTGGATTGTATTGCTGTTTTGAAAGTCCAATAGATCTTGAATCATATTGTGCCATATTGCTGTTTTGAGGGTCCATCATCCATGAAGCTTGAATTACACTGCCATTCTAAAAGCACCACTTGCATGCTCAACAGATATCTGTAGATGGTATTTGCGATAGCCCAAAAGAATTGGCAACATACCCGTGATTGTTGTGCTGAAATTCTCTTGGAAAATCCTGCATGCCGCTTCTCCAATCAGATTCTTCTTATGACTATCAGAAGTAACATAATCAATTCAGTATGGTAATTTGTACTCCAACCCAACACTGGTTAAAAATAATACACTAGCTGCATAAAATCCCAATGAATCACACACAAGTTCTCTGTGATGTATTAGCAACAACTTTATGAAACAGAATATGTAGGACAAAGGCAAAAGAAGCTCAAAGGCTCACAAAGAGTGCTTAAATGCGGCACTCAACACTGGTCCCGTGGTTGCAGAAGAGGCAACTAAACACTGTGTCGAGTTTGTTAGTGCCTGGAACCTCCTCTTAGCCCTCTCGATCCTGCTCCGAAAATGTAGATCGGCACTTTCGGAGCGGATCCATATTTGGAGCGCGGTTTGACTAAATATAGAGCGAACCGTGTAGAATTTTAATTTTTTTATACATTTTCTTTTTCTGTAAGCTTGATATTTATCTTTTGAATGAAGAAAATTCTTTTGACTTATTAATTATTATCTATTTTATGTGATCAAATTGTAAAGTTAATTCGTTTATCTATTTTTGATGCTTGAATATATGGATAAGATATATTTGTGCACATTAGTTAATTGTTTATAAACCTACAAGCATTATGTTGTATAAACGCTTCAGATATATAATTATTTTAAAACTTAGTGTTTCGGCGCTCCCACTCGAGGCATTTTGTCCGTATTTATATGCTTGTAGGTTATAAAGGATCATCCGACCAAATCCTTCTTTGCTTGAATGATAGTGCAATGGATACGTACAAGTCCCAACACTCCTCTCAGGTTGCTCAGGAACAGTCTTGGCCACATCTAGTGCAACGTCAGGTTTCATTTTCCCTAAGCTGGATTTGAACTCTTGTATTGCAGTTGGGTCATTGACTCCTATAGCCTTCGGAGCAAAGATGGGCACCCAAGATGAGAAATTGTACTTAATGTCGTGGAAGATGTGCTCAAGATCTGACATTTCAAAGCCACCCTTGTTATGGGCCCCACTTGGGGATGGGATGGGTGGGTTTGGAAGATCCTCCGCACCAAATTAATATGCTTCAACATTGATAGAACCGTTGGTAGAGAATCATTGTGGAAGGTCTGGATCAAATGTCATGTGTCCGCCACATCGTCCAACACCGATCTACATAATGGATGTCCAGGGAAATTTATTAGAAACCACTTCCACTCAAATTGCTCCCTATTGCCAATGGGCTTTGGGATGGATGCCTAATGAGAGAACTCAAGGACATATGTATTGAATCTCAATTAGAATAATTTCTTCCTCTTTCCATTTCCATTTCCTCAAATGTTTCTAGGCACCTTGGAACACTCAGTCAACACACAAGATGGTTGAATGGGATGGAGAACATATTGATGATTCTATCTTTCTTCTTCCTCAGCTTCTCCTTATTTAAGGAAGGAAAAGACCATTTAACGAGAATTAAGAGGGATATTAATTGTTACCTCTTTGAAGAAGAGGAAAAAAAATGTTTAAAAGTTATTAGTGGGGCATTTTCCTTCTCTAAAGTAATTGGGGGCCACGTCTAGGGATGTGGCAGTAGGCCCCTGTCACCATGGTTCAAACGCTGCGTAGCAGGCAGTACTCTAGGGATATGGCAGCTTCTCTTAATTCTTTTTTCCCAGTAGTACCAAACGGGCTATTAAAACATACATCCACCATCACAAAGCTCATTTTCGAAATTCTCATAAAATGTATTTATCTACGTAATATAATTTTGAAAAAAATCTATATAAAACCAAAAAAAAAAAACATGATATTGCCATGATGGATAAGAAAAAAAAAAAATCAAGCATTCAAATACAACAGAGTGTGATGCCAAGAGGCCTTCCCCATGCCCATACAAAGCTCGACATTATCCTAGCCGCTTTCCTAGCATGCCAGCTCGTATGCGATCCCATTTAATCGGGTTCATGACCAATCCACAACTAAAGTAGTGAGCACCATGGCTTATCCTCCCAATGTAGAGGTGAGTAGTTGAGAGTACATGATTTCTAGGGTCCACAAAGGATCACACTAACTCACAAGCCACCTACGGGCTTGACATGCACAGTGTGTCAAGGACTAAGGGTATATCCTCTTTCTCATGTTAGACTTAGTGAGTGTCCCAAAACAACATCGCTAGACATGGGCCTCAACCACTTTTAGGGCGTGTTTGGCACTTAACTAATTAAAGTAAAGTACAGTGAACCAGACAAAAAATGACAAGGGGTAATATCAAAAGTACACAACTACAAAATTCCCTCCCAGTTTTTCAAAAAAAGTAAAAAAAAACAACCTCCTTTTTCCACTAAAAGACAAAAAAAACTCTACTTTTATATACAAAAAGCCAAAAAGATTCCATATCAAACAACTAAAAACAAAACACAATCATAATACCTTATATTTTATTCTTTCTTGATTTGATGATTCACCTCACTGTACTTCAATTCACAGTACATCCAAACAGGTCTTTAGAGAAGAAGAACGTACCTCACTCGTAGCTCACAGATTTTTCTTCTTTTTTTTTTTTTCCGTTTCCTCTTCTTCAATAAGGACATGGATATCCCTTTTAATTCTCCTCAAACAGTCCTTTCCTCCCTTATAAATAAGAAGTTCAGGAAGACGAATTGTCATTATCTTCTTTATCTCCTTCAGCTATCTTGTATTGACTGAGTGTTCAAGGTTCCAAGAAAAGGAAGGGGAAAGAGGAATAAACCATTCTTGAGATCCAATTAAATCATCCCTTAGTTCTCTCATTGGGCATCCATCTCAAAAGCCTGTGGACAATATAAAAGTGATTAGATTTAGGTTGTTTGTACTACATGGCCAGTCTATCCATCCCTTAGTTCCCTCACGAGGCATCCATCTTAAAGCTTGTCGTCTTGAACCTTCTATTTGCAATCAATTGATCAAAGAGTTAAATCATGGACGGTTCATAGACTTTCAGTCAAGTATCTCGTAGAGGTACAATCATTTAACTTGAGGATATGTTGCTTCCAATAGGAGAGAACTGATGAGGAATCAACAATATTAATTTGCACCATCTTCCATGATGTCTAGAAATTAGATGCGGATATTGAAGAGATGTGAGAGTGTAGGATGATATCTTCAAATTGAAGACAAGTTCCTCCTAGGGCTGCACAAAAAATCCGGTATCACCGCAAAACCGAACGGAACCGAACCGACTGAACCGGGCGGTTCGGATCGGTTTATAGTAGATCGGTTCGGTTAACGGTTTGAAAATCATAAAACCACTTACATCGATCAGTTATCGGTTTGAGCCCACGGTTAACCGCTTAAACCGAACCGACCATATGCAGTAATTTAGGTATTGATTTTTTACTATTTTAGCCTTAGGGTTTCGTTTTTAACTATTTTCAAAGTTACATTTCACAACTCCATTCTCACATGAACTCAACCATCAATACTACCTCAGTGCATCTCCTCTAATGTCTCAAATGCTTTTTGATACTTCATTGCAGATGGAAGGATTATTATACATGGTGTTTTCCTTCCATCATAATCCCTACCTCGTTTCAACAAATTTTTTATTAGAAGGCTGCATTCTTGAGAATGTTAGAAAAGCCACTACAACCTAGCCTTTTGATGGTTGGTTTTAGTCTTACCGAACCAATGTGTTAAAAAACCTTCATTTTTGAAAAATAAAGTGGGTTCTGATACAGATTTCGTTTGTCTGTAATTTTTCTTAACATGAATTATTATTCTATTGTAATTCTAAATAGTATCATGTGGAATTAATGTTTCACTGCAAGCTGGTTATTATTATTATTTTTTGAGCGCTTGCGTTTAGTCCATGGTTTAAAATCTTGGTCTCGGTCGCGGTATCGGCCGGGCTGAAAAACCGATATGATATCGGTATCGGTCGCGGATATCGGTCCGTCGCGGTCGTCGCGGTGTGAATTTTTATTTTAATCCAAAAAAATTTACAAAAATATCCAAAAAATCCAGAATATTAGAAAATGCTGGAATACAATATTTTTTTCCATTAGTAACAACAATAAATCAAAATCTCGGTCACCTTAAATTATGAGTCATGTCTGTGTCGCAGTTTGCTGTCTTCTTTAGTATTTCATATAATGCAACCATTATTGATACTTATGATCAATTTATTAGTGTAAAATATAAGAAAATAAAGATAACATATCAATCATTATTTAATACTAACTCAATCATCAAATAAGTTGTGAAATTCAAGACCCTGAAGATGACACATTAAAATAAAAAACATGATAGTGAGATAGATAAATCATAAAACACTTTGGCATCAAAAGGTTCATGGTTCACCTGAAATTAGAGGGGACTAGTAGAGAGTAGAGATTAGAGAAAGATTGATGAGTATGAGTGTATGACAGATTGACAGCTTAATTCCAAGTGGAGTGTCGCCTTGGCTCGATATCATCATCATCGTCATTTCTTCGGTATTGGCTAAAAAGATATGCTCCATAAAAGTATGTAGATTAATCATTTACACACCATACAATGATTATGAATCATTAAAAGAACATATTTATAATGAAAGCCCCAAAAAAATGATATATTATAATTCAAATATTAAAAAATCCGAAAATAAATAATTAAAATAAAAATCTAAATCATGTTTATGATTATAAGTAGATGTAGATCTGTCATCTACACACTATTAATAAGCATTTGGTATCACAAATATTCTAACAAGTAACAACAATTATTTTTAAGAATTTTTTTTTAATAAAATCATTTTCAAAATCTTAAATATATAGATCTAGCATAAAAATATGTAGATCAATCATTTATACACCATACAATGTTCATGAATCACTAAAAGAACATAGTTATGATGAAATCCCCAAAAAATGATATATAATAATTCAAATATTAAAAAATCCAAAAATAAAAAAAATTGAAAAAAAAAGTTCAAAATCATGTGTATGAGTAGATCTAGCATGAAATGATGAAAGTATGTAGATCTAACTTCTAAATGAAGAACACAACACAAATGACAAACTTAATGATTTTTATACTTCATCTAAAAAATTAAAAAAAAAACACATAATAAAATGCTTTAGGTTGATTTTCTCTTACTTAGATAATATTTTCTTCAAAAAATTAATGTGGGATTTGAAAATATGCAAGAGGGAGTAGGGCTGCTGCTATGGGTAGTAAGGAAATGAGAAGAGAGGAGAAGAAGATGAAGATGGGGAAAAAGTTGCAAAAATTAGGATTTTTACCCTTTTTATATCATCTCGGCCGATATTTTCAAAATATCGGCCGAGATATCGGTTCACAGCGATATCATCTCATCTCGGCCGAGATATCGGATTTTTTTGGGGATATTTAACCGAATCCGATATCTTAGTGAGATATCGGTTCGGTATCGGTCGATATTTAATACTATGGTTTAGTCCAAACTCTCTTTTTGGAGTAGAATTATTTTTTATATGCGTTTAGTGTAGTCTGGATTGTTGGATTATTATGTTTGCACTAAACATTGGAATAAATGTAAAGGATGGGGTATTATCATTTTGAAAATTTCAATGTCTGATTTTCAAAAAAATAAAATGAAAATCAACGGTTTAACCGACCAAACCGAACAGAACTGTTTGGTTCGGTTCGGTCCGGTTTAAACCCTCTTCATCGGTCGGATCGGATCGGTTAATGACAAAACCGATAGGTTCAGTTTAGCTGTTGGTTTTAGTATTAAACCGATCCGAACCGCCCATGTGCAGCCCTAGTTCCTCCGGTGAGTGGGAATTGCTATAGAGCATTCGTCTCTATCAGAGGCAAACTAAAGGGTTGGCCACCGGCAATTAAAAAAAAGAAGAAAAAGAAAAAGCAAACAAGCAGCATGGCAACATACAAAAAAAAAAAAAAAGGAAGAGAATTAACGCATTCATCATGAGAAAGATTTCTTTATGGCAGGATACGACTGACGTGGGTGCTACATGGGGGAGAGATGTGAAATCAATGACATCTCATATCCTCCAAAAAAAAAAAAAAATTCCTTTCCTCGTGTGGCACCTCCTGATTGGACCAAAACAGAGGATCCGTTTCCGTTCATATACATGTCCACTATGACAAGATGTCTACGAAAAGAAAAAGATCCCTAGTGACTAGTCCTCTGATCATCATCATTAAAGCCTCTTAATCCATTGATATGGGGTGTTGGCTACTCATCCGATCATACAAGAACTCCAATTTCACACTTTCCAAAATTCTTCTTCCCCAGATGGGTGAAACCACAAAAATTTCATGTCAGTCTGAAACCCACACATATAATCCTTAATTCCACAAAGTAACTCCAAACAAAACACTATCCCTGACCGACTAAAAATAATATAAACTAAAGTCATTCAAACCACTACGTCAAAAAACCTTTTTTTTTTTTTTTGTTTTATATATAAAAACCACAATTGTAGCTGTTGTTTTTTGTGTCTCAATTTGGAATGTAGCTTTTGGAAAACCAAAGTCCTCATGTGCTTTTTATTTTGAAAAAAATGACAGCCCAGTGTTGTGCAAAATTTAGCTTCTAATACGACATTCATAGTTGGTTGTATTTCTTAAACATACTTGCCTCTATTTGAGATAAAAAAACGATAGTCAGTGGCTGTGGTTTTTTTTTTTTTCCTAAAAAACATTTACTCAAAAGTAAGAATAGAAAACTAATAAAGTATGGTCCTAATTATAGGCCAATCAAGTACATCTTCTACTATGACATCTCCTAACTTGCGTTCTCCATCGAACAAGTCAATACTCCCATCAAACAACCTCGTCTAACACAATCCTGTAGAAACCTGCCTCCGGTGACTTTGTACCCTTTTTTTCCATGAGCAAATATGTTTTTCTTTGTCATTTGCTGCAACTTACACGAAGATGGGCCTCTTTTGTGTGTGATTGTTTGGTCCAAGTGTTCATAGCACTCCGAGAACTTTGGCTCCTCAGCTGCATACATCATTAGGAACACATTAATTTTTATTTTATCCATGTAGACATTTCATTACGTTTAAGAAGGAATCTACCATTTATATCAATTGCTTTGTACCTGAGAGGAGCTTCTACGTTCAGTAGAAGTCCGCATTTGTGTATTTGCTTAAGATCAATGCAAACAAATAAACATATCAAAACCAAAAAAAAAACTCATTTCATACCTATCTCCATCATCTCCACCTTGATAGGAGACAAAATCAGTTGTGTCATTCAAAATCCTAATTGAGAGTGGAAACCCTAGAATCCCCATAGTAGATGGATATCTCAATGCCTAAGAAGAATTCAGTTCAAAGCTTGTCAATTTAACAAATAATCAATCAAGAAAGAACGAAAGGCAAGATTGAAATAGAGTGAAGAGGAGATGTTTCTGCCACTTACTTACCACCTCTCTCTCTCTCTCTCTCTCTCTCTCTCTCTCTCTCCTGCAAGCATTTGATGGAAAATAAAATCACAACTTCCTGTCACTGTGGCCAAAATCTAGGATTGTGATAGTCCTAGATTCTCATTTCTTATTTACGGATTTTTCAAAGAAACCCTGATTTTGTTTTGATTTTAAAATGCCTCAAACCATTTGTTTTACTTCTAGGCCACTCAAAGTTTAATGATATTTTGAGTTTAAACCCCTCTGCATGGCAATCTTTGAAAACGACCATCAAATAATCATTCATTTAGAAAAAATAAATTAAGGAGAGATGAAAAAGAAAATTTTCAGCCATCACCTAAGTAATTTAGATATAAAATTCAAAGTCTTATCTATATTTCCACCTAATATCCTTTGTTATTCTCCTCTTTATTAATCCTTTCTTAGAGCCCATTTTTTCATTAAATCCTATGTATTCATTTCCAAGCGAACAAATGGGCTGTAAGTTTGAAAGTTATATATGTACTTATAAAACCTTTTTCGTATGCAATGGAATTAGGTATGAAGTTGTTGGTCTTTCTTCTAATTTAAAAATATTAAGAGTCGGTAGGTATTCTTTATAAGAATTACACTTGAAATTTGTTAGAAAGGTTATGTTTTCAAATGTTAAAAAGTAAAAGTTGCAAATAACCACAAACATTTTTTGCAACTACATATAGCCACTTGAATTTATAATTCTACAAAGAACCACCTCTATTGATCTTAGTTTTCCACTTTGACTATAAATAAATAAATATATATATATATATATATATTTTAACCCAGCCAAGGGGGTTGCATAAGCAGAAAGATGTGACATACCTGGGGTTCAAACCCTAGGCAGCTAGATAAGAATTGATGCTCCTTACCAATCAGGTAAGCAGCCATTCTTACTTTGACTATAAGTTAGTGGCTAATTTTTAATCAACCAACGAAATTCACCGCATTTGCCCTAAAAGTTCAAGAATCTCCTTAACTTTATCTTCAATTAGATTAAATTCGAGCCAATAACATGAAAAGTTCAATAAAACTGATTCCGCTGAATCCCTAAAAAGAGTTCCATCTTTTTTTACTGTAAAATACATTGGAATGAATCAACAGTTTACGAACTACCCTCTCACTGAAAGTCAAAATGATTGGCTTAGATCTTTAAATTAAAAGAGCCGGATGATTTGTAAAAATGAAAAAAAAAAAAAAAAAAAGAGGCAGTTATTAGTAACTGTCATCAAAATTGAGGTGACTTCAAAATGGCAATGGGTGAATACCATTGACAAAATGACACCCCACCAGAGGGTTTTGCCATGTTCTTTGCTCTATCTGTAATTGTGAACCTTGTGCTAGTGTAAACATGGATTCAAGTTTTTAAGAAGCAAATCATTCAGCTATTTTGTCTTCATTTTCGTGGTGTACTATGAGCCAAAACTCACACCCATCAGGTCCTCTGTCTCATGTGCCCTGCACTTACAGGGGTCTGCACCAAATTCCAGTTTCACTGCATCCAGTCCACTAACAAAAAGCTTTGAATTATAAATTACAACCTTCTCAAACCTTATAGAGCCATTTCAAACCTTCTGACTGCTAATTTAGAATGTGAAAATGACATGTCTCTTGAATTACTTGTTTTTCTAATCCCCCTAATTTCTCTATCATCAAATAGATACGGATTATGGATTGCCATATCCATGGTACCCTTTTTCTCCATGGACATATAAAAGTGTGATTTGACAACTTGACCAAAAAAAACCACTCTGATACAACATGTCCCTAAAAAAAATAATAACAAATGAAAAGAGACAGTAGATTGATAAGTACAGGCCGCCATGGTCAAAAGAGCAGGGCCCACATCACACAACCATGGAAATAAATGAGTTAGTACATTAAAAAAACCTTGATCAGATAAGTATCATCTATTGCCTATAAAAACAATAAGATCCTAGATCACTTGAAGCATAGCTTGTAACTTATTTATGTGCTTTTGTCTTGAGTCTGAAGGAAAGGACTGAGGAGATGGAGAGTAGTCATGTTAGCCTGGGAAGCTCCCTGCCTGTGCCTAACTTGCAAGAGCTGGTCAGAGAGCAGATGATCACAGTCCCACCTCGATACGTACGTCCTGATCAAGATCCTCCAGTGGCTTTTGCAAGTGAATCTTTTCCCATGGTCCCAACCGTCGACATGGGGAGGTTACTGCATGAAGAATCCATGCCATTGGAATTAGAGAAGCTGCACTCTGCTTGCAAAGACTGGGGTTTCTTTCAGGTCTTCTCCCTTATACTGTCAATTTTTTTTTTCTATTACTACTTTAGCTTCATTTAAGATGCAGAACAAGTAGAGAATCCAGTTAGTGAAGGGGCGGAGAATCTCTTTCTAAAGAATCACCACTTTTCTCTTATAGTGATGATTTGTAGTGTTGGGATTCTAAACAGAAAAAAATTGTACTGAAGAAAAAACTTTTTAAATATATTCATATGTAATAAAATAATATTTTATTGATAGAAATATAATTTCAATAGAAATAAGGGTGTTTTCTTTCCCGGCTGAAGAGAAAAATCTTTTTGTATACTTTTTGAATAAAGTTGTTTTAGAGAATTAATTTCCTCATGAAAGCATATTCAGAAGGAGCAGATGCTATTTAATTGGAGTTTTTTTTCCTTCTATTCCTTCCTTTAACATAAAAGCAAACTGCCTCTTTAGTTATTGAGGAATCTATGAGAAAAGTCCTCATAGGACTCCATACGTCTTACCAAGTTTCCGGATCATGTTGGATATGGGAGGGGTCCTCATGTGGCCCTTTAATTTTTTTTTTTTTTGTTGTTGTTTTACGCTATGGTCGATATCGACCATTTTGTTAGTCAGATTTTCTTCAACATATTCAGAAGGAGCAGATGCTATTTAATTGGAGTTTTTTTTCCTTCTATTCCTTCCTTTAACATAAAAGCAAACTGCCTCTTTAGTTATTGAGGAATCTATGAGAAAAGTCCCCATAAAAATTTCCTCATGAAAGCATATTCAGAAGGAGCAGATGCTATTTAATTGGAGTTTTTTTTTCCTTCTATTCCTTCCTTTAACATAAAAGCAAACTGCCTCTTTAGTTATTGAGGAATCTATGAGAAAAGTTCCCATAGGACTCCATACGTCTTACCAAGTTTCCGGATCATGTTGGATACGGGAGGGGTCCTCATGTGGCACTTTAATTTTTTTTTTGTTGTTGTTGTTTTACGCTATGGTCGATATCGACCATTTTGTTAGTCAGATTTTCTTCAACATGTAACTATCTTATTTGTTGAACACAACAAAATGGTCGATATCAACCATATCACAAAATAACAAGACATATCACAAAATAACAAGAAAAAAGATGAATATGTAGATCCTTCACCCTCGCTTCCTCTAACTCCCCTTGGGTCTGTAGGTCCTTGGCCCCCATCCCCTCCCTCCCCCACTTGCGAGCTCAGCCCTCTTCCTCATCTCTGCCTATAACCTCGCCTCCGTCTCCCCTATCCTCTTCTCCCTCCTCCCCTCCCTCCATGGCGATCCTCCCTCCTCCGACGACGAAGATGACACCATGCTCGCCGCCTTCCATCCCATCGTATCCTCCATCCCCCGGCCCCATCCACTGCTCTAGTGCGGCACTAGCAACCAAAAGAGAAAAAACCCTATTTCTATTTGAGTTCTGCAAATCGAGAGCAATCACCGCAGAATGGTTGATATCGACCATATCGCTAAATGACATAAATAAATAAATAAATAAAAGGGCCACATAAGGACCCCTCCCATGTCCAACATGATATGGGGACGTGGTAAGACGTATGGGGTCCTACGTGGACTTTTTCCGTAAATTCCCCTTACTTATTTGAAGGGCTATTATGCATTCCTGGGTAGAAAGTGTTTTTTTTTTTTTTTTTTTTTTCTTTTTTATGAGAAAGGGTTAAGTTGAGAATGATTCTATTATGAGAACGGCTGTACCGAACTTGTTTGGCAATGTTTTATCAGTATTGTTTCTACTGATAATTTTTTTCACATATATACTTTAGTTTCTGCAAAAAAAATAAAAATAAAATAAAACTTAGAAGAGAGAGGAGCTAGAGAGAGAAAAGACAGTAAGTGAGACTCTCATTCTCACATGAGAATGAATTCTACTTGTTCCTAAATTTTCATATTGAGGGAATGATATTCAAGAGTAATTTTCTATGAATAATCGAGAAAATTCAGCCAAATGCATTACCATTTTTTTTTTCTAACAGATGTTGGTTATACTGAAGCACTAAGTTGTTAGAATGTTCTAATAACCAAAGTTCTGCAGTTGGTAAATCATGGTGTCAGCACTTCACTGATTGAGAAGATGAAGTCTGAGACCCAGGAATTGTTCAACCTTTCCCTAGAAGAGAAGAAGAGATATTGGCAGGAGTCCGGTGACCTCGAAGGCTTCGGCCAGGCCTTCGTATTCTCAGAAAACCAGAAGCTCGACTGGGCAGACATATTCTATTTGGTCACCCTCCCAATTCAACAAAGGAAGCACTCTCTCTTTGAAAAACTCCCTTTCTCTTTCAGGTTCGATCTTTTGTTCCTTTCCTTCTCTTAAATAACAAGTGTTTCAATCTAAGAGTTACTTGCTTTCTTCTTTACACTGCAGGGAGACTGTGGAAACATATGCATTGGAGTTGCAAAAGCTGGCAATGACTCTCTTGAATTTTATGTCTAGTGCTCTCAAGATGGATGCTGAAGAGTTGAGAGAACTGTTTGAAGATGGGTATCAAGGGATGAGGACTAGTTACTATCCCCCATGTCCTCAACCTCAGCTGGTGGTTGGCCTCACACCGCACTCGGATGCAGTGGGGCTAACCATCCTACTTCAAATTAGTGAAGTCCCAGGCCTTGAGATCAGAAAGGATGAAATGTGGGTTCCTGTGAAACCACTCCCAAATGCATTCGTAGTGAATGTAGCAGATGCGTTGGAGGTAAGACACAGCTACAGAGCAGAAAGAAGGTTTGAAATTGAATAAACCCATCTGATGATGGGATATGTTAGGCCCATATTTTAATTGGATCTGTCCTTACTGTTATTATTGTTATTATTTTTTCTTTGTATGCTTTGGCAGATGATAACCAACGGGGTCTACCGTAGTGTTCTTCATCGAGCAACTGTAAATTCAGTGCAGGAGAGGATCTCGGTTGCTACATTCTACAGTCCTAACCTTACAGCAGAGATTGGCCCTTCACATAGTCTAATCAACCCACAAAATCCTCCTCTGTACAGAAGAGTGAATATGGAGAAGTACCTCAAAGATCTTTTGGCTCGGGAGCTCAATGGCAAATCGCTCATTGAAACCTTGAAGATAAAGTGATAAACGAAGAGCAGAGAAACAAAACACAGACTCAATCAAACTATTCTCTTCAATATCTGCTCCAATTAGTTTGATGAAAAATGTAGTAGTAAAGGAGAAGAAAGAGGCAAAGAATATTGGAATCATCAAATATAGTTTCCTGGTGGCATCTCTTTGGCAAGCTTCTGTTGTATGCAAAACTAGATAAATCCCAACTTGCCTTGCAACCTCTTGAAATAAGCTATTGCAGTCTTAAAAGGTGTATGATGTGTATAAGTAATCCAAGATGAGCATCTTGCTTTAGTTTCAAGAAAAATAGAAAGTATGTTCAATGTAGTTAGCCCAGATTAACAATGCTTAAGTATGGTCACATTGGGAATTGTACCTTTCATAGACATGTATCCATAAACTCCCTTTCTTTGCTCTCAAGATGACCAATGTCTTGTTAATGAATATTTCCCTATGGATGGCAATGGGTTGGGTTTAAAAGGGGACCTGCCCCGACCCGCTCCTATTCGGGGCGGGTTTGGGTTTTGTTGTCGTACCCGCCCCGCCCATATATATATAATATTTATATTTATTACTAAAGTTATAGATAAAATCCATATGGTGTAGGTGGTGTTGGGGGCTAACTCAAGGCATGTGTGAAGAGAAGCTGACATGTTCTATCTCTACAACATTCATTCCTATGCATTTATATATTTTAAGATATATATATATATATATATATATAAGTTTTAATTTGACTTGATAACAACCCATCAGGGGCGGCTTTGGTATCACATACCATCCTTCCTGTTATGACATGGGCAATAATGCTAGTGTTGGGACTAGACAAGTTGGGGTGCTTGGGGATTCAAGCCCAAACTGTATTGGGCTATTTTCTTAGAGCAGGACAGGCAATCTTAACCAGCAACCAATGCGGGTTAACTCGATCCGACCCACATAATGCTCCTGACATGCCCTCCTTTTTACCCTTCTTTAAAAGGACAACTCTGCCCCTATGTTTTTACCCTTGGCAGGCGACTGAGAATCAAGTCACTAGAGTAAGGTTTAAAAGAGAGGACCTTTTCATCCTTTTTAAGCTCGCGTGTGTCTATATATATATTGAATGGTAACGAAATCTTATTAAAGCTTGTTAGCTGGTAAAATTAGGGGGTTGTGTAATTAACCTCTTCATGAAACCAACAATTAACAAATATAAGTCCAATTTCAAGTAACAATTCTCTAGTGTAATCGAATTCTGGACATTTCCACCGTAGATAGCAAAGGATCAGGAACAAAAGGATTCCTCTAGACTGGCAGGTAAAATGCCCTCTAGCATGGTAATACAATTTCAAGTTCAAAGGCTATATACGTCAAGCAGATGCACATGAGTGTTCTATATTTAATAAGCACTTTATCATAGTGAAAATCCAAGTCTCTTAATTTATTACAAAGTGAAAAGATCCAGTGCAAACATCTAAACTGCAGAGACTCTGCATTCAAGTGCATGCAGGTATGACACATTGTCCTCGGGTTCGGGAGGTGGCCTTGAGAATCATACCACCAATGCGTATTTTGGGTATGGCCTATTCACAATATACCCAGCAAATTTTAGATGTCTGGTCCACATATCATGCATTGATGCCCACTTTATGGGTATTTAAGAGCTTGATAACAAAAATACAATTGATGGCACCAGATTTTCAGGGGTGGAGATTGTTTACCTAAGATAGTGATAAAAATGATATATGAACATACATCTACTCTGTGTCATTCAAGCATTGAGAAATAAAACGAGGTGGATAGAGATCTTGAGCAGACGTGGAAGAACCGCTGGTCTGATCAACTGATGTAACCAGAATCTGACTCTGGCTGGGGCTCTGAGTCTGGACCTGTTCATATTGGTCAACGAAGGCATTAAACTTTGAATTTCCACCGGAGAGACTTGGATCTGAAACCACCTCCTGAATGACTGCATGGCCTTCAAGCATGCTCACCACAGCAGACATAGTAGGCCTAAGTGTGGGCGATGAATTGGTGCACAAGAGAGCCACATTAATCATTCTCATTGCATCTTCCTTGTTGAATTCTGGTCCCAACTTCTCATCAACTAGATCCATGAGATTTCCTTTTGCTTGCAGAACATATGCCTGTGATATCCATAGAGACATAAATTTGGTAAAGAAGTTGATCATATTGGTGTTGAGATTTTGTAACATGGTAAAAACACAATTAAGTAACATTCAATACAGTAGAAACAAATAGGTGCTGATCAACTACCCAATCCACCAGATGAATGTGGTCACCCCTTGGCCTGAAACTTGTGATATTCTTCCCACTAACAATTTCCAAAGTGACAACTCCAAAGCTGTAAACATCTGCTTTGCCAGTCAGGTAACCATGCATTGCATATTCTGGTGCCATGTATCCTCTGCCAAATCAAAATTGGTGTGAATTATAAGTCCTCGTGCATAATTATAATGAACCAATAATGGATGGACACTAAATACTCAGCCGAAGGAAAGGTCTCTACTTAGACAATTAAAGATACCGAAAGGGTAGTTGGAGTTGGGACATCTCAAAAGAGGGGGAAAACAGAAATAGTTAACAGGAAGAAATGGGAAATTTTGAAAAAGGATTATATTAAGAATTCAAAAATTAGTTTTACACGAGGAAAATGAGTAAGGGATCAAAGGACCATCATGGGAAAAAGAGAGCCTGTTTGTTTTATGATAGGAATTAGGAACTACCAAATATATTTAACTTTTGGACTATGGCCCAAGCACAATGAAGCAAGCATGGTGCACCGTAATGCTGTTAGACACCCATGCCTCGTGTTTGTTGATATACATTGTTATGCCATCCACTAACATCTAGAGATTTTGGTGTAACTGGTTATTAACATGGCATCAGAGCCAGAAGTCACTAGTTTGAAACTCCTGGGAGGCATGTTGCCTCCATCTATCTAGTCTGGTTTGTTTGTTGGGTTTTGACTTCGAACGGCCTTCCGTATGAAAAATAAAATCTTGAAAGATAGAATTTGAAATTAACCAAAGTTCTGATTTTAAAGGTTTAGTGTAAGAAACTGATTCTGTAATTTCCATTCGCGTGAGAAGATTAATAAACTAAGTACAGAATAAATTTACCGCAATCGAATATAATAGTAGGCAAAACAAAAACACATTGACTCACAAGGTTCCAGCAATTCGAGTACTAATGTGGGTGTTCTCCTTTTCATCAAGCTTGGCCAGACCGAAGTCCGATATCTTAGGATTAAGATCTTTATCCAGCAGTATATTGGTAGCTTTGATGTCTCTATGAACAATTCTCAGCGTTGATTCTTCATGGAGATAAGCCAAACCTCTTGCTATACCAACACATATCATATGCCTTGTTGGCCAATCCAGTTTCAGTTGTTTTTCTTCCGGACCTATGAACATTCCATTAATGACATTAGATATTCTGTGTTGTGTAATATTCATGGGGTGTAGTGAATGATACTGATCTCACCAAACAGAGACCGAGCAAGGCTATTATTTTCCATATACTCATAAACTAGCAGCAACTGGTTTCCTTCAATGCAACATCCGTATAGCTTTACCAGATTTGGGTGTTGCAAAGCAGAAATCATTCCTATCTCATTCACAAACTCACGGTTTCCTTGGTTTGATTTAGAAGAGAGTTGCTTGACAGCAATTATGGTACCATCAGATAGTAGTCCCTGCATTAGCGTAATGATGTGAAGTATACATGACCATTAGAGTTAAAGATAGGAACAATTAGTTTAAATTTGATGGATAAGATAACAGAATTTCATGTATATAATACCTTGTAAACAGGTCCAAAACCACCTTCTCCAATCTTGTTGGCAGCGTCAAAGTTATTAGTGGCAGCTTTAATTTGTCTTAAGGAAAAGGAACCAGTTTGCAGATCTAGACGTCTAAGATCTGTCAGAAGCAAAATTAGACCAGAAGATTCATCATAAATTGTCAATAATTTGTTTCTGTCAGAATTTTTGAATTACTGAATTCATCACACAATTTCATGATGGAAATATACTGTCAATTAGCCCACACCTTCATACATTGTGCGCTTTTTGTCTAAGCAACCTTTCCACCAAAGGATTCCTAGAATCAAGAAAATAACACAGAATGCTGAAGCAACAATCCCAATCACAGCACCGAGAGATATCTGTTTGCCACCCTCTGAAGGAGGTTCAAAATCTGGACAAAGAAAGAAACAAACCATTGATTTTTAACAGATAAAATTCTTCAACCAACTCATGATATAAAAGATTAAAAAGTAGAGCACACTCAAATCACTCAAATAGTGATAATCCAAAATTTCAGAATAGGATATAAAAATAGCACAGGCCATTCAAATTCAATCAGCCAGCAATCACAGACTAGCTTCACTTTTTTAACAAAAATAAAATCATTTATAACAAATCAACATAATTTTTTATCTAATTTGGGAAAAAAAAACAAAAGTTTCATCATCATCATCATAGCCTTTTCTCAACTATGTTGGGGTCAGCTACGTGAATTCTTTTTCACCTTTTCCAGTCTACCCTAAGCTATTATGTCCTCAGATAGGTTACACTTCTTTAGATCTTTCCATATCATGACAAACAGAAGTTTTATGAATTTTATTTTTCCTTTTTGACATTTTATTTGCAATTATTGTGTCAATGATATCCAACTTGGACAGTGACTAATTTTTCTAAGTCTAATTGAATAAAAATGGCCTATGCAGAGTACCTGATTGCACATAAATGGCTGATATGAGAGGACCATAGGTTCCTTTATTAGGGATGCACTGTGTGCCTTTTCCGGCCCAATAGAAACGGATCTCCAGGGTGTGTGCTGTCACAACTGCAGTAAAATTCTTCACTACTTCTTTATGTGTCCCACCAGCTTCATCTTCAATATTGAAATCTTTCAATACCAATTTCCCCTGAAACAAACTAATTCAATTGGACCTGACTGTGAAAAGTTGATAGAAAAATATAATCCAAAATGTAATACCTGAATATAAACATCAAATATGCGTTTCCCGAGGCTCTTATATGTTATGTCATCAGTGAACATTATCTCTGCGAAGTGTAGTTTCACAGTGTAATTCCCATTTAGTAAACAGAGTCCATAATAAGTCAGGGAGAGAGGAGAGAGCCGTGCGCTCGTGTACAAATCAAAGTTTCTCATTGAGAGTCTGGATATATTTGATGCTATGTATGTGTCCAAATCACCATTGTCCAAGAAGTTTCCTGTGGTGCTAAATGCCCAGTTTTCTCTACTCAAAAAGAATTTTGAAGCACTGCTCGATTCTTGATCTTCGCTAAATGTTGTCTTTCTATGGAATTCACCAATAGGGACAGTCACTTCTTTTCCTCCACAATTTATATGCAATGAAGAGAATACTGTCATTGAGAAAAACAAAATTACTAATGCAAGTAATTAACTACAACCAAAAGGGAGAAGAACACAGGGCTGGTGCTTTTGACTAAGCATCAACATCAGCCCAATGATCTCTTTCAGAATTTGAGGTCTTATTCTAAAAACAAAATAATTTTCTTTATTTATATTTATAATATATTTTTATTTTTTTGTATGTTGAAGCTCAGGGAATCTGGCACGCAGAGTTTTGTTATAATTAATAGTTCAAAGTCTTTCTGTAATTTCAAGGGAACCCAAGTCAAACTTTTATGTTCACACCGAGTAATAACTTCCAACAAGTGATTAAGCTTTGGTGAACCAACAAGTGATAGTGCTTGGAAAAAGTGCAGATTCAAATACAGAATGATCTCATCCTTACATCTATCCACCCCACAATTACAAGTACATGCTAGCGCAGCTGCATGGCTAAGCTCTATGCTAACTAAACTAATGCACTTGCTCTATGCTAACTAAACTAATGCACTTGCTCTATGCTAACTAAACTAATGCACATACATTTTGGGCAGCGGAAGTCCTTCAAGCAGGGAGCAGCTTCACCTCTACATCAAGATGGGGTCAAGAATGTGTCAGCACTAAAATATCATTTGTAAAGTGTTCTTTGCATCTGGTCACGTTATTAATTTTTATGCAAAATATATAACAAGAGAAATGAAGACACTTACAAATTCTTCAATGTAGGATGGCTTCCAAATAAGTTTCTAAAGAAACAAGAATAAAGTTTTAGCAATAGGAATAAGCAACTACATATAGCTGGAAAGCATAAGGACCTACAAATTACAGGAAAGAGATCTTACAATTTTCCTTGTTGACAATTCCTAGACCGACCCAAAGCCATATTGTTGTAAGAAAGGTCACTGCAACAACAATGCTTTGGAATATCAACAACAACATGAAGGGGTGTAAAAGATTTCAAGAAAGCGATTGGCAACAATATTATTGTGCATATGGAATGCAGGGAACTTGTTAGTTATCTATGTTTCTTGCATTGGCCGCAATTGATTTTTCTCATGTCCATTGTTTTGCTCCACAATCCACATCTCCATGATGGAAAGAATAATGAACTTGAATGCGAATATAAGGAATACCAACATTAAGAAAATAGGAAGAACATACATTAGATCTACATTCTCCAGCAGCCAGTCTGGTACTGTCCCAGTTAGCAAGTTGCTAGTTAAAAATCTATCACAAAACTGAAGACTTTGAATATATGTTTCTTGTATATTTTATCATTTTACAGGAGTACACGGCTTTAATAGCCTCTTTTACAAAACTTGCTCCTAAAGACTAGGAGATAATAATGGTAATGGTATATCAATCAATTACAGGAATCAATTCTATCAATCACTCAATTATAGGAAATCAATTCTATCAATCTATTAACAACTAATTTAGAGATAATTATGGTAATCTGCAACACCCCCTCTCAAGTTGGTGCATAGATGTTTTGCATGCCCAACTTGTCTACAATTCCATGAAGGACTTCACTTGATACTGCTTTAGTGAGGATGTCAGCTAGCTGGTCTTGTGACCGAACATGGGGAACTTCAATGATCTTCTCTTCCAGTTTCTCTTTAATAAAATGTCTGTCAACCTCCACATGTTTTGTTCGATCGTGTTGAATGGGATTATGAGCTATGTCACACGCTGCCTTGTTGTCACAGTATAGTTTCATAGGTGACACTTGAGGAATTTTGAGTTCATGCAGCAAATTTTTAATCCATAAGAGCTCACATATACCTGTGGCCATTCCTCGATACTCAGCTTCCGCACTTGATCTAGCTACAACTCCTTGTTTTTTACTTCGCCATGTAACTAGATTTCCTCCAACAAATGTCAAGTACCCCGCAGTTGAACGTCTATCATCAATTGACCCTGCCCAATCCGCATCGGTATAGCCTTCAACCGATAAAGGGTCTCTTGTCATAATATCGGCATATCTTTCATCGGATAAAGTATTTCCCTTGGTAAACATGATTCCTTTCCCTGGAGATGACTTCAAATACCGTAAAACACGTATTACTGCATTCATATGCTCCTCACTAGGAGAGTGCATAAATTGACTCACCATGCTAAGAGAATAAGCCAGATCAGGCCTAGTGTGTGCAAGGTACATCAATCGTCCGACAAGCCTTTGATATCTCTCTTTATCCGCAGGAATTTGATCTGGAAACGTACCCAATTTGATCTTTTCAGCCGCAGGTGTATCACACGGTTTACAAGCCAGCATGCCCACTTCACTTAGTAAGTCTAGAGTGTATTTCTGTTGTGACAGGAACATACCTCGTTTAGACCTCAATACCTCGATCCCCAGGAAATACTTCAATGGTCCAAGATCCTTCATTTCAAATTCACGAGAAAGATATGTCTGCAAGGCTTTTTGTTCAGTAGCATCATTTCCTGTTACAATCATATCATCAACATATATAATGAGTACAGTAAGTTTTCTCCCATTATGCTTTATGAACAGAGTATGGTCAGAATTGCACTGCCGATAGCCAAATGCCTTCATTGAACTTGTAAATCTTCCGAACCAAGCTCTTGGTGATTGCTTCAAACCATACAAGGATTTTCGCAACCTACAAACTTGCTTGCTGCCTTCCACCTGTAAATCACATCCTGGAGGCAACTCCATGTACACCTCCTCTTGAAGATTTCCATGTAGAAAGGCGTTCTTTACATCAAATTGATGTAATGGCCAATCAAGATTTACGGCCAAAGACAGAAGTACACGTACCGTATTAATTTTGGCCACTGGTGCAAAAGTCTCTGCATAATCAATTCCATATGTCTGACTGTATCCCTTAGCCACCAATCGAGCCTTAAATCTCTCAATATCACCATCAGCTTTATATTTAATTGTAAAGACCCATCGACATCCAACGGGTTTCTTTCCAACAGGTAAGTCCACTACTTCCCATGTCCCATTTTTTTGAAGGGATTTCATCTCCTCCCGCATAGCTTCTTTCCACCTGGTGTCTTTTAAGGCATCCTGCACACTATTAGGGACATGCACAGTAGATAATTGATTCACAAATGATTCACTTGCCTTTGACAATCTATGGTAAGATACATAATTATTTACCGGGTATTTAGGAGTTGATTTAAGGACAGGTTCATAACTAACTTTAGGAATGCCTCTTGTGGTGCGATCGGGTAATACTTTAAGTGGAGGTGCATGATTTACCTGGGGAGCAGATGATGACTCATGACAAGAATTAGGACCATCAAGTGGAGACAATTGGGTTGGTGGTACTACCGGTTCAGCTCCATTGTGATGATACTGCGGCAGAGACTCAAGGGCTGTAGGCTCATTACTAGAAATATCTGTCGTTTCTCCATGTGCAGTTACCACAGGTTCAGTTTCGGGTACAAAGGATTGCTCCACTGGTTTGGGTACAGCAGGTTGCTCCACTGGTTTGGGTATAGCAGGTTCCACTGGTTCAGGTATGGTTTCACCTGGGTAACTTAGAAACTGTAAGTCACTACTGGTGCCCCCCTGACTTGCAGTAATGGTAGCTGGAAAATACATTTGATGTTCATGAAATTGGACATCCATAGTTACATATACTGTGCGAGTGGGTGGATAATAACAGCGATACCCTTTTTGATGGAGGCCATAGCCAACAAAGATGCATCTGAGAGCTCGGGGTTGGAGCTTATGTCGTGCATGAGGAGGTAAGTGTACAAAGGCAGTACATCCAAATATTTTGGGAGGCAGATTAGGCGTGGATGATGAGATAAGATTATGGTTCAAGGTGTTAAGAGGTGTTTGGAAGTCCAATGTACGGGATGGTATACGATTTATTAAGTAGGAGGCTGCAGAAAGTGATTCACCCCAATATTGAGGTGGCATGTGGGCATCAAACAGTGTGGCACGAACCATTTCCAAGAGTTGTCTGTTTTTTCTTTCCGCAACCCCGTTTTGTTGAGGGGAGTAGGCACACGTGGTTTGATGTACAATACCATGGAGTTGTAAGAATTGCTTCAGCTCATGATTGACAAATTCGCCGCCATTATCAGTACGAAGAACTTGAATTGGAGTCTTATATTGAGTAGCAACCATTAAGTGAAATTGTTTAAATAGGGAGCAAGCCTCTCCCTTTGTTTTCATCAAACATACCCAGGTCATGCGACTGCAATCATCAATAAAAGACACAAACCATCGTGCACCATTGAGTGTCGGAATTTTAGCGGGACCCCAAACATCCGAATGGATGATCATAAATGGCAATGGACTTTTATTCATACTTTGCGGAAAGGAAACACGGTGGCTCTTGGCCAATGCACAAACATCACACTTAAACATAGATGGAGAATTTTTTGAAAATAACTTGGGAAATAGGTGTCGTAAATAGCCAAACGAAGCATGTCCAAAGCGCTTGTGCCACAACCAAACATTAGAGGCTGAGGTAGGCGGCAGACTGGTAGCATGAAAAGACTGAGTCAGGGCATGTGAGCGAACTGGCACAAGATCAAGATAATAGAGCTTTCCCCGTCTAGTACCACACCCAATTGTCCTCCGCGTCTTGATGTCCTTGAAAACACAAGAATCAGGCCAAAAAATTACAACACAATTCAAGGCAGCGGTAATTTGTGAAACTGATAACAAATTAAAACTAAGTGAAGGAACCACAAGAATAGAATCCAAATTAAGATTATTAGGAAGAGTAAGGGAACCTTCACCAACAACAGGAGCAGAATTGCCATTGGCTGTAGAAACAACAGGTATGTCAGAGGTTTTTAAGAGTGAGAGTGAAGTTGTGTCAAAGGCCATATGATCAGTTGATCCAGAATCAATAATCCAAGTACAAGACCCACTTGGAGCAGAATGGTCGAGAGACTTACCTGGGGGACTAGAAATATGTAAGGCAGCAGCTGCGGTTGTTGGGGGTTCAGCAATGACAGTGGCAGTAGAGGCGGTGGTCTTGGAGTCACGCTTTGTTGGAGCCTTGGCCGGATCCCACCATTCAGGATAGCCAATTATATCATAGCAACGGGATTTGGTGTGTCCCGTTCCACCACAATGAGTGCAAGTTCTCGGTGGGCCAGAGGATGTAGAGGATTTTTTTCCCATGTCAAAGCTACGGGCTGTTGGCGTGGAATTAGAAGATGCAGCTCCGTTGAAATTACGGCGGTTTGATGGTGGTGGACGGCGGGCTAGCATGGCCACCGAATTAGGATTAGGGGAGTCACCATTCAAAAGAGTTCGACGAGTGGCTTCCCGCCGGACATATGCATATGTGTGTTCCAGGTCTAGGAGTGTTTCCATGCGAAGAATCTCCCCCCGTACCTGTTCAAATTCAGCATCAAGACCATTCAAAAATATGTGAATTCGCATTCTCTCCACAGACTTTTTATAAGCAACAATATCATCAGGATCCTTCATGTGCACTTTGTCGCGATGATCGAGTTCCTGGAAGATCTCAACAAGTTCACCGTAGTATGTTGGAAGAGGACGTCCAGATTGGTGGATTGAAAAAGCACGTTGATGGAGGGCAAAGATTTGCGTTTCATCGGATCCGTCATAGAACGCTTTGGCGAGTGCGTTCCAAATTTCACGAGCAGTTCGAAGGCGGAGATATCGCTTCATTATTTCGGGTGTCATAGAGGTGAGTAACCAGCCTTTAACTTTTTGATTTTCAGCATACCATTTGGGATACGAAGGGTCTTTCTCTTCGGGCGGAGTGGAATCTCCAATGATGTAATCAAGTTTCTCACGGCCAGCAATATGGATTTCGATGATCTGGGACCAGACATCATAATTTGTTTCGGTAAGAATTACGCCGGCATTGAAGCCGGAGTTTTCAGTTTGGACATGGATGATGGGTGAAGAGATGGTAGTGATAGGGGTTTCGGGTGGGTTGGTAGCCATAGTAGTGTGAACGGATGCAGATGTAAGGAAGTCTGGGTTGGGATACAAATTTTCAGAGGATCGTAGTCTGCTCTGATACCATGAAGACTTTGAATATATGTTTCTTGTATATTTTATCATTTTACAGGAGTACACGGCTTTAATAGCCTCTTTTACAAAACTTGCTCCTAAAGACTAGGAGATAATAATGGTAATGGTATATCAATCAATTACAGGAATCAATTCTATCAATCACTCAATTATAGGAAATCAATTCTATCAATCTATTAACAACTAATTTAGAGATAATTATGGTAATCTGCAACAAAAACCACAACAGTGATACATTGTGATCGAATTGTTGTTCGTAATAAGAGCACAATCAGAAAAATTAAAGAAACTTATGCTTAGGTATTAGATGACTCACATGAATTTGGAATTATCCGGTTTGTTGAAGGTGGGGGGAAATTCTCCTGCCAAATTGTTAAAGCTGAGGTCTCTGTCAACAGAAATTACAGGGCAAAGGAAAAAATGACATGGTTCAGCTCAAAAGGAGTGAATACTGTGTGTATTATTAGAGACTAAGGAGAGATATGAGCAAAGAGACAAGAGAGTCGTTGAGAGAAATGAAAAGAGACATATGGGGAGAGATTTAGGAGATTTGAGTTTGAATTTATTATTTCTGTATAAATTGAGATATAATTCAGGATGTAGTATCTTTGAATGTTTAAATATACTATTTTAAAAAAAAATTACCACTATTTCAGGATGTCATTGAATATCAAGTTATTCCACGATATCTTGGAATGCTAAGTTTTGATATTCCATAATATCCTGGAATGGCGAGTTTTTCTAAAACCCTATTCCCCCTTTTCTTCTTTACATTTGAAGTCCTGAATGCTGAGTGGTACTTTCTGTTTGATCATGAGAAGACATTAAATGCTTTCCTTATGAGAAATAACACAGTGAATATCACCTTGATCAAAGTAGCAGCTTATGACCCTTTTTTTTTTGGGGAGGGAAGGGTTTGATCCAAGAGCTCCACTTCTATTTTCACATTTAATTTCTGAATAGAAGAAATTATTGTTGATCTTATTTGTGAGATGGCCCTGTAACAATCTACAAGATTTTGATTTATGAAATTCAACTTATCCTTGACTCATTGAATCTGGGCCCAATAAGGTTTTCCATGATAAGGGTCATCATGGTTTCAAATTTGAAATGGGATTTGCTATTTAAGGCAAATATCCTATTAATTTTATAAGTGAGGAAGAGAGGGAAAATCTTGCATCTTATTTGGGTCATCCAAGCATCCGATTGAAGATCCAGACCATTCATCTCGTGTTTCTTTATGGCGCCAGTACACCTTAACCTACACTAATTAATATTTCTTATTGATTACATGAATCATAGTCGTTCTGAAATTCTAGATAGATCTAAGATCAGTTGATTTTATTTATTTTATAACAATCATACCACATGTTAAAATTGCTAAGTGGCAAATTTATTCTTCTACAGTCAAACCTATTTCCATTTTTCAAGGAACAAATTTGCTCCTTTAAAGCCAAAAGAAGTTCAATATCAGACAGAATATACGCCTTTTTATCTAAAATAATCAGCTTACAAGATTTTCAACTTTTCCATTGTCCATATGTATTCAGGGATGGGTCCAGTAAGACTGCAATTCCTCAATATCCTGCATAAAAAATAGAATGCATATAGTTCAATAGTCTGGCGTTAGTTTCAATAAAACAAGAGCAATGTAAAGTATTCAACTCACAATCTCTTCATGCTTTTCATATTACTTAGTGGCGGAAAAGGCGATGTTCCATTTATGTCACTGATCCTCCTACAACATACACATCACACCAGGAATAGTTAGCAGAAGTTCATATACTCTCAACTTGTTTTACTTGATTCACAACCATTTGAAAAGGGGATTCAATACAAATCAGCTAACAGTTCAACCTCAGAAGCCGCACACTTACAAGTCAGTTAACATTTTCAATGAAGAAATCCCAGAAGGAATTGGTCCTTGCAAATTGGTTCCCTGTATTACTCTGTAATTGATGAAATTTGGACTCATTAAGTCAAAGAAAATGGATAGAAAAAATCAAATGTTTGAAAGAAGAAATACTTACAATTTTTCAAGCAGTGTCCAGTTCTGTATGAAATCAGGAATCCTTCCAGTAAAGTGGTTATCACTTATCTTGCTGCATAGTATGCCAAAATAAATATTTTAAGAACAAATATTCTATCTTCCTCTTGCTACTGGAGTGATAAATCTTTTCAGGTAAGAAATATGAATAAAACTCAAAAAAGAAAACATACAAGTCCTTCAAGCGTTTGAGATCAGCAAGGCTTCTTGGCAACTCTCCCAAAAATGCATTAGAAGAAAGATGACTGCATTAACAAAAAAGAAAAAAAAAAAACATTGTGCTATCAAGATACACTAAAATTGTAGAGAAGAAAGAGGCCTTATATCATACCAATGCAGAGCTTTTTGCAATAGAAACTGACTGAAAACATTATAGTATTGAAAAGCACAATCCCAGAAAATCTACAACCCAAAAACAAAGGGCTCATTCGTTTGCATGGAACTGAATATATAGAAACTCATGGTAAAATGAGTTCCAACAAAGGGCCATTAAAACGTTCCAGTTGAGTTCAACACCAGAAGGCTTCATAGAGGCACGTGGATGTGCAATTGTCCAAAAGAACATGCCCATTTCAAATATGAAAATGGTTCTCAAGAGGACGAAAAATAGGAGTATAAAAAACAAAGGGGTTTTAACATCTTAGTCCTTGAACTCGGTTTTTTCAATTTCATGACTGAAATTCAGATAATGTCACGTGAGTCGTTTGACTCTCATCAATATTGTTTTAAAACTTTTCTCTATGTTGACACAGAGGAAGTTGTCTTACAGTTGCTCTATGTTGACAAGACTCCCAATCTCAGGAGGAAGAGGCCCAGTAAACCGGTTGGCTTCCAGCGACCTGAAAATTCAAGAACCAAAATAAAATTCCAAAGGAACCCAAATGATGAAATGGTGATATAAAGAAGAAAACTTATCGAAAATTACAGATTTCTGAGAGTGGAGATATTCCAAAGTTGCTTTGGGATCGGCCCTGCCAGGCGGTTTCCAAGAAGAAAGCTGCAACAACACCATTGTCTCTCCATTAACAAACTTGCATTCACAAGATAAGTCATAATAACACATGAAGGTTGAAAAGCTTACATGTTCACGAGTTGCATGGAACCCCATTCCGCAGGTATTGTGCCGTTGAGGTAGTTATAAGATAAATCGCTGTTCATTAGAAAATGAAGGACTACAGTCAGTGTGAAAGCCTAGCATTGCGCAGTTAAGGAATTTATCTACTCAAAAGCCAACAAACGTAAGCCTGTAGGGGGAGTAAGTGGAAGCACAGCTCTTACATTTGCTGGAGGTAAGGAAGCTTCACTAACTCTGGTGGAAGAACTCCCTGAAGATTCTGACCTTTGAGAACTCTGCCATCCAAAATGAAATCAGCAATGACTAAAGATAGATTATGGAGGAACCCCACCTGTCTTTCACTTAACCGAGCTGGTATGTGTCAAATGAAGATAGAAGGAGGAAGTGAAAAAAAAAAAAAAAATGGTGGGCAGGTAGAGTAAGAATGAGGAACATATCTACATTTCACGTCACTTATTTTAAAATTTTATATATTTTACGTCACATCACATGCAGGTAAGTTTTGCACATCTGAGTGTCGATCAAGTTATGAAACAGATGAAGAACAAAAATGAGTCGTTTTCAAACATTTCATTATCAACTCATTAATTATATATTTAATATTTATTTATTTATCAGTTGGAAACCTCTTTCTTATTCTTTTATTTTGTTGGACAATTGCATGACCCCCCGTTTCAAACAAACGAGGACTCCTAATTTAATACCTTGTTGACAGTCACTTACCATAAAAGCTTACTTTAATTGAGAACATCGTAACAGCAAGTATCAATCACTTACTCTTCTACCAAAAGAAAGAATTCACTATTCTACTTGATAATTAGGGGCGGACCCAAGTACAAGACTCTGGGCTGAAGCGCCCGCCTAAATTAGAAAAATGTCGAAATTTTTATTTTCTTGGATCCGCCCTGCTGATAATGTATGTAGATTAAGAATAAGATAAAGAGAGCTATATGATGGGAGAGCTTGCTTACATGCTTACAATATGACAGATGGTGTTGTTTTGGTAGGAGCAGTTGCAGGTGACAGCATTCTCAAATACTTTTGTGGGTGCAGGGCCAGTCCAACTTGATTCTCCACTGCATGGGTCCATACTAAAGTTCCAATTCTCTTTGCCCAGTGTCTTTGAGATTCCTCGAAGAGCTTCCACTAATCACATTCACAAAAAAATGATGCACGGCAATGGCAAAAAAAAAAAAAACCAGAAAACAAAAGAAAGAGAAGACCAACACAAGTTCAGCTTATTCCATATAAAATCCCATAATTTGGCCATTCCTCGCGAAGGGTCTTCGGAAATTATACTCGGCCTTCCGGCCACTTTTTTAAATTTTTTATACTTTTTTTAAGCGATGATGGCGTCGCCCAAATTCTAGCTCTCACATATTCTTCTTCCTCATCCCCAAATTCTAGCCCTCACTCTGATTCTGATAATTTGAGTGGATTCCATCATACTACATATTCTTTATTGGTGGATTCCACTGACATTTCCATCGTAAGAGCCCCTGGCATTTTCTTCTTTTAATAAACCTCTGCATGTGTATTTGCTTGATAGAGCACATGATATTTCAATATAGCAATTGTAAGCTTTTCAGGGAAAAGCTGTGAAATCAAATGGGTCTGGCAATATGTAAATAACTTTTGTACAAGTCTACTTGAGCCAGTGCTTGGGTTGGCGCAGAGCCAGTACGAGCCGTCCTTTGTGCAGGGGCAAGGGGGATCAAGGTCGGATCATGCCCCAGCCGATGCGTATCCAGGTCCAGCCCAATTTTAAAAACACAAGCCAAACACTGGCTATAAGTGCCACGCCTGAGCCTAGCCTCCCTGAAATTGTCAGGCCTGAGCCTGTTCATTTAGTCAATTGGACCAGGATGGCTGGGCTTTCTATAACTTATTCCATCAACTTAAGTCGCTCAACTACAAGCATTACCTATCCGGTCCAGGCTGAGACTTGGGCCTTTATCACTTAACCCAAACCCGGACCAAATCTCAAGCTTAAATTTTAGATCAAGGCCTAACCTGTAAACTAAACCCAAATTAGCTGGGCCTAAGTCGGTCTCAGGCTGGCCCTACCCATGAGCAAACTTGTGAAGCAAATTGTGACACAAAAATCATGAATTGGCAATTACAATCTGGTGATCTTAAGTAAATCTTGCTTGGGGCAATGTTCTCCTACAAGCAGCAGATCATGGACAAACAGATGGGCCGTGCCGTTCATCACGGGCCTAACCATATAAATTTAGGGGGATTCTCTAGCGCTGTGGACGCTCCACAGCTCGCAGGAGAATATTTTCAATCTTGCTTGAACCTGATCTGAAGCACCAGACATCTTCTATCAAACAAATCACCAATGAAGACGTTAACAAGTCGAGCTGGAGCTTAACTTGAGCCTAGTTGAGTCACTTTCATGAGCTAAATGTGAATCAAACTAACCTTACTTAGATCCTAACTCAACCTAGTTTATTTTTCAAATAGACAAGTAAAAGAGGCCTACCTCAAGCTCAGGTCAAACCCAGCTGATCCATAATAACTCCCGACCTAACCCAGCCTCATCGATGTTTACAATAGTTTCAAAATACAGATTTTGACAAATATATACGTCAAAGCCTAACACCTTTCTTATCATGCTGTCCAATATAACAATTTCTTCGGTCTTTATATCAAAGAAAACATTTTGAAACATATTGCCAACACACTCATGTTTGAGTATTGTTGACATCCTAATTTTACATTTATGCGCCGGGAACAATCCCTGGGTCCTAAAGTTCAACCATCACTCTTGGACAGTAGCCCAGACATAGCGAAGAAAAAATGATTTTGAATTAACGTATTTACAAAATAAAAAAAACACGTGACATTTAAATAATTTATTAAAAATAATAACTTAAAATAAACATCAAATTAGTGAAAAAGGTAACAGCTGTGCAAAGAAGAATGAGCACATGCATGCTATATCCTCCACTTGTATCTAATTTAAAGTAGCAGATGAAAAACACACAAGAAAAAAAAAGGGACATTAGGTGAGCATATCATACTTTCCTCATCTGGAAGTAGAGTTGCTCCACATCCAAATGCTGCAAAACAACTAAATGAGAGAAGCAGAAGGAAAACAAGATCCAGTCCATGCGTCAGCATCTTTTGATTGGAAGGCCGGACTTGGTTGATGTATGATGATCTGATTGTTCAGGTTTAGGTTCAGGATTTAGCAGAAGGAAAACAAACCCATTCTTCAAGTGTGGATTTTGTTTCCTTCTTATAGTGTGAGAAATGAATAGACTGTGAAGGAGAGGAGAGAAGAACCTACGACATGTGAAGGGAGTTTTGACTTGGAATGGGAAATTGGAAAGGAGAGATTGCCGCGACAATGCACGCAAACCTGCATATCAACAGTTCCAGTCAACTATATGGGTCCAGTACACCGACTTTGGTTGGTTTTTAAACGTAGTCGTATTGGACAAGTTCGCAGCAGTCAATGATTGACCGTGTGTATGTGGTCTGAGCCCTTCATTCATCATCTGCTCATGCATTATCAGTCAGGTCTCCTGGGATGTGATAGTTTTTTTATGTTCTTAGGATGTAAGTTTCTTTCAAAATTCAAACATACAGGCACAACCGCACTGTATATTATATTCCTTCTTCAATCTAGATGCATTGACTGATGTGATAGTTTTCGATCTTCTTTAGATGAAATTAAGTTTCCTTCTTTCATAACATACAGGCACAAAGTCTAGTACATTACTTCTACAATCTAGATGCATTGACTAGATGGGAAAGTTTCACCAACATAGGAATCCCATACAACAATATCGCCAGAGAGCTGCCAAAGTTTCACCTACATAGGAATCTCATACAACAATATCGCCATAGAGCTGCCAAAGGGCTGGGCCAGGTTGGGTCCAAGGTTGTTGTGCAAACCTTACCCTCAACGTATTCAGGCCTGGCCTAGAGAGAGCTAAAGCCCTTAAAAGGCCAATATTATCTAGGCCCTTACTCTGGTCTCGCTATTAGGAGCAAGCGCCAAGCCTAGGTCCTAATGGAGTCGAATTTGAATCTGAGGCTAAAAATTAGCCCGGTTAACTAAAATGAATTGTTCCCATCTTAATAAGAACCTATTCTTATGTAAATAGTCCATTAAAAAAAAACACAAGAATCATGCATGGCTTACTTACATAAAGATCACAAAAGGATCACATTAAAATCACACAAACATGTACGGTTGCTTCTCCTCATCTACATATGTAGTAGTTTACAACCTCATGTATGTAAATGAGAGGAGGCTGAAAATGGTCTCTTACAAAAATGATTTTCTCACAACAGCAATCAAAGGTAATCATATGTATACACCTGTTTAAATCACTTAAAATCAAATAGACCAAAAAATAAAAAATAAAAAGAGTTGCCAAACAGAACCTTAGTTTTTAAAAGTATTTTCAGTTTACCTTTAATATGTTTAAATTTTTTTTATCTGAATTATTATCTTTTCTTCTTCCTATTATTGAAAGCCTAGGTGGGTATCAAAATATTGCCGTTGTATGTATTTTGATTCGCATTTTTATGCGATTAACATTTTACACATTCTATTTAATTTAACCATCTCAATTTTAAAACAAAAAAGACATCACCCTCATAAATAGCTATACTGCAAATATCATATTATATCATTATTGAGATAATGTTTTCAGGATATAAATATCAGAATAACTTTAGCGATATTTGGATAGTCGGGAATTGTTCTCCTAGGCACTTTTCTCATGAGAACCATGCATCCAGGCCGAGTACAGTTGGCTCGAATGCATGGTTCTCATTTGTAGGAGAATATTTTTCATGGATATTCACCTTTATTTCCTCAATTTATCCACTATTAAAAGTACTTTTTTTAGAATTCATAGAAACTCATATATGTTCAAATAAATGCCCGTACAATAGGGTTTATACATTATTTATGTAAGTCCATTTCCATAGCTACTTGCTTGATATAAATATATATATATATATATATATCTATATATATGAGAGTAACGGGAACACCCATTGGATTCATATGCAATGCCAACAGCCTAAATATGAGGTCGTAACGTGGACACCTATTGGATTCATATCTAATGCCAACAACCTAAATATGAAGTCCCACCATAGTTAACAGTTTCGTACCGTTTCTGCTGAAATTACCGAAAAATTTCGTTTCAGTCAAGTGGCCAAAACAAAATGACATTCAAAACTTTTCTTTTTAAATATCGGTCAATCTCGGCCGAATTACCGAAATATTAGATTTCAGCCGATATATTCGAAATCTAAATATCGGCCGAAATAGGTTTTTAGGATATTTAAAAAAAAAAAAAAAGCTGAAGGGGGTTAGATGAAAAAAAAAAATGAAGGATATTTAGGATATTAAGATATTTAATATGTGTTTGAATATTATGCTTGTGTGTTATAGTATTATTTTACTAGAATGGATTAAATCCATCATTAATATTTTTACTTTTTATCTTTTTATTTATATATATATTTTTTATTTTAGATATTTTCCAGAAATTTAAATCCGAAAAGTTTCACCTAAATTCCGAATTGGCCGAAAATTTTCATTCTAGAGGACAGACCGAAATGGGGTCCGAAACGATATTAACAACTATGAGTCCCACACTCTCTCTCGTAGTAGTAGTGTGAGAGTGGGCCTCTTTTTTTTTATTTTTTAGGTAAAAACACCCTTCCCTGCCACCCCCCTTGAGAGGGCCTTTTCATCCTTTAGCACCGTAGAATTCAATGTTCGTCTTCCATCTCTTTACGAAACCAACAAATATATGATATTAGTGGTGCAATTTCAAGTTACAATTCTCTGGAATATTAGGTTCTGATCACAATTTCCTCTCTAGATACTCAGCAAAGGGATCAAAATACAAAAGGTTTCTTCTAGACTGACAGGTGAAATACCATAGTAATACACTATAAATTCAAAGACTATACATGTCACACAGATGCATATACTGGTCCATATTTGATTAAACTTTTATCATAATAGATATCCCAATCTCTAATTTATTACACAGGTGAAAAGATCTAGTGTTGATTGCAAATCCCTTTAAACTGAGACACTGCATTTACGGGAACACATGTATAGCCAAGTAGTCATATATCACGTGATCTTAACCATGGAGAAGGAATCTTACCCATAATAGATGTGCCCAGCTTATAGGTATTCAGTGCTTGATAAGAAAAATACAATTGATAGATCCAGATTTTCAGGGGTGAAGAAATTTACCTAAGATTATATATATATATGGGAAATGCTCCTATGAGAGTAACAACTCTCACACTACTATGAAAGTAAGGGGGCTACTCTCTGTCACTCAAGTATTGGGAACTCAAATTTAGTGGATAGAGATCTTGAGCAGACGTAGAGGAACCAGTCCATGGCTGATCCACTGATGTAATCAGAGTCTGACTTGGGCTGGGGCTCTGAGTCTGGACCTCTTCATATTGGTAAATATTGGCTTTAAAGTTCAAATTGCCAGTAGAGAAACTTGGATTTGAAACCACCTCCTCAATAACTGCTTGTCGTCCAAGCATGCGCACCACAGCAGACATAGTAGGCCTAAGTGTAGGCGACGAATTGGTGCAAAAGAGAGCCACATTAATCATTCTTGTTGCCTCTTCCTCGTTGAATTCTGGTCCCAACTTCAGATCAACTAGCTCCATGAGATTTCCTTTTGCTTGAAGAACATATGCCTGCAATTTCCACAGGGACATAAATTGGTCAAGAAGTTGATCATATTGGAGTCCAAATTTGATCACATGGTCAAAACACGATTAATAATAACATTCACTAAGGTAGAAAGAAATAGGTGGAGACAACTATGTACCCAATCCACCAGATGAATGTGGTCCCCGTTTGGCCTGAAACTTGTGGCGTTCTTCCCACTAACAATTTCTAAAGTTACAACTCCAAAGCTGTAAACATCTGCTTTGCCAGTCAGGTAACCATGCATTGCATACTCTGGTGCCATGTATCCTCTGCCAAATGAAGACTCATTTGAATTGCAAGTCCTATTTCATAATTACAATGAACCAATAATGGATGGGCAAGGTAGCATCAAGAATGTCTCTATTAAAGAAACCAAAAGGGTAGTTCGAGTTCGGACATCTCAAAAGAGCGAAAAAAAAGAAGAAATAGCTACAAGAAGAAATGGGGAGTTTAAAAAAGATTATATAAAGAACTCAAAAATTAGTTTTACAGAAGCAAAAAGGAAAAGGGATCAAAGAACAAGCATGGGAAAAAAGAACCTCTTTGTTTTAAGATAGAAATTGCCCAATATTCAACTTTTGGACTACGACCCGTGCACAATGAAACACACGTGGTGCACCGTAAAGCATGCCACATATATGCTTTCGACTGTTGAATACTACATAACTATTGGCCTATCAAGACTTTCACTTTATGGTATTTGTTAGAACTTAAGATTTTCATTTTTGTCACCATCGCGTGACTGTAACTTTCACTCTTTCAACTTTGGAATGAACCTTGAAATAACTAGTAAGAAAAATAAAAATCTTGAATGACACATAAGCTTTAAAGTTGACCAAAATTCTGATTTTAAAGATTTAGGGAAAGAAAATGATTATGCAATTTATATTTGCATGGAGCAGAATAATAAGTTAAGTACAGAATCAATTTACTGGAATCAAATATTACAGTAGGCAAAACAAAAGCACATTGACTCACAAGGTTCCCGCTATTCGAGTACTAATGTGGGTGTTCTCCTCTTCATCAAGTTTGGCCAAACCAAAGTCCGATATCTTAGGATTAAGATCCTTATCCAGCAGTATATTGGTAGCTTTGATGTCTCTATGAATGATTCTCAGCCGTGATTCTTCATGGAGATAAGCCAAACCTCTTGCTATCCCAACACATATCTTATTCCTTGTTGGCCAATCCAATCTCAGTTGTTTTTCTTCCAGACCTATGAACATTCCAATAATGACATTAGATATTCTGTGTTGTTCTGTATTCATGGGGTGCAGTGAATGGTACTGATCTCACCGAACAGAGCCCGAGCAAGGCTATTATTTTCCATATACTCATACACTAGCAGTAATTGATTTCCTTCAATACAACATCCATATAGCTTTACGAGATTCGGGTGTTGCAAAGCAGAAATCATTCCTATCTCATTCACAAACTCACGGTTTCCTTGCCTTGATTTAGAAGAGAGTTGCTTGACGGCAATTATGGTACCATCAGATAATAGTCCCTGCATTAGAGTAATAATGTAAAGTTGTAAATTACCATCAGAGTGAAAGATGATAACAATTAGTTTAAATTTGATGGATAAGAGAACTGAAGTCTGTGTATATAATACCTTGAAAACAGGTCCAAAACCACCCTCTCCAATCTTGTTGACAGCATTAAAGTTGTTAGTGGCAGCTTTAATTTGTCTCAAAGTAAAGGAACCAGTTTGTAGATCTAGACGTTTAAGATCTATCAGAAGCAAAATTAGATCAGAAAGTGAATAAAAAAAAGTCAATAATTTGTTTCTGTTAGAATTCTTGAATTACTCAATTCATCACACAATTTCATGAAAGGAATATACTGTCAATTAGCCTGCACCTTCATACATTGTGCGGTTTTTATCTAAGCAGCCTTTCCCACAAAGGATTCCTAGAATCAGGAAAATAACACAGAACACTGAAGCTACAATCCCAATCACAGCACCAATAGATATCTTTTTGGAACCTGGAGGTGTGAAATCTGCAGAAAGAAAGAAAATAAATTATCTACTTCATCAGATAAAAATGTTCAACTGATTGAAGATAAAAAAAAATAGTGCACACTCATTATCACTCAAATGAATATTGGTTATCCAAGATTTTACAGTAGCATATATCGGCTGACTCAGGTTTTACTAATCTGAACAACAACAAAAACAACAAAGCAGGGCATTCAGATTCAATCAGTTTGAAACCACGGACCATCATTTTTTTATTTTATTTTATTTTATTTTATTTTATTTTTTTTTTTTTTGTATAACAGTAAAATTTTATTTCACCAAAACGAAGGATACAAAAGAGAAAGAAACAAAAGCCACAACTCAAACAGGACCAACAACTCAAAAAAGACTTAACATCAAATGATAAAAGCATTTATACAAATTCTTGAACATATTTTTCTCAAACTAGGAAAAGCAGAAGTTTCAGAAATTATATTTTGCCTTTTTATCATTTTCCCACAACTATTGTATCAAGTGCTGTAGGATCTTACACCCCATTGAACTACCACTTATCCCAAAACCAATTGGTGATAGGAAACGGTACAACAATGGTTTTATGGTGAGAGCGAAGGCTCGACCACAATTATGACCGCTCAGGAGCGAGGGTGGACGTTGACCTCAACAATCCCTTCCTCAACGGTACACCCGCCGCGACTCCTGCTGCGCAACTCGCAAAACGCGTATCCCGTGACTCGAACACCCGACCTACCAGGCTCTGATACCACTTGTAGGATCTTACACCCCATTGAACTACCACTTATCCCAAAACCAATTGGTGATAGGAAACGGCACAACAATGGTTTTATGGTGAGGGCAAGGGCTCGACCACAATTATGACCGCTCAAGAGCGAGGGTGGACGTTGACCTCAACAAGTGCAATCCATGCCAAAAAAAGTGTGGCTCTCTAGCTCAGTTGAATACCAAAGCAATACAAACTCTTATGCAAACACAGTTACAAAAGTGGCATGCTATTTTACTTGGATGCCGAAGCATGCAAAAATACCTGCATCTACAGAAATGGCTGATATGAGAGGACCATAGGTTCCTCTCTCAGGGATGCACTGTGTGCCTTTTCCAGACCAGTAGAAACGGATCTCCAAGGTGTTAGTTGTCACAATTGCAGTAAAATTCTTCACGACTGCTCTATGTGTCCCTCCGGCTTCATCTTCAATATTGAAATCTTTCAATACCAATTTTCCCTGAAACAAACTAATTCAATTGGAGCTGACTGTGAAAAGTTGATGGATAAGTATAATCTAAAATGTAACTGATACCTGAATATAAACATCAAATATGCTCTTTCCAAGGCTTTTATATGTTCTGCCTTGTTTGAACCTTATCTCTGCGAAGTGTAGTTTCACTGTGTAATTCCCATTCCATAAACAGAGTCCATAATAAGTCAGGGACACAGGGGAAATTCGTGCTCTCGAGTACAAATCAAGGTCAGGCATTGTGAGTCTGGATATATTTGATGCTATGTAGATGTCTGGTTCTTTATTATTGTCCATGAAGTCTCCTGTGCTGCTAAATGCCCAGTTTTCTTTACTCAAAAAGTATTTTGAAGCGCTAGCTGGGTCTTGATCTTCTTTGAACGTGGTCTTTCTATGAGTTTCATTAATAGTGATATCCACTTCTTCTCCTCCACAATTTATATGCAATGAAGAGAGCACTGTCATTGGGAGAAACAAAATTACTAATGTTAATTATCTGCAAGTAGGAGAATTTTCTCCCCTAGATGTTCCCACGCGTGGACTTGATGGTCATACCGTTCACTAACCATTCGAGCTTTTGGTGTTTCTGGCTATTAACAATAACATGGTATCAGAGCTAAAGGTCGCGAGTTCGAAACCCCTAGGAGGCATGTTACCTCCATCTGCATGCTCTGTTCTATATGTTGGATTTCGAATTCGAACGGTCTGTTTCTATTCACGTGCGGAGCTCCACACATGAGGGGGGCTGTCAAGACCCTTTGATATACATTGTTTTGTCGTTCACTAACAGCTCAAGCTTTTGGTGTTTATGGTTATTAAAAGATCTCACATCCATAGACGTTTATTCTTTACACTAATAAAACTAGCGCTCTTACATTTTGGACAAGGGAAGTTCTTCAAGCAGGGAACAGCTCCACGTCTAGATCAATATGGAGTCAAGAATGTGTTAGCACTAAAATATCATTTGTAAAGTGTTTTATATAACTTTAATATTAACCAAAGCATCTGGTCACAAAATCAATTTGTTACTTTCTATGCGAATTGCAGAAAAAGATAAGTGAATACACTTACAAATTGTTCACAGTAGGAGGGCTTCCAAATAAGTTCCTACAGAGCCAAAAATAGAATTTTATCAGTTAAAATAATCAACTACATATAGCTGGAAAGTATAAGAAAACCTACAAATTACATAAAAGTAATCTTACAAATTTTCGTGTTGACATAACCCAGTACTCGCCAACGTAAAATTGTTGTAAGAGAGGTCGCTGGCACAACAATGCTTTGCAATATGAACCACAATATGAAAGAGAATAACAGATTTCAAGGAAGCAATTGGCAACAATATTATTGTATATACTGAATGCAGGGAACTGGATGTTGGTTATCCATGTTTTTTGAATTGGTCTGGATTGAGTTTCTCAATTTCCATTGTTTTGCTTCACCGTTCCTCTCTGGAAGCATAAAGAGCTTGAATCTGAATATGAAAAATATCGACAAGAAGAAAACAGGAAAAACATACATGCTACCTCTCTTCAGCAGCCCATCTGGCACAGTTCCATCGAGCAAGTTGCTAGTTAAATATCTATCCAAAAGCCACAGCAACATTGCTTTGTGATTGAATGGTTGTTTGTAATAACAACATAATTAGAAAAATAAAAAAAAATGTATGTAGATATTAGTCACTCACATGAATTTAACATTTTCTAATTGGTTGATGGTGGGTGGAAATTCTCCTACCAACATGTTAAAGCTAAGGTCTCTGCCAATAGAAATTACAAGATAAAAGGGGAAAAACAATATGGTTCAGCCCAAAAAGAGTGTGCACTGCTAAAAGGGGAAAAATAATATGGTTAGCCCAAAAAGAGTGTGCACTGCTAAATTATATCTGATAGGCACTTTGATTGATTAGTAATACTTAAAATTTTACATTACTTATATTGGTCATGTATGTTACTTGAATTATGGGCAATAAAAGTCACAAGAAAGGAAAATCAAATTTTCTAAGAAAATGTTGGCTCAACGTAATGTTAATAAAAATATCAGCCATGCAAACAGATTAATTCTGCATACCACTTTTGTAGAATGTCTTTAAACATTTTATCAATCAACTTAGACAATAGGATTCAATCACACAATATAACAACCATTTACAATAAAGTTTCAAGAAAATTCATTTTCTGAAATTTCGTGAAAATGTCAGTGAATTTTCAAGATGCGACTGATTTTCGCGACAATGGAAGATTTTACTCCGTATTTTATGAATCTAATTAATGGAAAAATAAGGGCAATAGAACTTCATATATTGAAAATTGGTAAGAGTTAAGACTAACACAAAAAGAGTTGATAATTAGGCGATAGTCAATCCAGACAGCCAATTTGGACTTAAATCAACATTACACAATATTCATCTCATCTACAATTGTTCTTTGTATCCAAAGATCCTCATCAAGAATCTGGATTCCATATAATATAATAAAGAAATGAAGATTTGACGCATTCAATACATGATGAGTTTTGGGACTGCGCTACATATACATAGCCGAGCCCCAACACACATGACACAAGAAGCACAAAATACAAGTAGGAAAATTTACATATAGCCGCCTGCTTTTTCTGATATTTAAACCTCTAGTTAGGATTTTACACACAACCACCAATCTCCACTCAAAATATCATCAACCATTTCCACCAGTTCCATTCAGTTTTGTTTAAACATCACTCAAAAGGACAAAAGGGCTCTTGTGAGTAAAGTAAGCGTCTAGGATTTCACAACCTTTGTTAAAGAATAAGGAATGGAGTATGCATATGTTTTAGGACAGCCAAACCAATCTTGCTTACGTGGTCCATCCTTACGTGGTCCATCCTATGGGGTTAACTTACCCTATCCTATGGTCAATCTAAGTCCTTAACACTCACTACTTATTGTGAATTAGCCCCAAACCAATTTGACACTCATCCAAGTTGTGTAGCCTCCAATGACAATGCAGATTCTGGCACCCATGCCACTTTATTTAATGATTAGGATTTGGATAATGTTAGAGGCGGAGCCCTCCAAATAGCACCTCTCTAGATTGATGGTTTTTTTATTTGTTTATTTATTTTTTTACAGAGTTAGGCCAGATGGAGACCCTATAAATCCCTAAAACCCCCATAATTATCTTGCTTCCAAAAGGGCCCAACTGGTTGTTGTAAGGTCTGCGACCTTATTGGGTCGGTTGGGCCCAATAGTAGGCCCATTGACCCATTTATTTAGCTATTATTATACTTAATTGTATTTTAGATATTTAAGTGGGTTTAGATCATGAGCGAGTTTATTTTAATGTTGGACTAGTTTCTGCGAAGTTTCGTGCGATTCCGAGTGCGTTTAACCCTAGCAAGGGGGTAGTTTGCAATTTAGGGAAAATTGGGTGTTTTTCCAAAAATTTCAATTGCCGTGACTTTTGGGTTCGTTGGAAAGGTCTCGTCGCGCTGATCGTTTTTGTCTTTTGGCTCATCGCGATCCGACGATTGCAAACCCTTCAAGTGGTCCATTTCTTCACCGGACCCACTTAAATGCAAATCAATTTTTTTCCTTTCCCTCTCTTCTTAAGCAAGGATTAACCCTAGTTCTTTATTCGTCTTTGCAACGAACAAGCTACAGCAGCCTTTCTTCTTCCTTTTCATCTTCTCAAGCCCAGAACTCCCTCAAGAAGAGATTATCCCAAAGATCCTGACCGCTCACTTTCATCCTCTCGATCTCCTCTTTCCATTAATCTTAGTTTGGTAAGGTTTCTCTTAACCTCATCTCTTTAATCACCTTCTCTTTTGGTTAGATTTAGATTGTTCCTGATCTTTTTCCTTCCCTTCCTTCTTCTTTGCGTGTTAGATTGCTTTTGAGCGGGTTAGATCGGTGGTTTTCGCAGTAGAAGGTTTCTCCTCAAGTTTTCCCCAATTTCCAATCTTCTTCTTGGTTGAGGCAAGTAGATTTGCATTGTATAATAGATCATGTGTGTATGTTCCTTATTGATTGGCTATGTTTTTTGGTTAGATTACCTTAATTCCAAGCCTTTTGTTATTGATTGGGATTATATGCTAGATTGGGTTTTTGGGGGTTTTGGGTTAAATAAAAGATTGTAATTGGTAATTATAGGTTGTCTTTAAATTGTTGAAGATGATGGAAATGATGAATGTGATGATTGGGGAGCATGGTGGTTCATTTTATGCAGGTTAGCCATGGATTGGCAGGAGGAAAAAGGGGAAGAAAACCCATTTTCGCCCATTTTAGGGGTTCAGGTTGCATTGCCGATCGATCGGACCAGCAGACCGATCGATCAGTACTGTTGTTAACTATGACTGATTACAGTCCGATCGATCGGAATGCAATTTTCTGATAGCACAGGGAAACTTCGGAGACTTGTAACTTTTAATCCGTCCATTGGATATCTACATGTAATATACCGTTGGAAAGCTCTCAAGATATAGAATCCAATGGTTCTATTTTCATCACGATCAGAGGTCAGGAAGTGATTTAAATAACCAGATTATTGTTTCAGCTCATGTTTTATTGGAAATGAGACTAATAACTTAGGTTTGGGCCTTAGATGTTGAAAATCATGAACCTACTCTAACTTGACCACTAAGGGGATTAAAATCGTAGCACGTGACTTGGTGTGCTTCGATAGGTTGTCTAGGTATTCATGTATTACACATGGTTTAACCGAATGCGTATGGAGTTGTTTTAATAGATGCTTAACATGATTGTACACCAAGGAATTTTCCTATAAGCATCGTTGATCCAATTTCCACATGTACTCTGCTAGAACATGTGGGATACAGGGATGACACCACTTGCCTAGGTTCGGATTGTAATTCTTCCTTGACTTGTGAATTCTCTCCGTTGATATTATTCCTTGTATACTCTCTTGGCATAAAACACTTAACTAAGTATGAAACATAAATTCTTGTAGAACTAGGATATGGACCTGACTTAAAGTGTATTGTAGGAACCTGGTGTCATGTATTGATAAACATGACTAGCTGGTATGGAAGGGATTATCAGGTGTTTGACTTGTCTAATAATCATGTCGTGTGCACTGAGCTAGCCAGACTTGCTTGTCTTGGTCTATTCTTGTGTCAACACCACTTTGTTTTATTACATATCATGGCCATCTACAGATTGGGGTTTATTGATGGGCCGGTTACTCGGACATCGGGTGGGCAGTCGGCTTTGGACGGCGTCCATGGCGTTGAATAGCTGGGAGCGGGCTAGGACCGTGCTACTATTCCCAGGACCGGGAGCTAGGATCCCACTGGAGCCGGACTTTGGTATCAGTAGTCTGGTCTTGATTGTTACTGATACCCCGCGGGGTGGCTTGGACTTCCTCGGAGTCTCCCTCTTGTTTCTTGTATTGCATTGTTAGGATAGTGATTATTGCTAGATGATGTTAGGATTTCTGTCATTGACTCACACTATTGTTATTCATGCTTTATGCCTAGCTCTATTTTCCTTGTATTCACATGATATTACACTTGTTATCATTCTATACTTGATGCATGCCATGCCAAATTATACTTTGCTTATCTATTGCTCAACATGTCGTTGACTATGTTCCTTGGTGTGCAGACACCCCAGGTGACTACTATGAGGAGCAGGCAGGTGAGGAGATCCTAGAGGATCTTCAACCAGCTGAGGAGGAACGGGAGTGGCGTGCCGATGACGTAGAATAGCGTCATTGATTCCGGCACGAGAGAGATTCATGGGGTCTTCACTTAGATTTTCATTCATTCTTTATTAGTTCTCATTGGACCTTTCATAATATTGACTTCTTTCTATTGTTTTAAATGGCCTTGATTTTCGGGTTGGCCATTGTAATGATTTAATACTTTGTGTAGTTTTATTTATTCCTTCTAACAATTTAACATTTAATAAGATTCATCATTCCATTGTCGATATTCCATAAGCCTAAGATTTTATGAATTCCGCAAATTTAATTATACTTGAGGCTTGAAATATTATATCCTCACAGCGGACCTACGATCCTTGGGCCTAAAGGACAAAATTTTTAATTAGTCCTAAATTTCACTCTCCGGATCCGGTTTTTCCTCTAATCGGGTTCGGGGGTCGTGACAGTTGGTGTAGATGCTCTGCACTACATTTTAAATAATACAAATCGAAGAGTTTGTGGGGCCCTCTGGCCATAGTAGATACGAGAGAAATTTAGGATCTATCAATAAAACATTAGGTCTTATGAACCTTGTTAACCAACCAATCTAAGGCCACAAAATGAATAGTCCGAGCTGTCTATTTCATGGCCTTCGAGGCAGACAACTTGCAACGTCCTATGATCCTGATTTTTTCCATATTGGGTTAGATTGAACATGGAGGCCAGGTGACCCCATAGATTGGAACATTACTTGCAAAGGAGTGGCTATAACTTCCTGAAAAGTCCTCTATACAGAATACTCTCACTTAGGTAACACTAGGGCTAAACAGAATTGATGGGGCTTTTATTTAATCCAATGGCCAATAAGCTGCCAGTGAACATGTTATCAATTTCTTGTAAAAGTTCTTTCACTTTATGAGGTGCGGTCTGAGTCTGTGCAGTAAGTTCTAAACTGGTAAGCTTCGGCTGTGGCTTCTACATCATCAAGTTAAAGAAGTGTTATTAGATTCATGTTCAGTTTCGCAATGCTCTCCTACTGCTACCAAAATTCTGTCTGAAGCATTTCAACTTCATTAATCAAATTGTCAGATTCACTTAATTCTAAAAATCGGTGTTCTTCAATTTTCACATTTACTTTCTGAATGGAAGAAATTAAACAAGTTCAAATTTCTTCTTAGAAGCTTATTCTAATTGGGTAAAATTTTCCCTTCAACCTATTTCTCTTCTAGAATCAACTTGCAATACTCTCAAATAACATCATATTCCGAAGGAATGAATTCGGAAAGTCATTCTTGTTTAGTCAAACCTATTTCCTTTTTAAGGGAAGCCAAAAATAAGTTCAATATAACATATAACAGTCTTTTCAGCTAAAAGAATCAACTTACAAGGTTTTCAAATTTTTCATTGTCCATATATATTCAGGGATAGGTCCAGTAAGATTGCAATTCCTCAATATCCTGCGTACAAAATAGCATGCATATAGTTCAACAGGGCCTAAGGGAAGTTTCTATAAAACAAGAGGAAAATAAGCATTCAACTCACAGCGTCCTCATGCCTTTCATATTACCCAGTGGTGGAAAAGCCGATGCAGTTCCATTTATGTCACTGATCCTCCTACAGCATATACATTCAAGAATAGTTAGTGAAAGTTCATAAACCCTCAAAACTTGTTTTTACTTGATTCACTACCATTGGGAAAAGGCATTCAACACAAATCCGCTAAGCATATATATACTCTGAATCTTTCACTTACAGGTCAGTTAACTTTTCCAATGAAGAAATCCCCAAAGGAATTGGTCCTTGCAAACCAGTGCCTTGTATTTCTCTGCAATTATGAACTTTGTACATGTTAAGTCAAAGAAAATGGATAGAGAAAACTCAAATGTATGAAAGAACAAATACTTACAATCTATTAAGCTCTGTCCAGTTCTGAATGAAATCAGGTATCCTTCCAGTAAGGCAGTCATCACTTATCCTACTGCATAGTGCACCAGAATAAATATTTTAAGAGCACATATTCCACCCTTCTCTTCCTATAGGAGAGAACTTTTTAGCTAACATGTATAAAACTAAAAAAAAAAAACTTACAAATCCTTTAAGCTTTTAAGGTTAGCAAAGCTCATTGGCAACTCTCCCGAAAATTCATTGGAAGAAACATGACTGCTTTTACAGGGGGAAAAACTGTACAATTAAGATATGCTAAAATTATAGAGAAGAAAGAGGTCTAAATCCTACCAATCCAAGATCTTTTCCAATAGTGAGCAACTGTGATTGAAAATAATGAGCAATTGTGATTGAAAAACACTAAAGAAAAGAACAATTCCAGTAAATCTTGAAGCCAGAAATTAAATCAATCAAGAAAGAAACCAGTTACATTCTCCCAACGTAATGAGACCCACACAAAGTAGGTTCTCTTGTGGTTTTTAAAGAAGGGTCTCACCATCTGTGCGTTTCTAGAAGGGGTGTATCTATCGTTAGTACAAGCCTAGGAATAATTCTCTTTGGAGTGTTTCGTGAAGGATGTTGAAATTAAAGTAATTTTCTTTACATTGGTTTCATTGGATCATGAATTGTTACATTAATAGATATAGTAGTTATGAAAAATTGGTGAGGTTTGATGCATTTAAAAGGGTTAATTGGTTAAAGTGTGTTTTGAAATAAGGAATTTGGATTTTATTTTCAAAATGGTACAAATGGAAAGTAGTTGTTCTCTATAAGAAATACTAACATACGTATGAGGAAGGTTATATTTTAACATAAATCAAAATTAGTGAATTTCCATTGGGGCTCACTACAAGTTTCTATTGTTCTTCTCCTTCTTTAGTCTCTACTTTAGTTGTGAGTCTAGGACTAATGTTTAATTGTATGTTCTACCATTTGAGAAGCGAATGTTTCAAATTTCATTTTCTCTTTGTAAAGTGTTAGTCAAAGAAAACCCCAAGATATCATGACTTATCTCAGATTGGAACCAAAGAGGTTTATCTCAGCTGTGGATTCCCTTATTATGGACTAAATTCCTTCTCCCTTAGATATCATGCTTTAATTGGACACTATTACATAGTAAGCTTCCCACTTCGCTTTCGGCCCAATCTAGAGGTGTGCAGCTGCCTTCATGTTGTCCCATGTGCTTATAGGAGCCTGAATCAGTTCACCATTTTCTCTTTTCATGCCTCTTTACTAAGAAAGCTTGGAATTTCGTTCTGTTTTTTTTGCAACTGGCCTCTTCCTACAGGCCCCTCTGCTTCATCTATTTGGTCTAGTCTCACTGCTGGACAAGTTGCTTCCAAAAAGGTCTGTTTGGGTGCTATCATCCTCTCTTTTTGCCACACTATTGGGAGGTTGAGATGTGAGCTTATCTTCTCTAACCTAAGACACTGTCCCTCTCAAACTTGCAATCAAGCTATGGAGGAAATTGCCTTCGCTCTGAGACAGATAATGGTTAGAAAAGGTTCTCTTTATACTATGTACAAACTTACATGAGATAAAATACTTTGGTACTCTGCACATGATTTTGTAATAGAATGTAGGCAGAGAAGATAGGAAGCTCCCAGGTGACTGAGTGAGGGCGGGCCCAACCAACTGATGTTGGAGAGGTACCGCTAATAGTACCCTTTTTTCTTGGTGGGGGCTCTTTTTTTTTTTTTTTTTTTTTTTTTTTTTTTTGGTTGTGGTTTTTCTCCTCCTCTGTTTCCTGTAGTCCCTTCTTCTTAATATACTCTTGCAATTAAGCCAAAAAAAAAAAAAAATCAAAGAAAACCCACAAATTTCAAATTGTATATAGCATTTAAAAAAGGGAAAAAAATAGTATTGAATGTCCAAAATATGTTAAAATTCTAAAGAAAACTGCCAATTGCATAGACAGAGAAAAGGATACACACAAATAACATAGATGTTCTAAGAATATCCAATTTTATGCATTGCAAACTGCAACAACCCAGATACTGAAATTCAAGGAAAAAGAGAAAAAAAATCCCCAAAACAAAACATATATAAAGAAGGTTGTTTTACATAAGCTCTATGTTGACAAGTTTCCCAAGTCCTTGAGGAAGACGTCCAGAAAACTGGTTCGCTTCCAGTGTCCTGAAAATTCAAAATTCCATCAAAATTCACCAATAACATTCACTAAAACGAAAATTCCATAGGAACCCAAATGGTGAAATGGTGATATAAAGAAGAAAAGATTACAGAGTTCTGAGAGTGGAGATATTCCAAAGTTCCTCTGGGATAGGCCCTGTTAGGCGGTTTCCAAGAAGAGATCTACAACACCACCATTGTCTCAGTTAAGAAACTTGATTTATTAGGATAAGTCATACTAACACATGAAGGTTGAAAAAGCTTACATTTTTACAAGTTGCATGGAACCCCATGCCTCTGGTATTGTGCCGTTAAGGTAGTTATGATTTAAATTGCTGTCAAGATAAAAAGATGGACTACAGTACAGTCAGTGTGGAAGCCTAGCATTACATTGTGTTTGAGGCTCTTACATTTTCTGGAGGTAAGGAAGCTTGATCAACTCCGGTGGAAGTACCCCATGAAGATTCTGACCTTTGAGAATTCTGCCATCCGAAGACAAATCAGTATGACAGAAATAAAACATAAATGAGTAGTAAGAAAATTTAGTATGGGTGGTATCATAATTCACAGAAAAGTGGCCCACTGAGGGGGAGTATTAATAAAAATTATTTATGCTGGGTCTACTAACATCTCTAAGGCTTTGGGTATATACCCCTTTGTATGATTCACAGATAGTTCAAAATGGACAACGTATCGTATAGTATCGTATCCAATACTTCACTTTTTATGAGTAAAATCCGTGTCCCTTGCCGTGTCCATGGCATGTCCCTCCCATGTTCATGTTGCATCCGGGCATCATAGCCCCGTCCAGGTATATGGGGATAGGCCCCTCCAAGTAAATGGGGTTTTCCTCAAATTTAACATTAATACGAGGTTTTTCCGCCGTTGGATTGACCCTTTGATGAAAAAATATAATAATGAATACGCATAAGATTGTGTTAATCATGTTTTTCACCAAATAGTTAATCAAGGGCGGAACAAACTTGGATTGATGTAAAATTTGAGTACCCCGTATACCGGGAGGTGGGATGCGGCTTATTTTAAACTCAATTCAGATTTCAAAAGGTGGCCCCACTGTAGAGTTCCACTCTTTTGACTCTAGATTTCTCTACGTTCAAACCTTAGAACATCTGTATTCACAAAATCATACAAGGACTTAAGATTTTATTTTATTTTTTATTTTTAGTGGGAAAAAGGAATAAAGATCTGAAATAAGCATTTCTCCTCTTTAATGACAATAAACCATAACATGATACAATAATTCAGGGTTTTGCTTGGCCCATTTTATTTCAAGGTGGATTTTGGACTTGACATTTCTAATCCAATTAATAAATTGGTTTGGTTTAAGTTTGTCCATACTTGATAGCAGTCACCCAAACCAACTCAACTTGAATCATGGCAACACCCCAGTACCCCCATTTACTCCCAGCCAGTGGCCCAACTAACTCAACTTGACCCACCTTGAATCATGGCAATCTGGCAACTAAATCCAACCCGAACTCAACCTGTTAAGGGTTATATTTTGTACATGTAGTTGAAAGGGGGACATTCATGTAGATGGTTCGAATGTATCATAAAGTCAGCCACACTAATTAAGTTGCCCGTCACCGTAGTATTGTGAGGCATGGATGGGAATGAATATTTTTCGAATAATAGATATAAAATAATTATATGATAGTAGTTTGCTTACATGTTTACAACGTGACAAACAGTGTTGTTTTGGTAGGAGCAGTTGCAGGTGACAGCATTCTCAAATACTTCTGTGTGTGTTTTCTCTAAGTCAACCCAACCTGATTCTCCGCTGCATGGATCTGCACTGAAGTTCCAATTCTCTTTGCCCAGTGTCATTGCGATTTCTCTAAGAGCTTCCACTGATCACATCCACAAAAAATAAAGCACGTCAATGGAGAAAGCCATAATCATACTTGGGTTTGAAACACATGGCATTTTAGTGTAGGATTTAAAAGCTTGGGGTCTTTACAAAAAACTTAAGCTTAGACCTTAATTAAACAGATTCACGAGGAAACGTAAGAAAATAACAATAAAGTTGTTCGTACACAAGTTTTATGCAAAACTCCTTGGAATGGGAAGGATCCAGCAATCATTTCAAAGGGGTTTCAAAATTGGTGGGATTTGGTTAAGGGTCTTATTTTTTTAAACAAACAGTTGATCACAACCATTTCACCATATCATCAACTGTCGAAGTTATCATCAATGGGGCAGTTTTGTAATTAAGAAAAAGCGCACGCTCTGCCATTGGTTTTTTTATTTTTCTTCAAAAATTTGTTTTATCAACTTCTAAGCATAGTTTTGTTTTTTTATTTTTTATTTTTTTATTTTTTTTTATTTTTATGTTCAGAAAATACAAAACAAGAAGAAAAAATTAAAAAAAAAAAGAGAGAAAAATAGAAAAAACATCGTTTTCATATATGCCAAGTTTTAATTTCCTTTGATTTGATTAGTCCTTCTCTAAAATAAGGTGACTCGAGCAAGTCAAGAGTCAACTCAGAATGTTTTTCATGAACTTTAATCAAATGTGTGTGGGCATAAAGAGATTTACAAGTCAGGAAAAGAAAGAAAAATTTAAAATTCATACAGCAGGGATACTCACCACCAAGCAATCAACTTCAATTGAAATCAGTTGATGTTACGAAAACACTCTTCAAATTGTCTTAGATTTTGTTGTACGTTGTCTAAGCCTCATACAAACGTGGATACAATTTTTAGATAAACTAGTGTTAGCTATCAAAGTGACTAAAAGTGACAAACTTTAGGCCGTTAGCTTTCTATAAAAAGAAAAACCAACCATGATCACTTGATTTAGGAGACTGACTCAGAAGATCGACTAATGATACACATTGGGACTCACACTATGATCCACCACTGCTTCACCACGTCCAAAGACCCACACTCCACCCCTTTGGAACCAACACATGGTGCAGTTGTTATACCATCATCCTCCACCCATTTCCAATTTAAAGGCATTTGAAAAACAAAGGACAGAAAATGGAAATCAGTTGATTTGATCTTACCTTCCTCATGGGGAAGGAAAGCTGCTCCAGACCCAAACGCTGGAAAACAACAAAATGCAAGAAGAAACAGGAAAACAGCATTTCGTCCATGCATCACCATCTTTGCACAATTTCACTGGAAAGATGCAGTTAAATGTATAATGATCTGATCTTCCCTTCCTTCTTTCATGGCTTGTTCTGGTTCGAGATCTAGATTTTTCTTTTCTTGTGCTTTCTAAGAAGTGAATAGACAAAGGAAGGATACAAGAAATTTCTTCAGATTCGACGTTGATTATTTGCCTACAAGTCGTACCCTCACCGTGTCTATTGCTTCATTGTTTTTATGTGTAAATTCCATGGCCCTGCCTTGAGTCCTTGAGATCTTGACTAATGCCATATTTGGTCTGTCTTAGTGCTGAAATCTTATACCCTTGAAAAGACATGCCATGTGGCTGGGTCCTTTCACCACACTACTCGAAAAGACAAGAAGAGGACGAAAGACTTCGAGTCGTCGTCTGGGGCCGTTGACTGATTATTAGTTAATTTTTTCTGCTTATTCATATCAGTAAGTATGAAGATCCCCTGGATATGCATTACTTCGGTACATGTGGCATGCATGTATCTTAATCTGTCTGAGTCTTTGAGTCCCACCGGTAGGTGGGGAACAGCCCATAATTTGCACTAATAGAGATGATCTTGACCTTCAGATTGGCCTTTCAGACTGGCCAGTTGAAATGTGAGAAACAGTCCCTGGTTCGAATTCGACAAACAAACATCCATTCAATCAGATTTGGAAGCTGTGTCCTATTTATAGTGGGGCCAACTATTTGGACCGATTGGATCAATTCCATGTGCAGCTGAGAGGCAAGTCAAGTGTGTGTGTAATCTGAGCCATTCATCTGTCATTAGTCAGGTCTCTTGAGATGTGAGGGTTAAAGAAGCATTTTTACTGGCAACAAAGTTAGTTTATCATGCATTAGCAAATCTTTATAAATCCCAGCAAACGGGCAGAGGGTATATGAATTGGAACTCATCCCAATTTGTGATTTGAGGTCATAAAATCAATGGTTATGATAACTACAGTTTTTATTCAGATCTTTGATACCCATTATAACCCTCTCACCATCCATGCCTTTTTTATTGGCATGCATCCAAATGGGTCCATCGAAAACTTAGTGAGGCATGCTTGTAAAATGCCAACCAAAATTCTCTGTTGAACTCATTGTGGCTCAAAACTCTTTATTGACCACCTTAGTTGAACTTGAAATCTTAATTTTTAGATGATGATGGAGTTTAATAAAGGGTGTTTTCCCATTCCATTATGAGAAAAATATTTTCTACCTCATTTTCCATAAATTTATTAAGAGAATTACTTGCCTCTTCAAAAATATATGAAAATAGGGCAAGTTCTAATTAATTGGAGAAAATCTTCTACTCCCTTTTCCATACATCCAAAATGCTCGTTTTGGTTATTTTAAAGGCAATTTCCATCATTCCAGTGTTGAGAATATTTTTATTTTAAGAATGGTTATGTTGAAAATGATTCTATCATGAGAACAAGGCCATGTTGAACGTGTCTGGCAACACTCTTATTCTCTTAACAGCATTGGTCCCACTGATTACTTTCCTTACATAAATATCTCAATTTTTATATAAAAAAAAAATAAAGATCACATAAAAGAGAGGCAGAAGAAATAAAAGAGAGAAGATACAGGGTGAGCCCTTTCATTCTCTTGTAAGAAATGAATTCTATCTGTTCCCAAAATTTCTGTTCTGCGGGAATGATCTCCCAGAGATATATTTTCTATGAAAGATTGAGAACATGCAGTCAATTAACATGTTTTTCCATTAAAACCCAATTCCCTAAGAAGGAAAACATAATACATCAGTCGTTCAATTTCAACCCTAGCTATAACTTAGGAGGGCTTTTTCATCCTTTAACCTGTAAAATTACAGGGTCATCTTCAACCTCTTCATGAAACCAACAAATATAATATATCAGTCATTAAATTCCAAAGTTATGGTCACAGTTTCCACAGTAGACACTCGTCAAAAGATTTGATCTAATATAAATCCAGTCTCCGATTTTATTACAAAGCAAAAAGATCTAGTATTGAGTACAAACATCTAAACTGCTCAGACATTGCATTTGCATGCACAGATGTATGATACTTTAATTGCTAACCCTACTGTGGCATATGATAATAAGAATGGAATGGAGGATTAAGATCATGCAGTCAATGTGTATGTTGGGTATCACGTATCCACAATAGACCCAGCAAATATTAGATTTATAGTCCACATATCCTGCATGAGCGCCCACTTTATGGGTATTAAGAGCTTAATAACAAAAATACAATTGATAGCAACAGATTTTTCTAGGGTGAAGACTGTTTGCCTAAGATAGATAGTGAACTGTTTGCCTAAGATATATAGTGATAAAAATAATATGAACATCTACTCTCTGTTACTGAATGATTGAGAACTCCAATCGACTGAATAAAGATCTTGAGCAGATGTAGAAGAATCAGTCCAGGGGCGATCAACTGATGAAATCAGAGTCTGACTTGGGCTGGGGCTCTGAGTCTGGACCTGCTCATAGTGGTCAATGGCAGCTTTAAAATTCCAATTGCCACTAGAGAGACTTGGATCTGAAACCACCTCCTGAATGACTGCATGACCTTCAAGCATGCTCACCACAGCAGACATAGTAGGCCTAAGTGTGGGCGATGAATTGGTGCACAGGAGAGCCACGTTAATCATTCTCATTGCTTCGTCCTTGTTGAATTCTGGTCCCAGCTTCAGATCAACTAGCTCTAAGAGATTTCCTTTCGCTTGCAGAACATACGCCTGCAATATCCACAGAGATAAATCGGTAAAGAAGTTGATCATATTGGAGTTGAAATTTGATCACATGGTAAAAACACAAATAATAATAGCATTCAATACAATAGAAGCAAATAGTTGGAGATCAACTACCCAATCCACCAGATGAATGTGGTCCCCCTTTGGCCTGAAACTCGTGATGTTCTTCCCACTAACAATTTCCAAAGTTACAACTCCAAAGCTGTACACATCTGCTTTGTCAGTTAGGTAACCATGCATTGCATATTCTGGCGCCATGTATCCTCTGCATAAATAAGGATAAACTTGAGTTCTGTTGCTGTGTGATTCACAACACACTTCAGCTAACAACTGATAAAGGTACACATTCTCAAGGCTTGCACTTTATGTGATGGGTACTTTTTTTTTATTTATCATCATACATGTGTGTATATGTCTGTATCTTTTTGTTAGTGTCCATGCAGCCAATTGGCATCAAATGTAAGGAATAAAAAGAAACATTGCAACTGTCAATACATAGGTCAACCCAATGGGGCAAGATAACCCAATGGATCCTCATCCCATGGGTCAAAGGCAATCCGTGGTATTAATCCAATGGATCCCATCAAGATATATTTGATTGCTTTTGGTTATAACTTGTCGTTTTCACATAAGCTCGACATCTGAAGATTTTCAAGTTAGAATAATCACCTAGATTATCTGATCACAAATCTTCCAATGTCTCACAACTTATCGCTGTGTGGGTGGGAAGACCTGTTAATCAAGTAGCAAGTTGTGTTCACTACCTCAGCCTAAAACTCCTTACTAAGACAATCCTGCAGCAAACAACTGTAAGGACCCAAACCTAGATTTACCCAAAAATTATTTTTTGACAGTAACAACCTGATTATATGAAATTTTGTGTATTTATATGGAATAAATTAATGATAATTTGATACAAATTGGTATGCTCATGTGGATCCCGTTTTGTGCATTTAGAAAATTATTAAGTTAATTAGTGCATCTGAACATGTCATACATTGTATACATTTATAATTTGGAATTCCAAATCTGGATCTTTTTAATTGGAAAAGATCTTTAGGTACATTGATAAAACCACAACTAAACTAAGTGATTCAAGTAAATCTGCTTCAATGGGTCATAAATGATGTTAATACCCCAGGCCCAGTTATAGGGGCTAGATTATTTTCTGGTATTTTATATTTAATTTCCTTGATTTTCCTGGGATCATGGGATTATTAGGCTGGCCTTTGAATATATACATATCCTATTTTTGGGAGATGTTTTAAGGACCCTTTGTTACATATATGATGGGACCCATGGTTTGATGGAGAGGTTTCTTAATAGTAAGAGTGGGGCTTGCGCTGGTTGTATCGGAGACTCCTAGTAATATTAGGAATAGGAGTTAGCTTATGAGAAGGAAATATCGAAATTAGGAAGAGGACTTTGAGAAGGATTTCGACTCCTAGCCTTAATATACCCTTTGACCCCCAAGCCTCTCTCTCTCTCTCTCTCCACTTACTTTTCCATCAATCCAAACCATAGTCTAGCATTAGACTTGAAGGAACTAGAAGGAGAAGAAGGACCAGTCATTAGGGCTTTGTGTGGATGACTTCTCATTTTCCCCAAGTCAATAGAATGTCAGTGCATTATACCAGGTGAGTAGATTTTTGAAAACTATTTGTGTGCATCTTCTAGATGTTAATAAATATGCAATTCTGCATTGCTGTGGATGATGTTGTTTCCTATTGGTAAATCTGATATATATATATTTTTAGTAACCCAGGGAAGGGGCTGGGACGCTGCACAACCGACACGTGTGAGTTGATGGGAACTCACACATGAGAGGACACAACTCACACATGTGAGGTCACACATTCGAGAAGACGGACACAACTCACACATGTGAGGTGATGGAAACTCACACATTCGAGGAGACATAAACATAGCTCACACACGTAAGGTGAAGGAAACTCACACATGTAAATAGAATAAACACAACTCACACATGTGAGGTAATAAAAACTCGCATATACAAAGAGGGAGGAGGCCGGGTTCGAAACCAAGACCTCCCAATGAGAACTGCCACTCCTTACCAGTTGCATGTTAATTGGTAAATCTGATTTAGTGCTTGGGATTCAGTTTATTCAATAATAGCAGCAGTTGTTGACCTCACAGTTGCTTGTTTGATGGAATATCTTGGATTCAGACCTTAAAATCCATGTGGTTGGACCTTTCTAGGGAGATTAGGGGTATTAGATGAGGAATCGATTGATTTTCCCCGAATTACTGTAACGCCCCACCCCATGCCCATGCATGATATTGTCCGCTTTGGCCCTCGGGCCTCACGGTTTTGTTTCTGATGGGCCTCAACCCATCAAAAGGCCTCATGCAAGGTAAGGGTGTAAGCTCTACATATAACCCCATTCACTTTCCTCTCTTGTAATATCTTGATCCCACTCTAATCATGTTTAGTGTCTAATTAATCTTAATTAGATGCCTAATGTATATTTTGAATGTATTTGGGCTTGATTAGGTAGATTAGAATGGGGTTTGACCATTGACTAGCTAGCATTATGACTATTGGGTATTTTGGGTTTATTGGGTCCTGCGTGTGTGTTTTCTATTTTTACAAGGATTTTGGATGCATCTCATAGTTCATGAGTCATTTTTCAATTTCTATATTTTGACCCAACTCATTTGAGCTCATTTAGACCCATTTAGAAGCCAAAAGCCCTATATTATAAATATTCATTATATTTTTGGACTTCCCTTTAAATACTAGAACTTCATGGTATTAAAAGCTAGCTAAAAACCTAAACCTCATCTCTTTCATTTCATTCCATCTCCATTAGCAAGAGGCACCTAGGGTTCCATTTCCTAGCCATTCTTCATCATTTTCCTTGCTACCAAACACCAAATAGAGAGGTTTGAGAGTGTTTTCCTTCATCTTCCTCAAGCAAGAACCCATTTTCTACAAGTTTCATCATCTTCAAGCTTTCATTTGTTCTTCTTCTTCCATTCCACTCTATAGGTAAGCAAAACTTTTCTCAAATCACTCCTTATTGTTCAAATCAATGATTAAAGGTTTTTAGTAGTGAATACTTGTTGATTTTGTAGTTCTTTCTTCAATTTTCGCCATTGTAGGAGCTTGGTTGAGGTTCCATTTTGGGGGTTTTTGCTTAGAGCTTGGTTTTGAGTGGGTATAGCTTGGATTTCTATAAATTTGTGTTGCAAGCACCTAAGGCAAGTAAACATTTATAAAATGTGCATGTTTTTCTCTATTTATGATTCTTGTAATGGATCTCATGTTAGATTACCCAATTTCAGCTCATGTTGTCCATTGTTTTAATTGATTTAAATTAGTAAATGGTTGTAGTAATAACTTGTTATTTCTTTTGGGTTTTATTTTAATTGGGAATGTGTTTAATAGTTTGGAGTGGGTATTGGAGACTCCTTTTGTGCTTATGAAATGGGTTTGAAAGGTTGTGAGAAATTGGGGAAGGAGCCCACTCCAAAGATAGAGTCTCAACATAGAATTCATGGTTTATACCAAATTTCAAGTCATAAATTCGGTCAAGAATTTGGCCATTCGAATTTGGGCAGATTTTTCACCGAATTTACAAATTTTCAAAAGGCCATAACTTTTGATCCGTATGTCCAATTTTGGAGTTCTACATATCATTGGAAAGCTCTTGGAATGTAGAATTCATTGGTCCATACAACTTTATGTTCAGAGGTAGTTAGGGGAGATTTAAACCAACGAATTTAGCCCCATAACTCATGCTACCCACATTGTACTTAGGTGAACTAAGTGTGGTTATGTTGGAATCAACTTAATAGGATTTTTAAGTGGTTATGGACCTAGTTTTGGACCTTAGTATTGGATTCTTTAACTCTAATTTAAGCCCAATGGATTTCTAATGTTAGAGGATGTTGTTTGAGCACACATACACTTTCATGGAAACTCGTTTTTGGTCTTCTTTTACCCCGAACCAAAGGTGTTATCTTAAGGTATTTAGCATCCCAAATTATGTAACGCTGATAAGTGGTTAATTGTTTATAATCTAAGCCCTAATATTTGATTCATCTTGTGCTAGTATAGTTATTTTATTTGATTTTACATAGGTTTTGTTAATTTTTATGCTAAGGTCAAAAGGAGCAAAAAGAGAGTAACTAAAGAAGACATGATTGGCGTGAATCCCAAAGAAGGACCATGGTGGGTCCCATCCAAGCTATTCCAGATTTCAAGATTAATTTCTAATTCTTTGGGAACTTACAATTCAAAGAAGAAAAGCAAAAGAAAGAAAGAAGAAAAAGGAAGAAATCCAATCTAGGGTTACACGCCCAAGAGGGGTCCACATCTATTGCAAATAGAAGAATTTCAGAAATTAGAAGTCCTATTCAAGTTGAAGTGGAGCCCAAGATTGGAGAAAAACAAGGAGAAAAAGAAGGAAAGTTTGGAGTAAGTCTTGTTCAAGTCAAGATAGAAGTCCTAAAAGAGGGGTCCCACACTCATTGTGCAAGCATTATATGGGCCCACTTTTATTATAAAAGCTTCAGATTTAGTTATTGCAATTAATTCTTAGATTTGTGGGTCCATGTGAAGAATTTTCTAGAAGATACAAGTGGGACTAGATTTAGAAAGTCTTGCTAATCAAGAAAGAAGACTCCTATTTCATTCTAATTAGGAAGCCCAATTGAAAAGCAAGATGGAGACCTAAATCTACAAGGGAACTATTACTAAAGGGGCTGTTGCAAAAGTATAAAAAGACATCCAATGAACAGCCACGTCCATCCACAATAGAGCCACCATTCAGCCACCAAAAGAGCATAAAAATCAGTTATTATCATCCCATAAACCCTATTTTCCATACAGCCACCTTTGGAGCATTCTTTGGAGCATTTTGAAGGGCTTTTGGAGCGAAGAAAAAGGGGAAAAAGCTGCTGGACATCTTCTTCTTCTTCAATCTTCTAGTTTTCTTCTAATGACTCTACTTTCTAGTTTATTTTTCATTAAAGACATGAGTAGCTAAACTTTTTAGGGCTAGGGTGTAATTGAAACCCTAGCCTAGTTCTATGTAGTCTCTTTTGGCGTCTTTTAATTCAGATTTCAGTTTTGTTGGTTGAGATTCTAAACCATGTTATTAATAGATGAGTTGTGTATATGCCATGCCAACCATGTGATGTTCAATTAATCTTAAGAGTAGCTAACTTAATTTTGATTGATCTTGATGTTATGCATCTAGGGTTTAGAACCATGAATAATCTAAGTATATGCCATGCTTAGACTCATGCATTTATCTTTCCCATTGTTTTATGCATTATGTTTGTTTTGACTAGGACATATGCCATGCTTAGTTTTTGCATCATGATGAACAATTCATGTAGTATGCCACTCATGAATTAGGTTTAGGGGAATAATAATTTAGACGCATATGCCATGGTTTAGGTTGATAGATGTCACTAATAAAATCTGATTTTTGATTAAAAGATAATAAGGGACATACATAGGATTGGTTAGGAGAGTAGATGAAACCCTAGTTCATTCATTATTACTGTTTTTCAATTCTCATACTAGTTTTGTGTTTTAAGTTACTTTCTAATTATCTTTTGATAGTTTAATTTACTGTTTTTAATAGTTTAATTCAGTTTTTTTTTTCATTCAATTATTCCATTTAATATTCTGATTTTTAGTTAATTTTGACATTGTTTTATCACAAGTCTTCGTGGGATCGACCTCGTACTTACAATTCACTACACTACATAGTGATCTTGTGCGCTTGCGAGTTTTAAGTTGTGTGCATATTAAGTAGCTTATTTCTAAGTTGCTTGGTGCATACCAAACGCCAATGGTTCTTTTGTAGCCCAATGATGTCGGAAATCTTAAGCCTACACATTGTTGGACGGTGAAGCCCACGAGTATTTCAAAACCTTAGGATTGGCTTGTCATGCATCCTTGATTCCATATATAATCCTTATGCATGCATTTCATTTCCGTTTCTAGTACTTTTGCATGATATGTACATGCTATCTCGTGTCTCTTTGCTTAGCTCATGTGCCCTTATTGTTTTACGTCATATGTTTCCTTATTCATTATGTATCTATATATGTTCATATGATATGTCATGTTACGCACTTATGATTATCATCATGTAATTGTCCATGTTTACATTTGTATATGTTTATGCTCACGCTATGTCACACTATGATATTTGATGTACACTCTATCCCTTGAGTCGGCACCACTTAGATTCGACCTTAGCCTAGTTGGATCCGGCTGGGTGTGGGTTTCGTTAATTTTTATGGACCTCTGCAGATGGTATTTCTATGGGGGGTTGACCGGTACCTCAGGTCCACGATGGAGTATCCGAGCCCTATGCCTCCTAGTGGTACCTCATGTTTATGTTATGTTATGCCATGCTCTCATGTGACTATGTTTACATGCTTATGTGGGAGAATATAGCTCATGTGGTTTTGCCATCTAGTTATGATATGTATGTCCATACACTTGTCATCTTTGATTCCTTACGTATCATGCTTACTCACGCATCATGTATGCCTAGATTTCCTTATTTGACCTCATATGATTTATCTTGTCAATCTTACTCATTTGATATGCATGTTATATTTTATTCTTGTTTACCTTGCTTAGCGTAGTCTAACGGTGCTACACTTGGCGTTACAGGGGAGGATCACGTCAACGCCATTGCCCAAGAGATCTCAGAGGTTGGGGAGGAGACTCCTCAACAGCTAGCAGAGTGGGCCCCAGAGGATGTCTTTTAGACATCTATGCGTTGAGCGTTCATGCGTCACCATTTCCCTTGACCATGGCATGGATTGCCATAGACTTAGACTTGATTTAGACTTTTATTTGAGATTATAAACCTAATTAATAAACCTAATTAATACTTGCTTTCGCTATACTTTAGTATTTCTTTCTTACTTCCTAACTTTGAAACTTAAACTTTTAATTATGCTTGTGGACTAAATTATGCTCTATTACCATGATTACATATTTGATGGATGTTATATGTATGGACAAGTTATGATTGAACTATACAGGTTAAGGAAATTTTTATCTCACACATGATATCTTGTGGGAAAACCCGTTTGGGGAATTCATGTTGGTTTGAATTTCCACGCGAGCGTACATCATGCTTCGAGATGAGCTTGATCACGGGCTCGGGGTGTGACATCTCTATAGTCGATGTGGGACTCCGGGGCGTCACATTCCACCCCCCTTAGGGCTGCACGTCCCTGTGCAGTAGCCTGCCAGCCCTCTTGGCCCGCTCACATGGAGACCCGCCCACTTGCATCAGACCACGGCAGGGGACCCACCCTCGAATTAGTCGAGAGTCGGCTTTGATACCATTTGTAATGCCCCACCCCATACCCATGCATGATATTGTCCGCTTTGGCCTGTTGGCCTCACGGTTTTGCTTCTGATGGGCCTCAACCCATCAAAAGGCCTCATCCAAGGTAAGGGTGTAAGCTCTACATATAACCCCATTCACTTTCCTTTCTATAGTCGATGTGGGACTCCGGGGCGTCACAATTACAGAACTGCTACAGTGATTTCTGCAACCTATCGGAATATAATTTGGTCTAGGAAGCTTGAAATCTTTACCTCTAGCACTAGAATTCCTTCCAATTCACTCCTCATTGCAGGTAAGGATAGTTGGATGCTATTACTACACAAATTGGCCAACAATCTGAGAAGAATCCAATTCAAAATCCAGCTTCATGGTTTCAGGTTGTCAATGTGCAAGATTTCAAATTTGCTTGTAGGGCCCACATGTCCCACTTGATTAATCATTTGATCTGATCATCTCAATCCCAAGACATGGGCGACCCTAGGGGTACATGACCCATGTGAGTTGGGCACAGTTGGGCCAACCATCTAACTAATCCAAAACCCAGCCACGTGAGACCCTTTTCTGTAACTGTCGACTTTCGTACCTCATTTAATAACTTGCCTTTTTTTTCAACCTCCTAACGGAGGGTTCCCCACCCTTTGGGTTGGACTAATCCCTCCGGGCTCGGAGAGAAGCCGGGTAAAACCCCTCAGGTCCCTAGTGGTAGCACTAGTGGACTCAACCTTTTGTTCCTGAAAAGAAGGGAGCCAGGGATCGATACTAGGACTTCTAGCTCTAGAAGAGAGAGGAACCGTGGTCCCGACCACTCGGCCGACCCCTTGGGGTTAATAATAACTTGCCTTTCTTGTTTAATAATTACCTACAAGTCTCTTGTTTTATCTCCTCGAGTCTACAAGTGCTTTGAATTACAACTTAATCGCCGATGCTCATAATAATTAGGACTGGACCTCTTTATGGACTATCTACTAAAGTTTTAGAGTTCTGAGAATTTCGAACAAGGGCATGATATCTTTTGTAATTGCCTCTAAGGGACGCTGCATTATTTTCATGATATACTAGATTTTACAGAATTGATTATAAATAAGCATAAATTCTGATTAACAAACTTGGGGCAGGACCTGAACCAATTCTGGTTGAGGATTCTGTTTAATTAATCACTTCAAACCTGTGTGGAGTGTTTTCTTAATACCGAGGTCACCCCTGACTTAGGTAAAAGTACCAATCAGGGACTGCCTCAATCTAATTTATCCAACTCGGTAATTATGCCAGCTGGCACCAGGTGGAGTTGGTCTCCGTAAGAGTATCGACCACGCTCATCTGGGCTCGGCCTCGTCCATCTCGGCAGCAGTGCCTGACTTCAGGCCCGCCCGGCCTCAGTGCTTCCTCCAGCACGGTCCATTCGACCGAGGTGAACGCTAAACGTCTAATCCCCATTATGTGATGAGACGGCTACATTGCAAAACGTACTGGCAGATAGGGTGGCCGCCGGCTTCAGCTGATCACATCCGCATTTATGTGTGGGATTGAGAAGAGATCCGATGGGACAGTACGCTCACCTACCCCCACTGAGGATCCTAGGTATGGGCTGATGGGACTGCTCTCACCTACCTCCACTCAGGAACCTTCCACTCTCGTTTATATCTATGCATGGTAAGATCCATGAACAGGTACGCATTAAGCATTATCCTACACTCTGCTTCTTCTCCATTCACTCTTCCTTTGTTCAGTGACAGCACTAACGCAGGCATCGGAGTGCCTTTGGCCTCCCTCTAATCCTTTGGCTGCCTCATCTCTTGGTGTTAGTAAGAGTGTCCCCATGGCTCCTCCCACCAAAGAATTAATCCAGGCTGATTCTCTCATTGTTGACTTAACACCCTTCAAAGTGAAAACTAATAGGAAATCTAAAATACGTGGACCTACTTCCTCTGGTCCAAAACCCAGAAGCTCAGCTGGCCCTCCCTCCCACCTAGTTATCAATGATTAAAGTCCTCTATTGGAACTGCTAGGGAATCTGCAACTCCCCCACAAAAAATTTGTTTAGCAGCCAAGGGCTCTGACCTTTGTTTCTCCTCCCTTTCAGGTCTCAGGCATTCAATCCATTCAGCTAAACAGCACCATCAAAAGCTTCATTATCATCTAAACTAAGTCCGTAATTTTTAGACACTTACAAAACCCATCTAATTCTGCTAGTATTTGTTGACTGTATTTGTATATATTATACAAATTCTGTGTTAAGCCTTATTCCTAGTAGAGATTTCACTTACATATAGTTTGTTGATGTTATTATATAATTATCATGACTTGATTCAGATATTGTATATAATGATTAAAGTTTTATCTCTAATACGTTATGACTGTTGCTGGCCAGAAGAAGATTATAAACTTGGATGGTACCTAGTATTATGATGGTATACTATGCTGGCACTTGAAGCATGATGTGAGATAGTTTACAATTATAAAATGTCACAATGTTATTCCTTGCATATCATGGGTTGTATGATGGTTCTAAAATGTAGTGAGGTTATATGGAATTGCTCTTACACAGATTGGGTACCAACTAAGAAATGGGAATGTGGCATGTAACAAAACCGGAATCCATGTAAGGGCTGATTTCAAGACCACCTCGTCACATTAATTCTGTCAACATGGTAAACTAATTAATTGGACCGACCCATGGGACACACTAGATCACCAGCATGGTGCGGTGTTGACGTCCTCACACTAGGGCCAATATTTTGTTAAAACTGGTTATCAGGCCAGGTTCTTTTATTGACCAACAGGTCAGCTTTCTTTATATGTGATTACCTGGCTACTAGGATCAGCGATTTTACTTGACTAGTGAGTCAGAGGTTCACCGACTATAGGTCAGCCATTCGACTGACTATAGCACATCTCGTTATGCGGGCCAGTGCATCCATGAGATCCAAGAGATGCGCCACATCATTCAGGTGGTTAGGTGATTGTCCTAAGGATAGATCTAGAGACCCTATAGTCTTTTAATATCATGCTGTTGAAATGCATTAACATTATTTCAATGTTGTGCACACATGTAGATTTGAATTTCTATTCACTTAGTGTTACTGATTTGTGTGTTTTCGCATCAATCCCAGGTAACCAGAACGCAGAAATACAGGAGGATACTGATAATGAAGAAACAAGACCCGATGTATGTGATTGAGAAGAGGCAGGACTCATAGATCAAGATAGAGACTTAGTTTAGATGATTTAGTTTAATTCATTTTAGACATCAAGTACTATTTCTTGGAGATTGTATATTTTAAGTCTTATTCTGAATTATTCTTTAACATTGAGATTTTGATTTATTATTTAAATTAATGATGGAATTAATTAGGTAAATGCCTTGTTGTTTGTGCTTACGGTGATTTGATTGATGATGATGTTATGTTACTATTTAGAAACGACATGGAATCCAACAGGGCCTCGCGTTCTGGGTTGTTGCACTGAGCTCTAAGGATCGCCACTTTGTGATCAATTTACAAGAACATAAAACTTCTAAAGAGATGTGGGAATATCTTACTAGGGTTTAGAACAAGTGCATGAAACACTATCTAGTAAAGTCAAAGCCTATAAACCTACATGACTCGTGGCTCAACTTAGATGGATGACCCATCTAACATCAGCCTATGACCCGTCATTGATAATGGATGTAATAAATTGGATGGATGGATCGAGCTAAATCCCTTTTCTTAACAGAATGTCCTGCTTTTGATAGGTGAATCAATACATATCATTGTTGATGATGATGGTCAGGGTCCACCTTGATCAACATTGCAAACAAAAAGCATAAGAACTAAGCAACCAATGAGTCCTTAATTAATTGAGTAATGTTAGTGCATGAATTTCAAATATTATTTGTTGCGAGAGCGTATTTAATATAGCATTAAGTATTTATCTCTTGTTACATGGCCATTGTCTGCAGATGCGTTGTAAATAAAAGCCACCTTCTCCATTGTACAACTTGTCCATAGATACCCAAAAACATTCTATAGTCATTAGAGTACTACCTACCCTAAAATCAGCAGTGTGTCAATCCAAGCCCAGGCCCAGTCTTCATATATTACCCATTTTGGGCCCAGTCTTCAAAGCCACCTGTATATTCTTCATTTGTAAAACAGTTTTAGGCTGTAGATAAGATATACTTGCTGTAGATAAGATATACTGGCATGTAATCAAGGCATTAAGCCTCTTTATAATGGAAGAATAGTCGACCCTAATGGGGACTATGTTTTAGACATTCAAATCAACATTACTGTATTCGATATTCCATCTCTCTAAATGTCATGGTATCAGAGCAGGGTCGATCATCTATGATCTTCTCCTAAATCATCTTCCAAACATTGGAAGCCAGTCTATGATCATCTGGGATCATTCTCTTCAGCCGGATCATCTCTGATCCTCCCTGATCATCTCAGATCAGACGTGGCCCACTGGTGATCATCATATCAGAAACTGACGGAATCAGTCACCAAGCTCGCCTCTTATTCCTCTTATTTATCACTATTTTTCCAGCAATTTTGTCTCATCAGAGGTAGGCCATCTAGCTTATTTTGTGATATTTCAGTTTTCTCAAGAAGTTTTCATCACAGCCGTCAAAGATTGTGGATTTTGATCCGTTTCTTGTGGAACTTCTTCCAATAGTTGCGAAAAATCTGTGTTTTCATCCCCAAACTCTAATAAGATCTTTGATCATTCACTGGGGCTCACGTGGACATCTTTCCACTAACGTCCGAGGACGTGTTTCTGTTTTCTGCTTCCTGTTGCTGTTTTTCATCTACTATTTGCTGATGCCTGTTGCTGTGCTGCTGTGTTTCTCCTATTTGCTGTGTTGCTGTCACAGCTAGGATTTGCAATCTTCTATGTGATCTGAGAGGAATCAATCTCTCCCGGAGTAATCATCCACTGCTGATTCTAGAACAGTGGCCCACTTGTGATCATCCAGACACAACTGGAAACCTCAGTAGTCTTGGTCGCCCACTGCAGGAGGGATTTTTGGTACTTTTTTACAAATTTTGGCCAATTAGAGGTAGGCCGTTTGCTCAATCTCGTCATTTTTCCATTTCTGGCAATAGTTTTCATTTACACCGTCCAAAAGTTTGGATCCTTGGCATCTGCACACCAGATTTCACCTCAAGGAAGACAATTAAGACTGGCAATCAGATCTTACTTGATCTGCATTCCAATCTCTCTGTGGGCCCCACGTGCTCATCCAGACACAAACTAGGAGGTCGCTTGGCTTGTTTTTGGTCCTCTTTGGTCTCTGTGAAAATCTGATTCATATCCTCTACACTTGATCTGTACTGTTACATCTACTAGTTTTTCTTCTGCTCATTACACTGCTGCTGCTATTGATTTATTGATTTGTTCCACTACTAAACTGCTTGCTGCTGCTGCTTTGTGTGCTTCTTACTAGTCTTTCATAATGGAAAAACATGAGATAGCCTTGGTTCGATTTGATGGAACAAATTATACCTCATGGGCCTTCCTGACATTCAGAGACATATGCCAAAACGAGAGAGAGAGAGTCTGTGAATTACTTTCATTCGATGATGATTAGTCATCTTGGATTTCTTCTCTTTAAATAGAATTTACAATGCCTAAGATTAGGCTACAAATCAAGGAATTAAAGCTAATCAGATCAATTAGATCTCTAAAAAGGGAAAGACAACTTGGTATACACGGTTTTGCCTTGCTGTACAAATTATGACTAAGTCTCCTATTTATAAGTGGGCTGGGCTTTATTATCATACAAGTGGGCTGGGCCCTGGGCCTATTATGATACAATATTACACTTTAACACCCCCCCTCAAATTGATGCGGGGAATCAACCAGCAACAATTTGCGAACCAGGAATTCATGCCGCGGCCGTGGAAGGCCCTTGGTGAAAATATCAGCAAGCTGGAACTCAGTGGAAATATGGGGAAGAGTAATGACTTTGCGATCATACTCGTCCCGAATGAAGTGACAGTCCACTTCAATATGCTTTGTCCGCTCATGAAACACAGGATTTTCAGTAATTCGAATGGCACTTGTGTTGTCGGCATGAAGAGGAGTCGGTTTAGTCTGTGAGAATCCAAGCTCTGAGAGCAACCCTCGTAGCCATAGGATCTCAGAACAAGCAGAAGACATGGCTAGGTATTCGGATTCCGTAGAAGATTTGGAGACTTTATCTTGCTTTTTACATTTCCAGGATATCAAGGCGTCGCCCAAGTAACACACACCATCCTGTGGTAGAGCGACGGGTGTCTGGACAGCCGGCCCAATCCGCATCAGAATAAGTAGTGAGTGTAAGTGGTGTGCCAACTGGAAAAAATAAGCCGCGGGTGGAGGTACCAATGATATAGCGAATAATGCGTTTGACTGCCGCCAAATGATGATGCCATGGGGCGGTCATAAACTGACTAACCAGATTAACGGCATAAGAGAGATCTGGTCGAGTAATGGTTAGGTAGACAAGGCTACCAACCAAACGACGATAGAAAGTAGGATCAGGAAGGAGATCGCCGTCTTGTTGACGAAGCTTGACATTTACTTCCAATGGTGTGTCCACTGGGCGAGAATCACCGAGATCGGCGAGATCCACTAGGTCAGTACCATATTTGTGCTGATGAAGAAACAAGCCTTTCTTGGATTGATGAACTTCTAAGCCCAAGAAATAATTCAAAGGTCCCAAATCCTTCATATGAAACTTATCTTGCAGAGAGGCCTATATCTGTTGAATCATATCACTGTGAGGGCCAGTAATAATGATATCATCGACATACACAAGAAGAATTGTGGATCCTCTGGATGAATGAAGTGTGAACGTCGAAGGATCATATGGGCTCTGTATGAAAGAAAGCTGAAGGAGAGTGGTCCGGAACTTGTCGAACCAGGCTCGGGGTGCCTGTTTGAGGCCATATAAAGAGCGTCGTAACCGAGCAACATCGGTCTTGGAAGAAGAAGGAATTCCATGAGGGAGACGCATGTAGACTTCCTCTTTAAGATCCCCATGAAGAAAAGCATTCTTCACATCCATCTGATATAGGGGCCAGGATTGAGAGGCAGCTATGGCAAGAACTGTACGCACAGTTGTCATTTTGGCCACTGGAGCAAAAGTCTCCTCATAGTCGATACCGTACTCCTGCCTGTTTCCAAGTGCAACGAGACGAGCTTTGTAGCAATCCAAGGATCCATCAGACTTTAATTTCACCGAGTATACCCACTTGCATCCAATTGGTTTGACAGATGAAGGACAGGTAACAATGTCCCATGTATGATTTTCTTGAAGAGCACTTAGTTCTTCCTGCATAGCCTGTATCCAACAATCATGTTGCACTGCCTGAGAGTACGAGTTAGGGATAGAAAGAGAAGACAGAGTGGTTAATAAGGAGGCATGAGTAAAACCATAGCGATCAGGGGGCTTTGTGTGGCGAATGGAGCGGCGAAGAGGAAGAGGAGCCGGAGGTGGATTAGGTGTAGGATCAGGAACAGGAGGCGCCAGAGGTGGATCAAGAGCAGGATCAGGAGCAGTCAGGGTAGGCGTAGCGAGAGACCCAGAGCCAGGATCACCTGTAACATTCCGTCGTTTATACACAAAATCCGGCTTAAAACGAGTAACAGGTGGAGGCTTTGTATCTGAAAATGATGGTAAAAAAGAGAACGAGATAGATTCATTTGAATCACCATGCCTTGGAAAAAAATATTGATTCTCAAAAAACACGACATTGCGAGACACTCGAATTCTTTTGGCATTAGAATAATAACATAGATAGCCTTTTTGATTAAGAGCATAACCGAGAAAGGCACAGAGGGAGGATTGAGCTGTTAGCTTAGTGCGCTCAGTGGGAGGAAGTAGAACAAAACAAACACACCCAAAAGGACGAAGATGATTATAGAGTGGATTCTTTTGAAAAAGTCGAAAAAACGGTGTCTGGTTGTCTAATCTAGACGAAGGTAGGCGGTTTATGACATGCACAGCGGTGGAGAGGGCTTCGGGCCAAAACCTAGTTGGAACTGAAGATGCTAGCAAAAGTGAACGAGCAATATCCAAGAGATGTCGGTTTTTCCGCTCAGACACACCATTTTGTTGGGGGGTGTAAGGACAAGATCGTTGAGAGATGATGCCTTTGGATTGTAAAAATGCTTGAAATTCCTTAGAAACATACTCCCCCCCTGAATCAGACCTAAGAATTTTAATGGTAGTGGAAAATTGATTCTCAACATAAGACAAGAAAACTTTAAAAACCGAGAAAACATCAGACTTAGCATGCAAAAAATAAATCCAAGTAAAACGACTATAATCATCAATGAATGTCACAAAGTATTTATAATGAGAATGAGAGATAACAGGTGCAATGCCCCACACATCACTATGAACAATATCAAAACATTTCATTGCTAAAGAATCATGAAGGGGAAAAGGAAGGGTTTTCCCTTTCCCCATTTTGCAGCTATCACAACTAAAAGAAACATCCTTAAAAGAAACTTTATTATCATTAATTAAACCAGAGTTTAATAAAAACATCAAACTTTTGGAATTAGGATGTCCTAAACGATTATGCCCACAACTGACATTTATTATTAGGGGTGTAACGGTTCGGTTAACCGGTTAATTTGGGAAAACCGTTAACCGAACCGTAACCGCGGTTTTCTGCCTTTGAAAACCGTAACCGTAACCGTATATACAAAAACCGTGAAAACCGTAACCGCGGTTAACCGTATTAAACGGTTCGGTTACGGTTAATAACCGTGGAAACATAAGGGGATAAATGTTAATGATTGAAGGTAAAATGACACATAAGGAGCAATTGGATAAAAATCCCATTGATTAGAAATCTTTATTATACGGTTAACCGTACGTTTACGGTTTCTTTTTTTTTCTTTCATTTGTAAACTGTACGGTTAACCGCATACGGTTAACCGAACCGTATCATACGGTTCGGTTCGGTTAATAACCGTGAATTATTATAGAAAACCGTAACCGAACCATGCGGTTTTTGGATTTCATTAACCGTAACCGTAACCGAACCGTGAAATACGGTTATTAACCGCGGTTCGGTTCGGTTCGGTTCGGTTAGACGGTTTTCCGGTTTTTTTTTACACCCCTATTTATTATGACTAAAATGGGAAAACAAAGCAGACTCCGAAGGGAGCTTTTCATTTGACGAAATCTGGAGGGGAAACAGTCGGCCCAGCTTAGGGCCCTTCGCTAGCACCTTCCCCGATGCTTGATCCTGCACAACACAACCAGAGCGAGAAAACAAGATGGAGCAATTACTATCAACAAGTTGACCAACGGATAACAAATTTGTGGTTAAGCGAGGGGAAAGAAAAACATTATGCAAGGGTAAGGAATGAGGAACCTTTCCAACAGCAGAAATGGGAATACTGCCACCATCAGCAGTATTGATGCAGAGGTCTCCATCATACTCCCTAATATGAGTCATATTGGCAGGAGAGTGTGTCATGTGATTGGAGGCCCCTGAATCAATATACCAGGTGGATGCTGAAGATTTTGGATTACCTGATAGACCAAGGGCAGAGAAAGCATTTATGATCATTTGCTGGACCATTTCAGGAGTGAGGGTAGAAGAAGAAGAGGCAGCAGGTGGTGCAGGCATGACTGGTGAAGAAGCATCAGGAAGATGTGCAGAGTAGGCGCTCTGTTGCTGTGGTGGTGCAGGCATGACTGGTGAAGAAGTGTCAGGAATATGTGCAGAGTAGGCTCTCTGTTGCGGTGCCCGATTCGCCCGATTCTGAGGTCGCGTTCGGCATTCCGGAAGAACATGACCTTTGGTTTTGCAGTAGGAACAAAACTTCTGGTCACACTGAGTGGAAACATGTCCGAATTTGTGGCAGCAAAAACATTTGACCCTGCTCATGTCCCTGGTTTGAGCTTTACTCCTGGCAACATAAGCAACATCGACAGGAGCAGCCTGAGGAGTATTTTGTGTAAGTGCCGTCTGAGTCACCAAGCGCTGTTCCTCTCTAAGGAGTTCGCCCAAACATGATTCAAGTGAAGGGGATGGAACCCTGCTCATTAAGTTGGACCGGACATTTTCAAATTGTGGCCGTAACTTCATCAGAAATTGATCCCGTTGACTCGTCTGATGGATCTCTTGAATAGAGGCTAAGGAGACAGCAGGAAGGTCAGCATAAATAAGCTCAGCGTAATCAGTCCACAGACTGGTAAACTGAGAGTAGTAATCCTGTATCGACAAGGTCCCTTGAACAAACTGCGAGATTTCATGTTCTAAATGAAACCTGCGAGCAGAATTTTCTTGCAAATATATCTTTTTTAAATAAAGCCACATTTCTTTGGCAGTCTTGTAGGGTCGAAGGTTCAGGATAAACTGTGCATCGACGGACCCCAATATCCAGGTCATGATCTGCCAATCCTTAACCTCCCATTTAGGTAGGAGCTTTTCATCATTAGGTTTGGGATCAGAATCATCAATATGGCCCCAGAGTTCTTTACCCTTAAGGTAAATTTGAAATTGAAAAGCCCAAGTGGTATAGTTTTTACCATTAAATTTGATCAACTTGATATCACTTGTCTCCATAATAGCAATGCAGAAATATGCGTAGTAAAAACAGCAACAAGCAGCAATCCGACTACCAGCACAATAAACTTGCAACTCGAAAATACACTAACAGCCACAATAAAGAGTAGAATTCTACCAGACAGCACGAATCAGGAACAAGCAGCACTAATCAGAAGTACTAATAAAAACAATCAGTACCAATCAGATAGGCTAACTGTAGCAATTCCACAGAGATAGGCAGATGGAGAGACTGAGAAGGCATCCAGATGAACAGTACAGAAAAAATGCAGAAATCCCCAAAAAAAGAGTGCCAGACGAACTGGCTGTGGGATGTGTGATCTGTGTGTGGGACCCACAGATTGGCCGAATCACAGATCAAGACTGAGTGTCTTGAAGAAGATCAATTGGACTTCCTCCAGTCCAAGTTTGATGAGCAACAGTTACAGATCCACAAATCTGGACGGTATGGATGAAAACTATCTGATACTTAGAGCTTAAAATCGACAGAGAAGAAGAAGCTTGAAACCAACCTTAAATGGTGAAGAAAAAATCCAGAAAAATCCTTAAAATGATCCTTGAGGTCTGTCGATCATGACTGAGTGCAGCGCTGGTGGACCAATGTTTGATCAGTGGTAGGCCACTGTTGATCAGTGGTCAATCAGTCAGCAAGGAAGAAGAAGGGTCTCGCCAGAAGAGATTTGATCAATAAGGAGACTGATCAAAGATGATACTTCAATGAAAGGATTGATAATAACCAAGCTCTGATACCATGACATTCAGAGACTGAGACATATGCCAAAACGAGAGAGAGAGAGTCTGTGAATTACTTTCATTCGATGATCAGTCATCTTGGATTTCTTCTCTTTAAATAGAATTTACAATGCCTAAGATTAGGCTACAAATCAAGGAATTAAAGCTAATCAGATCAATTAGATCTCTAAAAAGGGAAAGACAACTTGGTATACACGGTTTTGCCTTGCTGTACAAATTATGACGAAGTCTCCTATTTATAAGTGGGCTGGGCTTTATTATCATACAAGTGGGCTGGGCCCTGGGCCTATTATGATACAATATTACACTTTAACACTTCCAATTTCAAATTTACTTGGAAGGAGAAGAGCTATGGACACACATTGATGGATCTGAACCTCAACCTGAGGGAGATGATAAGAAGATTTTAGCTTGGAAGACAAAGGATGCTAAAATCAAGACCTGGTTGCTGGGTTCTGTTGAGTCACATTTTATTTTCAACCTCAAACCCTACAAAACTGCCCGTGAAATGTGGGACTATCTTTCAGAAAAATTTATCAACAAGGCAATGCTGCTCGCCAGTTTCAATTGGAACTTGAAATCTCTCAATTCACTCAAGGCACCCAGTTTATTTAGGAGTACTACAATGGCTTCCGCAGACTGTGGTCCGAATATGATGAGATTAAGTTTGCCATGGTATCTGCAGTACTTCTACCGGAATTACTTCCATTACAGCAGAGTAGTCATTGGGATCAGCTTCTCATGAAACTTCGTCTGGAGTTTGAGACAATTAGATCGAACTTGATGAGCAGGGTTCCTCTTCTCAACTTGGATGCCTGTCTTCAGGAACTTCTGCGGGAAGAACAGCGTCTAGCTACTAAAACTACTCTGGAACAACAGAGATCTGCTGAGGCTCCATTTGCCTATATCGCCACAACTAGACAACCTCCTCGAGACATCAATAAAGTTCAGTGTCATAACTGCAAAAAATATGGTCACTATGCAAATCAATGCAAGGCAAAAATTTGCAGATATTGTAAGGCCACTGGTCATGTTATTGAAGAATGTCGGAACAAGGCTCGCAATTCTGCTTCCCGCAATTATGTGCAGTCAAGCCCTGGTACTTCCACAGGGTCGTCAGCTCCTACTGCTTACACCGTGACCACTCCACCATATGCATCATTAGACTTCAGTGGTTCCCTACAGTATGATTCATCCTCACAGCCTGGTTCTTCATCCCAATCTGCGTCTCCAGCTCCTCTCACCCCTGAGATGGTTAACCAAATGATCATCAATGCCTTAGCATCCATGAACATCGCAGGTACTGATTTCTCTCTTTCCAATACATGGTACTTAGATTCTGGTGCAAGTAACCATATGACCTCTTCACCCATAACATTACAGAATGTCGTCCCTTACACTGGTCATCTCACTGTTCAAGCTGCCAACGGAGATCATCTCCTATCACCTCTGTTGGTGATACCCCTGGCCCCTTACCTTTAACCAATGTTTTCGTTTCTCCTCATCTTGCTACCAATTTGGTTTCTGTAGGTCAACTTGTTGAAAATAATTACAATGTCTCCTTTTCTTCTTCTGGATGTGTTGTGTAGGACCAGGAGTCGGGGGAAGTGATCGCGAGGGGGCCTAAGCATGGCCGACTTTTTCCCTTACCAATGTCTTACGTTATTGCGAATAAAACTTTACATCAATTATTTTGTTTTTTTATTCAGAATAATTCTCGATTGTGGCATAATAGACTTGGTCATCCAAATGCCTCTACTTTGTCTACTTTATTTCAATCTGGATTATTGAATAAACCTATTGACTCTGCTTCTTTTGAATGTGATGCTTGCAAATTAGGAAAGAGTAAAACTTTACCTTTTCCACACTCCACCACACGGAGCACTGCATGTTTTGACTTGATTCACAGTGATGTTTGGGGCATTGCTCCGACCCTTTCACATAGTCATTTCAAGTACTTTGTAACATTCATTGATGACTACAGCAGATTTACTTGGATTTATTTATTACATTCGAAGTCTGATGTTCTTAATGCATTTAAATTTTTTGTTAACTATGTTGCCAACCAATTTTCTAAATGCATTAAAACTTTGCGCTCAGACTCAGGGGGGGAGTATGTTTCCAAGGATTTTCAATCATTTTTAAATAATAAAGGGATCATTTCTCAACGTAAATGTCCATATACTCCACAACAAAATGGAGTCGCGGAACGGAAAAACAGACATCTTGATGTAACTAGAACTCTTCTGATTGAATCATCAGTTCCCCCTCGTTTTTGGACTGAAGCTCTTACCACGGCTGTCTATCTCATAAACCGCTTTCCATCACCTACCATTGATCATTTAACGCCTCATTTTAAATTGTTTGGGCATCATCCAGTGTTTGATCACCTACATACCTTTGGCTGTGTTTGCTTCGTTCATCTACCTCCAACAGAAAGAACGAAACTAACAGCACAATCTCGCAGGTGTGCTTTTTTGGGTTATGCCACTAATAAAAAAGGTTTCATTTGTTATGATCCCATTGGTCATCGTATCAGGATTTCTCGAAATGTTATTTTTTTTAAAAATCAATATTTCTTCCAAACTCACCTGGACTGTCCTCATCCCTCTTCACCAGCACTCTTACCAGGTTTTTCAGATCACCCATCGGTTACTCGGTTTAATCCTGCTTTTGTCTATCACCGACGGAAAAAACCTCCCATTGCAGATGGCCCTCCCCCTGATCCTCCACCGGCAACTGGTTCAACACCTACTCCTGTCTTACGTTGCTCCTCCAGAAATTCTAGACCTCCTGAGCATAGTTTTCAAAATCGGAATCGTATCGCAAATCGTCCATACCCATGAATCGAATCGAATCACGAATCGTATCGTGAATCGTAGGATTTTTTATTTTTCTAATAAAAATGAAAAATAATTAAAAATTAAAAGAAAAAGAAAAGGAAAAAATAATTATTCATTACATCCATTTTTCCATTTATAGTAGTATAAATATAATAACAAGTAAGTCTTTCATACAATCATATCAAGAACATCATGACAAATATTATTATATATATGAAATAAATGATGTGTAAATAGTTAAATAAGTTTAAAATATCAATATATATTTTTTATTATTTTTAAATCAAAATATAAAAATAAAATAAAATCCAAACCATCAATCTTACACGGTAGGATATCTCTTAAAGTTAAGAAAGTGTTCATGAAGGAAAAAAACCAAAATAGATTAAAAAAGGAAGAAGATATAAACAAGCACCATATGTACACTCAAATGATTTAGTTAAATGTATGTTCTTTATTAATCTTTAAAACTTTATCAAAGCCGTAAAAAATTCTTGCAAGGTTTCGTTAACTACTAACCGACCTTTTAAAAATACAAGCGATAAAGAAACAGAGAATAAAGAAAGAAAAAAGGTAAAAGATGATTAATATTAGCTTATTGGCTATAGCCATTCTCGCTTAGTCGAATCGCTTGAATCGTAAGATTCAATGAAACGAGTATCGAATCGTAGGATTCACACCTGAATCCTAAGATTAATTTGTAAATGGGATTTATTATATAGATACGAATTGTTTTCCTTAAGATTTGGGATACGAATCGTAGGATTCTGATAACTATGCTCCTGAGCGGTATGGATTTACCCATACTTCTTTAATGACCACCCTATCTTCTATCTCTATCCCGAGTTCTTATTGGCAGGCTGTCCAACACGATTGCTGGAACCAGGCCATGAAGGAGGAATTAGATGCATTGGATCTGAATCACACATGGGATATTGTGGAGTGTCTTTCAGTAATTAAGCTCATTGGTTGCAAATGGATCTACTCCATCAAACTTAAATCTGATGGGTCCTTGGATAGACACAAAGCTCGCCTTGTAGCACTCGGAAACAGACAGGAGTACGGCATTGACTACGAGGAAACGTTTGCACCTATGGCAAAAATGACCTCTGTTAGGTTACTTCTTGCCATTGCTGCATCTAAATCTTGGCCCTTATACCAAATGGATGTGAAAAATGCATTTCTCCATAGAGATTTGCAAGAAGAGGTCTATCACCACAAGGCGTCCCCTCTCCCTCCAAAAGGTCCGTCGGTTGAAAAAATCACTTTATGGTCTGAAGCAAGCTCCTCGGGCATGGTTCGAAACCTTCAGGGGTCGCTTATGCGGAATTGGATTTACTCAGAGCCCTTATGATCCATCTCTCTTTCACCGCACACCTCTACTGGGGTTACTGTGCTTCCGGTATATGTTGACGATATTATTATCACTGGCACGGATGCTGGTATGATCAAATCTCTCCAAGATTCCCTCCGGACTTACTTCCATATGAAGGATTTGGGCCCTTTGCATTATTTCTTGGGCTTTGAGGTGCATCAATCTCCCAAAGGTCTCTTTGTTAATCAACACAAATACACATTAGACCTTATCGAGTTGGCTGACCTCCATGATTCTTCGCCTGTTGATACACCTGTCGAAGTAAATCTCAAGATGAGTAAAGATTATGGCAATCTTCTTCCTGATCCTTATACATACAGGCGCTTGGTGGGCAGTCTTGTCTATCTCACCATCACTCGACCTGATATATCCTATGTTGTTCATCTTGTGAGCCAGTTCATGACCGCTCTTCGACATCTTCATTTGACAGCTGTAAAGCGCATTATCCATTACCTACTACGAACGGTCCCTTGTGGTTTATATTATCCAAAGGTTAATCCTCTTCATATGAGTGCTTATGCGGATGCTGACTGGGCAGGCTGTTAGGACACACGTCGTTCTACTACTGGTTGGTGCATGTACCTTGGAAATTCCCTCATTTCTTGGAAATGCAAGAAACAAGAACGTGTGTCCAGATCTTCCACGGAAGCTGAATATAGGGCAATGTCTTCTGCTTGTTCTGAGATCTTATGGCTACGGGGCCTTCTTTCGGAACTTGGATTCACTTAAACCTCTCCTACTCCTTTGCATGCCGACAATACTGGGGCTATCCGAATCACTGAAAATCCCGTCTTCCATGAACGTATTAAACATATCGAAGTTGACTGTCACTTTATTTGGGATGAATATAAACGGGACGTCATTAGTCTACCTCATGTTCCTACAGAGTTTCAGTTTGCAGATATCTTCACAAAGGGACTTCCTCGGCCTCAACATCAATTTCTTGTTTCCAAATTGCTGCTTTATGACTCCCCAGCATCAATTTGAGGGGGGGGTGTCAATCCAAGCCCAGGCCCATTTTGGGCCCAGTCTTCATATATTACCCATTTTGGGCCCAGTCTTCAAAGTCACCTGTACATTCTTCGTTTGTAAAACAGTTTTAGGCTGTAGATAAGATATACTTGCTGTAGATAAGATATACTGGCATGTAATCAGGGCATTAAGCCTCTTTATAATGGAAGAACAGTCGACCCTAATGGGGACTGTGTTTTAGACATTCAAATCAACATTACTGTATTCGATATTCCATCTCTCTAAATGTCACAGTGATCATTCAACAGCATTGAGTTCATATCAATGTCATGATGATCACTAAATGCCAACTGCATCAGGGGTACTACCAAAAAGAATTCACTGTTGAAAATCACTGAATGCCATGATTCAAATAAGTTCGAACAGAGAACTCATTCCTTTTCACCTTGTTTAGCACAATGCCTATGTTTTGTTAGTAGCTGTTGATTGGTGACCACTTATAATGCAACCTTAGGCACCTCCCATGTTAGGTTTAATCTTGCAGCAAGCTGGTCTTGGGAGGTTCTCTAAAGAATATGAAATGAAGCAACGATTAAAATAGGAAGATAAAGTTGTTAATGCTCTTCACTATAAGTAATGGAAACAGGAAGCAAGCAGACATGGTGACTCACAGTGTTCCAGCTATTCGAGTGCTAATGTGAGTGTTCTCTTCTTCATCAAGTCTTGCCAAACCAAAGTCTGATATCTTAGGATTGAGATCCCGATCAAGTAATATGTTGGTGGCTTTGATGTCTCTATGGACAACTTTCAGTGTCGATTCTTCATGGAGAAAAGCCAGACCTCTTGCTATCCCAACACAAATCTTGTGCCTGGTTGGCCAATCAAGTAGCAGTTGACATTCTTCATGACCTATAAATAAAAAATTAATGAAAACACGCCAAAAATAATTGATTTTTCATTTAATGGAAATGTTAAATGAAGAAGCATATGTGGCGACAGGAACAGTGCTGATCTTACCAAACAGAGCCCTTGCAAGGCTGTTATTTTCCATGTACTCGTATACTAGCAACAATTGCTTTCCTTCAATACAACATCCATAGAGCTTCACAAGGTTCGGGTGCTGCAGAGCAGAAATCATTCCTATCTCATTCAGAAATTCACGGTTTCCTTGCCTTGATTTGGAAGAAAGCTGCTTAACAGCAATTATAGTGCCATCCAATAATACACCCTGCATTGAGTAATATTTTTTTGAGTTTGTGAGATAATTTGAAAAAGGTTTGACCCATTTGGTTAATCAGCACGATGGTTCAAGACAAACGTTATGGTGCAGAATACCTTGAAAACAGATCCAAAACCACCTTCTCCAATCTTGTTTGAAACATTAAAGTTGTTAGTGGCAGCTTTAATCTGTCTTAACGTAAAGGAGCCAGTTTGCAGATCCAAGCCTCTGAGTTCTGTCAGTCAGCAATGTACAAGAAAATAGGTCACAAGCTGTTGATTTAATGGATTTACTAAGTATGAAGTCTCATTATCCATCATCCACCCATGGTTATCCACAAGTCAGTCATCACGGTGCCCAGAAACAAACTTGGAAAGGACAACCAGAATGACAGTGTGAACCTCAGCTCATCATTCACTCATTCCTCGACAAAACGAAGGTGGGTTCCTTCACATCAAACATACCAACTCGTATCACAGCTTCGCATTAAGTAGAAGAATACCAAAGGAAGATTTATTGGTGCCAATTGAAGAAAAAAATCTCGTTTTGAAGTGTTCTGCCCCACCAGAATCTTAGAAGTGGATCGCCCATATTACATTATATTGTTTTTGAGTTCTGGGATTTCCAGACATGAGATTTTAATTGTTAAGCAACTGTTTTAGAATAACAATATAGATTACAGGCATTTTTCCAAGGTTATTTTGGGTGGAAGAAGTACCTTTGTTTGACTTCTCTGTTTAATCAAGACAAGAGGGCTGATAGAGTTGATCTTTTGCTGTTGAACTGCTATTCCTGTCTCTTGTTTAGGCTGCAGGGATATTCAAGTGTATGATTCGATCCCTTGTGATTTGGATTCTGTTCAGCGTTCTATTTTATTCCAATTCACTACTGCTGGATTCTTCTTTGTTTGCAGGCTAAAAGAGGTAGTTCTTGGCCTTCGTTCTTTTTATGAGGAGAACCTACTTTAGGACATATGGAATAGTTGATGACATATAAGAGTACTTAAATTAAGCCCTGTTTATGGTAGTGATAGAATTAGTGCTCTCCATTGTTAAGGTATTTGTTTGAATACCTAGTTGTATTGATTATGATTTTTGCTGGAATGCTTTGTGACCGGTGAATGCCAATAAGATTTAGGGCATGTTTGTCTAACACTTTTCTGCAGAAAAGTGGACGGTTTTCCGTGGAAAACCCATTTTTCCGGTGTTTGGTGCGGAACAATTCCGCAGAAATGCTTTCTTGCCTCATTAGCATTTTCCATGATAATGGTGGAAATGGGTTTCCCATGGGGGGTATGGGAAATGGATTTCCTCGGAAAACTTCTCCCTTTTTTCCTCTCTTGTCCATTTCAACCCGAAAACCCTATAACTCTTTCATTTTTTATTTCTTTATATAAATTATTATTTAATGTTAAATAAATAATATACATGTTATGTTATTTTTTTCAAAAGATTATACCACCAAATAAGAAATTTTGATTTTCTATAAGGAATCCACAGCCGCACCAAACTACATCTGCACCAATTCAATGAGGAACTCTTTTCTCATCAAACATGCATTTCTAAATTCTACGGAAATCCTTTTCCGAGGTTTTCATTTCTATGGAATTTGTTGACGTGGCAATTTCCTCTTTTCGTGGAAAGGGTGTGTACACAAACGTGCCCTTAAAGGAAAATTATACAGAACCACAGTTACACCAGATATGACTTATGAAGCAAAATGTTGGCCAATCAAGAAGCAACACATGGTCACATGCACAAAATGAGTGTAGCAGAGATGAGAATGTTGAGATGGATGTGTGGTAAAACTTGTAACAACCCAGACTCACTATTCACTAGGGGCGTTCATAGATCGGGCCAGCCCGGGACCCAGACCCAACCCAACCCGGTTTGGCACGGGCTTGGCCCTTAAGTATTACTACTTGGGCCAGGCTTGGATTATCTCTTTGGGTTCGTTTATTAAATGGGCTGGGCTTTGATTCAATGGTAAAGGAAAAAATGATGAGCAGAGAGCGATTCGAACACTTGACACTTCGCAGGTACAAGCATACCAAAGTCAACTGAGATACAAAGAAATACATTCTAAGATGCACTTTTTTTTTCTTTATAATGCAAACCGGATTGGGCTCGGGCTAAATCTACAGCAGGCGGGCTGGGCTCGGGCCAGCTAGTTTAGGCTTGGGCCGGGCTTGGGACTAGTATTTAGAAGTCGGGCTAGGCCTGAATATTGCTCAACTTGGCCCAGCTCGGTCCAAGAACACCCTTATTGTCCACATGATATTGTTCACTTTGGCTTATGGGATTTCAACCCAATCTTGTCGCTCAGTTTTAAAAGGCTTAATGTGGGGTTAAGGCCAGGTCGCACTCATACACCAGAATCAAGACTTGCATATTTTCGATGTGGGACTTATGCACCACTGCATACCCAAGCCTTTAGAGTTTCCCCCGCCCTCTAAGGGGATGATCGCCAAACCCAATGCCCTTCTACAGGGGGGCCACAGGTGTGACAATGACAGAGCCGTCATCGGCTTTGATACCATCTGTAATGACCTAGGCCCACTATCTAGATGATATTGTCTGCTTTGGCTCATGGGATTTCAAACCAATCTTGATGCATGGTTTTAAAAGGCCTCGGGTGGGGTTAAAGCCAGGCCACACTTATATACCCAGGATCAAGACTTGCATGTTTCCAATGTGGGACTTATGCACCATTGCATAATAGTCCATTACAGTTTCCCTCGCCCTCCCTAGGCGAATGCTCGCTGAACCCAATGCCCTTCTACAGAGGGGCTCATAGGTGTGGCAAAAGTAGGAAAGATAGAATCAGAAATGAGTATTTCTTGGAGCATTTAGGGGTAGAATTTGAGAGTGTTTGGACATGTCCAATGCCGGCCAGCAACGACACCGGTGCAGAAAAGTTCTTCTCTGTGGGTTGATGGCCCACCAAGAGAAAGTGGTAGGCTAAAGAGGACATGGATGGAAGAGTAAGGTTGGATCTTAAGGAGTACAACCTATCTGAGAATTTGGATTAGGATAGATCGGAATGGAGAAACAAATTTCATGTGACTGACCCCCAACATAGTTGGGACAAGGCATTGGTGATGATGATTGATTGATTCTGATTTGGAAAATAGCATATGATCAAATCAGAAGATTGCAATAGTGTTGTTTGTGGTGATCTAGAGGGTTGCTTTCCACAATAAGGAGTAAATGTGCCTAGGGTTTGACATAAGAGTCCAAGTGGGGGGAAAAGTTCTATGACTTCCTCCCATCAGTTACCTAGCAGTGTTGATCCAAAATCAAGGATTACACCTAAGCTGCTGAATGAAAACAATTATAAAGATTGCACCTATTATGCAAGAATGACAATTAGAGGATCGAAAACACTTGGATATATTGATAGAAGCATTGAAGAGCGCATAAACAATGATCCGAAATATTCAGATTGGGTTTTTGATAAAATATTAGTTATGAAGTGGATCCTAAATTCAATGGAAGAGGGTATTGCAGCCATCTTTAATATCCTAACACAGCCAAGGAGCCTCAAGACTTTATTACGGTAGCTTATGTCCAAAAGCGAAAAAATGCTAGAATACTTGAATTAAAAAACAAATTGCAGGACTTAATGTAATGCCCTAGGCTAGTATAGGGCCCAGATCCAACCTATTTAACTAATGAGTTGGGCTTGGTTTTGTTTTATTATTACTATTGTAGTGGGTCTCATATAGAGTGGGCAATGATTAGCTACTAAATTGATGGATATAGAATTGGAGGAAACATGTGATAATCATGGAACAAACACTAGAATGGCTGTTTTAGAGGCTGATTGATGTATTTTGTAAAAGACTATTGGAACTAGAAGAAACCCTAGCATTAATTAACCAATTACCCCAAAGAGATTGCAGTCATCATGGTCGTAGATTTCTTAGCAACAAGGATACAATTGTTAACTGATCAAATCTAGATTAAAAAAAGGTTTTCTTCAAAACTGTCTAAAAAAAGTCCCAGGAACACTAAACATAAAAGAAAAGAGGAAGAATTATATGAAGAAAACTGCAATGCCGTATCCTTTTAAGGTTGGATGACCAGCCACATATATATTTTATTATATTTTTCAATAATTACAAAAAATACTCCTATGATCTTTAAAAAATCACAAAACAGTCCTTGATTATTTAATATTTACAGAAAGTCTAACTCTATTTCTTAACACTTTTCCCCCTTTTTTTTCAGTAAATTGTACTGTAAATGATTCTTCTCACCTTGGTCCCTCTTACTTTTGCTTCCCAAGCATCCTCTCTTCCAAAGGATTCCTAAAACCAAGAAAACAAGGGATACTGCTGACAGTACAATTCCAACCACGGCAGCAGTAGGTATCTTTTTTCCATTACCTGGAGGTACAGAATCTGTAGAGGATAATATACCAAACAAAAGTATTAATTAACCACCATTTTAAATGGGAACAATAAGCTAAATGATTAAAGGATATTTACGTAGTAACCTGAACCCAAATTCACAGTTAATTGTGTCCTTTAAAGTCAATCTAAGAATTTTGAGATTCCGGACTCAATTCATAATACTTGTAATAGTTTTTATTTTGGGCCCCACACTTGACACACTAGATTAAACCTTAATTCCGGGCCTACTAGGACCTAATTTTATATGAATGAGATTCACCTAAAATGTAATTAAGCAGCGAATTAAGAACCGGATTTGAATTTGGATAATTAAGGGCAGTTTTGTAATTATGGGAAACCTGAGTGTGCTATTTTTAGTTTCTGAAAACTATAAATTCCAGCCCATAATTTCTGAGTTTTGACCAACCAATTAGGATGTAATTAAGTAAGATAACCAGCCTTAGTTAGTGGAATTAACTGTATAACAATGGATCCCAATAATTATAGTGGCCACATTAAGTGAAAGGGAGGCTAGGGGTTTTTGGAATTTTGCTAATAATTCTCCTTCTAAATTGTTTTTGAGCCCAGTCTTCTAGATATAAGCTCACCCTAGGTGTCCCCACCATTTGCTCATGATGTGGTCTCCTACAAGTGGGCCTGGGTACTAATATGTAATTTTGGTCTAATTCAAGGACTTAAATATAAATTCCCAAATCTGTGTCATTCAAATTACAGATGTGTGGTCCAACTTGATATTATTTAATTATAAATAAATAAACTCAATTAATTAGATTATATGTACATCTGTGGCCCCACACACATACATATAAATAGTTCTACATATAGTGGGTCCCATAGTTGGTTTATGGAGGGGGACGGCTAAGAGGGTTAGCTAACGATAATTTGGGTGGGTTAAGCCATGTTGTTAATAATATTAAGAGAACTAGTTCCTTGATATTAAGAGACCTAGTTGCTAAAGAAGGTAGAGAGAATTAGAAAGAGGGTTGTTGCCAACTTCGAATTAGAAAGTGGAGGCCTTACAAGAATAGGAGTGCTAATCAAAGGGATCATAAGAAATTTTATGGTGACTTGATTGTGATCATACACATTAGCCTTGATTGGGTTATCCCAATCATTATAAATATATTGATTGAACACACAAGGTGGTACGGCATTCACTGGATCTCCATTCTCTCTCTTGAGTATATACTATCCTTATTTGGACTACCAACACACAAGTAATAACTAACTACTAGATCTTCAGACTAACAAGAAAAAGGAGACATCATTGTATATCTATTGTAATATTAGTGTTCCATTAATCAATCACTAACTGATTCACTTATTGATAAGTTGGTGCAATTTAAGTAGTAGGGGACATCAAAGACAAAGGACATAATTGTGAATTTATTGTAGTACTAATTATCCTTTGATCTCTCATTAATTGATTGATGTAAATTTTGAAGTACTTTCCTTAAGGGACATGGAAGAATCCTATATAAAAACCGGGACATGGAATCACATTGATCCCATTTTTCTCCAATTATTTTCTAGTTCTGCATTTTTTTCAGAACACCTTCCCCCTATAAATAATCAAAGAATGCATGAGAACATGTGGAAGATTGTGCATCATTGTGACATGTCATTATATCACTAAATAACATATCTGCAATTCTTTCATAACACTTTTCCCCTATAAATAATCAAAGAGTACAAGAGAATATGTGGAAGATCTACTGTCATTGTGACAATACAATACTATATTTATAATTGAGATTAGGGACGTAATTGGAAAGTAAAAATGAAAAAAATACCGCTGTGAACGGCTATCATAATTACAATATTACAGTTGCTCAAGGGAGTACATGAACAAAGTGTTCCCACTCTGTGTGTCGCTTCCTTCATCATTATAACCCCACCGAAACCAAACCCCTTATCTGGAATTTTTGGTTTACAAGTGCTAAAGGGAGAACAATAGCACATTTATTTGACATATATTTTTTAATTCATCCTCACCTGAATTAGTAGTGACTCCTCTAACCAGTGAAATTATACTCAGTTCCTTGGCACCTTAATCTTCTAGGAGGCATGTCCTACTTTTCACACTCATGCATACACCTACAGTGGGTAGTGCTACAAGGGCAGAATCCTTGTCTAAGCCCTCCTCAAAAATGATAAATCCACTAGTGTTTTTTTTTTTTTTTTTTTTCTGAAAGGTAAGCTTAGGGTTTTATTTTATTAAGAAATAAAATCCACTAGATCGAAGGAAAGTAAAACACTATGTCCCCAAGATTACTTTTTCCAAATCCTCTAACACTCCAAATGGCAAGGAGCAGAAAAATTCTGCCTTTTGGTTTCCATGGCATACACAAATGAGCCCTTATGGAAAGAGACTCTGCTATGCCATCTCATTTTAAAATTAGTCATTAGCCTGATATTATGCTAGGAGGGTGATCAAAATCAGCCAAAGGCTAGTCAATACAAATAAAATGAGAGAAGAAAGATAAAAGCACAATGTAAACAATACTTTATAACATTGTAAGTTGTAACTATAACAGCCAAGTCAGCGTTGAGAAGCACAAGTACACCACAAACAATAAGAATATACTAATATCAGTATGCAACAAACCAGATTCCACAGAAATAGCAGAGATGAGAGGACCATAAGTTCCTCTATTAGGGAGGGATTCTGTGCCTTTTCCCGCCCAGTAGAAGCGGATCTCAAGAGTGTTTCCTGTCACATTTGCAATAAAACTCCTTACAACTGCATTACCAGATCCTTTAGCTTCCTTCTTAATATTAAAATCCTTCAATACCAACTTTTCCTGCAGTATGATAATTTAATTAAATCTGTGAATTATATGGACAAAAAGAAAAAGTACCCCATAATGAGTTTAACTACCTGAACATAAACATCAAAGACGCGCTTTCCAAGGCTGCCATAAGTTTTATCATCAGTGAATAATATCTCTGCGAAATGGAGATTCACATTGTAGTTCCCATTTCCAAGACAAAAACCATAATAACTTAGGGAAGAAGGAGCTAGGCGTGCTGTTGCGTACAACTTCGGGTTGGGCATCGAGAGTCTGGATATATCATCTATTGTGATTGTGTACTTATCAGTGTCACTGTTGTCATCCATGAAATTCCCAGTGCTGCTATATCCCCAGTTTGAGTTTTTACTAAGAAAAAAATTTGAAGCACCATACGGTTGTATATCTTCTTCATAATTAATGCTTCCATTGACATCTTTTACTTCCTCTCCACCACAATTTATATGCAAATAATAGTTCACTGCCACAGAGAAAGCAACACTGAGAGAATGCTAAATGGACAAGACCGGGAAAAGAATGAAACCAAGAGGAGAAATGGGCCACCTAGGCTTCCTTATGATCCCAATCAGTTTTAAATCTCAACAATATTACCTTTTCTGTCTCGATGAAATTTACTATTACTGATCAGGAAAAAAGTGTTGCCCCTCTTTTTTAATAAGTTCTAGTCCCTTCTATAGATATCTTCTTTCTGAAAATTGGTTCTGGAAATTTTTTTCACATATAATATCATGAAGATCTCTAATTCAGAAGTATCACTGAAATTCCAAATAGTGAAAAAAAATGCATGCTTTTGTCGTTCATAATCTGCTTCAATAATCAATACTGCAAGTTCATATATTATCTACATACTACATTTTCTAAATGTTTACTGTACCAAAGTTCTCTCTTCAAGCATTTCCTTCTTTCTTATTAATTCTCTTTCGCTTTCTCTTTCCTTTTTTCCTTTTGTTCTTGGCAGTTGCAAAAACACAAAGTGTGGCCTAACTCCTTTCTTTTGGCCTTACCATTAATATTAGGTTGAAAGATGGATGTATTTATTGGGAGAATGTTCTCCCACTAGGGCCACCTTTGATCAGTGCAGCCCCTTTGATACTCTTTTCATCCCATATCTGGTATCAGGCCCAATTTTATACTCATTGAACCTTCACTCATCGTTGGATTGAATCTAAAAAAAATCTATGGTTAAGATGCCATTAAACTAAAAGGCTTCTAACTCAAGGGGCAGGATAATCTGGTGGGGCTGATTTTATGACTCCCCCTTGTCCACAACGAGACCTTTTCCATCTTCCCTCCTCCCATTGATAAGACATGAATCCAAGTGGACCCCATGAGCTGGACTGCAATGTGCAATATCAAACAGGGAAAAACCAAGTATTTGCAGCCCCTAATCATTCAAAAAGTTGATTACAGAAGGCTAATGCAATATCAAAGAGAAAAAAACCAAGTTAAATGTGCAAACCAAAAAGAAAGTGATGGATGATGCAAGTACATGATAGCCAGGTCCATGTGAATGTAGTGGTACATGGTGCACACTTGTTTTTTAGAGCAAAATACAAGAAAGAACTAAAGTTTCTTTTCAAGTTTAAATTCATGGTTGTTGCTTTATTTGTTTCATATGAATACAAGTCCTAGTTTAAGGTTTAGTTTGCTTTTGTGGTTCATATTAATACTTGTTTGCTATCAAGGGCTCCAATTATTAACTTTAAAGGGGGGATAAAGCTATACTTGTAGGGCCATTCACACACCTCATATTTGTTGTTTTAGATTGGTTACTTGGAGAAAGAAAATTTTTAAGTTTTGTGAGAAAAGTGGTTCTAAACATGAGGCTGTTGAGGGGTAAAACTTTTGGGTTTATTGAGAAAAGCTGTCCTTGACATGAGACCATCAAGGAGACAGCATCAGCATTGAGCATTAACATTGTTTTCAGTGATTGGATCAATATTCTTACTTGTCTCTCACTTCAGTCCGCTTGTTGAGATCAGACCATTCCTAGGCAATTAGCAGTCTCCACACATGATTGAACTTCAGATTCAGGTTAGGGCAGGACCTTTTTCTATTATTATTAAATCCTGATTGACTGCTATGGTACATCATCCTGCCATGTTTTGGACAGCCCCAAGGTCCACATTTGAATCTAATGAATTGGGTGGATCATTTCACAACAGACAGCACAAATATCAGATACTAACAGACTGTTTATTTGGGCATAAATTCTGGATACCAATTGGTTGTTTACTTGAGATCAACACTCGAGTGTGAATTAATGGTACTTCGAGTTGTTGAGATACCATGCTGAAAGCACAGTGACATTCTCTAGTCGCAATCGAGTGACTGGCCTGTACTTGGAAAGAAACCCAGTTTTGTGGGAAATTGCTCTTGCAGCTCCTTCTAATGCAGGTTGCATATATTAGTAAACCTGTGGCGAATGCCTATGTACCTAGTTCAAAATTTTAACTGAAAAATGATCTGGATATCGTCTACACATCACACTCTGTGAGCAATGGAACTATTATTTACTCAAAAACTAATTTATTGGACTTTTATGGGTAATACAGGAGTTAAGTAATAGAAATTACTGGGCTGAGTCGGAATGATCTGAGACATCCAAACTAACATGAGTTTGGTCCAGACCAAGCCCAAATGCCAACATAAAATTCCATGTTGATACTGCTCCAATTTTTAAACATGACTACTTACAATGTTGACAGGGAAGGGTTTTCTTTGAGCATTGAAAATCTCCACTGCTGCACCATAACATGTAGACAAGAACATTTCAGCAATATATGATTATAGTTAAAGAAAGTCCTTTGTCATCTTTGAGTTTTAGGTTAAACAAAAGTATGCTCGCAATCACTCATGACGTCCAACAAATTATTTTGTAACTTCATAGTAAGGAATGTAAAAACTTACAAATTGCTCGTTGGAGAAGAACTTTCAAACAAATTTCTGTAGAAATACATGGTGAATGTTCAATGATTTAGAAGGATGAGAAAATTGACAAACACACAAAGCTGGAAACAAAAACTGCACAACTTCCTTACACGCTTCGTTGGCAATCAGATAAATGACGGCTTTCCCATGTGAAGTTATTGTATGAAAGATCACTGTCAAGAGAAAGTGTACTGTCAAATGAGTAGTTACTTACAGGTGAGATGATATGAGAGTAGTTCATGTTTTCCATTAAAAAATCAGCGAGAGTAAGACATGTCTCAAGTTGAATAGAAGCTATAGAAGGGATCCATTAAAGACTTCAATGATGAAATTTTAATTAACAAAAGCAATACTCACAGCCAGTATTATCAAAATTTCAGGAAAAAGGATACCCTGTACTAAGCTTAAAAGGCTGCACAATAATTTATGGACCATTTGGCACCAGTGCCTTGGTCATTTGCATAATAATGGATTAGCTTCTTTGTTTAAACTTGGATATGTGGGACCTTCTATTAAAAACATATGCTTTCTTATTTATGAAATCTCATGTGATTCTTGTTGCTTCAGTAAGAGTGATGTCTTGCCTTTTTCTTTTCACTTCACAAGATAGTGCTCCTTTTGATATGATTGACATGGATGTTTGGGGAATTGCACCTAATTTAAGTAGGGTGGGCTACAAAGATTATGTTACATTCATCGATGATCGCTCTTGCCTCACTTGGATTTATTTTCTTCACCAAAAATCTGAAGCTTTTCCCAATTTTCGGAGAATTTTAAGTTTTGATACAAACCCAATTTGGTAGAACACACACACACAAAACTACTCAGTCTGAATTTGGGGGGAAAGTCTATGATTGGAGATTTTTCATCCTTCTCATCTAAGAAAGCCACCCTCAATAAAATGGGATTGCTAAGAGTAAGAATAGGCATATTTTCTAAACTGTAATGGCATCACTAGCTGAGTCACTTTTCCCCCCTACTTGTTGGTGTGAAGCTGCTCATATAGCCATTCATTTAATTAATCGATTTCCATTCCTGTCTTGAACAACTTTTCTCCATATGAATGTCTTTGGACATTCGACTTCTTATTCTCACTTGCGCATTTTTTGTTGTCTCCGCTTTGTGCATCTTCCCCATCTTGAAAGAACCAGACTATCACCTCAGGATGCCAGGTATGCTTTTGGGGTATAGTGATGATACAAGGGTTTCTTGAGATATGATCCAATAGCTAGCAGCACTCGTATTCGCAGAATCATATTTGTTGAACATATTCCTTTCTGTTCACTTTGATCAAGTGTTCACCCCACATATATTATCTTCCACATTTTCCCATTCCATTGTCCCCTCCTATTACTAAGGTCTATGTTCAATGGGAAGCCTCAACCCACTGTTGCACTTGCTCTTGATCAGTCACCACCATCGGATCCTCTTCATTCATCACCAGGTAATGCTTCTCCTAAGCCACAACCCGCAAGACGTTCCACCCGTATTTCTAAATCCTCTGACCACTATGGCTTCCCTGAGCTTTTTACTGCCTAGACACTGTTTCTATCCCCTCATATTCACAAGGAATTAAAGCATTGTACTGGCAGAATGCTATGACGGTTGCACTCGAAACAAATCACATTTAGGAGAATGAACTCAGTGTCTTGTTGGTCCCACTCGGCTCTATGCCAACAACACAAACGCTATCCAGATTACCACCAATCCTGTGTTTCATGCGTGGACTTAACATATTGAGGTCAACTGCCACTTCATTTGTCAACATGTCACATCTGGAGCCATACATCTTCCGCATATATCCTCCCAGAATCAAGTGATTGATCTCTTCATCAAAGCTATGACCAAGAGTCGTCATGACTTTCTAACAACCAAATTGATGCTCCGTCGAACTTCGACTCAATTTTTGGGGGAGTGCAGAGATGGAGAACACGATAAGACAAATTTAAGATAGTGACCCTTAAATATATACTAAGAGACCCCACATCTGCATTGAGGCATATATGTAAACTACCAATCACTCTTGATCTTAGGGATATTAGCCTAACATAGGAGATCATATTCTTTGTAATATTAATAATCTTGATTAGCCCCAATTAGGGCTTGATTGTAGTGTTGACTGGATTCTCCAGCTCTATATATTGATTAGTAGACCCACATGAAGGGAAATGACTGTGCGACCTCTGCTTCTATTTTTCATTACGCTATTATGTTGATAATTAAGTAATGCCAGCTACAGCTAAAAGTTGAAACCCTAATTTCAAGTATTCCCCGTTCAAGTCTTAAACTTGATCAACTCTCCATTCTAGATTGCTTCAAAGTGCATACAGGTTATCTAGTCATTGATATTAACCATGACATCATTGATTATAGTCCATTGTATTGTACATGCCTTGCATAATCTTGCAAATTTAAGGTCATGGATCAGTACATTCAAGAATGTACTAGGTTCTATAGCATTTACCCATTTTTTTGCTGAAAGGAAAGATTTTGGATTAAAAAAAAAGGGCAGTTAGTCCCCCAAAAAGCCCACAAGGCCTATAATAGAAAGATTTTGGATTAGAAAAAAAAAAAAAGGGCAGTTAGTCCCCCAAAAAGCCCGCAAGGCCTATAATACAAGCTCGTGAAGAGCCCAAAAAGAAATAAAGGAAAAGTATAACCCACTAGGAGCAAAAAACCCACAACATATTTACAGGGGAGAGAGCATGATTGCTTACAAAAGAGAGAAAAAAGGGGTGATGGCCAGCCCAAGATCAGCAGAATTGCACCCACAAAGATGTTCAAGGATCCTATCCAAGGCAGGAACCTTCGGCCTGCTTGGGGAGATTAAGTTACTGTTGTAAGTGATCTCATTTCTTGCATACCAGACTGAAGAGATGATATGGAAGAAATCAGCAGCGGCTGCTTTTCTTCCAGGCTCATCTCGCCCATGGGGGATTGCATACCAGAGAGCACCAGCAGAGAGATGATATGGCGTAGGCTTATAATAAACTGAGAGGAACCAAGCCCATAATTCCGCGGCAAAGGAGCATCTGAAGAAGAGAATGATGTCCATCTCTGAATCAGATTTGCATTGAGGGCATCTCAAAGCCAGGCTAATTCCAATTGACTGATCCCAATACCGAGTTGGGGGCCTTCCTATGGAGAAGGCGCCAGATGAAACAGGAGAGATGCAGGTGAACCATATTACTCCAAACCAGCTTGGACCAGGGAGAAATTGCCGCACGGGTTCGCACCTGCTGCCAAGCTTCAGATAGGGAGAATTTCCCACTTGAATTACCAGTCCAACAAAGCTGATCTTCAACCTGGGTTGCAGGAAGCTGGATGGCAGCAGTGCTCTGTAGAATTTGTTGAATGGGATTCGGGAAGTTGGGATCGTCCATCTTCTGCCTTATGTAATAGCAGACAGCGTCAAGGCAAGAAAGCCTAAATTGTGGGAAAAGAGATGCAATAGGAGAATGTTCTATCCACCTTGTTTCATCCACTGATTATACCATATGCTAATTTTCCCACCATCACCCATGGTCCAAGAACAACCAAGCTGAAAATTCTTGGCCAGAGACCTGATCCTCCTCCAAATGCATGGCCCCGTCAAAGTGTTTTCACAATACCATAACGATGATTGCCTGAAATACCTCACTTTATACCAATTAGCCCATAGAGCAGTAGAAGTCATTGCCTGCCAACCAAGACGAAGCAAACAGGCATCATTGAGCTCACCGAGTCTACGAATACCTAGACCTCCTTTTCGCTTCGGAAGGGAAATAATCTCCCATCTACTCAGGTTTCTCCTTGTTTTGTTAGGGCCAAAGGACCAAAGGAAATTCCTCATTAACGTTTCAATTTTAAGGCAAACTTTTTTGGGGATTGGAATCGTGAGGGCTGTGTGCAAGGGGATGGCTGCAAGGGAGTGCTTGACCAAAATTAGCCTGGAAGCGAAAGAGAAGTCCTTCATTTGCCAGCAAGCTGATTTGGACCAGAAGACATCAAGAACTTGGAGAAGTGATGCAGGTCCTAGGGTTAGGGCTTGCATGAAGTGCCAAATCACAATAGACGCCGAAGCGCATGTCCGCAGACACTTCAACTAGTCTCCGCAGAGACGATAAACGAGGATGCACCTCAATGGGGAAAACCCAAAATCAATTAATCAACTCTAAAAATAATCTTGTACAATGCCATATAAATACTAAAAAAAGACTCAAGCCCTAAGAAACCTAATTAAACTAGGAAACTACATAATATTGGAAACCTAATCCTAGATACAAATCATCAAATAAAACTAATAACTAATAACGATTTAATAAATAGAAAAAATCCTAAATATACTTGGGCCCTACACATGTGGCCCGAGGTCCATCTGCATCATTTTTCCTGGCTTGGAAAGAACTCGACCTCAAGTTCGGTAAAAGTCCACCTGTGTCGAATACCAATCTAACAAACTTTCGATTTGTTGGTCCATCTGCAGCTTCCGTGTACAACTTCATGTATAGTTGCTTGTGATGGCTGAAAATTGTGTTGACGTGCAATTGAACCGTTTGATGCCTTACCTGTAGAACCTGCACCATTAAATCACAATCTCCGACTATCCACCGTTGTTCATCTCCAAATTTCCATTGTTGACCCCCCAAATACAAAATCATTGTGAGAATTAACGTGGGGGGTTTCAACAATTGATGCTTCTTCCCTAGCTGCCTGTATATCACCATTGCCCATAGAAGTGTCTTGCTCTGGCTTCACAGTATGAATATCTTCAGCCACTGGTTTTCCAACATGATCTGCCGTTAACAGTGATGACCTTTCGTCTTAAGGCGTGACTTTTTCCAGAGGAAACCGTTTTAGCATGCCTTCCACACGAATTGCTTCCCAATATGCCTCATGAATGGTCATACAATCATTCATTCTCTTCTCTATATCTAGTCTCAAGCCTCTTACAAAACTAATTAAATCATGTTCTTCATCATCAAGGAGGCATGCTTGGGGGTGCCAAAGAAGAAGAGAACACCCAAATAGGTGGAAAGAGGAGAGGTTGGGGACATGCCAAGCAGGTGGTAATTGAGTGATGTTTTCCTTAGGCAACATTTTCCAATGAAAAGTTGACTTTCAATGAGATTGAGAATTTGACCAGTAGCGGCTTGATAATGCTCCAACAGGGACTTAACAATGGATAAGCTTCTTTTGGTCACCTTAAGGAAAGTGTTATGTCATCTGCATAAAAGAGATGGAATAGGGATGATGGAATGGGAGAGACCGGCTGGATTTGAACCCTATTTTAAAAAGTTTGAAGGTTGAGGCTAAGAATCTCCTCAGCTAGAATGAAGAGATAAGGAGAGAGACCATCACCCTAACTCAAACCACAAGTGGATGCAAAAAATCTACAAGGGCTCCTATTGATGAGAACTGAACCTCTCGTTATCCATATCAACTCCTTGATGTAGCCGATCCACAGTAAGGATGAAAATAGCGGCTACGCCCGCCGCCAAAACACTATGTAGCGAGCGCTACGTAGTGGCCACCGCTATGGCCGATATATCGGCCGCTACATATATTTTCATCCATGATCTACAGGCCAAAGAATTTGAAGAACTTGAGCGCTTTGAAGATGAAAGTCCATTGCAACCTTGTAATATCCTGAGTTACCTGGGCCCATGATTAGTTTGGCCCAGGTAGGACCCTTGTTTAATTTTTTTTTAGAAAGAGACTCACGTGAAGAGTTTTAGAAAAGGAAGGAGTATATGGCAAATCTAATTAGAAAGAGAAAGAGGAAGTATAAGAGTAGGAATAGGATTCTATTTTGTATATATAGACAACCATCGGCCACCCTAGTGTTATTATTCAATTTCCACCTTTTTTGTTTGAGAAGAATCTGAGAGAGAAAGTTGTGGCTGGAAATCTAGGGGAAGAAGAGGAAGAAGCCAATCGAAGGGGAGACAATCATCGAATGTCCTATTCGCGTCCGCACATCGTAAGAGCAACGATCACATACCAGAGGTGAGTGGATCTTCCTTGATGATACCAATTCAGGATTTAATTGATACGTTAGATACAAAACTGGGAATGTTATCTGTGTAACTATCTCAATGGCAATGGACACACCCAGACTCTGCGTTATAGTAAGAAAAGATTGATTTCTTGGTGAAATAGGAGGGTTTGAATTTCCATTAATAATCTGGCCTTAGAATAATGGTTCATGAAGAAAAAAGAAGACTAGATGATATATTTGTGCAGGTTCTGCATTCTTGTTTCTCTTTCTCAAAAGGAGAACTTCTCACGTCAGGGATTGTAGGACCACCTGGCCCACTTGATCAAGAATCTAGACCATGGATCCAAAGGGCGACCCAGGGTCGACCCAAGTAGACCTGGTGTAATATCCTGAGTTACCTAGGCCTAGGATTAGTTTGGCCCAGGAAGGAACCTTAGTTGTTTACTTATTTTATGGATTGGGAGAGCGTCACGTATATGGTGGTTGGAAAAGGAAAGGAGTTGTGTAACAACTCTAAATAGAAGTAGGAGAGAAGGACTAGGACTCTAATTCCCCTTGGTATATATAGGCAACCATCGACCATCCCTTGGTATGGAATTATCTTCTAACTTTTGAAAGAAAAAGAAATCTAAGAAAGAGAGTTTGTGATCGAAATCCAGGGGAAGAGAAGGAAACCAATCAGTGGGAAGACAATCATCGGATGTCCTACTCTCGTCCGCACATTGCAAGAGCAACAATCGCGTACAAAAGGTGAGTGAATCTTCCTAGTTATCCCTGAACAATATAGTAGATGATTGATAAAACTTGGTTCGTGACGGTTTTGTAATGCTGCTGTGCATAGAGATAGTGGTGGAAAATATCGATTTGCAGTGAATCATAATTGGAGGCCAGAAACTCATGAAATCACTTTGGATGGGTTCATTCCAGTGATACAGTGATTGTCAGTCCATTTGTATCTTCTGTTTGTTGAATTAATGGCTGTATATGCAAAAATCCAGAAGCAGAGCATAGATGAAGACTTACGTTTGGGAATAGTGGGACCATCTGGTATCCCTATCTGATACGATCGATGCTGGAACGCCATGCAACCTTACAATCTCCCTAACATATGTTTTGGCCAAGTGTTCCATCGTAGTTCTTCCTTTCAACGGTATGAAGTGCGCTGACTTGGTCAACCAATCCACAATTACCCAGATTACTTCATTATGTCTTGAGGTTCTGGGAAACCCTGAAATAAAATCCATAGTGATATGTTCCCATTTCCATTCTGGTATAGGTAAAGGCTACAGCAATCCCCCCGGCTTCCTATGATCAGCCTTCACTTGTTGACAAGTAAAACAACGTCCGACAAACTCAGTAACATCATTTTTCATGCCGACCCACCAAAATTTGATTTTTAAGTTCTGATCCATCTTGGTGCTCCCCGGATGGATAGTATATCTTGTGTGATGTGCTTCCTTCAAAATTTCATCTTTGATTTCCCGGATATTTGGCACATAAAGTCTGCCTCGAAAATATAGTATGCCACTAACAACTGAGAAGTCCGGTTTGTTGCCCAATTTGTCGAAGATTTCCGCCAATGCCTTGTGGTCTCGTTGATGGTCTTTTATTCTCTGGATTAATTCGGGTTGAACCTTGAAACTTCTCAATAGTACTTTTACACCAATAGGCCATAAATTAACATCTAAGTCCTTGATCTCTTCAAGTAGTCTCCACTCGGCAGTCAAACAAGCCATCTGTGCTGATTTCCTGCTTAAGGCGTCGGCTACAACATTCGCCTTTCCTGGATGATAAAATATAGAGAAATCATAGTCTTTCAGGAATTCCATCCATCTTTGTTGTCTCAAGTTCAACTATTTCTGAGAAAATACATATTTGAGGCTCTTGTGATCTGTATATACTTTGAATTCTTCACCATAAAGGTAATGTCTCCAAATTTTCAATGCAAAGACTACAGCTGCCAACTCAAGGTCGTGCGTACTATAATTTTGCTCATGGACCTTTAGCTGTCTGGAAGCGTACGCAATCACCTTTCCATGTTGCATGAGAACACACCCTAGCCCTTGTAATGACGCATAACAGTAGATAACAAATCCTCCACTTCCAACAGGAAGGGCGAGTATTGGTGCTGATGTTAGTTTACATTTCAATGTTTGGAAGCTATCTTCACACTTCTCGTCCCAAGTGAATGGAACATCCTTCCTTGTGAGTTTAGTTAACGGTCCGGCAATCGTAGAAAATCCTTGTACGAACCTTCGATAATAACCCTCCAGGCCTAAGAAACTTCGCACTTCTAAAACATTTGTGGGTCGCTTCCAATTCATAACCGCTTCTATTTTGGTAGGGTCTACAAATAATCCGTCGCCTGAAATTATGTGACCCAGAAAGGTTACTTACTCTAACCAGAAATCACACTTGCTGAACTTGGCATATAGCTGGTTGTCTCTTAACAGTTGTAAGGAGGTACGCATCTGCTCTCCATGTTTTTGTCGTTCCTTAGAGAAAATGAGGATATCATCAATAAATACCACCACAAATCTATCTAGATAGGGTTGAAAAACTTGGTTCATCAGTGCCATGAAGGCGGCTGGCGCATTGGTCAATCCGAAAGGCATGACTAGAAACTCGTAATGACCATACCGCATCCGGAATGCCGTCTTGGGAATGTCTTCCTCCCTCACTCTTAGCTGATGGTAGCCGGACCTTAGATCAATCTTGGAAAAGTATTTCACACCTTGCAGTTGATCAAATAATTCATCAATGCGGGGAAAAAGGTACTTGTTCTTGATAGTCACCTAGTTTAACTGTCTATAATCAACGCACATTCTCAGGGTTCCATCCTTCTTCTTCACAAACAGCACCGGTGCTCCCCATGGAGACACACTAGATCTGATGAATCCTTTGTTCGATAGTTCCTCCAATTGATCTTTGAGTGCCTTCAGTTCCGCAAGAGCCATGCGATAGGGTGCCTTAGAAATCGGGGTTGTACCGGGTATCAATTCAACGGTAAAATCGACCTCCCAAATTGGGGGTAACCCGGGCAGGTCATCCAAGAACACGTCAGGGAATTCTCTAACAACGGGGATATCTTCTATACTTGGCTTCTGTTTATCCTCTGTGATGAAGGCTAAAAAGCCTTTGCACCTACTCCTTAGTAGTTCACCGGCTTTGATGGCCAAGATAACCATTGACCTAACAGGTCTCCTTTTCCCACCAAACTGACATGAGTAAATCCCTCCAGATTAAACCGAACTACTTTGTTAAAGCAGTCTAAAATAGCCTAATACCTAGTAAGCCAATCCATTCCCAATATAACATCAAAGTTGTCCATACGTAACAATACTAAGTCAGCCGGCATCCAGGCTTGCCCAATTTCTATCATACAATCATAAAATATGGTTTTAGTACATATTTGCTCGCCCGTGGGTGTAGACACTACTAATGCACTAGTCAAAGTTGAGAGGGAGTTTTCTATCTTAGCAGCAAAAGTATGTGAAATGAAAGAATGCGTTGAACCAAAATCAAATAAAGTATTAGCTTCATAATTGGTAATTAAAACCATACCCTCGACCACATGGTTGGCCACTTCCACATCTTGATGAGTCATGGCAAAGAATTTTCCATTCTGCTGTTGTCCTGCTGGATCCCCCACTTGGTTGTTTCTGCCATGATTGTAATGCTGTCCTTAAGGTGGGTTTTGTCGGTTTCCTCGATGCTGGTACGTCTGATTATGTTGATAATGGCGTTGAATCTGTGGACGCTCTTGCTGGTAGTCCTGCTGATTTTGCTGGGGTGGTTGTCCTTGTGTCTGGGTTTGGTTCCTTCCCTGTTTCATGGGGCAGTCTCTAACCCGGTGCCCTTCCTGACCACAACCGTAACATCCGCTTTTTCGTTTGGTCTGATTTCTCTCTCGAGCCTTCAGACAATCTTTTACCTTATGACCTCCCTTTCCACACCCAAAGCACACTCCAAGTCTCTTCCAGCATTGATTTGTTTCATGGGATCCCCCGTAATGGTTGCAGACCGGTTTAGCTCCTGTTTTCTATTTCTTATTAGGGAACTGGTGCTTGAAGTTATCTGTTTTACTTTTGGTGGACATCATTTGAGTGTCTCTTTTTATATCTTCAATGGCTTCTTTTGAGACAAAAGCTTTCCTTAAGGCTTCTGCTTAAGTCTTCGGTTCAAGTAGCTTCACGTCCTTCTTAATGTTTGGTCTAAGGCCATTCACAAATCATTCCATCTTTTCTTCTTCCGTAGCCACTAATGTCTCAGCAAAATGTGCCAGCTCAGTGAACTTGAGAGCGTACTTGGCTACCGTCAGATTTCCTTACACTAAAGTTTCAAACTCTCTCTTCTTCTGAGCCCTAATATGATCTGGTATAAACTTCTTTATAAATTCCCGTTTGAAGAAAGCCCAAGTGATCTCTGTTTCTGGCCCATTGAATGACCTCTTGGCTGCCTTCCACCATTCCTTTGCGTCACCTTCTAATTTGAATGCTGCAAGTATGGCTTTTTGAAGTTCCATACATCCCATAACTTCGAAGATGCCTTCCATATGTTCTACCCATTTATTTGCATCCCATGGATTAGTTGTTTCTTCAAAGCTCTTGGGGCGAAATTCGTTGAATCTTTTATATAAGGTATCTCTTTCACAATTCCTGCACCCATTATTGCTGCCATCACCCGAGCCACCCCTGATATCGTTGTGTCCTTCACCATTCTCACTTTGTTGGTGGTGAATAGCAGAGATTTGTTCTTGGACCTGCACATATGCCTTCATAAAGCTTTCAAACATTTACCAGACGTACTCCGGCATCTCCATAGTTTCGTTGTTTGGCCGAACATTGTTGTTCTCATTTTCATTTCCAGTAACATTGTCCATTGTCTTATTCCTTCTGTAAAAGGGAAGGATTTATGAGCTAAAAGATCATTTACAACATATCTCACTTTAATCTCCACCATTGACACCCCAATGTCCTCATGACGTGACCTATGGGTTGCTAATTCTTTTTAATTGCCCAAAACCTTATGCTCTGATACCATTTGTAACACCCTACCCCATACCCATCAACAAAAACATGAATTTGAGATCATCTAGGAAGATTCACTCACCTTTGGTAAACGATCGTCGCCTTTGCATTATGTGGATGCGAATAGGACATCAGTCAGCCTTCCTCTCCTCCTTCCTCTGAATTCCAATAACCAAGTTCTCTCTTAGATTTCTCGCAAAACCAAGGAGGAAATTGAATAATACACTAGGGTGATCGATAGTTGTATATATATAAACATTGTCCTATTCCTACTTCCTTTTCCGCTTTCGAATTAGAGTTGCCATACAACTCCTTCCTTTTCTAAAACTCTTCACGTGAGGCAACTTCTAATTCCATAATAAGTAACACTTCTAATTCCATGATAAATAATCAACTAAGGTACTACCTGGGCCAGACTAATCCTGGGCCCAGGTAACTCAAGATATTACACTAATGGGCGTCTTGATCGCTACAAAGCCAGATTGGTTGCGCAGGGTTATAAGCAGGAATATGGAATTGTCTATGAGGAGACATTTGCACCAGTGGCTAAAATGACCACCGTTCATACTCTTATTTGTGTCGCGGCAGCCTAGAACTGGCCTCTATGGCAAATGGATGTAAAAAAATGCATTTCTTTATGGGGACTTGCGAGAGATTATTTACTTAAAGCCTCCGCCGGGACATGCTTGTCCTCCAAAGCATGTTTGTAACTTGCGGAAATCACTTTATGGACTTAAACAGGCTCCCAAGGCTTGGTTCGATAAATTTCGGGCAACAATTCTTCAAGCTGGATTTCGTTAGTCATTCTGATAGTTCCCTATTTCTTAGATGGACACCTATGGGCTACACATTCCTCTTAATCTATGTTGATGATATGATTATCAGTGGCAATGATATTGCCGGAATTACGGATCTCAAACACCATCCACTCGCCACTTCAGAATGAAGGATCTTGGTCCTCTCACCTACTTCTGGGGCTTGAGTTTTTGCGTAACAAATCAGGCATTAGGGTCCATCAGCGTAAATATGCTACAGATTTGATCAATTCGGCAAGGCTTGATGCTGCTCACACTTTAGATACTCCTATGGAATTGAACAGCAAAATCAGTACGGATGATGGCCCTCCCCTGGATGATCCCTCTGTTTTCAGGCGGTTAGTTGGTAGTTTGCTCTATTTAACTATGACTCGGCCAGATATTTCTCATGTAGTTCATACATTTAGCCAGTTTGTTAGCAATCCCCACAAACCTCACCTTACTGCTGCTTTGCGCATACTCTGCTATTTTAAAGGCACTATTAACCATGGTCTCTTCTACCCTTCTGGCACTTCTTTGCACTTATCAGCTTATGCGGATGCTGACTAGGCTGGTCGCCCAGATTCTCGGCGAACTACCACTGGTTGGTGTATGTTTCTTGGGAAATCTCTGATTTCGTGGAAGTGAAAGCAAACCACCATTCAAAGTCTTCTACTAAGGCAGAATATCGGGCGATGGCATCCGCTAGTGCTGAAATCATCTGGTTATGCGGTCTTCTCTGTGAATTAGGTGTTCTTATTGGTAGTTCTACAGCTCTTAATGGGGACAATACCAGTGCTACCGGAATTGCCAACAATCCGGTCTTTCATGAAAGGACGAAGCACATTGAGATTGATTGTCACTTCACCCGTCAGCATGTTGTTACTAAGAAGATAACTTTGCCTTATGTCTCTTCTCTTAACCAGTTGGCGGATATATTCACAAAAGGCACTTCCCAAAACGCGTCATCATGATCTCACTAGAAAATTGATGTTTTCTTCCTTACCACATCAATTTGAGGGGGAATGTAGAAGATAACAAGCGCTAGGCCCAAAGCCCAACAAGGCCCATGTATAATCCCACACGTGGGATTTAGTCTAGATTGTATAGCTGATTTCTCTCCATTGTATAGCTGATTTCTCTCCTCTTACTTCCTTGTATAGACTAGGAGATATTCTTTCATTATTCTTATTGTATTATTAGCATGTTTAGAACCTTGATTAAAGGCACAATGAGATTATAAATATGGGCCGTCGATCCTCCATTGAGGCACGACCTTTTCTCCATTCTTCTTCTTCTTCTCCTTCCATACATTATAACAAAGATGACGTCTTTTCTAACTCTCATTGGGTTCTGGACTTCCTTCATACAGCTTTTGCAAACCTCTTGCTACTTCCCTACTTCCTTTTCCTGAACCAACATATCATGAATGAACTTCCTAAGTTCCCCTACATGACCCTCTATCGTTATACCCAGAAGTCTAGCTATCTCAAGAAGTTTGTCTTTAATAGCCCTATTAGCTTCGTCTTCACCACCATTATCTAAGAGACCTCCCAGTACAAAGACTTCATCAGAGGCATCATTATCCACATCAACTATGGCTTGAGCACGATACTGATGGAAATCATCTATCTGATCATCTGCCGCCAAATCACCATCATCACTACTAGAACAGTGATCCCCCCATCGCCCTATACTTGAATCCAGTAAAGCAATATCACCCCTGTCGCCTTTGTTCTCCTTTGATCTGAAACCAGATCCATAGGGTCAACACTGAATTCTGGATGAAATCTACACTTGGATTGGAGTAAAGGCCCAAAGTCCCCTGTCGGATTGACTGGCTGGGTAACAATCTGCACTTCAGTAGGTCCAACAAGGGTACTCTGTAACAATGATTTAGTAGCAGGGCAGATAAGTCATTGCGCAATTTTCCAAAAATATTCTTTAAAGATGGGCAGCTAGAGAAGCCTCGATCCTTCATTGATTAGTGGAAGAAGCATTTATAGAGATGGAGAGGTGTAGTTTAGAAGAATCCAAAACAGAACATTTAAACTTCTTGTTGGCCTTGTGGCTCTTGAAAATGCACCAAATGTGAATTACAGAATTAGAGGAAGGGCAAGGATTACAGAGAAAATACTCAAAGCCAAAGGAGTTGAGGCCAATGTCTTTAATGGAAGAAAACTGAATCATTGGTTCAGCAAGAAAAATAAAATCTGGGTGATGTGAAACTACCAAGGAGAGAGCTCTTTTTGTAGGGGTGTCACCAATAAAATTTACCCTTTCAAAGTCATGAAGTTTATCACACAAACTTAATTTTAAATTTAGTGATTGCCCATTTGCCCCCTTAATTGTTGTTTTCTGTAAATATATTTTAACAAATCAATCGAGGACGATAATATTAGAGGAAAGAATTAAATATTCGATGGAATTGAGTACCAATCCCGTGGGGAGGTCTCATCTATATATAATCTCGGTATAGGATCAATTACAGAATAATTACAAGAATCAAATCCCCTTTAATTGGGGTGAAATACAATCAAAATCCTTGACTGGGGCAACTACCATAATTTACAGATTTAACTAAATCTAAAAGGATATGCTACAGAGCATAATAAAGCCACATGGGCTCCACATGGGAAATAGGTGCTAAAAATGGATGCCACTGTTAAGTATTATAAAAAAGATATCAGAAATGTCTTTACAGTTATTAAAAATGGATGCCACTATAGTACGATATAAAACATACATGTTCTTTCCTGAACTGAAGATCCAGCCTGGTACACGTCCAGTGAGCTGATTTCTTGTTAAAAACCTAAAGGAAAGATTACCATGCCAAAAATGAGATGGAATGAGTAATGGTACAGTTATAATACATTGCACGTTACCAGCAGGGAAAAGTATGTTGCAAAATTGTGCCACTTACATAAAACTAAACTTGGAGGTATGGGAACCAGGAATTTCTCCAGTCAACTTGTTAAAGCTGAGGTCCCTGTAAACCAATGATAAAAATCAACAGGAATGACTAGGTTCTATCAAAATGTTTTGTGCAAATGCCAATTCCTATAGTTGTAAATAGAAAATGAGTAGAAGAACATCTTATGCATCAATGAGTGGAGTTAAATCCCTGTGATATACCAGTCAATATAGAAAACATGAGAACTGTAAGAGGAATAAATAAAAACCTTCCTAACTACAACAGATGCCCCAAGAACAATGCTGAGGGAGGATAGACCCTCCGAATCAACATTTCAGGCTTCTACCAGATGAGATGAATTGTAGGAGTCAGTACCTTGGGGTTCCAATGGAGTCTTCACCAAAGGAGGGAGGTCTGGATTCGGCACCAAACAAAATTTTCTAAAGAGAACTAATCAGACATCAATTCTATTCAATGGGATGTTCATACATATATCTAAAAGCCTGTGTGGATTATCTTGAAAATCAAGACAACTACTTCTAATCATAAGTCGATCAACTCCACGTATTAGATTGTAGTTTTGAAACAAAAAAAAAAATCTCTTTTTCTACTATAGGACACCTTTCTGACAGACAAACAATTACAACTTGAAATATGAACTAATCAAAATAGAAATAAGACTTCCAAATTCCAATGACTCTTTAAAACTCCTAAAACTTGCAACTAACACTAAACCATATTAGACAATGGGCTACAACTTCTTGTTAGAATAGTACAATCTAGGACCCATTTTGTAAAGCTACTGTACTAATTGTGTCATTCAGACATTGTTTGACAATGAAAGTACTGAGAGACAATTTTGGGAGGAGATGGACGAGAAATTCCAAAATATTATAATCGGAGGAGACTTCAATGGGCATGTAGGATGGTAAAGGGTATGAGAGAGTGCATGGAGGACAAGAGTTTGGAGAAAAGGAGTTAGGAGACACTATTTTGAAATTTGAGTAGGCATTTGACCTTGTAATTGTCGCGACCCCGAACTGGGTCACCAACCAAGTCCGGGATCGGGATGAAGGATTGATACATGATGGTAACAATGCCGCCAAGTGCATTTGTTTATATGGCCACCACGTACACGGATTTAGAAGGGACATAATATCATCCGTGCACGTGATTTCCCACAGGTTTCCGCGGTAAGAATATCACACATACATAGCATTCTCATTCAAGTTGTGGAAGCGTGTAACAAGTCAAATTGATCAATCCATTCCATAAGACTGATAACACATACATTTATGAAGCATAATATCAGAGTGAGCAATGATCATAAGCATCTCCCAATGTAAAGTTAGTTTAAACAAAAGTTCAATTAATTAACGACTCCCCAAAATAAAGGCCAATAAAGGCCAATACGACCCATAAAATCCCAAAAGTATATCAGTCACAATCCCAAATGTATTTTCACAACTCAAGGCATAACCCAATGTCTAAACGACATCGTCAGCTTGCCATTCGCCTACACGTTGCGGCTTTCCGGCTGCCTCCTATGGTTCCTCCTCGGGGTACGAGACATCTGGACCTGAGTACCCAAAGAGTGGGTCAGACACGACGGTCTGGCAGGTGGGTAAAAAGATAAAAACAATGAAGTAAATTAAAGGTTACGTTAGGAAAACATTGAAAACCTGCTAAAACAGTAATTTTCATGAAACATAATGCATAAGTTATCTGAAAGCCACATATGCAATATAAAACATGTAAAGGTACCAATGGACAGGAAACTGGCAAGATGGCAACCACACGAAGCTAAATCCTCCATCACTAATGTGATGAGATCACACTAAGGGTGTTGGTCTCAAACACGCGAAGTAATGAGAACCAACTAATTACATATACATATAGCAAGAAAAAACCATGGCCGCGGAACCGGGTAACAAAACAGAATAGAATCTAGAATGTGACACCCCAGAGTCCCACATCGACTATAGAGTGGAAAGTGAATGGGGTTATATGTAGAGCTTACACCCTTACCTTGCATGAGGCTTTTTGATGGGTTGAGGCCCATCAGAAGCAAAACCGTGAGGGCCGTAGGCCAAAGCGGACAATATCATGCATGGTTGTAGGGTGGGGCGTTACAATCTAGACTACAGCCGGCAGGACAGAAAGGGGGACCCCAAGTCGGTGGATCAAGCCGACAAGGTTGTCCAAGCTTAGTGGTGCCAACTCATAGGACACACGAAGAAATCAGAACTTATACATACATATATAGGTGTGTAACACCCAAACAGACTAAACAAGGTGCTCATAGGCACAAACATCCCCTTGGGATTTGTCATGCATATCCAGGGCTAGCAAAACACTTAAAGTGCATATTTCAGCATTTCTAAAGCAGACTCATAATATCACATGAAAACTGAAGAATACACATGAAATCTGAGTGAAACAAAATATAAATGGATTTCCACAAAATATCGGACCATGCATTGAGAATTCAAGATTTAAATCGATGTGTATAAGGGTCCCGTGTGTCGGTTTAGTTATTGGATTGGTACCCCAGAAGATCTAGGACATTCCAGGCTCCCTATACACATTGACAAGTCCAAAATCCTCAATAATTCTCCATGATGGGGTTTTCTTTTTCAATCGAGCTTCATATATCCCTTCCTCAGTCCTACCATCGCATCAGGGCTCCAAACAATCTCCTCCCAGACCTAAAAACTATAATTCAAGTTTCCTTGCATAGGCCCAGGTCAGCAGCACAGATGGCTCAAGCGGACTAGAGGTTCGCTCAAGCTATGAGCTCTCTGGGAGGGGTTCGCCAGGCTGGCTCGAGCGAACTTGGCTCTGGGTAAGTTGGCTCAAGCGACCAGAAGGTTGGCTTGAGCCAACTAGTCTCTGAAAGTGGTTCGCTCGAGCGACCATGGTCCGCTCGAGTGAACTGCTTCAGAACTGAGGGTTTTTTTTTTTTCTTTTGTGCAGTTTCGAGCCTTTCCTTCCTCTCTTTTGCAACGCCCATTAGTCACCCATTTATCACCAAACATAGGGGTCTCCTTGCCTCCTCAAACCCCAAACCACACATCCACCAATCACTCCATACCATACATCAAATCTCCTTCATTTTTCCCCATTTCATCAAAGAAACTCAATCATGCATGGAGTCCATGTGCACACATAAAACAAGTTTTACAAAACTCAAAAATGCATACATTTTCCAAGAACTTAACAAGATAGAAAGACACATCACTATGCATATTTCAAAGTCAATAAAAACCATAACAATAAGCAAGAGTTAAGCCACCAAAACCATTAATGAAAATCAAGTTTTTCTCGCAAAATATGCTAATAATAAAAAAAATCCATTCATCCACTTGCCTTGGCCTCCAAATTAGCTAATCACACTCCTAATCAGACTCTCCAAGCCAAAAGTCTCCAAGCTACACAAAACCCCCAAAAATAGACCCATTTAGAACCCTAAATGGTCAATACAAGAAATGAGAAAGAGAGAGCTCCCAATAATGAAGGTGGAGCCTCTCTAGGGCTAGGAAAGAACATATCTAGAAGTTAGGGAAGATTGCTTACTTGGAAGACCTTCAAATGTCAAGAACTTGCTCAAAGAAGACTGTAGGATGGCTGGATTTCTCCACAAATGGTGTCAAAGGGACATGGTGAGGAAGAAGAAGGTGAGGTACATTTTCCCATTAAACAAGGGTTGGTAGTGGATTGGAGGAAAAGGAAGCAAGAAGAAACAAGAAGAACCTAGGGAAGAAACCCTAGAGTGGGTTGGAGCTATTACTTCCACAAAAGCATGACAAGAGAGGACAAGGAGAAATGAACTCACTTTATATACAAAGTGGGGATAGGTCCCACAACTTAACAAACTTGTCGAGCTAAAAACATGGGTTTCCGGGCCTCGGATGAGTTCGACGAAGAAGGGAAAAGTGTTTGTCGAAAAATCTAGTTTCCAAAAAGTATAAATTTCGCGGGTTTTGGAGACATCAAAATTTGTGCTCATATTTGGTATAAAAAGACAGTTTTGTCCTCAAAGTTAGAAAAGTCAGGTTTCGGGGTCTCAAAAGGAAACGGAGTCAATATGAAAATTGTAGGGATTAACGAGATAAATCAAACGGAGCTAAAACACCAATTTTCGGAATCACGGATAATCCCCCCATGCTCACGCAAAGTAACTAAAAAGACTCTTCATGAGTCCTATTACATCAAAAGGGCTCTCCAAAAATCCCCAAAGCTATAAGAAAGCTATTCTAATCCCAAACTTAAACAAAATCTATTAATCTCACTTAAAGCTAATACGCGACTTAATTAGTGCTAATTGCGGTCACTTGGGTCGTGGTCTTACAGTAATAACAAATACCTACTTTAAAAAATAGAGTAGCATTTAATTACCTATAAAAGTGGAATGAATAGGAAACAAGTAAACATTTCCTACTTTGAAAACATGAGCGACTAGCTTGTAAAGACCGCATGGTTGTTCTCGGAGACAATTTGACCACACAACATTATCTAGTGCATGACTCACTCACTAGATCGGTGTGTAGGCCTCAAGGTGGGGCACACATGGGATTGGGACCTAGGGGGATCGAAAGATCTCCCTAGGCCCTTCATCTTTGCAAAAAAATAGCCCCATCCGTAAACCCTATCATTTTCATCTGGGCCACACAAATTTAGCAGTGTACAGTCCATTCGAATGGGTGTGCAATCGATCCAACGATCCAGTCCCTTTGGATGGGTGCAAAATCCGGGGGCCACGTGAAATTCAGAGGAGGGGGTCAGGGGGGCGGTGTGTGAGGTCCAATTGGATGGACCATCAAGTGGATCCCACCCTTGGTGTGCAAGATGCACAAAGGGCGCACCTGATAACTACTTTACATATATACATATGAGCGCAACACAGCGCCCAAGCGTTTTTTCCTAAAAAACGCCCCTCCTAGTTGGGCCCACTAGAATGCATGATGATTGTGGAAGTCCATTGGATGGAAAGATCCATATGAGGCCTACCTATATGCAAAATCTTGAGTCCATTAGATCGTCCTAACATTTTGATCCATGGCACAAAAATTCAATGGCTCTTTTTATCCTGGTTCCAATCCAACAATGAGGAAAAGTTGGACGAGTGTCGAACTTGGACCGGTGACTATTCATATTGGAGTGGGGGGGTGTGAAAAGACTAGATTGACTCAACATGGGCCCCATGACCAAAAAAAAAGGGTTGGAAAAGGGGGCGTTTTTAAAGTGTGGTGTTTTTGAGAATTTCCCTCTTTATATACATATATATATATACACACACACACACACACACAAGGAGATAATATAAAAGCACCCAAACAATATCAGACGGGGAAGGAAAATGTATAAAAGCATTATACCTACCCCAAAAGAGGAGCAACAACAAAAGGAAAAGACTAAAAAAATTAGATGAATAAAGCAAACATATACCCCTTGCGTGGCTAACAAATCGGTGAAGGCATTATCCGATCGCCTAACATGATGAGACTCCACGAAGATAGAAGAGGACAACATCGTAATCTCATTGAAGAAAAACCGATAGTTCCAAAAGGACTTAGCAGAAGAAGAAACCCAGGATATGGCATTCCTAGAGTCACTTTCACCACTAACTTGGAATGGAAAGAGTCGACAAAGATTCAAAGCACTTCTAAATTAGCCAACTCCACCCCATTAGACTCCATGCAACCCACATGCTTAGAAAACAAAGCCAAAAAAATTCCACACTGTTGCGAAGCACCCCACCTATAACCGCCAAACCCAGCTTACCTCTAGCCTCTCCATCCACATTGAACTTCAAAGAGACCTTGACTGAGAGGAACCCAAGACATTGAAAATCTCACCTTCTTAGCCCCATTATAAAGAGTGGCCTCCCAATTGTGAAAGACCCCATCCACCCTTAAATTGTCAAACCCCACCCTACTAGAAACCCACTTAGCAACATACAAATGCACCGAGTGCTCTACAACAATTGATGCTCCGTTGAAAACCCTCTCATTTCTCTCTTTCCACACCGGTCATAGGATATCAAAGGGCAAAATCCTCCATATAACCACCTCATAACCACAAAAAAAAAAAAAGACCCAATCTCCATTCCTTAAATAAACCCAACAATGACCGAGGCAAACACAAAGTCACATCACATTCTGTAAGAAACTGAGACTACATATGAAAGGAAAAATCACAATGCATAAACAAATAATCAATCGACTCCCTAAACCTCCCCACAAAGAAGGCATGAGTCTAAAATAACCTCAAAGAAATGACTCTCCTCCTGAAAACATCGGTTGTAGCCACCTTCCCTAATACCGTGAGCCAACAAAACACCTCCACTCTAGGAGGAGCCAAGCCTACTCACACTAGAGAACAAGAAGCCTTAGCATCCAGCACCACTTCCAGCCTATGATGCACGGATACTTCAAAATGGGCAACGTATCGTGTCGTGTCGTGTCGTATCCGATACTTCACTTTTTATGTGTAAAATCCATGTCCCTGCCGTGTCAATGGCGTCTCCTTGCCGTATCCGATGACGTATCTGTGCATCATAGCTTCCAACCCCCTCAAAAAAGAATTTGTAAAGAACTCTCCAGGCGGACAAGGCTTCCAAATATAAGTGGCAACCTCTTCCCTACAAATAAAGACATTAGAAAGAAGACTCAATAAAGAAAAATGTTTCAACTCCTCATACTGATGCAACATCCTCCGAAAGGACACTACCTAGGACACAAAAACCCCTCCCCACCCAAACAGTTCTCTCTAACAAAAAGCATTTTTTTATGTTTGCATTAGAAGTAGAAAGAGAAGGGTAGAAAGTATGGGGAAGTGAAATCAAATGATTGATTGTATCAGAACAATTGCAAAAGTGCTTGGAGAGTTGAAAGGTAAAAGACACTTTCAAAAAGAAACATAGTGGCAAACTGTTGAAGTTCAAAGAGTCGATCAAGAGAAAAGACTGTGAGGACCCAAACTCAAATATACCAGATGATATTGTTTTCCGGTCTAAGGCGAGCCCCAGAGCGAGTGCGCATGGAGCCACACACAAGTGATAAGGACCATGTGTGTTTGTGTGTATAGGGAGATGCTCCTATGAAAGCATCTCCCACCTTCCTATGAGAGATAAAGGTGAGGCCCTCACATTTAAGTTGTTGGCATTGGATATGGATGTGAGGGCCCCCACCTTATCTCTCATAGTAAGGTGAGAGATGCTCTCATAATATATATATTTATACATATATATAGAGAGAGAAAGGCTCAAGCTTAATTGTTAGTTTGTATGGTCTCAATCCATCAGATGATGTAATAAATTGATTCATTTCTTTATTTATCAATATTATCATGCTTTCCTTTCATGAGATTAATAGTGTTTTATTACTTAATGCACATAACCAATACCTATGACATGATGGTTCATGAGATGAACCGGGTCCCATTAGTATATTAGATGAGATGTATGTGTACGGATGAGATCCACATACAAGAGACATATGTCGCAAATCTTAGATTTAAATATCTCCACAACCAGTGATGAGATTGGGCATCTCATCTGATAAGGTTACAGCACTTTGATCACTATGAGATAGTGTGATTTCTTTCGATCATCAGAATGTAAGATTCTGGATCATGGTGCTGGTACATTGGATGTATTGAAGGACCATGAGAAGCACCTTATGGAACAGTCTTTACTTTAAGGTCTGCTCTCATAATTCTCTAGCAATAGGCTCTCAATCCTGAGACATTGATGAACTCAAGTTTCTGTCCATTCATTTGCTTTGAGTCAACAATGAGTGAGGCCAACTGTAGATCAACATCTCGGTATCTTGGGTACGTGGTAGTAGGACTGTGGGAACATTGAATAGTCAAGATGGAATCTATCTATATTATCCCCTTGTGTCAATTAATAGATTTATCATTAGTAAGTGCGCACCCATCTCAATTAAGAGCTAATTGAATGGTACTGACGATTATTAGAATTAATTGAGTCTCAAGGATAATAAGATATGGATCCAATTATGGTGGACAGAACCAATTAATCCATGGATATTGATAGAGTGGTCTACTTGTGGTGATAGGGAAGTTTAGGATCTTCTTTGTAATTTATTCCTAAGACTGGAGTGTAATTGCATTTATATAGTAGAGTTATTTGCAATTAACTGTAGGCCCGGACTGCACATGAGATGTGAGGTCGCGGTGTCCCAGTGGGAGCCAGCTTTCTATGGAATCCCTAGTGGTTCCCACGCTAGCCCAAGTTATTAGGAAGTTACTAATCTTACTTGAACTCTAAAAGGAAGGAATTCAAAAGTTACTATTTCTATTTGAAGTGAGACTTCTAATAGTGGTAATAGCAGGTTACTGATTAGTGTAGAAGTGAGACTTCTAATCTATTAGTAAAGAAGAGTTGCCGAGTTATAAATAGAGGAGAAAAGGGGCTGGACGTCCAATGCATTATTCCTCCTTGGAATTCACGCCCAGCCTCCCTTTTGTCCAAGTGTTGCACGGTTTCTCTTCTCCTTCCTCTTCTAGTTTCTCTTCCGAATTCCTTTAGAGCTTCTAGTTGTTTTCTTTAGGAGATCCCATCTATCTCCTTTAGAGAAGAGATTTGATACGGGACATAGCGTGGAAGGCTAAGAGGTCTTGGAGATCCTAAATTTGCTACAAAGAAAGAGTTTCTTCATCTAGCAAGTCTTCTTCTCCATTAGAGCACAACCGAGCTCCAAAGGTATAATCTACTTCCTTGTATGTTGTAGCTTTTATGGTTGCTTGATTGTTGATGGTTTCTATCTTCTAGATAGAGTTTATTACTGTACATGGTTGATGAGTTTGAGAGATTGGATCCTGGATATGGTTTATGGCCTTATGGGTACTTGATCCCTGAGTCAAGTGAGTCAAAAAGTTTTGAAAACCTATCCACGAGGCCTCTTACTTCCAACAAGGATAAGGTAAGCTCAAGTGTGTGGTGGGGCCCACCTAGGGACCCACATGGGGAGGGAGAGGGGGAGGGGGATGGGGGGGATTTCAAGGACTCCCTGAGATTCTCCTCTTTCCAAAAAATAGCCCCAAGCATGATTTTTATCATCTCCATCTGGGCCCCAGAAGTTTAATTGTCAACAGTCTATACAGATCAGTATACAATCGATCCAACCGACGACCCAGTAAACTCGGATCTGACCGAAAGTTGGTGGGCATGTGCAATTCAGGGTGGTCGTGTGTTTGGTCCATTTGGAGGGACCAAGGGTGGGGCCCACAAGCTTGAGCTTACAGAATTTTATCCTAAGTTCGCATTTATGAGAGCCTTGCTCATATATATATATATATATGCCCTGCTCCAGTACATATACCTACCACAGAAGTTTTGTGCGAGGTAGCTGGATGGGGCTAGGGGGAATGGAAAAGGCCATATAGGATGGGCCCAGATATCAAATTGGGGGTCATTCCCATGCCTCTAACCCGTTCATCCATGGCCCATAAGTTAACAGCTTTATATCCAAAAAAAAAAAAAAGTGTTGACCCTCGATCCAACGGTCCAATCAATTTGGATCGATGCAAGCCCAATGGATCCAGTGTGTATACAGCTATAATAGCATGGGGTTTGATGGTCCATTCAGATCAATGCCTAGGTGGGCCTCATGTGCTATCTCGCACAAATTTTTCCATTCAAGATGTATGCAATCGTCTGGCATCACCTAGGCTTGAAGTGCTGCTAGGTGAGGGTGGGTTCGCCGCTGTGGCTATTCATTCTTCCTCTGGGGTAGACGTGTACACTCAGAAATGAGGTGTCCATTACATTAACAGTAATTACAAAAGTTTTTCTTTTTACAATTACAGGCAACATGATCAAATCCTTTACACTCAAAACATTGGACCACAGCCCCTTGAGGTGTCAAAAAAGCAGCTTCTTTTTATGTTGGAACAATAAATGCTTTTGATGCATCAATTAGGGCACGTTGGGATTGAAGCCTAGTTTCTTCCCGGATTACCTCCTGAACACAGGTTTTCAAGTTTGGTGAAATTTCTCTATTCATCAGAGCTGATCGAACAGACTCAAAATCAGGCTTGAGATTCATAAGAAATTGGCTTATGTGGGATTCTTCTTATATTTTGATCACCACAGATTTATATTCTATGGGCACTGTGTCAAGGATCATTGAGTCCTTCTCATTCCATAAAGTAAGAAAGCCACTGTATTACTCTTGTACTGTTTTTATCACCATGACGGTATTTTGCTAACTCAGAATCAAGGAAAAACTTCCTTGCTTTATTCACTTGATGATAAAGAGACTGTAAATGAGTCCACATTTCAGATGCTTTTGAAAATGACTAGAAGTGATAAGGAAATAGAAGTAACAATGGAATTTAATATCCATGTTACAACCTTTGAATTATTTTGGTCCCAAGCTGCAGCATTCCTATCCTCCTGATTCCTGAATAACAGTGCCATCAAGGTAGCCCGGCAGACCTTTTCCAGCAACAAAGTGCTTTAAATGAAAAGCCCAGCCATAGTAATTTTTCCCATTTAGCTTAATAGGGATGATCTCATTCTTGTCCATGATGGCAAATAAGACTCACTGTTATTAAGTAACTTCGAACTGCAGAATTCCAGAGAATGAAAAAGGACACAAAATAAGTGAAAAAAACAGGTTAGTCAACCCACAGATTCTGCACTAGAATACTGATCGCTCAGTGCAGAAAAATCTTATGCACAATCTACCTTCCAGGCTATGCGCCTATGCTATTTATGCAACTTGGTGTGAAATTTGAATGTAATCTCACTGTTGATCGCAAATCTGACAATAGGCTGTCAATCCAAGCCCAGGCCCATTTTGGGCCCAGTCTTCATATACTACCCATTTTGGGCCCAGTCTTCAAAGCCATCTGTACACTCTTAGTTTGTAATAAAGTTTTAGGCTTTAGATAAGATATACTTGCTGTAGATAAGGGATACTTGCATGTAATCAGGGATTAAGGCCCTTTATAATGGAAGAACAGTCGACCCTAATGGGCACTGTGTTTTAAACATTAAAACAGTATTTGCATCTCCATCTCTCTAAATGACATGGTATCAGAGACAAGTCGATCAACCGTGGATCATCTCCTAAGTCATCTTCCAAGCGTTGGAAGCCTCTCTGCGATCATCTTCGTCAGCCAGATCATCTCTGATCGTCGTTGATCACCTCAGATCAGGCGTGGCCTACCTGCGATCATCACAACTCATCAGCGGATCCTTCCCATCTTGGTTGACTGGATATTCCTTGGTTTATGAAGATTCTTTCCGGATTTATTGATCATCAGAGGTAGGTTTTCTACCATTTTTTATGAAAGTTCAATCTTTTCCACTAGTTTTCATCTCGGTCGTCCAAAATCCTGGATCTGGGTTTGATCTGACTGAGACCAAGACCAGTAGTTGCAGAAAACTACTCTTCCTTCATCCCCACCCTCTGATCTGTGTCAAGATCACCACGTAGGCCCTCGTGTGGTTTCACACTGCCGATAGGGACGATTTTTTCCTTTGTTCGGCTACTGCTGCTGTATTCATTTTCCTGCTGCTGTTGTCTTCATTATCTGCTGCTGCTTGATTTCTGCTGTTGATTGCTCCTTCATCTGGGTTATTATTACTGCTATTGTTGCTCCTTTTTGTTTGCTGGATGGTTCTGTTTTTCCTGTTTTCATCTAAGACTACTCCTGCTGCTGGCTGTTAATTTCCTTATCATTAGTATTACTGCTTCCTGCTGTTGTTGCATCTCCACTAGACATCTTTATCTGTCAAATCATTGGTATCCTTGGCTGCTGGTTGCTATCTGTTGCTTTCTTATTCAATTAGAAGAGTGGCTGTGGTCTATTTCCAATTGGACTACAAAGGTGCTGCTGCCCCAGGACTGATTTGTGTATACTTCTTCCTAGTCTTTCGTAATGGAAAAACATGAGTTAGCCCTGATTTGCTTTGATGGAACAAATTATACCTCATGGGCCTTCCAATTTCAAATTTACTTGGAAGGAAAAGAACTATGGTCACACATTGATGGATCTGAACCTCAACCTGCGGAAGATGATAAAAAGATTTTAGCTTGGAAAACAAAGGATGCTAAAATCAAGACCTGGTTGCTGGGCTCTGTTGAGTCACATTTTATTCTCAACCTCAAACCCTGCAAAACTGCCCGTGAAATGTGGGACTATCTTCAGAAAGTTTATCAACAAGGCAATGCTGCTCGCCAGTTTCAATTGGAACTTGAAATCTCTCAATTCACTCAGTCTATTCAGGAGTACTACAATGGCTTCCGCAGACTATGGTCCGAGTATGATGAGATTAAGTTTGCCTCAGTATCAGCAGCACTTCTGCCGGAATTACTTCCATTACAGCAAAGTAGTCATCAGGATCAACTTCTCATGAAACTTCGTCCGGAGTTTGAGGCAGTTAGATCAAACTTGATGAGCAGGGTTCCTCTTCCCCACTTGGATGTCTGTCTTCAGGAACTTCTGCGGGAAGAACAGCGTCTCACTACTAAAGCTACTCTGGAACAACAGAGATCTGCTGAGGCTTCATTTGCCTATGTTGCCACCACCAGACAACCTCCTCGGGACATTAGTAAAGTTCAGTGCCATAACTGTAAAAAATATGGTCACTATGCCAATCAATGCAAGGCAAAAATTTGCAGATATTGTAAGGCCACTGGGCATGTTATTGAAGAATGTCGGAAGAAGGCTCGCAATTCTACTTCCCGAAATTATGTGCAGTCAAGCCCTGGTACTTCCACCGTGTCGTCTGCTCCTACTGCTTACACCGTGACCACTCCACAATATGCATCATCTGACTTCAGTGGTTCTCTACAGTATGATTCCTTCTCACAGCCTGGTTCCTCCCAATCTGCGTCTCCTGCTCCTCTCACTCCTGAGATAGTTAATCAAATGATCATCAATGCAATCAAATGATCATCAATGCCTTAGCATCCAGGAACATCGCAAGTACTGATTCCTCTCTTTCCAATACATGGTACTTAGATTCTGGTGCAAGTAACCATATGACCTCTTCACCCATAACATTACAAAATGCCGTCCCTTACACTGGTCCTCTCACTGTTCAAGCTGCCAACGGATGGCGCAGCCCCGGACCTTCGATCGAATAGACCAACCTCTCAGATGAGGTTGATCGAATCCAACAAAGGGATTCCACACAAAAGAACACTCACAGCCACGAACTCATGGAGAAAACTCACGATAGACTTTATTAATTGAATAAGCATAAGAAAATAACAAAAGAGGTCCTCTGTATATATAGAAGACAGTATTCTAAACTAATCAGAATACTTAATAAAAGGAAATTACTTGATCCTACTCTAAATAGAATTTAGGAAGTAATCCTATTAAGCAACTAAGTAATATTACTAATCTAGATAAGAATAGGAATCTTCAGAGTGGACCCCATCAGATGGTCCATCACGGTGGCCTGCAGGCCCTCTTCTTCTGTCGGGCTGCATCAACTCTCCCCGGATTGAAAGAACTCGACTCCGGCGAGTTAATCGCCTGATAGCGCTCATAAAGATCTGGATTTAAGCGCTGAAAATCTGTGGCAGTGATCCATGTAGCATCGGAGAGAGGTCGATTCTTCCAGCGGACATGGAACTTTTGAAACCCTCCTTGACGAGTGGAAACAAGCTGATCATCAAGCACATCAATAATCTCGTCACTAGGTGGAAGATTCGACGGGAGAGCAATAATTTGTTCTTCAGTTGCACCATCATTGTCATGACCATGATAGAGTGTAAGATCCTCTACGTTGAAGGTAGAACTGACTCCGGAATCGGAAGGTAGATCAAGTACATAAGCATTGGAGCCAATCTTTTTGAGAATCTTGTAGGGACCAGCATTTCGTGGATGCAACTTTTTGTAAGCGCCTGGAGGCAGACGTTCTGGACGGATACGAACCATGACCATATCTCCTTCAGCAAATTCAAGAAATCGACGATGCTTGTCTGCATGCTGTTTATAAGTGGCATTACTGGCAGATATATGGCGGCGGACTTCATTGTGCACTTGTTGCATGTGGTGAAAAAAACTTTCAGCATTAGCACTTATCCGAGCATCTACTGGCAAAGGGACAAGATCAACAGGTAGTCGTGGTCGAACACCTGTAACAGCTTCAAACGGAGAAGTACCAGTAGACCTATTGACCGAATTATTGTAAGCAAACTCAGCCATAGGTAATGCTTGATCCCAAGTTGTGATGTGATCACGAACTAGGCATCGTAACAACTGTCCAAGACTTCGGTTTACCACTTATGTTTGGTCGTCTGTTTGAGGGTGGTAAGCAGTAGAGAATTTGAGCTTGGTATTGGACAGCATCCATAAAGTCTTCCAAAAATAACTCATGAATTTGGTGTCTCGATCCGAAACAATAGTCTTTGGAAGACCATGTAGACGCACAACTTCCTTGAAAAAGAGCTTTGCAACCTTGTAGGCATCACTAGTGGAAGTACATGGAATAAAATGTGCCATCTTTGAGAAGCGATCAACGACAACAAAAATAGAATCAACTTTTCGTTGAGTCGTTGGCAAACCTAGCACAAAATCCATGCTAATGTCTTCCCATGGAGAATGAGGAATAGGTAAAGGCGGATAAAGTCCAGTGTTCTTCTTGTTTCCTTTGGCTAGCTGGCATGTCCTACATCTTTCACAGATGCGAAAAATGGTAGTCTTCATTCGGGGCAAATAATATCTATCACTGACAAGAGCAAGAGTTTTGTCGCGTCCCAAATGGCCACTACATCCTCCTGAATGCAACTCTCTAACAATATATTCACGAATGGATGTGGCAGGAAGACAAAGTTGTGTACCTTTAAACAAAAATCATCATGAATGCTATAATGAGGATGCTTACCCAGATCACCATTATTGAGGTCTGCATAGATAGAACCAAAGTCTGGATCATCCGCATAAGCTAGCTTGAGTTGGTCAAAACCTGGTACACTAACAGACATAGTTGTCAACAAATGCTTCCGTCGACTGAGTGCATCAGCTATCAAGTTATCCTTTCCCGCTGTGTGGCGAATGCTGAAACTGAACTCCTGGATATATGCGCTCCATTTGGCACGGTTGACACTGATCTTCTGTTGTGAATGTAGATGTCGCAAAGCATCATTGTCTGAGTAAAGAACAAACTCGCTGCCAATCAAGTAATGTCGCCAATGACGAAGTGACTGTACAACGGCATAGAGTTCCAGATCATAAGAAGAGTACTTTTTCTTGGCATCAGAAAGTTTCTCGCTAAAAAATGCAATCGGGTGCCTCTCTTGACTAAGAACACCTCCAATGCCAACATTTGAGGCATCGCAAGCAATTTCGAAGACCTTGTCAAAATTTGGAATTTGTAAAACTGGTGCCTCTGTGATTTTACGCTTTATTTCTGCAAAGGCTATAGTGGGAGAACTATTCCACTTAAAGTCACCCTTTTTCATGCATTCTGTGATTGGAGCCATGATGCTGCTGAAGTTTCGAATGAATCTCTTATAAAAGTTAGCAAGACCATGAAAACTTCGAACTTCAGTGAGTGTAGTAGGAATGGGCCAGTCCAAAATTGCATTGACCTTCTCAGGGTCCATTTTAATTCCTTGTGCCGACATAACATATCCCAAGAAGATAACAGAATCACTCAGAAAAGTGCACTTCTTGAGATTAATATAGAAATGCTCCCTGCGAAGGAGTTGGCAAATTGTATCCAGATGTTGAAGATGTTCTGCTTTTGTTCTGCTGTAGATTAGTATATCGTCGAAGTAAACGACGACAAACTTTCCAATATAAGGTTGCAATAACTGTGTCATGACCCGCATGAAAGTACTAGGTGCATTGGTTAACCCAAAAGACATAACCATCCATTCATAAAGACCATCTTTGATCTTAAATGCAGTCTTCCATTCATCACCTGGCCTTATCCGGATTTGATGATAACCACTTCGCAGATCAAGTTTAGAAAAAATGCATGCACCAGTCATCAAATCTAGCATATCATCTAATCTGGGGATTGGGAAGCGGTACTTTACCGTGATTTTATTGATGGCGCGACTGTCCACGCACATATGCCAACTTCCGTCTTTCTTTGGAGTGAGAAGTGCAGGTACTCCACAGGGACTGAGGCTTTCCCTAATATACCCCTTTTGTAAAAGATCATCAACTTGCCTTCTCAATTCTGTATGCTCCATAGGACTCATCCGGTATGCAGGCAAATTTGGCAAAGAGGCGCCTGGGACAAGATCAATGGCATGCCGGATGTCACGTAATGGAGGCAGCTCCTTCGGCAGTTCATCTGGAACTAGATCAGCAAACTTCTTCAAAAGTGGCTTTACTTCTTGTGGGAAAGATGTAGTAGGAGATTCTTTTGGAACTTGCCTAGCAATCAATGCATACATAACGCCTTGTTCTTTGCTTTCATCTTCAAACTTCCGCATGGTTAATATAGGAAGTGCTGGAGCTGTATTAGATGTGGAGGAGGAAGATTTAGCGGGCAATGGAAGCAATCTAATTGGGACCTCCTTTCCAGTTGAAAGTACAAGTATTGTGCTCATGATCTGTGATAACCTTAAACTTCTTTAACCATGGCCGTCCGAAGAGAATATGTGTAACGTTTACAAGACTTGCCCTTGCAATTAACGCGTGACCGGAAAATGGATGCATGATTCCAGTCTTCATTTTCTTCCACTGAATCAGCTACTAGGAGACGACGATCAAGGAAAAGCAGTGGGGTGCCATCATCAGCTTCTGTATCTTGCAATGGAGCTACTGTGGTTTCATATTGAGGCTCTGCATTGAACGGCTCTACTTCTATTTCCTCATCATACTGTTCATCTTCTGGCTCATTAGTAGCATATAAATTTCTATGGGGACACTCGGCTGCATAATGTTCCTTTTGTTTGCAGGCATGACAAACAATTTCTCTTTTATTTATTCTTCCGCGGGCACGGTTATCATTCTGATTCTGCTGCACCCGTTGATTTGGGTGTGGCAAGGCTTGCCTCTGCTGAATGACTTGCTATGGCCTCTGTGGTGCTTGCTGGAATGGTTTAGGAGGAGGAGGACGAAAACCTTGTGTCTGAGTACGGTTAAAAGTGGGTTCAGGTCCTCTTCTAGTGGAAGACTTCTCGGCTTGAAAAGTGCTGCGTCTCCGCAACTGAAGTTCATGTCGAGCTTTCCGGGCTTTACAAAATACCTCATCGACTCTGGTGTAATCAAACATAGCAACTTCCCGTCTGATATCATTGCGCAATCCATCTCGATATCGAGTGATAGTGAGACGATCATCTGTTTTCAAATTACAACGAACAATATATTCGCGATATTTGTTTGTATATTCTTCTACAGATAGATTGCCTTGCTGAAAAGTAAGATACTCTTGGTGCAGTATGTCAATGTAATCAGAAGGAAGGAAATTGCTTTTGAGCCTTTCTTTCATGTTAAACCATCTGGTAATAGGCTGTCCCAAAGCAAGTTCATTATTTTCAACACCATACCACCAGATTCTAGCAGGACCCTTAAGTTTAACCTTCGTAAAGGCTATCCGCTGCTCATCATTCATGTTATACCAAACAAAATAGTCTTCCAGGGAATTAAGCCAATCAACAAAAACTTTTGGACTGACATCTCCAGAGAAATCAGCCACATCAATTTTAACCTTCTTTGTGATATCATCAGTGCGGTGTGTAACCATGGGGCCCTAGGTGTCTCGTTCAGCGATGAGACACTGTACAAAGTCACGCATGGATTCACGTTGCTCAGGCCCTTCTATTTGGATGGGTGTGACTAATTTTGTGGTATTGGAAGACCTTTCCTTTGCAACCAACTGTGTACTTTGCAATTCAATAAGTGCAGTCTCTACTGTGCGTAGACGATCCATTACTTCATATCTTGGCCCAATTTGAACAATTGTTCATCACGTTCCTTGTCCGTGAGCCAATGACTGAGATTGTCACCTCTTCTAGGCATGGCTGGAAAAAGGGTTTTTTTTTTTTTTTTTTTTTTTTTTTAAGTGGGCTGGATAAGGTCTGGACTCAAATCGGGCCCAGACTGCAGGCCAGGCCCAAAACTTAGGCCCAGGGCAGTGCTGTGAAGGAAAAAGACCTCTTTTCTCCTCGGGCTATGTGCGCAGAGAAATAAAAGAAGGGGTGGAGGCTTACTGTTTGGACGAAACGAAAGGAGAGACCGAGGCGATGCTGCTTCTCCGCGCTGCTTCTCCTCGATGAAGATGGAGTGGCAGATGAAGACACTGGCTGGCGCTGCTGGCGTGCGTGCGCGTCGTCGGTGCAAGGTACGCCTTCCGATCTCAAGTCCTCTTTCTCTCTTCGTTTCTGCTTTGCTTCTCTCTCTGCTCTCTTTTTTTTTTTTTTCTGGTGTGGAGGTCTGGGCGACTGCTGGGTGGGGTTTTGACGAGGCTGGAGGGGCAAAGGGGCGGTTGTAGGGATGTGAGAGGAGATGAGATGGTGGGGATGGGGTTTAGGGTTAGGAATGGGTAGATGTGGGGTTCTGTTGCGGGCTAGCGTGTTAGGGTTGGGGTGGCTGAGGAGTTTGGGTTTTCGGTAATGGTGGACGGTGGATTAGGGTTTGGGAAGGTAGGATTTGTTATCGGTTTTGCTGGGACGTGGTGGAAGGGGTTTCAATGGGCTGTTTGGGTGGTTTCGGTAGGTCTGGGTTCGGGATTTAGGGTTTTCGGTTGAGGAGTGGGCGAGTGGTGGTGCTGGTGTCTTCGGCAGTGGCTAGGTTTGAGAGGGTGGGATCAGCAGGGAGGGGAGTGGGGTTGGATGGCGTGGGATGATGACGAACCGGAGAAGACAGTTGTTTCTCCGGCGACCAAACCTGGCTCTGATACCAATCTGGCGCAGCTCCGGACTTTCGATCGAATAGACCAACCTCTCAGATGAGGTTGATTGAATCCAACAAAGGGATTCCACACAAAAGAACACTCACAGCCACGAACTCATGGAGAAAACTCACGATAGACTTTATTAATTGAATAAGCATAAGAAAATAACAAAAGAGGTCCTCTGTATATATAGAAGACAGTATTCTAAACTAATCAGAATACTTAATAAAAGGAAATTACTTGATCCTACTCTAAATAGAATTTAGGAAGTAATCCTATTAAGCAACTAAGTAATATTACTAATCTAGATAAGAATAGGAATCTTCAGAGTGGACCCCATCAGATGGTCCATCATGGTGGCCTGCGGGCCCTCTTCTTCTGTCGGGCTGCATCAACGGAGATCATCTCCTCATCACCTCTGTTGGTGATAACCCTAGCCCCTTACCCTTAACCAATGTTTTCATTTCTCCTCATCTTGCTACTAATTTGGTTTCTGTAGGTCAACTTGTTGAAAATAATTACAATGTCTCCTTTTCTTCTTCTGGATGTGTTGTGCAGAACCAGGAGTCGGGGGAAGTGATCGCGAGGGGGCCTAAGCATGGCCGACTTTTTCCCTTACCAATGTCTTCGGTTATTGAGAATCAAAATTTACATCAGTTATTTTGTTTTTTTATTCGGAATAATTCTCGATTGTGGCATAATAGACTTGGTCATCCAAATGCCTCTACTTTGTCTACTTTATTTCAATCTGGACTAGTGAATAAACCTATTGACTCTGCTTCTTTTGAATGTGATGCTTGCAAATTAGGAAAGAGTAAAATTTTACCTTTTCCACACTCCACCACACGGAGCACTGCATGTTTTGACTTGATTCACAGTGATGTTTGGGGTATTGCTCCGACCCTTTCACATAGTCATTTCAAGTACTTTGTAACATTCATTGATGACTATAGAAGATTTATGTGGATTTATTTATTACATTCGAAGTCTGATGTTCTTAATGCATTTAAATTTTTTGTTAACTATGTTGCCAACCAGTTTTCTAAATGCATTAAAACTTTGCGCTCAGACTCAGGGGGGGAGTATGTTTCCAAGGATTTTCAATCCTTTTTAAACAATAAAAGGATTATTTCTCAACATACCTGTCCATATACTCCACAACAAAATGGAGTAGTGGAACGGAAAAACAGACATCTTCTTGATGTAACGAGAACTCTTCTAATTGAATCATCCATTCCCCCTCGTTTTTGGACTGAAGCTCTCACCACGGCTGTATATCTCATAAACCGCCTTCCATCACCTACCCTTGATCATTTAACACCTTATTTTAAATTGTTTGGGCATCATCCTATGTTTGATCACCTACATATCTTTGGCTGTGTTTGTTTCGTTCATCTACCTCAAACAGAACGAACGAAACTAACCGCACAATCTCGCCGGTGTGCTTTTTTGGGTTATGCCACTAATCAAAAAGGTTTTGTTTGTTATGATTGATATTCATAGGCATATTGAAAAGAATACTGAAACGAGAGAGATAGAGTTCTGTGAAATATTCTCATTCGATCTATTGACTTCTTGGATTACACTTCTTTATAAAGACTTTACATTGCCTAAGTTTAGGCTAAAAATCACCACAAATCATGGAATCAAGACCTAATTATATCTCTAAACAAGGAAGGACATCCTAGCATATACAAAGTTATCTTCTGACTAGATCTCATATATACAAGTGGGCTGGGCCTATTATCATACAAGTTTTGGGCCGAGATGGGCCGGGCCTATTATCACTTTAACACCCCCCCTCAAATTGATGCGGTGAATCAACCAGCAACAATTTGCGAACCAGGAAGTCATGCCGAGGGCGTGGAAGACCCTTGGTGAAGATATCAGCAAGCTGGAACTCAGTGGAAATATGAGGAAGAGTAATGACTTTGCGATCATACTCGTCCCGAATGAAGTGACAGTCCACTTCAATATGCTTGGTCCGCTCATGAAACACCGGATTTTCAGTGATTCGAATGGCACTTGTGTTGTCAGCATGAAGAGGAGTCGGTTGAGTCTGGGAGAATCCAAGCTCTGAGAGCAACCCACGTAGCCATAGGATCTCAGAACAAGCGGAAGACATGGCCCGGTATTCTGATTCCGTGGAAGATTTTAAGACTTTATCTTGCTTTTTACATTTCCAGGATATCAAGGCGTCTCCCAAGTAAACACACCATCCTGTGGTAGAGCGGCGTGTGTCAGGATAGCCGGCCCAATCCGCGTCAGAATAAGCAGTAAGTGTAAGTGGTGTGCCAACTGGAAAAAATAAGCCGCGGGTAGAGGTACCAAGGATATAACGAATAATCCGTTTGACTGCCGCCAAATGATGATGCCGTGGGGCTGTCATAAACTGGCTGACCAGATTAACAGCATAAGAGAGATCTAGTCGAGTAATGGTTAGGTAGACAAGGCTACCAACCAAACGACGATAGAATGTAGGATCAGGAAGGAGATCTCCGTCTTGTTGACGAAGTTTGGCATTTACTTCCAATGGGGTGTCGACTGGACTAGAATCAGCAAGCTCGGCGAGATCCACTAGTTCAGTAACATATTTGTGCTGATGAAGAAACAGGCCTTTCTTGGATTGATGAACTTCCAAACCCAAGAAATAATTCAAAGGTCCCAAATCCTTCATATGAAACTTGTCTTGCAGAGAGGCCTGTATTTGTCGAATCATATCACTGTGAGGGCCAGTAATAATGATATCATCGACATACACAAGGAGAATTGTGGATCCTCGTGATGAATGAAGTGTGAACATCGAAGGATCATACGGGCTATGTATAAAAGAAAGCTGAAGGAGAGTGGTTCGGAACTTGTCGAACCAGGCTCGGGGTGCCTGTTTAAGGCCATATAAGGAGCGTCTTAAACGAGCGACATCGGTCTTGGAAGAAGAAGGAATTCCATTAGGGAGACGCATGTAGACTTCTTCTTTAAGATCCCCATGAAGAAATGCATTCTTCACATCCATCTGATATAGAGGCCATGACTGAGAGGCAGCAATAGCAAGAACTGTACGGACAGTTGTCATTTTGGCCACCGGAGCAAAAGTCTCCTCATAGTCGATACCATACTCCTGCCTGTTTCCAAGTGCAACTAGACGGGCTTTGTAGCGATCCAAGGATCCATCAGACTTCAATTTCACCGAGTATACCCACTTGCATCCAATGGGTTTGATAGATGAAGGACAGGTAACGATGTCCCATGTATGATTTGTTTGAAGAGCAGTAAGTTCTTCCTGCATAGCTTGTATCCAACAATCATGCTGCACAGCCTGAGAGTACGAGTTAGGGATAGAAATAGAAGATAAAGTGGTTAATAATGAAGCATGAGTAAAGCCATAACGATCAGGTGGCTTTATGTTGCGAATGGATCGGCGAAGAGCAAGAGGCTCCGGAGGTGGATTAGGTGCAGGATCCAGGGCAGGAGGCTCCGGAGGTGGATCAGGTGCAGGATCTGGTGTAGTCAGGGTAGGCGTAGCGAGAGACCCAGGAACAGGATCATCTGTAACATTTCGTCGTTTATACACAAAATTCGGCTTAAAACGAGTAACGGGTGGAGGTATTGCATCTGAAAAGGATGGTAAAAAGGAGAACGAGACATAGTCATTCGAATCAGCATGCCTTGGAAAGAAAGATTGATTTTCAAAAAACACGACATTGCGAGAAACCCGAATTCTTTTGGCTGTAGCATCATAACATAGATAGCCTTTTTGATTAAGTGCATAACCAAGAAAGGCACATATGGAGGATTGAGCTGTTAACTTAGTGCGCTCAGTGGGAGGAAGAAGAACAAAACAGACACACCCAAAAGGACGAAGATGATCATAAAGAGGATTCTTTTGAAAAAGTCTAAAAAACGGTGTCTGGTTGTCTAATCTAGATGAAGGTAAACGATTGATGACATGCACAGCGGTTGATAGGGCTTCGGGCCAAAACCTAGTGGGAACAGAAGATGCTAACAAAAGTGAACGAGCAATGTCCAAGAGATGTCGGTTTTTCCGTTCAGACACACCATTTTGTTGGGGAGTGTAAGGACAAGATCGCTGGGAGATAATGCCTTTGGATTGCAAAAATGTTTGAAAGTCCTTAGAAACATACTCCCCCCCTGAGTCAGACCTAAGAATTTTAAGGGTAGTGGAAAACTGATTCTCAACATAAGACAAAAAAACTTTAAAAACCGAGAAAACATCAGACTTAGCATGCAAAAAATAAATCCAAGTAAAACGACTATAATCATCAATGAATGTAACAAAGTATTTATAATGAGAATGAGAGATAACAGGTGCAATACCCCAGACATCACTATGAACAATATCAAAACATTTCATTGATAAAGAATCATGAAGAGGAAAAGGAAGGGTTTTCCCTTTCCCCATCTTGCAGCTATCACAATTAAAAGAAACATCCTTAAAAGAAACTTTATTATCATTAATTAAACCAGAATTTAATAAAAACATCAAAGTTTTGGAATTAGGATGTCCTAAACGATTATGCCACAACTAGCATTTATTATGACTAAAATGAGAAAACAAAGCAGACTCCGAAGGAGGCTTTTCTTGTGACGAAATCTGAAGAGGAAACAGTTGTCCCTGCTTAGGGCCCTTCGCTAGCACCTTCCCCGATACCTGATCCTGCACAACGCAACCAGAGCGAGAAAAAAAGATGGAGCAATTACTATCAACAAGTTGACCAACGGATAACAAATTTGTGGTTAAGCGAGGGGAAAGAAAAACATTATGCAAGGGCAAGGAGTGAGGAACCTGGCCAACAGCAGAAATAGGAACACTGCCACCATCAGCAGTATTGATGCAGAGGTCTCCATCATACTCCCTAATATGAGTCATATTGGCAGGAGAGTGTGTCATGTGATTGGAGGCCCCTGACCCCTGAATCAATATACCAGGTGGATACTGAAGATGTTGGTTTACCTGATAGGCCAAGTGCAGAGAAAGCATTTATGATCATTTTCTGGACCATTTCAGGAGTAAGGGTAGAAGAAGAAGTGGCAGCAGGTGGTGCAGGCATGACTGGTGAAGAAGCTTCAGGAAGATGTGCAGAGTAGGCTCGCTGTTGCTGTGCCCTATTCTGAGGTCGCGTCCGGCATTCCGGAAGAACATGACCTTTGGTTTTGCAGTAGGAACAAAACTTCTGGTCGCACTGAGTGGAAACATGTCCGAGTTTGTGGCAGCAAAAACATTTGACCTTGCTCATGTCCCGGGCTTGAGGCTTACCCCGGGCTATATAAGCAACATCAATAGGAGCAGCCTGAGGAGCATTATTTGTAAGTGTTGTCTGAGTCACCAAGCGTTGTTCCTCTCTAAGAAGTTCGCCCAAACAGGATTCGAGTGAAGGGGATGGCACCCTGCTCATTAAGTTGGAGCGGACAGTTTCAAATTGAGGCCGTAACTTCATCAGAAACTGATCCCGCTGACTTGTTTGGTGGATCTCTTGAATAGTGGATAAGGAGGCGGCGGGAAGGTCAGCATAAATAATCTCAGCGTAATCAGTCCACAGACTTGTAAACTGAGAGTAGCAATCCTGTATCGACAAGGTCCCTTGAACAAACTGCGAGATTTCATGTTCTAAATGAAACCTTCGAGCAGAATTTTCTTGCAAATATATCTTCTTTAAATAGAGCCACATATCTTTAGCAGTCTTGTATGGGCGAAGATTCAGGATAAATTGTGCTTCAACAGACCCCAAAATCCAGGTCATGATCTGCCAATCTTTAACCTCCCATTTAGTTAGAAGCTTATCATCAGTAGGTTTGGGATCGGAATCATCAAGATGACCCCAGAGTTCTTTACCCTTAAGGTAAATTTGAAATTGAAAAGCCCAAGTGGTATAGTTTTTACCATTAAACTTGATCAAAGTGATATCTCCTTTCTCCATGATATTAATGCAGAGATATGTTCAGCAAAAAAATAACAAGCAGCAATCCTACTACCAGCAGAGTAAAAATCAACTTGAAGACACACAGAACAGCCACCAGAGAGTGCAGAAAAGTAACGAAAGGAACCAGAGTAGTGTAGCAAAACAATCACAGATGATCAGAATTACTGAGATGTGTGTACTAACCCAGCATGAAGAAATGTAGCAAAAATTTCCCAGAACAGGAACAAAAAAGAGCCAGACGACCTTGAGATCCAGTGCAGGAGAGATGCGTGGGCCCCACAACGTGGTCCAATCACAGATCAGAGGACATCATCCTGGAGGAGATCAAAAATGTGTCCTCTAGTCCAAGTTTGATTGGATTTGGAGAAGTATCCACAAAATTGTACGGCTAAGATGAAATCTTATTGAGTGAAAATTGCCAAAAACATCAGAAGAAGAAGTGAGTAGATGACACCTGATCCGATGAAGAAAAAAACCATAAAAATCTTCAAAAAATCTTTGAAGAGTAGTCGATCATCACCATGTAGATTGCTGGCGACAAGAGATTTGATCAGAGGTGGGCCACCTTGATCAGAGATATCCCAGGCAGAGAGAAGAGAAGAAATGAAGCTTTAGAAATCTCTCAAAATGAAGAAGGAAGAAGATCTCCTAGAACTCAAGCTCTGATACCATGATATTCATAGGCATATTGAAAAGAATACTGAAACGAGAGAGATAGAGTTCTGTGAAATATTTTCATTCGATCTATTGACTTCTTGGATTACACTTCTTTATAAAGACTTTACATTGCCTAAGTTTAGGCTAAAAATCACCACAAATCATGGAATCAAGACCTAATTATATCTCTAAACAAGGAAGGACATCCTAGCATATACAAAGTTATCTTCTGACTAGATCTCATATATACAAGTGGGCTGGGCCTATCATCATACAAGTTTTGGGCCGAGATGGGCCGGGCCTATTATCACTTTAACAATGATCCCATTAGTCGTCGTATCCGGATTTCTTGAAATGTTATTTTTTTTTAAAATCAATATTTCTTTCAAACTCACATGGACTGTCCTCATCCCTCTTCACCAGCACTCTTACCAGGTTTTTCAGATCACTCATCGGTTACTCGGTTTAATCCTGCCTTTGTCTATCACCGACGGGAGAAACCTCCCATTGCAGATGGCCCTCCCCCTGATCCTCCACCGGCACCTGGTTCAACACCAACTCCTGTCTTACATCGCTCCTCCAGAACTTCTAGACCTCCTGAGCGGTATGGATTTACCCATACTTCTTTAATGACCACCCTGTCTTCTATCTCTATCCCGAGTTCTTATTTGCAGGCTGTCCAACACGATTGCTGGAACCAGGCCATGAAGGAGGAATTAGATGCATTGGCTCTGAATCACACATGGGATATTGTGGAGTGTCCTTCAGCAGTTAAGCCCATTGGTTGCAAATGGATATACTCCATCAAACTTAAATCTGATGGGTCCTTGGATAGACACAAAGCTCGCCTTGTGGCCCTCGGAAACAGACAGGAGTATGGCATTGACTACGAGGAAACGTTTGCACCTGTGGCAAAAATGACCTCTGTCAGGTTACTTCTCGCCATTGCTGCATCTAATTCTTGGCCATTATACCAAATGGATGTGAAAAATGCGTTTCTACATGGAGATCTGCATGAGGAGGTCTATATGCGTATCCCACACGGCATCCCATCTCCCTCCAAAAGATCCATCTATCGGTTGAAAAAATCTCTTTATGGTCTAAAGCAAGCTCCTCGGGCATGGTTCGAAACCTTCAGGGGTCGCTTATGCGAACTTGGATTTACTCAGAGCTCTTATGATTCATCTCTTTTTCTCTGCCACACCTCTACTGGGGTTACTGTGCTTCTGGTCTATGTTGATGATATTATAATCACTGGCACGGATGCTGATATGATCAAATCTCTCCAAGATTCCCTCAGGACTTACTTCCATATGAAGGATTTGGGCCCTTTGCATTATTTTTTGGGTTTAGAGGTGCATCAATCTCCCAAAGGTCTCTTTGTTAATCAACACAAATACACATCAGACCTTATCGAGTTGGCTGACTTCCATGATTCTTCACCTGTTGATACACCTGTCGAGGTCAATCTCAAGTTAAGTAAAGATGATGGCGATCTTCTTCCTGATCCTCATACATACAGGCGCCTGGTGGGCAGTCTGGTCTATCTCACCATCACTCGACCTGATATATCCTATCCTGTTCATCTTGTGAGTCAGTTCATGACCGCTCCTCGACATCTTCATTTGACAGCTATCAAGCGCATTATCCGTTACCTGCTCCGAATGGTTCCTCGAGGTTTATATTATCCAAAGGATAATCTTCTTCATCTGAGTGCTTATGCAGATGCTGACTGGGCAGATTGTCAGGACACACGTCGTTCTACTACTGGTTGGTGCATGTACCTTGGAAATTCACTCATTTCTTGGAAATGCAAGAAACAAGAACGTGTCTCGATCTTCCACGGAAGCTGAATATAGGGCAATGTCTTCTGCTTGTTCTGAGATCTTATGGCTACGGGGCCTTCTTTCGGAACTTGGATTCTCAAACCTCTCCTACTCCTTTGCATGCCGACAATACTGGGGCTATCCGAATCACTGAAAATCCCGTCTTTCATGAACGTACTAAGCATATCGAAGTTGACTGTCACTTTATTCGAGATGAATATAAATGGGATGTCATTAGTCTACCTCATGTTCCTACAGAGTTTCAGTTTGCAGATATCTTCACCAAGGGACTTCCTCGGCCTCGTCATCAATTTCTTGTGTCCAAATTGCTGCTTTCTGACTCCCCAGCATCAATTTGAGGGGGGGTGTCAATCCAAGCCCAGGCCCATTTTGGGCCCAGTCTTCATATACTACCCATTTTGGGCCCAGTCTTCAAAGCCATCTGTACACTCTTAGTTTGTAATACAGTTTTAGGCTTTAGATAAGATATACTTGCTGTAGATAAGGGATACTTGCATGTAATCAGGGATTAAGGCCCTTTATAATGGAAGAACAGTCGACCCTAATGGGCACTGTGTTTTAAACATTAAAACAGTATTTGCATCTCCATCTCTCTAAATGACATAGGCAAAAAAGGGTAAAATCTGACCTTTGATGCCCAAAAAATTCTGAGAAACCCTTTGACCTGATTATCTGAGATGGGCCCCCCTTGTAGTTCAGACGAACAGAACAGTATCAGGACTGTTTAAAAAGCAGATTTGATGTATTCAGAGAGACAGAAACTACACTGATTGACCAGATGTTGAGATTGTGTTGTAAATCACAGACAAACTGGGTGGATTCAACACTCCCCTTTCTTCAGAGAAACTCATGATAGGATTCAGAAATCCTCTAAGACTGTTTGGCTGAGGCAGAGACTAGGAATGAATCAGGAATACGATTGGATTCAGAAATCCTTTCGTTCCTGTCTCTGATACCATATCATTCCAGTAAAAGAGATGAAAAGAATATATAAGGTCTCGTTTGGCATCAATTCTTGGGATTATTTCTGTAATCAAAGAACGTTGCCAAACACATTCTCAACTTTTATTCCTTTAGAACAAATTCTGAGAGAATGTTCCCAAACAAGGTTTACTGACTTTATTCTAAGAATGGGAACATTCTAGAACAATTCATGATCAGAATGAATCTATTTCCAGACTAGGAATGATGCCAAACAGGCCCTAAGATTGCAGTGAAAGTTGTCATCCTTTGAGGATTGACAATATAGTTATAATACAAAGTTACCAAAAGAAATGGATTAAAATGATATTACAATAACTAATCTTCCCTTAATGAGGATTACAATAAATGGATTACAATGATATTACATTAACAAATCTTTCCTAACTAAGGATTGCTATAATTAATAAGATCTCTATAGTTAGCAATATGACTAGGCCCCAACATGTGTGGATATGGTTGTTGGATTCGCCAAAACGGGCCTGGACTATGACTTGACGGGTCATGAGTCACTTCTACAGTATGTACCCGAATATTGGCCACATATACATGTATAATAGGCAACCTGTTTACATATTTAAATGCCCCCAGTCAGTGCATAAACTCCTTAAACTTAAAACAAAATATTAAAAAAAAAAAAAAAAAAAACTACTTTCTATGGGCTACAATACAAAGAGAGTGTCCTATAACTAAGGAATGGAACAAATATGTGTTAAATGTTCATATTTTCACTTCTTTGTGATGGTTCTGAAGAGAGAAAGAACAAAAGGAGCAAACACATGGGTACAAGGTAACAAACATATCCAAGATACAACAATAGAGAAATAAGATTATCAGCATTTGTTAATCTTAACCTTTGAGACAATGGAAGAGGCAATGGAAGAGACAAATGACTTACAAGTACTTTAGGGGAGGCATGTTCCAAATAAATGAAGGGATGTCTCCAAAGATATTGCACTTCCTCAAGAACCTGCAACATAGAATTAAGTGTAATTACTTCAATACCACTTTCAGAGAAGATCATATTCCTTTTCCGCACACTAATATATAGAAAAGCATCAAACTCACACTGTTTCTATGCTTGTCATGCTACCCAGATCTGGAAAAGGAGACCATGTTCCATTTATGTCACTGATCCTCCTAGAAAGATTTCAACAAGACTAATCAATAAAAACCCAAATCACTATACTTTTAACTCAAAGTCACGAAGAAAGTCACTCAACTAAAATAGGTAATAATATTAAAATACAAATGTATTAGGCTTTACTAACAAGTCGATTATCCCTTTCAAATGAGAAATGCCAGAAGGAATAGGCCCTTCCATAGCGGTCCCTTGTATTGACCTGTCATTGATAATGTTGAATGAGACAAATCATCATTATTAAAAAAAAAAAGAACAAATAATCAACCAAAATGAGTTCATAGATTGGAACAACAGATTGCTTACAATTTTTGGAGGTGTGTCCAGTTTTGAATAAAGTCTGGTATCTTTCCGGTAAAAGGGTTATCATTTATCCAACTGCATCGGAGCCCCAAGGAAAGCATTTGAGCCCCAAGGAAAAAGAATCCTAAGTACTAATCAATGTGAATCAATGTTTGTGTGTGAGTGTAGTGTTAAATAGTGTGTCAGAGTCACCTTGACTTTGGGATTTTTTTTCATTTTTCATGGTTTTGGGAGGTCGGCTGTGGGGGGGACTATTTAATGAATTGGCAAAGATCCATCAAGTGATATTCTCCATTGGATGAAAGACAGGTGAAAACAGTCAGAATTAATCGTGTTTCCAATGAAATGGCAAATGTCATTCCTATTGTAATGATTATTTTTCTCGTGCTGCATGTAATGATTTTCTTCATGAAAGAGGATGGATGTAGCACCACTAGTGGTAGATTTTTCTGATGGGTCCAAAGATTGCCTTTTTAGGTCTTGAAGTTCACACATCAGAAAAGGACACATTAGTTAATTTCTTTCCCCGATTTGTAACATGACTGAACCCACAACCTCAAGGTTGCAAATAGTAAGCGCCTTCCGCACTGTGCAATGGGCTCTTGTTGGCCAACATAAAAATAAAAATACGCAACATGATTGATCTGACTGGAGTTTCTGATGTAAAGCTTTTTGATACACAAATCAAAATAAACATCAGATATCAACATGGAGAACTTGTCTCCAACCCCACATTGTATAAGAGGCTGGTTGGTACGCTTATTAATCTCACTTTGACAAGGTCAGATATCTTATACGTTGTCAACATTGTTAGCCAGTTTATGAATGATCCAAGACATCTCCACATGGTTGTCATTCTTCACATTATATGCTACCTTCCTGGCTCATTAGAATGAAGATTGTTCCCTCCTATCACTTATCCTATCCTTCTGCTTTTGCAAATGCTAACTGGGCTAGATTGCTTGGATACTCATCCCTCCATCACTAGATTGTGTTTACTAATCAGTGATTCATTAATTTCTTAGAAATGCAAGAAGATTCATTGATTTTCTATAGATGCAAGAACCAAGAACAAGTCTCCAAGTCTTCTGCACAAGCAAAATGCCGTGCCATGTCTTCCATGTGCTGTAGATCTTGTGGCTACACTGACTTTTGACTGAATTTTTATTCCCCCGCAAGCATCTACTCCTCCATATGCAACAACATAAGTTTAGTTCTTTCCTCCAGCAGTTTTTTTTTTTTTTTTTTTTTTTTTTTGGGTGTGTGTGTGTGTGAACGAACTAAGCACATCAAGGATAATTGTCATTGTAGAGAGAGGGACCACAGGGACCATCACAGTTAGCAACATTTTTTTATATATATAACAATAAAATTTTATTAAGCAGTGAAAAGAAACAAAACAGGACTTAGCCACAACATGCCAGCTCAAACAAAACTCCAAAAAAGAGAACTACGAAACAAAAATGATACTATACAAGGGAGGGAGTTTTTCTTTCTTCTCTTACTTTTGATGTACAGTTAGCAACATTAATCCCACCTATGTAATATTCTATGTAGATTTATATAGTTAGGAGATATTCGCTGATTTAAAAATTCAAATTATATCCTTATGTAATATTCCGTATAGCCATATATATTTAGGAGATATTAGCTGATTCATTTGTAGTTTTAATTGGCCTAAATTAGACCTTAATTATAGTCATGACCAGGCATTCCCAGTTCTTTAAATACAGTAGTTGACCATCACACGGAATACTACCATTTCTATCCATTCTTCTTATTCGTCTACTCTCTCTTCTTATACGGTATCAAAGCATCTCCAAAAGGATTTCTGAATCTCATCTTCTCCCATATCTATTTCTCAGTCAATTCTCTTCGGAGGGCCTTTGAATCCTCTAATCGAATTCAATAAGGAGCGAGGCTTTCTGAATCCTCCTAGAACCTGTATCTACGTCAATAATCGAATCATCAAAATGCTACGCACTCATTGAATTGGTTTCTCTTGCTCAAAGGTATCCAATATGTTATGCAAAAATATCAATAAACTTATCCTCCCTATTTGGTGATTGTGGCTAGTTAGAAATATCAAATTGAGGGAGATTTCTATGGAGTAACCTATAGTCATTGCAGTTGTTCGAGGTACATAGTGGCAGAAGAAGAAGAAGAGATCAGATTCTAGCTATTGCAAGAAATTCTTTCTATGAAGTAACCTATAGTCATTGCAGTTGTTCGAGGTATATAGTGGGCACACCAATCAAGATCCAACTGAGAAATGGATAAGTAGATAGGGTCGTCAGTTATTCTAGGATTTTTTTTCAGCATTTTTCCGCTATTTTATGGAGACTCCCGGTTGGTGATTTATTCAATCACTCTATCAACAGTTTTTTAGTGCAGTTTTCATCTTTGCCATAGAATTTTCCATCATCAGTCCGATTTGTCTCAAATCAAGATGTGTGGATACCTCATCTATCTAACTTAGAAGTTATATTATTCATTTAAAGATTTTTTGATTGAAAAATACTCAATCTGGTCCCAAAACATTGGGTCATCCAACATACTTTTTTTTCCTTTTTTTTTTTTTTAATCCCTTTTGAGGTGCATTCTTGTAATTGCTTGTTCTGATTTCCTAGTCTTTGGTGTTAAACAGGCCCAAGGCCCATGAAAAGATCCAGTCCAGCACATGATATATCACACGTGGATTTGATTGGGTCAATAGTAATACAGCTGTACATATTCTTGTAATTAGTTGGTTTCCTAACTTAGAATAGCAATTGATGTAATTAGTTGGTTTCCTAACTTAGAGCCTTGATTAAGGCATGTAATGTTGGGAAGTCCCACATCCCACATCGCCTAAGTAATAGGCTTGACATGTCTTAATATATCTGTATGGGCCTTCCACCTATGAGCTTAAGCTTTTGGGTTGGTATATGGTTTATTACATGGTATCAGAGCGGGTTTCGATCCCGTTGTTCTTGTGTAGCCCACGTGACAGGCCCGTCCATGAAATCTGTTGCGCCTGCACGTGAGGGGGAGTGTTGGGAAGTCCCACATCGCCTAAGTAATAGGCTTGACATGTCTTAATATATCTGTATGGGGCTTCCACCTATGAGCTTAAGCTTTTGGGTTGGTATATGGTTTATTACATGTAATACCTATATATTGATGCACGATCCCCAAAGAAGGGTCACTCAATAATACAATCTCAGTATTATATTCAAGACTCATTCTTTCAAGTTATGTGATTGTGAGAATGTCATGGTATCAGAGCAAGGCTAAAGGACATCTGGTTTCCTTTCTTCCAAAGCATTAAGGCAATAGGGATAGAGACGAAAAAATCTCTCTCGTGCAGAAAATAAATGTAGGATCTGTTTCAAGAATCCCAGCGCCATCTCCACTCTTCGGCAGTATCATCCTCTTGGTGGCCCACCCCTGATCATCAGATCAACTTCCGAAATTATGTAGACATGGTCGCCTAATCTTTCTAAGATTATTGGTGATTTTTTCAACACCTCCAGGTTGGTGTTTTTACTCATTCTCAAGATTTTCAAGAACTTTATATTGTTTTCATCAAGATCGTCCAAAATCTTGGATATTCAGTAGAATCAGATCAAACTTGTTTCAGTAAAAGCCAGAATAGAGTGCTTCCTCAGATCTGTCATCTGATCTTTGGCGAAGACCATAAGTGGGGCCCATGTAGTGGATCTTCAACCACTGTCAAGGTCGTCAGTGGGCTGTTTTTGCATAATTACTATGCTGTTTTGGTTTTCTTCTCCCTATTTGGTTGGATTTTGATTTCTACACACAGGAAAGGTTTCCTACATATTTCCTCTTGAATGTTGCTATTTTTTATAGGTGTTCAATCGTTTTTTGGCCAATATCGATTTGAGATTGGAAAAATCTGAAGTTGCCTTGATCCGATTCATGGGAAAGAAGTACCCCGCTTGGCCTTATCAGTTCCAAATATACCTTGAAGCTAAGGAATTGTGGGGCTATATTTCTGGATCTAACCCTAAACCCACTGAAGATGAGAAGAAGATATCCTCTTTGCATACTAAAGATGCAAAAATAAAATCATGGATTCTAGGATACATCGAGCCGCGTCTGATAATGAATCTCAAACCTTACCCAACTTCTAAAGACATGTGGGGGTATTTGAAGAAATTGTACCATCAAGATAACTCAGCACGCCAATTTCATCTTGAATGTGCGATTGCTGAATATGCACAAGGGACCTTGTCGATACAAGACTACTATTTAGGATTCCGTACGCTATGGTCGGAATACAATAGTATTAAGTATGCGGATGTAGCTGACAATATTTTGATAGTAATTCAAGATCTTCAGGCCTCTAGTCAAAGGGATCCATTTCTGATGAAGCTGCGCAATAAATATGAAAGTGTCCGATTTGCCCTGATGAATCGAACACTATTACCTTCCTTGGATGTATGCTTGAATGAACTCCTACGCGAAGAACAGTGCATTGCGACCTCGGCTCATATAGCTCAACAAAAGACTGAGACCTATTCAGTCGCGTTCTCGGCCAATAAGACTTCTTAGCCTCCACCTCAAGAATTGAGTAAAACGCAATGCTATAGTTGTCAAAATTTTGGGCACATTGCAACTCAATACAAACAGAAGGTCTGTAGTTACTGTAACAAGTCAGGACATATCATATCTGAATGTCGCCGCCGCCCACAACGTCCATCACCACAGTATTAGACTCCACAGTCTCAGACTCCATATGCTTATGTTGCTTTTTCGGTTATGCCTGCTACAACATCTGCACCCTCACGGCCCAGGCCCTCATCCTCTCACTCCTGAATTGGTTCAACAAATGATTGTCAATGCCCTCTCTGCTTTTGATCTCTCGGTACATCACCTCCAGCTTCTACTTGGTTCCTTGATTTTGGGGCATCCAATCATATGACTTATTCCCGTGCCCCACTCTCCAATGTGACAAGATATAATGGCAATCTTCAAATACAAACTACTAACGGAGGCAATGTTCCCATTACTACTCTCGAAGATATCCCTGGTCACATCCCATTTAAAAATATTTACCTTTGTCCCAATTTAACTTCAAACCTATTGTCAATCGGGCATCTTGTCGAAAATAATTGTTACATCTCATTTTCTTCTTCTGGTTGTGTTGTGCAAGACCAAATGTCCAGGCAGGAGAGTGCGAGGGGGCCTAAGTGTGGACGCTTGTTTCTGCTGGATTTTTCTAAAATTTCTAGGAATAAATTTGACAATGATGTGTTTTGTTTTTCTAATAGAGATAACTGCCAATTGTGGCATAATAGACTTGGACACCCTAATTCCAAAGCTTTGTCCCTTATGTTAAATTCTGGTTTATTAAATAAATCTATTGGCTTATCTTCTTATGTGCCTTTTGATTGTGCTACTTGTAAAATAAGAAAGAGCAAAACTCTTCCTTTTCCTATTTCCACTTCACACAGCACTCAGTGTTTTGATTTAGTTCATAGCGATGTATGGGCAATTGCTCCAGCTCTTTTTCGCGCTCACTATAAATACTATGTAACTTTTATTGACGATTTCAGTCGATTCACATGGGTTTACTTTCTGCATTCCAAATCTGATGTTTTCAATGTTTTAAAAAAAAATTTGGCTTATGCCGAGAATCAATTTTCCACCTTTATTAAAATCTTGCGATCTGATTCGGGCGGGGCATGTGTCCTCTGATTTTCAACAGTTTTTGCAAAACAAATGCATTATTTCTCAAATAACTTGTCCTTCTACTCCATAGCAGAATGGAGTCGCTGAAAGGAAAAATAGACATCTCCTTGATGTCACTCGTTCCCTTCTTCTTGAATAACAGCTACGATACTCAGATATCTATACATGCCCGGCATATCTATGTCAGACCGATGCAACACTTGTACTGTTATGCAATACGGCACTAATACTTTTATGATATCCTACTGTATTCATATAGTTGTATCGGTTTTCTTACTCTTCACCGGTAAAAAAATGTTAGAAAGTAATGTAAACAATGATAATTTCATTATTTTAAAGTTGCACTAAAAAAGACCAGGATAATTGCATCTGTATCCTGCATTTCTACAGTTGCAGAGTTGTATCCCCAATCTACTTCTCTGTTTCCAGATCTCTGTCTGTATATGGGCATCATATTCCAATAGATCTACACACATGTTTCTTATGAGTTATCCAAAAGTGGTGGTGAATAGGATAAATGATTGGCATGAATTCAGATTACACATAATTGAATGCACGTGGTTAACTGCCCAAGTGCACCAACAGGGGCATTAAGGTGGACAACCCTGTCACGAATCAACCAGAAGAATTATAACTCAAAAACAGGCTGAATGGAATTCGATGATCTCCTTGAGGATACACCATCGTGTTTTATAGATCAGTCATGCCCAATCTTGGCTATAATTACAATCTATCAAATCTACAATTATAGTATGTATTGCTGTACAAGTTTGACTAATATCAATCCACAAATCTCCTATTATAGTATGTATTGCTGTACAAGTTTAATACAATGGGCTGGGCCAACTTATATTATAATGGGCCTGTGTTAACACCCCCCCTCAAATTGATGTGGGGGAATCAGTAAGCATCAATTTGCTGGATAAGAATTGATGACGTGGGTGAGGAAGTCCCTTCGTGAAGATATCCGCAATCTGGAGGCCAGAGGAAATGAATGGAAGAGAAATGACATCCCGTAGATATTCATCACGAATGAAATGACAGTCAACTTCTATGTGCTTTGCCCGTTCATGAAAGACTGGATTTTCTATAATACGAATAGCACTAGTGTTGTCAGCATGGAGAGGTGTAGGTGAGCTTTGTGGAAAACCGAGATCAAAGAGTAACCCACGAAGCCAAAGTATTTCAGAACAGGCAGCAGACATGGCGCAATATTCGGCTTCTGTAGAAGATCTGGAAACCTTATCTTGTTTCTTACATTTCCAGGTTATTAACGCATCGCCAAGATACATACACCACCCAGTGGTGGACCGACGGGTGTCAGTACAACCTGCCCAATCAGCATCGGAGAAAGCAATGAGATTTAGTGGGGAGCCTGCAGGAAAAAATAGACCACGCGTAGGCGTACCAAGAAGGTAACGAATAATACATCGGACAGCCGTCAAATGAAGATACCTTGGTTGAGTCATATACTGGCTGACCAGGTTAACGGCAAAGGAAATGTCGGGGCGGGTATGAGTTAAGTAGATCAAGCTACCAACCAATTGCCGATAGAGCGTGGCATCTGGAAGAAGATCCCCACTATCCTTGGAGAGCTTCAAATTCACTTCAAGAGGAGTATCAACTAGAGTTGATTCCTGGAGTCCTGCTAGTTCAATGAGGTCGAGAGCATATTTGTGTTGGTGTAAGATGATGCCTTTTTCTGTTTGATGAACTTCCAGACCTAAGAAGTAGGTTAAGGGACCCAAGTCTTTCATATGGAATGACTAATGCAACGAGGATTGAAGCGTAGATATGATTGCGGAATCAGTTCCAGTAATAATAATGTCATCAACATAAACAAGAAGAATGGTGATACCGCTTGGAGACTTATGTAGAAACAGCGATGGATCATACTGACTATGCTGGAAGTTTAACATAAGTAAGGCATCCCTAAATTTTTCAAACCAAGCGCGAGGAGCCTGTTTAAGGCCATAGAGGGAACGCCTGAGTTTAGCCACATCGGAACTACGGGAAGAGGAATACCCGTTAGGAAGTCGCATATAAACTTCTTATTTAAGATCACCATGGAGAAAATCTTGAAATCTGTTTGACACATATTCACCACCTGAATCAGATCGGAGAATCTTGATGCAGGTGGAGAATTGTGTTTCAACATAGGCAAGGAATTTTGTAAAAACCTCAAACACCTCTGATTTGGCCCGTAAAAAATAAACCCAAGTGAATCTGCTATGATCATCGATGAATGTGACAAAGTATTTATAGTGAGAATGAGAAATAACCGGTGTTATACCCCAAACATCACTATGGATCAAATCAAAACATTTTTCTGAGATAAAGGTATGCATAGAAAATGGAAGAGATTTACTTTTTCCTAATTTGCAAACAGAACAATCAATATTGACATCAGAATTAGAAAACTGCATTTTATTAATCAAACCAGAATTTTTCAAAGATAACAATATGTTCGAATTAGGATGTCCTAATTTTTTGTGCCACAGATGCACATTATTTGAAAGAACACATGAAAAAGCTGAAGTAAATTCATCCCTAGGTTGTATAGGCAGACTGAGCGGAAACAACCGTCCACATTTAGGCCCCTTCGCAATCACCTGTCCCGTCCCCTGATCCTGTACAACACAACCAGAAGGCGAAAATGACACATTACAATGATTATCTACGAGTTGTCCAACAAATAACAAATTGGTAGATAGGCTAGTTGAAAGAAAAACATGATTCAAAGGTAATTTGTTTGGAATATCTCCTATTGCAGTGATAGGTAAATGTCCCCCATTAGCAGTTTGAACTTGGAGTTTCCCATCATATGGTTGAATATTAAACATGAGACTGGAAGAAGAAGTCATATGATTTGAAGCTCCAGAATCAAAATACCATTTTGAAGGAGATAAGAAGGGTTTACCAGAGATCCCCAAGGTGGAGAAAGCTTGGAGAATCATTTGTTGAATCATTTCAGGGTTGATAGGAGGGCTGGGTGCGAATGGCTGTGAAGACATGGATGAAGCCGGAGAAGCAGATGCCACGAAGTGAGAATCTGAAGAAGCAATGGCAGAATTAGCACGTGAGTTCCGATTTTCTGGTCGTTTCCTGCATTCAGAGATAAGATGCCCACCCGCTTTGCAGTAGTTACAAACTTTCTTTCTGCACTGAGAAGAATAATGTCCATACTCCTTACAAGTGAAGCATTGAATCTTGCTCAAGTCCTGGGTAGAATTGTCGCGTCTGGGGGGTTTCCCTTTTGCCACATAAGCAACTTCAGCCGGACCAGCGGATGATTGTTGGGATAGTTGATGCTGAGTGACTATCCGTTGTTCTTCGCGGAGCACTTCATTGAGACATGTATCCAAAGAGGGAGATGGATGTCGACTCATGAGATTGGATCAAACGTTTTCAAATTCAGGCCGAAGTTTCATTAAGAACTGATCTCGCTGAGTAATTTTATGAACTTCCTGAACCACAGATAGAGTGTCTCCGGTGATAGTAGCATAGGCAATATCCGTGTATTCAGTCCAAAGAACAAGGAATCCGGAGTAATATTCCTGGACAGCCATCTGTCCTTGAGAATATTGAGCAATTTCATACTCTAATTGGAACCGACGAGCTGAATTTTCTTGGTGATATATGCGTTTCAGATATCCCCACATATCTTGAGCAGTTTTATAGGGCTTAAGATGAAGGAAAAATTGAGGTTCCACAACACTCAACATCCAGCTCATAATTTGTGCTTCTTTGGTTTCCCAATCTTCCAAATCTTCCAATTTATTTTCATCCGATGGCTTTTCCATAGAACCAGAAATGTGGCCCCATAATTTTTTGCCTTTCAGATATAGCTCAAATTGATAGGCCCAAGCAGAATAGTTCTTTCCATTGAATTGGATCAATTTCATTTCATTCTTGTCCATTGTCAACCCACAGATGACAACAACAATAGACAGATGACAGTAAATGCACAGACACAGTGAGCAGTAACCAGACAGCAACGAGAAACAACCCAGATCAATTACAGAGAGCACAAATTAAGGTGACAGCAACAATAGAGAAATGAATAATAACCCAGAAGCTATTCTGAACCAACCAATCACAACAGATTTCAGATCTGTATAAATGAGTGCAAAAAACTGGGCCAGGCGACCAAGAAAATCAGCAGAAAACAGTAGGTGGGGCCCACTGATGATTCAATCTACCAGATCAGGGTGACCAGATAGATGCTTCACAAAAATATCAAACCAACATCGGAAAGATTGCAGCAATCGGATACTCGTGGTTAAAGATGGACGGCCTTGATGAAAGTGAAAGATTGTAGCAATCAGATACTCGTGGTTAAAGATGGACGGCCTTGATGAAAGTATATTGTAGAAACTGGGAAACCCAAATAGTAATCAAAAGGCCTACCTCTGATCTTCAAAAAATGTTGGAAAAATCACCAAAAACTCGCAGAATATCAGGCGACCAGGATTGTGGTGTCCTTCTGATCAGATCTGATCTGTAGATGGTGGCCCACTGTTGATCTCCACACACTGCCGTCGTGTACTTCTTGTTCAAACCAGTCGACAGAGAAGCTCCTCTTGAGAACTTAAACAAGAAAGATTCAGATGGCTCTTAATCTTTCTATTTCACCAAGATGGCTCTGATACCATGTCACGAATCAACCAGAAGAATTATAACTCATAAACAGGCTGAATGGAATTCGATGATCTCCTTGAGGATACACCATCGTGTTTTATAGATCAGTCATGCCCAATCTGGGCTATAATTACAATCTATCAAATCTACAATTATAGTATGTATTGCTGTACAAGTCTGACTAATATCAATCCACAAATCTCCTATTATAGTATGTATTGCTGTACAAGTTTAATACAATGGGCTGTGCCAACTTATATTATAATGGGCCTGTGTTAACAAACCCTTGCTTCCCCACCAGGCGGAGGAGAGATTTATAGAGGCCCATACCAGGAAAAGCACCCAACAAATGGACCTTAAAACCAGCTAGCTTATGGTGAATTCACTACCAAGGGACAAAAGGTAAATTTGCCATTCCTCAGTGGGGCTTGGGGTTTGCCCCTACTTGGCTGCTTTGTTTCCCCGAAAAGTGGGACCAAATGAATTAGTTTATAGTTTTTTTCTTTTTCACTTGCCGAGGAACAAAATCTTTACCAACTAGTTGGAAGCTGCAGGGATCAATCCCTGGGTCTATAAGTTCAAAACATCACTCAAAAAAAGGAAAAGAAAAGAAAAAGAAAAAGAACATTTCCCCCAGTTCTAACTACTGAATACTTTCTATAAATAAGCCAAACAGAGGTAAAGTGAAATTGGGTTTCTTAAAGAAACCCCATTTTCACTTTCCCTGCAATCAAACAGCCCAAAATGCCACAAAAAAAAAAAAAAAAAAAAAAAAAAAAAATTTGAAATTCGAAATTCTTACAACTCCTTCAAGTTTGTGAGCCTCGCAAGAACGTCCGGCAACTCTCCTGTGAAGTCATTTGAGGACATATAGCTACAAAAAACAAGAAACACACATCGATCAACTGGAAATGAAATGTGCCAAAAATCAGATCTAAGAACGAAAATTAAAAAAACGTTACAGTCTCTGTAGACTGGTCAGATTCCCAAGCTCCAGGGGAATAGGTCCAGATAAGTTGTTGGCTTCGAAACCCCTGAAAAAATCGCGTCCATTAAAAACCATATGAAAATACAACATCCTTGATGATATCTCTTTACATCCTTCAAAAGATACAATACATACAGCTCCAGCAAAGAAGAGAGGTTCCCGAGTTCTCTTGGGATTCTCCCATATAAGCGGTTTCCGCTGATCGAGCTGCAAACAACATCCGCACCAACATTAATTTTACAAAACCATGCTTTGATTCCTGGCTAACCAATCCAGAAAGTTTATTTATAAGCCGAGTCATTCTTATTGCTCGCTCTGATACCATGATAATAAATTGATAAAATTTTTAATCTTACATTGAACAAGATAACAAAAAACTTACATATTTGTTAATGGTAATCTGCCCCATTCTGCGGGTATTGTGCCGTTGAGAAAGTTGCGAGTGAGATCGCTAAGAAGAAGAAGAGGAGGAGAGATTATAGTTTGTTATGCTATGCGCGGGAGAATGTAACGTGGGAGAGAAGACTGTAGTCTTACATTTGCTGTAGATAAGGAAGCTTTGCAAATTCCGGTGGAAGCGATCCAGCAAGGTTGTATTTCTTCAAAACTCTGCAATACCGAGGAGAAAAGCAGGGGTTTCAGAATGCCTGGAAACCCGTACGTGAAAAAAATGGGCTCCAAATTTATACTCGCTGGAACTCCCCTCCCCCGTTGGATTGAATCTAAAGAAAATACATGACTTAGATGGCATTAAAGTTTAAGGTTCTTTTTAAGTCAAGGGTGAAAATAATCGATAGGGCCTATGTGTTTTTTTGAATTTCACCAGTAGGTAAACCTTTTCATGTGCCCTTGTCTCACTAATAAACTTGCATCTAAATAAGCCACACTAGCTGAACTATAGTAAGTTATATGCGGTCTACCCTTTGGATGAATCATGAGTAAAAAAATATAACTATAATCTTTACCAACCCAAGAATTAGGAGGTATGCAATGAGATCATCATTTGATGACATTATTATTTAGAACGGACTTCCTATAACACACCAAATTTGGGACAAGGCTTTCACAGCGATGGTGTGTTTTCATCTCCTAACCACCATCATTATGTTACTGAGGAAGCTTTGAGTGCCTTTTTTATTCACCCAAGTTCATCGCACCCTATCAATCACACTTGCATGATCAAAATCCAGAGGGATTTTCTCCTACAGATGTTCTTGCATGCAGAGAAGGCATAGCTCTCACAGTCGATGCCCTGAATGCAGGGTCCCCAGTCCGATGCCTTTCTGAGAGAAAATTTTGCTCAAAACCCATCTAAAGGAGCAGAATGAAGCTTACATTTTAGTCACATGGCAGACTGTATTGTTTTCATAACTGCAGTTGCATAGTAACTTCGTATTCTCATCCTTGTCGGTGCCATTATTGAGGCAGGGATGTACATTGAAGTACCGAGCTACATCGCCAGTCGCACCCAGTTTTTGTGCAATTTCTTTCAGTGCAGCCACTGCTCACAATCACATGAAATCACATGTTACTAAATAAATATAAAGCAGGGCTCTCCTAAGCTGTAGCTTAGCTTATCCTACTTGATTATATCTATTTTTTGCATAATGGAACTGAAAAATGCCATTCTGATTGTATTTATTTTGATTTTGGAGACGATCATCATCCAAAAAATAGTATAATCGACTTTGATTTTGTGAGACCAGCACTATTCTAGCTTAAGATAAACTAAGCTACAGCTTAGGAGAGCTGACCCCATATATATATATATATATATATATATGAATGTCTATTAGAATCAACCGAAGCTAAAGCACTGTAGCTCAATTGATCAGGAAGGCCAAACAGCCCCCTCCAGAGAGAGTGCATCACTGAGAACATTGTTAAAATATTTCATCAAAAAAGTTGACTGCATACACGTCCACTTACTAGAGTCCTGATCAATAGAATATGAAGAAATACTATTCAGGGATTTTAAAAAGCCACTAATGAGAAATGGATAGACAATTCCAACGGCTTTCTTTTGGATCATTTCATGCTTTGATGGGGACTTAAATCTTTTGAATTCTCTCCTCGGCCACAAAGGAGCATTATTAAATAATAGGAATTACAAAATCCCAAAATTGGAGTTCTCTCTCTCTTTCTCTTTAATATTTCAGCGGTTTCAAAACTTCCACTTATCCAAAGAACCTTATGCAAAACCTTTTAGGGGGCGAAGCATTGATGAGAAGATTGACAGGGCAGAATCTCAATTTCATAGAGCCTTTTAACATATCCTAATTTCGTAGGGATAAGTTAACTGGTAATAGTATCAATGCCTGATTTGCATTTTCAAGGATCCCTTATATCCAATTTCTAAATAAACTAACAAAACTTTCAGTTAAGAAACATGGGACTATTGCTTTAGTAGAATTCCTTACCAACTTCGTCGTATCAGGAATTTCTAACAAGGTGCTTAAGGCTGTGAGGCTGTCCCTTGGACATTTCTGGATGCAGGTTTTTTTTTTTAATTTTTGTCAGAATTCTAAATTTAACCACCTAAAAAGTCACAAATGACCTTTGGGCTTCTAAGATGTCCAACACTCCAACCTCATTAGCATTTCAAAATTCTTTGGTGGAGAGGAGGATTTGGGAATTATCCATGTAAGGGACAACATTTGAAGAATTTGCAAATGCTCCATGCATAAATTCAAAATTCAATGAATTCTAGTAAAAAAAAAAAAGAAAGAGGATCTAGGGATTTTCTTTTGGAAATTTCAAGATGCATAATTAAACCTCAAAAAGAAAAAATTGGTCGAATGAAAATTTTATTGATCAAAGGGCAAAAAAAAAAAAATCCCCAAAAGGAAGAGGTTTTTCCCTATAGCTTATAACTAGAGATGACTTTTTCCTCCTCCTTCCCAAAGCCTAAATATTTTTCCACAGCTATAATTACACCATATTAGGGCTAAAGTACTCATAGGGTGGACTGTGGCATAAGAAAAATGCATGCATTCTTGTAAATGAGTTTGGAATTTTGGTCAATGAAAACATCCAAACTTGTATTACTACATTTGTGGGCTAAAAAGGCACTAGTGTAAATGGGCCGGGTTTAGATGAAAATATATACCATAATTATGTAATTGAGAAGTGGTGATCTAATATTCATTTTCTTATATTCTTTTGGATTAGGGAATGGATGGATATGTAAAAGACAAAATATTTAATATTATCATATTTCTATATTGTTGTTGTTTGGCAATTTCCAAAACGTTCAATAGATTTTGAACTAAGCTGTTTAGCAGTCATATTATAATATATGATAAATTTAAGATTGACCTTGATTCTCAAATCAAAGATATGGTCAATAACTTTATGATTTTGTTTCAATATTTTTTTTGAAATGACAAGACGACGACGACATTTCTTAGGGATTCAATTACATGAAAACAAAATGTCTCCAATTATATTTTCAAGATAAGGAATTCATGGTAAACTAAGTTTCTTTGATTTTCTAATTAAGAATTCTATTCAGGCAAACAAACTCGTTATAAAATCTCAAGATAAGGGGCTTCATAGTAAAATGAGTTTCTTTGAATTTGTAAGAATTCAATTTAATGTGAAGAAATAGGTCCTATCTTTCATAGCATACTGGGTTCCTTTGAATTTTTAGAAATTTAGATACATACTAATACACTGGCCCAATCGTATTTTAACAATAATGAATTCATTTATTTTAATCCTTGAGAATTCAATTCCATGCAAATAAACAAGCTTCGTCATATGTTCTAAATAAGAAATTAGTGGTAAAGTGGTTTCGTATAATTCCTAAGAATTATTTTCAGGCAATCAAAATCGCTAGAAAGACAGACAACTAAAATTTTATGAGTTTCCTAGCCTTACTATCTATCAATCAATGCGATTTTCAGTGTTGGGACCCAAAAAATTTACATTATTTGGATTATGGAAAAAAGATCAATTTTTATATACACAATTTAAGAAATAATTAATTTATCCTATCCGAGACCCACCTTCATTGTTTAAAGTTGATCATATGAACAATCACTCCCCATATGTACATTGTATCAAATTTCACTTTCATATGTAAAGGTCTATTATATAGACAAAGGTGGTCCACACAGGTTGCAATGATCAAAGCTTTATTAAAGGAAGAGAAAAGGAGAAATCATACCAAGAGGAAAAAAAAATGTAATAATCAAAGAAAAAGAGATTCCTTAAAAAAAGGATTTAGATAGTTTTGTCATTTCCCTTTACACAGAGAAGGTCTAGAAAAAACTGAAGTCTTTGTGAAGGAGGAGGGAAAGTCAATTCCAAAAGTTAACTGGTAATAGTATGAGTTCCTGATATGCAATTTCTCCACCAATACAAATAAGGATATCCTATATCCAAAAAAAAAAAACTTCAATTAAGAAACGTGGGCCTATTTCTTTAGTAGAATTCCTTAGGACAGTTTGTCATGTCAAGAGTTTCTAACAAGGTACTCTTTGCGAGAATTCTTCATGTCAAGAATTTCTAACAAGGTGTTGGTGGCTGTCCCTTGGACATTTCTGGATGCAACATTTTTTTTTTAGAATTCAAGATTTCGACCACCCAAAATTTCACAAATAATCTTTGAAAATTTTTGGAATTTCAACCTCCTTGGCATTTCAATGTTCTTCTATAGAGAGAAGGATTTGGGAATTATCCAAGCAAGGGAATACATTTGAAGAATTTGCAAATTTTCCAAACATGAATTCAGAATTCAATGACTTTTGGTAAAAAAAAAAAAATAGAATCAAGGGATTTTCTTCTGGAAATTTCAAGATGGATGATTAAAGCTTAAAATGTTCTTTTTAGAATGCAAATTGTATTGATCAAAGGGCAAAAACCGCCAAAAAGAATTACAAGCCCACAGAGGGCAGAGCTAAAAAATAAAACAGGCTACACGGATAACCCAAGAGGCAAAACCACACAATTAAATGCCTACAGAGGAAATAAAAAATAAGAAACAATAGGAGGGGACCAGTATTATCCTTTTTACATGCAGCCAGGGTGGAGAGAGGGTTTTTTTTTACCCCACGAATGGTAGAGCTTGAATTGGGCTTCACATTTTCAAAAACATAGATGTGGAGGAGGCAAGGTGGTTTGAACTGGGCGTCAAATATTTTGCTAGATTTTGCCCATTTTGAGGTCGATAGGGTTTGAGGAAGTGGAAAAGAGGAAGATTGGGTTGGTAAAGGAGAGGGATTTACAATTGTAGGGTCTGATCGATCGATGAGCTTCAAAAGAAAGGATTTTTTTCCGCTAGAGAGGGAAAGAAGAAAACGATGATCAATGTTCTGCCATAAATGGCGATGTGGCCGCTCAGTCCCTTTGCTGTCAATATGAAAATATGACAACCTTTCTCATTCCTACGACATCTAAGAGGATTTTTCTTGTAAAATCCTCTCTATTTTAATATATCTTATCTTTACTTTTTCTTTGTTTTGACATCCATTTGCCTTTGCTTCTTAACACATGTAAATACATTTGTCATCAAGTGTACTCTACCACAATTTACCAACTTTTTTAAGTACAAAAAGAAGCATGTGGAGGAGTAAAAGGTTAGTGGTGTCACATCATAAATTTAATTCTCCACTTTGCATTTTCCATCCAAATGTGGGAAAGTAAAAAAAAAAAAAATTATATTATTCGCCTATTTTTACTCCACATTTTTGTCACTCTTCCTTACCAGTAACTTAAAAATCTTACCTCATAAAAAAAAAAAGTAAAGTGGTTACTTTTTACCCTCTCTTTCAAATTATCTTACTTCATGCAAAAGAAACACAAGGTTTACTTTACCAGAAGCTATACTTCCCATTTACTCAACCATGCCTTTTCCATCGACTTAACATTTACTTTAATTTACCAGTAAATTAAACAAACATTCCATAGTTGAGCATGAGGTCGAGCTTAGTCGAGTCACTTCCAAGGACAGGGGGAGGGGGATCGAGTGTGGGCAATTGCCCCCATTCGATTTTCTTTTCATCTTTGATAAACAAGAGAAAATATAGAATTGAATTTAGGAACTTTTTTATGCCCTTTTGCCGCTCCTCAACTTTCTCTACTCTTTGAGAACTTTATAAAGCAACAAGAGCATATTCTTGTTTTTATGAGGGCATTGTTGACCTTTTCTTTTCCTAAAAGATAAAATCTTATGGTTCTCTCTCTCTGAAGTGTCATTCTCATCCATCCCAATATCCCATCCCACAACCAACCATGTTTAGAGAGTATTTAATAAAAGTCTTGAGTGGAGCCCACTTAATAAAATTAAATGAGCTTGGAATGTGGGTGCTCTAGGGGAGACTCTGTCAAATAAATGCTGTAATTCTCTATGAAAAAAATATAACTGAATATGATCTGTGCCCAAGTTAAATTGATTTATATGAAAAAATCGAGTTTGTTTATAAAGTTCTATGGAACATTTTTCTAAAAGTTAATAATCTTAAGCTGAGTCATTTGAGTAAAATTTAATAAGGTCTATACATGATGATATGAGAAGGTTGCTTTTCAACCGTTTAAATGTTTTATTTGTGTTTCTATTGTTGGAAAACTCATCTATCATGTTTTTTTTTTTTTTTTTCCTCTTTTTACTATCTCTACTGTGTAGATGGCATCCATGGACATTGAAATCATCATAGGTCTTGATTTAACGGACCTTAAAGTCTAACACTATTTTCATACTAATTCCTCTCTCCTTTTCTTTTATGAGATCTAATCCAATAGTGAGTAAATGATCGAAGTGCATCAATGGACATTGAAATCATCTATCATGTTTTTTTTTTTTTTTTTTTTTTTTTTCTCTTTTTACTATCTCTACTGTGTAGATGGCATCCATGGACATTGACTTCATCATAGGTCTTGATTTAACGAACCTTAAAGTCTAACACTATTTTCATACTAATTCCTCTCTCCTTTTCTTTTATGAGATCTAATCCAATAGTGAGTAAATGATCAAAGTGCATCAAAACTTGGCATGGTGCCAAATGAAGGAGGGGATATATATATATAAGTACGAAAGGAGCTAAATTGGTCAAAGGTTGCCTCATGTAGGCCCCATAGAGTTGGATTTTACATGTGATCTATTTATAAGAGAAAATTTTTCTTCAAGTGAATTTTATGTAGATAAGGGAATGGGCCATTTCTTGAATGGTTTAGGTTTTTCAGAAGTGGGCCCACTAACATTATTGGTCGGTCAACTTTGCCCCACTGGAAGAAAATCCTGACTCCATTCTATCCCTCGTCACTTCGTAAGCTACATGTGAGATGAACTGGGCTCAGTAGATCCTTCTTTCTCTTTACGCGTAGCTTGTTTTTCAAATAACCTTGTAAATAGGCTCGAGCCAAACTAAGCTGAACCGAAAAAGCTCACTAAGTACTAGCTTATCCTCATCTCACATGCAATCTTATATACATAGTTTAAAAACACAGTTTTCTTGTTACACTGGCCAAAGCCTAACACCTTCTTAATGTTGATTCACTGTCCTGCAGTAGTATCACAATTTCTAGGGTCTTTGCTAAAAGAAAACACTTATCAAGACTTCTTTTTGTCACCTTTTATAGTGTTATATGCTTAAACAAAATATAGAGGTGATGAGAAATTGACAATGGAATTTCAAAATATTCAAAGTTTCAGATTAGCTAGCACATGGTGCAATGGTTAGACATACCATCTTCCATTAAAGACATTTTCAAGAAAGAAAATGGGAATCATTGATCTTACTTTCATCCGGAGGAAGTGTTGCTCCAGATACAGAAGTTGTTGGAAAACAAGTAAATGTCAGAAGAAACAGGAAAACAACGTCTCGTCTTTGCATCAGCATCTCTGGGCAGGAAAGAGAAGCACTTGATGTAAGCACTTGATGTAGAATGATTTGCTCTGAGAGCCCTTCACTCCCCCAGTCTCACTTATATTGGCTTGATCTGGTTGTGGACTTTTCCGTTCTTGTATATTCTGAGAAACGTCCCTGAGAAACGTATGGACGAGCGAAGGAGCGCAGAAATATAACGAGAACCGACAAGGATTGTCGAGGGCGTTGGAATTGAGTAATTGACACAGGAAAGGAACGAAAGGTTACAATGCATGCATATGCATGGATATAAAGACTTCCGGCCGTTGTCTCGGGCCCAAGCCGCCAACTTTTTATCCTTATGCGTGGATATAAAGACTTCCGGTCGTCGTCTCGGGCCCAAGCCAACTTTTTATGCATATGCATGCATATAAAGACTTCCAGTCGTCGTCTCGGGCCCAAGCCAACTTTTTAGTAATTAATCCTCGTTGATTTTTCAACTTAATCAGATTAGTCAAGTTCGCACGTTTTGATGACTCGAGCGTAAATTCAATCATAACCCAAAAAACGATTGTGATATTATCACATTATTGCTTTGTTATAAAATCATCGTGATATTAATGATTTACTAACATCCTAGGATAATCTTGTTTCTATTGTGTTATTTACAAAATACCTAGTAACTGTCTCTATATCTCCTCCAGAGATGCAAAAGCCCAAGCAGCCTAAGGAGAAGGCAAATCCTACCTAATCTTTTCTCTAAGTTACATCATAAACTTGGTCATGTTATTCTATATGATACTAAAATTGGTTCATGCATTTTAGTGTAATCTTATATATTATTAAGTTTCATCAGCAAACCATTCGTACTAAATCTTGATACGTTAGTAGTAACAGCATAAATACTTTTCAATACTCCCCTATAAATGAACCCCACTCGTCAACATGTTGGTTAAGTAAAGCCTACATCCCACGTTGCTTAAGTAATGCATTTTGCAAAGCTTTATATATGCTTGTTTGGGCCTTCCACTTATGAGCTTAAATTTTTGGATTGATTTATAGCTTCTTACATGGTATCGGAATGGGTTTATCAAGGGTTGATATTTCTTACACTTACGCAAATTCGGTCAATTGATATTGTTTGTGGTCGCCAAGAAGGTCATAAAAGGAGGCTTTGTGGAATTTTTTTTTATATTTGATAGTCGCGCCATCTTTAGACCGTGTAACCATCTGTGGACGTGATTGGCCGGGAACATGCAGTCGGTTGCCTAGAATTTTCATTTGACGTGGGCGGACAATGCCCCTATTGCTACCTTCTTCAACAGTTTATCGTTTGAAGGGGGTGTGGGCTAATTTCTCCATTATTTTTTACAGGTGCATGAACTTTTTTTTCATGGGGGTGATTACCCCTAAAACCCAATACATGGGTTCACCAATGGTAACAAGTGGTGCAGATACAGGAATGAAATTATGGTTGTCAAATTGTTATAGTGGATCTACAATTGCTCTTTGTAGATGAAATTTTACTTTCCTTGACCTATTGAGTATCTAGACACAGAGGATACATTGGGCTTTAGGGCTGAGTAGCTGCTTGAATTTTCTAAAGGTGGATCCCACCCATATATTTAACAAGGCCACTACACCTTAGTTCTGCCCCCACAGAAAAATCCTCTCTTTGGTTTCCACAACTGAGCACATTTCAGTCAAGGTCGTCGCATGCGCCAAGCAGTACTATATCGCAGTCGTTAATATTCTTTCCCATCCAATTACATGTAGATTCAAACTGATATCAATCGGCATCGATAGGAAAATGAGGAGCAATAGGTGATAGCTTTGCATGCATGACCTGACTTATATTGCTCTGTAATTTTGGCAGGAATATATTTTCTTGCGATTTACTTTACTTTTTCGATAAATTATTTAAACACCGCCAAAAGATTTTAAAATCTAATTCGTTGTATCATAGAGTATATTTAAAGCTATTTGGTGCATTATATGATTAGTCTAAACTTTTTCTAGTTTTTTTTTTTTTTTATAATATTTTTATAAACATGACTCTCCAAGTCACTATCAGTCTACTTCCTACCTTGCCGACCCAAGTTCGACTGAATAGTTGCAAGACATGATACAACCACCCTCACCCTGCCAATTACACCTACATACAATTGTTACCTTTTTACTCTTTATTCTTTTATTACCTTTTTACTCTTTATTCTTTTATTTGGGTTCTGACCATATAAGTGCCATTAATGCCTAATTTTTGCCTCGCAACTATTGACATTTTAAAAATTCATGTAGAAGGGCTCATATGATAAAAGACAATGCAAAAATGATAATGATTTTGTCCTCATTGATTGTAGGGACATTTACTTCAAAAATCCCCTTAAATAATTTAATAACAGCTGAGGACCCTAAATTTTAATAATAACACCCAAGGACCTCCAGCCAAAAATCCAATTTTTTCATTCCATTTTTGCCCTGGGTAAGTTGATGTCAACATAACCCTAAGAAAACAAAAAGTCCTTCATCCCTAATCTATAGTGAAGAGAAGAAAGAGGGAAAACGTCCTTCATCCCTAATCTACAGTGAAGAGAAGAAAGAGAGGAAGGAGAAGAAGGAAAAGAAGAAGAAGATCGACGCCCAGTGAAAGGAGAAGAAGGAGATCGACGACAAAGAGATCGAAGCCCTAACCATTTTCTCTCAATCACATTGCAAGGAGAGGAAGGAGAAGAAGGAGATCAACGCCTTGCCCATTTTTTCTCAATCACAGTCAAAGGAGAGGAAGGAGATCGACGCCAGGCCCTACCCATTTTTTTCTCAATCATAGTGAAGAGAAAAGAAGAAGAAGAAGGCTCCACCCCATCGTTTGAGTCAGAAATCTCCACCCCCATCATCGGAGATTTTTTTTTTTACTTCGTGTGTGCTATTGAACACGGGTAGCGTGCAAAGGTATATCCTCCGTCTATTGCTGCACTGGTTTTACCATTTGGCCTTTTTTTTAGTTTTTTTGGTAATTATGTTTTGTGAACAACTTATTTTAAGGGATAGATGCATTATTTCTTTTTCTTTTTAATCTTCACTACTCTTTGTTTAAATGGAGCATGTATAGACTACTCTTTGCTTCAACCAAAATGTTGGCCCTAAACTAGAAATGGTCCCAACACAAAATAACCTGAGCATCCAGTACTACTCAAGAAAATGTTTACTGGTTTTTTCTTATGATAATGACAATGAGTTATATTGCTTGTGGCTTATCACATTGGGAAGAATGTATATTTGATTTACGAGGAAGTGTGTCAATGAGAGGGATATATTGTTCAACAGTTGGTGACTATTCTGGGGTTGGTAAAGTGACAAAAAGTAACAGGTCTCAGTTTGCTATCAATTCCAGTATATGGAAGAGCAATGATAGAAATAAAATGCAGCAATTGGCGAATTCATACTTTTGGAAGGTGGACTGATGTTTGCATGTAATTGGTTGTGATAGAGAAAATGGATGATAACTCAGGTTATCCAAATTCAGCCACTATTATGCATCACAGGATCCAAATGGTGTGTCAAAACTCTCATAATTCTGGATGTAGGCTTGAAGATGAGCCAAATCAACTCATTGGCTGAGCCACCGGGTATGAAACAACTGATTTGTTGAATAACAGTTATAATTCTCAATGCGATTCTTGCCTCCCAAATATATACCAATGTGATTGCTAGGCCAGGGGATGTATGGATTGTAGGCTGGGATAATACCATGCCTTCACCAAATATGATGATACTCGAGTAGTAATTCACACTACTCAGTGCTCACACCTTTTTGAATTCCAACCAATGGTCAGACTAGTGGCCACAGCCAAATTGCAGTGTCAAGAAAACTGAATTTAGAAGTCATATATGGGTTTGTCTAATACCATGATGGCAAGTGGTCCATCCACTCCCATCATATTCATATTTTACCTCTGAGTGGTCCATCCTAGCATCTAGCCACTTAATTCCTTTTTGGGGGATGATTCTAGGAGTGCCTTTCAGTTTATCTTTTTTTTTTTTACCTGATCTCTTTTTCTATGAATTAGTTTATACTAACTACTACAGAACATAGATTCCCCTTTTTAAATATTGATTCTTCATCAACAATTTATGCATGAAAATACTTGGGATAATGGTTGTTAATTATTGCGCTTCAGTTCAATGAGCAACTGCCAATATGAGATGGGTTAGTTTTTGTGCTTCAGTGGAATAGCTTAAGGAACTTCATGATCCAAAGGGGTCTTTGTTGATATGGTTCTTTTATTGGTTGGATTTATAACATATTCAGTGGGATTTAATATGTATAGATTGGTGTTTTGTATATTTTTAATCTATATAGATGGCTGCCGATTTGTCAACAACAGAAGACATTTTACTATCTGAGCAACCACAACACATTTCAGAGGCAATTTGGAATGGAGAGGTGCTTGTCCATCTTTTTTTTTATTTTATTTGAGAAGTAATAATCTCATTTTCATTTCATAACTGAAACTAAATTCTCTTCATGAATTGTTTTTATAGGAAAGAGGCAACCTAAGAATAATCGCAACCCCACACAATTTATCTAGCTGGGAGCTCACACATAGGCATCAGGAATATATATGTATGTGTGGTTTGGAGCAACTCTCAAACATCTCTAGAATGATAATAGACCATGCATTGATTACTGCATTGGTGGAGAGATGGAGGCCTAAAACTAACACATTCCATCTACCTTGTACGTGGAGAGGCCACAGTCACCTTAGAGGATGTGGCTTATATCTACGGGCTTCCCATAGATGGCCCTGCAGTGACGGGTAAGGCACTATATAGCACAGAAGACACTGCAAAACTATGTAAAGATTTGCTCCAAAAGGTACTTGTGCCAAAAAGAGAAGCATAGGGACACGAATAAAATTTTCATGGATGAAGGAAATATGTAAAGGTGAGAATAAGAAAGGTGAGAAGAAGAAAAAGAAAAAAAATTGAAGACGAGGATAAATGTAAGGCAAGAGCCTATTTATTTTGCTTAGTTGGTGGTCAAATCATGAGCAATTCAACCGGTACATCAGCCCCGGCATGGTTGTTGAGCTTATTTAAGGAATTTAAGAGATATGCATGGGGCCCTGCATGCTTGGCTAACTAGTATAGAATGCTAAGCAAGGCAGCAATGTTATCCAGCTCGGACGGTGGAAATGAAGATGAAAAGGGCAAAAAAGATAAGAAAAAGATTGAGATTGACTCTTCCGATACTTTGACCGGTCCCGTGCAACTTTTGCAGGTAACAAATTACTTTTCATTGTTTTCTTTTTAATAAATATGAATTTTAATGTTTTGACTTCCATATACTGTTTATCTACAGATTTGGGCATATTCTAGAATGACCTTCGTGCGACCAAATGACCATCATAGAGATATTCGACTGAATTTTGAATTCTCTCTATATAGATCGTGGATAAAAAGCATTTCGAAATTCAGGCCTCGCATGAATCTCAAGGAGCGTCGGGATCAACTAGACAATATGAAACATGAAGAAGTGAGGACTCTTATGTACATTTGATATTTTCCTTTAATAAAAATCTATTTGTTTCAATACTTTCAAATCATGAACAGTTGATTAAAAACAGTTTCTACTTTGCAGTTTATATGGCCTCCGTAAAGAAATCATCGATCAGCTAACAAATGTGGTTCATGAAAGCGATAGGATTCTCTTCACATCTAATACAGTTATGATTTTCTATTGGATAGTCAAGCGGCACAACTCAGAAAGGGTAATGAGACAATTTGGCTTAAGGCAAATGATCCCCGTCCCTTTCCAGATGCCTTTTGATAGAGCCGATAAAGCGAAGAAGTCTTTAGCTGATTATTCGATATCCATGAAAGAAATCATTGCAATTTGGGAAACAAGGGAGAAGACAGTGGTAAGAGGGGAATCTGATGCTTCACCAACGCATGAGGATAGTTATATGATGTGGTATGCTTCGGTGACGCGGTTACAGATTGCTCCTCCCCTTAAAGAGAAAGTGGATGATGAACCGCTAACTCCCACACATGTTGCCAACAAAGGAGATGATGAACCGCTAACTAAGACACATGCCACCAAAGGAGATGATGAAATACTCATCCCTCAAAAGCCAGTAAGTTGGTTTTTCCCATGATTGAGGTTAGTATTGAATGTTATTATAAATTCTGTTACTCACTCCAGTTTTATTTTGAAGGTTTTATTCCTATTAGAAGACCTTAAGACATTCATGGAGGGGAACAAAAGGAAAGCCGATGAAATGAACCCTGAGACAGTATTGCGTGTAGTTCGGAGTAAGGTTGGACACTTCATTGATGCTGTTAAAAACCAATTTGTAGGATTTGGTTATGGGGAGACCTCAAAAAAGAAAACACCGGTGGAGAAGTCTTTAAGTCCAAAGCTGAAAGCCATATTGAAGAAAAAAAAGGAACAAACTCAAACTATGCCGAACTCAAAAGAGCATTCATCACCTGTATCCTCTAAAGAGTTCAGTCTCGTGCATTTGTCTTCTGTACTATCCAAAAGAAGGAGTCTAAGATTATCAATGTTAACTCCAGTTCATATGGTTTCTGATAGCACTCCCCCCAAAATCAAGAAAAAGGTCATTTCTGCCGGTCCTTCCACTGAGAAGGTACCCCAGTTGTAATTCGTGTGAAGAATGCTACCCGAAAAAAAAAAAAAAAAAAAAAAGACCAGCTAAGTTTGATGGATATAGTACGACCTTCAAGTTCCCAAAAAATTCTGAATACAAGTTGACAGATGAGGAGACTACAACACTTAACCAATTCTGGGATGATTATTATAACAAGTAAGCAACCATGACTTCTTTCTGTAGGTTCTTCTATATTGCATGATTCTGATAGGGCTTTTTTTTTTTCCAGGATGGATGAGCTCTCTAGTTACTGTACTACCCCCCTCCTAAAAAGCTAAAGAAACTTCTATTGTGGGAATGGATGGACACGGGTATACTGCAAAACTGGATTGATGTGAATCTCAAGCCAAAGGCAGCGAGTGCGTATTTTATTGTCGCCAATGCTTCGGTAAGTTCACAAACAAATTAACAGTAGCAAGCATGATTCAACATCACTTGTTTATGTTCTGCACATGTAACATTAACGATGTACATAAATCTTGAAGGATATGTGGTTAAAGCAGAGTAAAGAGTCCTATCTACACATTTTTGGCGAAAATGGATGGAGGGTAGATCTAATGAGGAAATAAGAAGTTATTGTCATACCGGTAATCTACCTTGAGCATTTCACGGTCATAATTGGACATCTAAAAGAAGAAAAGTGGGAGTTCTTCAATTCCATGCCAATGGATGAAAGGCAATGGCCAAAAGCAGAAGAATTGTAAGTCTTAAAAGCTAAATTGTTTAAATACTTGTATCTCCTTAAGACTTTTCTAACTGTATCTTGTGTCGACGTGTAGATTATTTGGCTGAACGATTGCTTCACTTAATTTGGATGGGAGGATCCTAAAAGTTGGACAAGGCACCATGTTGAAGATACACCAATACAAGATAATTCAAACGATTGTGGATTTTTTGTAATGGGATTTGTAAAGCATGCTGTCCTCAACCGAAAATAGCTTTCACTCAACAGGACATGATGTACTACAGGTGCAAATTAGTTGTTGACCTCTACATCAAGCAGCGTGAATTGTATGAGAAAAGGCTGAGATCCTCTGTATGAGTTGAGTGGAGAAGGTGTAAAACGTTGAGGACTCTTATGTGATTTAGATTCTTTGTTAGAACTATTTTTGTTAATGTATATGATTTTGAATGCTGAATCTAATTGAAAGTTACTTTTTTTTTTTGTAATAATGATGAAAATTATCAATCATCGTTGTTAATGAGAAATACAAAGCTATTGTGGCATAGCTTCAATAGATGAGATGGTCAGCGGATGTTGATATGAATGTTTTTGGAAGGTGACGATGGTCAATGTGATAGGATGTTTTGAAATACTTGCAAATGTAGGCGGTGAATGTGTCAACTGGAGCTTCTAAATGTTTTCACTAAACAGGTTAATTTGTTGTTGTACATGTTGTGAGATGAAAATTGTCGAACATGTTATTTTTTGTTGACGTCGACGAATCTTGTGTCGACGTCAACAAAAACACAGGGTAACTCTAGGTGCCAACTGGGAGTTTATGTTGATGTCAACACAAGTTTATGTTGACGTCGACGAATCTTGTGTCGACGTCAACAAAAACACAGGGTCACTCTAAGTGCTAACTGGGAGTTTTTGTTGACATCAACACAAGTTTATGTTGACGTCGACGAATCTTGTGTCGACGTCAACGAAAACACAGGGTCACTCTAAGTGCTAACTAGGAGTTTTTGTTGACGTCAACACAAGTTTATGTTGACATGGTGCCACATTCACAATTTCAAAAAGTAGTAAAAGAACATCGTCTCCACCATTGCAAAAAGAAATGGCTCTGCTATTACCAAAAAATAAGAGCCATAGTTTGTTGTTCAGCAATCAACTTCCTATCGGTGGATTGCGGCACTTTTGTCGGTTGTGCCCTTGTTTTTTACATACAGAGCATGTTACGTGTCTCCTTTGTCGATTATGCTCCTCCATACGAATCCTGTTCTTCTTTGGTCTTCTAGTAGCAAGGTGAGGTTTCACCCCACCTCATGAGTAATGTGCTCCCATTGGCGTATATCACGAGTTGGATGTATCACATGACTATATGTCCTTCGATATGTATTGGATGTGTACCAATCCTTGCAGTAATCATATGGATCCAGGCCTCTTTTACTGATTGCTGACATGGCATGCTCGCATGGAATCCCAATCATTGCCCACATCCGACATGTTCAACTCTTTCTATCTAGGTGAACAACATCAGTGAACTCCTAAGATTGAACCTCAAATTCATGTTCCCCTCCTTGCCGACAAATCAAGCATCGGGATCCTTCTTTTGAGTTTCTTAGAATTCTTTCTGCCCAAGGAGTTAGGCGTGAATTCAGCTGTATGGACGTAGTTCTCCGAAGATGGAAGAAGTCCATTAATTTTCCATGAATCCCATCAACCACTTTTGTTATCGGAAGCTCTCTATTATGCTTCAATAGGCTGTTTAAACATTCTGCAATGTTTTGAGTCAACATCTTGTATCGCCGGCCCTCAACAAAGGCATTGGCCCAGTGTTGCCTTTCGATTCCATGAATATAGTTGTAAGCCTCTTCATTTACGGCCCTTATATCATGCATATGAGCCTCATGCTCGCATGGCCTGTATGATTTAGCAGCAAACCAGAATTTTTTAACGATCGCATCATCTTTAAATCTTGGTCGAACATTCTCCGCAATATGGCGACAACAATAGCAATGGTGGGCATTTGGAATAACTTCTTCAACGGCAAGAAGAAGATCTTTCTGTCGATCAGACACAATTGTCAAGTGACGAGGTTCACCAACAGCTATCTGAAGATTCCCAAAGAATCATGACCAGCTATCTTGTCGCTCGGCCTCAACTATGGCAAAGGCAAGTGGGAATAGCTGATGGTTACCATCGTAAGTAGCCGCTGTAAGTATAACACCCGGATACTTACCCCGAAGATGTGCCCCATTTAGGGCTATCACTGGCCTCAAGGATGAATAGAAGGATTCAATGCATGCACCGATTGCCCAGAATAATCTTCTAAAATAGTCGTCTTTGTGCTTCACCAAGTCAATTCTTATTCCAGGGTTCATCAATTGTAATTCCATGCAGTAACGAGGGATGTTTTGAAAAGATTCCTCAAATGAACCTCGTATTTCATACATTGCAATCCCTTTTGCGTAATGGGCCTTCCTATAACTTATTGACACTCCAAACTCCATTTGAAAGTCAAACATGATTTCTTTGGGTGTGTACTTATTATTAAATTGGAGCCTATCTTTGGTGAACTCTGCAATCAAGGCTGATGTCGCTTCTTTGTGTGCCAACCCCATGGTTGGTTTTGAGCATGAATGTTTTGAATTGTATGTCCAGATTTGAAATTGTGGACCTGAATCCATAATAGAAGCATGTACACGCCACGGACATGTTGCATCGCCACATCGTGCAGTAACCTTGCAGTTGTTAGTCTTCAGATGCTTCAACACGAAATTCTTGTACATTGCAAATTTTGCAAGAGTTTTTCTAAATGTATCACGATTTGGAAACACTCGCCCTTTCCATAACTCATGCGTAGTACTCTCCAGCAACTCGTTGCTGAAATCGTCAATGGGTACAAGAGTGTCTGGCATGTTAGTATCTTTAATAATGTTCGACGATTCCGCGTGAGCTCCCAAATCATCTTGCATTTTCTCCCCTAATGGAGGATCATCATTAACAACCTCTCGCAAAAAATCTTCAGATGACAAGTGATCGGGCGAAAAGGAAAAGATGGCTTCAATGTCTTCCTCTGACATCATGTTGACACTGCAAAAAGAAAAAAAATAAAATAAAACCACGTCAGAAAAAAAGCAATTGAAGCCATTATTTCAGAATATTAGTAATAAAACCACATAATGTAGACATTAAGCAATCCATAGAGCTAAAAGTTTTTTTTTTTTAAATTTTTTATGACAATTTTTATATGTATATTTCAATCAATTAGTTACAATGATCCATTAAACTAGTTATCTGAGCTTTCTGCAAGCTCCTTTAACTATGACTTGTGCTTTATTTGAGCAAGATTCACAAAATTGAAGTTGTTTATTGATGCAAAAATGAATGAATTATGCAATCCTAAAATGAAACTAATGCAATCCTAAAAATATCAAACTCTTAGAATGAATGCAGGAATTTTAAAGTCTGCAAAACTGTGTTGCAGGCCCAACTTGAACGACTGACCTAATATGACTTGATTCTAAATCCCATGGCTGGATTTGAAACTTCGATGATGAATGAACACAAAAAAGAAAAAAGAAGTGAAAAATCTATGCTAATGAAAAAGATATGCATGTCTAGAAATGCCTGCCTGACGATGTTCTGTTGCAGAAATTCTGCATAACGTTACTGATTAGCCATGTTTAGGCTACTGGAAACCCAGCTTCCTGAAATTTTTCTTAGCCAAAATTCTGAGGTTTCAAAGTAAAACTATCAATGTTTAGTTCCCCAAAAATTTCAAAGGAAAATAACATGTTTTGACTTATCTTGAACCATGCTACTTTTGTTACAGAACCATGCTGAATATGCTGAAACCAGTGCAGATTTCTCTACCATGCTAATGTCTACCAAGTTGTCGATTTCATCTGTGATTTCACATGCTCATATCTTCTTTTTAAATCTGTGATTTCACATGTTAATGTCTTCTTTTTTCTCCTTAAAAAAAATCAAATATCAAATTTCCCATTCAGTAAACCCAGCCTCCCTGTGCACAGAACCTATTCGACAAAAGTGCCTAGAGAAGAGGGTTGCAAGTTGTTACGGTCTAGAAGGATATTATTCAACAAGAGATATTTGATAATGGAAACTGAAGAAAAACCGAAATGAAAATTCGGTGAACAGAACAAAGCAATAGATTATAGAAGTAGATGGATGAAAAACAATCACAAAATAGATGGATGAAAGACAATCACACACTACAAAATCCAAGATTCAGAGCGACAACGCAAACAGATGAAGAAATATAAATCGAAGATGTAAGGAAACCAGGAAAAACTTGCAATCCCTCAAAACCCAAGAAAGCAAAATACATGCATATCAATAACTCCATGCTGAATTCTAAAGTTCAACAAAATGAAACCTCTGGAGGTTTCTTACCTTAAGATTCGGGGATTTTGATGCAGCGGAAAAGAGGGGGACGAGCAGGAGAGATGGTGATGTGGAGTGTGAGATGGGCCTTCTTCTCCTTCTTCTCTTTCCTCTCCTTTCACTGAGATTGAGAACAGATGGGTAGGGATTCGATCTTCTTGGCGTCGATCTCCTTCATCTCCTTCTTTTTCTTCCTCTCTTTCTTCTCTTCACTGTAGATTAGGGATGAAGGACGTTCTATTTTCTTAGGGTTATGTTGACATCAACTTAACAAGGGCAAAAATGAAATGAAAAAGTTGGATTTTGGGCTGGAGGTCCTTGGGTGTTATTATTAAAATTTAAGGTCCTCAGCTGTTATTAAACTATTTAAGGAGATTTTTGAAGTAAATGTCCCTTGATTGTAATATCCTACATTTGTCTGATATCGCATATATAATATATGGTAAGATATTTACAGATGGCCATACACTTGCATTTTATTTATTTTCTTCACCTTAATTTTTATCATTTTTGTGTTTTTATAATTAGATTTAGTTAATTTTATTTTTCTTAAACATTTTTATAAGGGTTTTTACCAAAAGCATCTCCAAATATTTATATACCTTCAAAAGCATCATCAAATACATGTAATACCCAAAAGCACCTTATACAACATACTTCATTTTTTCAGATTAAATTGCCTTTCACTTTATCTCTCACGAGTTTGAGATATAACACTTGCATTCTCAGGATTTTGGGTCTATATGTGTATCCAACATCATTCGCAAACTCGGGTATGAATTGAGCATTAACATAATTAAGTTGCAATATCGAGAAATAACGTGTGATGTTGAGAAAAGACTTAACAGTTCAATAATTAAAGTTAACCAAAATATGATACATGGAGGTCCGTCTAGATTGACTAACAATTCTGAATTTGAAGGAATGTTTTCCGTAGATATATAAGTTCAGCATTCAATTGTGAGTTTCTTCACTAATAAATGTAATCACCGAGAGCATTCTCTTACTACAATTTATGGAGATTTTACTAAAAAAAATCCTAGCTTTCTCTTTATTACAAAAAAAAAAAACCATAAAAATTTGTGCTCTACTTTATTCCTTATTCGTAACCCTACTTCCACTACGGGCATGGAGAGGATTACTTTTAAAGTTGAAGATGTTTTTCTTCGATGCTTATCACTTTAGAATTTGGGTTTAAAATAAATGTTAACTACTTATGATGTCTTGAATAAACGAGCGAGTTCAATAATTGAAGCAAAAGTAACAATTCTCGAAATACTTTAGTACTCCAATGCGCAAGTCTTGATGTCACAAAAAAAAAGGGTTGAAAGGCAATTTGATCCGGAAAAAATCAAAATATACGTTATAAAATCATTTTGGACATTACATGTATTTGAAAATATTTTTGGAGTCAAAGGGATATTTGAGGATGCTTTCGGTAAAATAAAAAAAAAACGTTTTATATCATTTAAATAGAAAACAAAGTTTCAGATAATCTTGACATTTACACTTGATGCCCACATTTTTTGAAGCATTTCGGTAAAAAAAAGAAAAGAAAAAGAAACCAATGTTTTACATCATCTCATTAGAAAACAAAATTTCAGATAATCTTGACGTTTACACTCGATGCCCACATTTATTTGAAGCATTGAATATTCTACGATTGAGATGACTCTTCGGCCTCAGAAGTCAATTTACAACGCGGACGGTCTTTTTCTCTTTGGCAAGAAGTCATTGGTTCTAAGTGGAGACTCATTTATGAGTCTCACTCGGTCTCTTTCCATTGCCCAATCAATACACTGGTTGTGTCACATGGATGTGTCAGCGGTGGGAGCATATAGTTTCCACACACGTACGTGTTAGTCAAAGTCGTGGCACGAAACAAGTAGAATGGCGCAGTTGTGACTATTACCCAGTAGCTTCACGTCAACCGTATTATGTTGTATATCTTAGATTGGGCGTATAGTTAACAATATATAAATTTCATGAATTTTTAAATATCATGTTGGCATGTCCCAACATTCTATATTTAGGATATTTATTTTAAATGATTTAGATTTTTAACAATAGAGTACTTACTTTTTATCTAATTCACGATATATTGGAGCATTCTGTGGAGAAGAATTCTATGTAATAGTTTTCTTTCATCATATGTAGGTACCGAAGTAATAATTTGTCAATAACACACTGGTTGCACCTGCGGTGGACCCAAGTACATACTTTTGGGGGCGATCGCCCCCATCAGAACTAGGTTATACTTCCAAAATTCATTTGGAAATTCTCGATGGTTCACTTCAAAAAGTTACACAAAAATCCTTGATCTGTCACTAAAACCCATATTAAAATCTTGGATTTGCCCCCAGAACATAATACCTTATTCGGGTTCGCCCCATCAAACGAAAACCCTGGTTTGCCACTATGCCCCACCGTTTGCATTCCAATAAATTTCATAATTATAAATATATTTCGTCAACTCTCGAGATCGGGCCTGTTTGGATGTATGGTGAATTGAAGTACGGTGAGGTGAATTATCTAATCAAGAAAGAATAAAATATAAGGTGTTATGATGATGTTTTGTTTTTAGTTGTTTGGTATGGAATTATTTTGACTTTCGTATAGAAAAGTGGAGTTTTTTTTTTTTTTTTTTAGTGGAGAAAGAATGTTGCTTTTTTTACATTTTTTGAAAAATTCGGAGGGAATTTTGAAATTGTGTACTTTTGATATGACCCCTTGTCATTTCTTGTCTGAATTAACTTTACTTTACTTTAACTAGTTAAGTGCCAAACAGGCCGTTTTATAATGTCAGGAGATCATTCAATTCAAGTGGTTGTTGAATCGTTGTGCATCAATGATATGATCCACTTTGACACCTCTCCTGTACTCCCGTCCTTAATATATTAGTATGATCATCCTCAAAAACACCAGATATATTAGTACGTTAATTTGAACCGGCGTCAACCCCAGAAGTGCCGGACTTAAGGATAAGAGATCCAAGTGCTTTACCAAGTTGGACATAGCTTGTGAATACAAGATTCTAGTACTATAAACCATTTAGGATTTGAGAAGACTACATGATTTCCCTACACCCATCCCAGGTATAAATTTTAAAATTTTAATAGAAATTTCCATTTAATAAGTCTACCTCTACGTGTTCTTATGTAAACCTCGACTCTTTTTCATAGAATTTAACATTTTAAATGGAGTCCTCTGTCTAAGGGGATGTGGTTTCATTAATCATCAATATTTACCATTCCAACTTAATTACTAATTTTCCTCTGCACGCAGACCAGGTATTAAATTTTAAAATTTTGTAAGCTCAAGGACAAGAGAAGAGTAGCAGCATATATAGACTTTCGATGATGATGATGGTGTGATGCTTATTTCTCAAGTGCTCCATTTCCATAACATGAATTCTAAAAACATGATCTTGTACCTATAAGATCTAGAGCTACAAATACCACATAAAATGTATCTTCCTGGACAAGACCAGCAAAGTCTATGCACAACATGAATAAGTAGAAACCTCGATGAGAATATTCCAAAAAAAAAAAGACTATCATAACTTTCGATATTTTATTTTTTTTTTATTTGATGCTTCACCTCACTCTAGGTCACTTCATTGTACATCCAAACACGCTAAGGTGGGCCGTTATTCTAGCAATTTGCTGGCCAGTGAGGAACATGCAGATTCGTTCAATTGGTAGTTGCCAAGAAGGTCATAAAAGGAGGCTTTGTGATAGTCGCGCTATCTTTAGACCGTGTAACCATACGTGGAAGTGATCGGCTAGAAACATTATCAGTCATTGGCTAGAAACATTTATCAGTCATGGTATCATGCTCTGGTTCACCTAGAATTTTCATTTGATGTGGGCAAACAATGGTCCCATTGCTTCTTTCTATAATATTTTATCGTTTTGGGGGTGGGGACCGACTTTTTTTGCCTTTCTTTTGGGTTTTTTTTATGGGGGTGATTGCTCCTAAAACCCAATACATGGGTTCACCAATGGTTACAAGTGGTGTAGGTGCAGATACCGTGGATCTACAATTGATCTTTGTGGATGAAATTTTACTTTCCTTGACCTTTTGAGTATCCAGACACAGGATACAATGGGTTTCAGGGCTGAAAAGCTGCTTGGATTTTTTCTAAAGGTGGGTCCTACCCATGTGTTTAACAAGGCCACTGCACCTTGGCTCTGCCCCACCACAGAAAAGTCCTCTTTTTGGTTCCCACATCTTAACACATTTCAGTCAAAGTCATCGAACGCGCCAAAGTAGTATGTCGCAGTCGTTATTGTTGGCTCCCACTCATATACAAAGGCCCTTGATCAACAAATATGGGGCCTCACTTGTGATGGAAACGATTGTGGTCTCTCGACATCCCATCCAAATGAAGAAGATGAGTCAGTTGACGACTTTCTAGTGTCTTGCCCTGTAACCAAATCAATTTGGAACCTATTTCCACAAATCAAGAACAACCCAACAAGGTCCATGATTTTCTCTCAATAGTTCTGGTCAAAAACATCTGTGTCCTCTGTTAAAACAACCTTATTTGGTTGTTGGTTTATCTGGAAAATGAGAAATGATCATGTTTTTAGCCATTCACATAAACTCCCCTCGTTAATTAAATTTAAAACCATATTTGCTTTATATGAATGGAATTATTTTAATTTCATCTCTTTAACAGTTCCTAATTCCGGAGTTCCTCCCGACATATGGATCCAGCCTACAGGTAAAACTTATTAAATTAAAATTTGAATATGGTTCCTTCAACCCATGTACACAATGTGCAGGAATAGGTGGAACTGCGCATGCTCTCATAATGAGCTATGCAGGGAAAGTTGCACCAAGTAATGCCTTTGAGGCAGAATTACAAGCTCTACTAGAAGAAATAAAAAGCTGTAAGAAGATAAATCTTGAGAGTTTCGGGTTAACAAGATAGAACTAGACATCTAATCAATCTACCAATCACACACCATAAAAAGGCAGATATAATAATTAACGTGGAAACCCCATCCAGGGAATATAATAGGGAAGTGCTCCTATGAGAGACACTCTCACCAACTTTATGAGAAATGGGTGGGGGCTCTCACTTCCATATCCACTCTCACCAACTTAAATGTGAGGGCTCCCACCCATCTCTCACCAAGTTTGTGAGAGTGTCTCTTATAGGAGCACTTCCCCTATATAATATGTGGTAAGATATTTACAGATGGTCATACACTTGCATTTTATTTATTTTCTTCACCTTAATTCATATCACTTTTTTGTTTTTATAATTAGATTTAGTTAATTTTATTTTTCTTAAACATTTTTATAGGGGCTTTTACCAAAAGCATCCCCAAATATTCATATACCTTCAAAAGCATCATCAAATACATGTAATGCCCAAAAGCACCTTATACAACGTATTTAATTTTTTTAGACTAAATTGCCTTTCACTTTATCTCTCGCAAGTTTGAGATATAACACTTGCATTTTCAAGATTTTGTTTCTATATGTGTATCCAACATTATTCGCGAGCTCGGGTATGAATTGAACATTAACATAATTAAGTTGCAATATTGAGAAACAACATGTGATGTTGAGAAAAGACTTAACAGTTCAATAATTAAAGTTAACAAAAATATGATATATGGAGGTCCGTCTAGATTGACTAACAATTCTAAATTTGAAGGAATGTTTTCTGTAGATATATAAGTTTAGCCATTCAATTGTGAGTTTCTTCACTAATGAATGTAATCACTAAGAGCATTCTATTACTACAATTTGTGGAGATTTTACTAAAAAAAATTCTATCTTTTTCTTTATGACAAAAAAAAAAAAAAAAAAAAAAACCCATAAAAATTTGTGCTCTACTTTATTCCTTATTCGTAACCCTACTTCCACTACAATCATGGAGATAATTACTTTCAAAGTTGAGGATGGTTTTCTTCGATGTTTATCGCTTTAGAATTTGGGTTTAAAATAATTGTCAACTACTTATGATGTCTTGAATAAACAAGCGAATTCAACAATTGAAGCAAAAGTAACAATTCTCGAAATATACTTAATACTCCAATGCGGATGAGTCTTGATGTCACAAAAAAAAAGGTTTGAAAGGCAATTTGATCCAGAAAAAATCAAAATATATGTTATAAAATCCTTTTGGACGTTACATGCATTTGAGAATATTTTTAAAGTTAGAGGGGATATCTGAGGATGTTTTCGGGAAAATAAAAAAAAAAAGAAACCCAATGTTTTATATCATCTCAATTGAAAACAAAATTTCAGATAATCTTGACATTTACACTTGATGCCCACATTTGTTTGAAGTATCGAATATTCTGCAATTGAGATGACTCTTCAGTCTCAGAAGCCATTTTACAAGGCGAACTGTCTATTTTCTCTTCAACCCTGCTATTTGTTCTAGGATTTAATCCCAGGACAAGTAGGAGTCGGGACAAGTCCTGGGATTAAATCACCCGACATGTAGACTTTTTGTTTTCTCTTTGGCAAGGGGTCATTGGGTTTACGTGGAGACTCATTTATTCAGTGGGACATCAACTCGCATTTTTGGCAATGTCTATTCATGAGTCTCACTCTGTCTCTTTCCATCATCCAATCAAGACAGTGGTTGTGTCACATGGTTGTGTCGGCGGTGGGATCATATAGTTTCCACACACGTAGGTGTTAGTCAAAGTCGTCGCACGTACCAAGTGGAATGGCGCCGTTGTAACTATTACCCAGTAGCTTAAGGTCGACTGACATATGCTGCATCAACCCTTCTATTTGGACAAACTTTTTGTCCAGAATTTGGGATAAACTCCCATGTGGCACAATCCTAGAGGTACTTTTTCCCTCTCTCTCAAAAGCTGCACCTCTAAGACTGTGCCACATGGGAGTTTGTCTCAAATTCTGGCCAAAAAGTTTGTCCATTTAAACTTTTTTATGCTGCATATCTTAGGTTGGGCGTACAGTTAACAATATGGGAGTGTCTCTATAGACCGAATTCGGTCCCGAATTTGGGACCGAAATATATCAAAAAGTCTATTTGGACAAACTCTATGGACAGAATTTGAGACAAACTGTCCACGTAACGCAACGTGATTGGACTCTCTCAAAAGTTGAAATGCATTGTCTGAATCACGTTGCGCCACGTGGACAGTTTGTCCCAAATTCTGTTCATGAGTTTGTCCATATAGACAAATTGGAAATATATACTCATGCTTTTTCTCTCTCCCGCTCCCCCAAAAGTTAAATGCTCTCATTGTTCACATCAATGCCACGTGGTGATTCGGTCCCAAATTCGGGACCACATTTGGTCCATGTAGACTTTTTCTAACAATATATACGTTTCATGAATTTTTAAATATCATGTTGGCATGTCCCTGGATTCTATATTTAAAATATTTATTTTAAATGGTTTAGATTTTTAATAATAGAGTACTTACATTTTATCTAATTCACAAGATATTGGAGCATTCTATGGAAAATAATTCTATTTAATAGTTTTCTTTCATCATATGTGGGTACCGAAGTAATAATTTGTCAATAACACACTGGTTGGACCTGCGGTGGACCCAGGTACCTACTTTTGGGGGCGATCGGCCCCCTCAGAACTAGGTTATACTTCCAAAATTCATTTGAAAATTCTCGATAGTTCGCCTCAAAAAATTACATAAAAATCCTTGATCTGTCACTAAAACCCATATTAAAATCTTGGATTTGTCCCCAAAACATAATTGCCTTATTCAGGTTCGCCCCATCAAAGGAAAATCTTGGTCTGCCACTCTGCCCCACCGTTTGCATTCCAATAGATTTCAGAATTATAAATATATCTTGTCAACTCTCGAGACCGGGCCTGTTTGTATGTATGGTGAATTGAAGTACGGTGAGGTGAATCATCAAATCAAGAAAGAATAAAATATAAGGTGTTATGATGGTGTTTTGTTTTTAGTTGTTTGGTATGAAATCTTTTTGACTTTTTGTATAAAAAAATGGATTTTTTTCTTTTTTTTTTTTTGTGGAGAAAGGAAGTTGCTTTTTTGACTTTTTAAAAAAAATTCGGAGGGAATTTTGAAATTATATATTTTTGATATGACCCCTTGTCATTTCTTGTCTGGATTAACTTTACTTCACTTTAACTAATTAAGTGCCAAACAGGCCCGTATTATAGAGTCAGGAGATCATTCAATTCAAGTGGTTGTTGAATCGTTGTGCGTCAATGATATGATCCACTTTTACACCTCTCCTGTACTCCCGTCAGTAATATATTAGTATGATCATCCTCAAAAACACCAGCTATATTAGTGCGTTAATTTGAACCGGTGTCAACGCCAGAAGTGCCGGACTTAAGGATAAGAGATCCAAGTGCTTTACCAAGTTGGACATAGCTTGTGAATACAAGATTCTAGTGCTATAAACCATTTAGGATTTGAGAAGACCACATGATTTCTCTACACCCATCCCAGGTATAAATTTTAAAATTTTAATAGAAATTTCCATTTAATAAGTCTACCTCTACGTGTTCTTATGTAAACATCGACTCTTTTTCATAGAATTTAACATTTTAAATGGAATCCTATGTTTAAGGGGATGTGGTTTCATTAATCATCAATATTTACCATTCCAACTTAATTACTAATTTTACTCTACACACAGCCCAGGTATTAAATTTTAAAATTTTATAAACTCAAGGACAAGAGAAGAGGGGTAGCTAGCGTAGACTTTCGATGATGATTATGGTGTGATGCTTATTTCTCCGAGTGCTCCATTTCCATAACATGAATTCTAAAAACATGATCTTGTACCTATAAGATCTAGAGCTACAAAAACTACAGAAAATATATCTTCCTGGACAAGACCAGCAAAGTCTATGCACAACATGAATAAGTAGAAACCTCGATGAGAATATTCCAAGAAAAAAAAAAATGACCATCATAACTTTCGATATTTTATTCTCTCTTTATTTGATGCTTCACCTCACTCTACGTCACTTCAGTGTACATCCAAACACGCCAAGGTGGGCCGTCATTCTAGCAATTTGCGGGCCAGTGAGGAACATGCAGATTCGTTCAATTGGTAGTTGCCAAGACGGTCATAAAAGGAGGCTTTGTGATGATCCCGCTATCTTTAGACCGTGTAACCATATGTGGAAGTGATTGGCTACAAACATTATCAGTTATAGTTTAATATTTTCATTTGATGTGGGCAAACAATAGTCCCATTGCCACTTGCTTTAATATTTTATCGTTTTCGGGGTGTGGACCGACTTTTTTTTTGGCCTTTCTTTTGGGTTTTTTCATGTGGGTGATTGCTCCTAAAACCCAATAAATGGTTTCACCAATGCTAACAAGTGGTGCTGGTCCATATACTGTGGATCTACAATTGATCTGTGTGGATGAAATTTTACATTCCATGGCCTTTTGAGTATCCAGACAAACAGGAAACGATGGATTTTCTAAAGGTGGGTCCCACCCATGTGTTTAACAAGGCCACTGCACCTTGGCTCTGCCCCACCACAGAGAAATCCTCTCTTTGGTTCCCACATCTTAACACATTTCAGTCAAAGTCATCGAACGCGCCAAAGTAGTATGTCGCAGTCGTTATTGTTGGTTCCCACTCATATACAAAGGCCCTTGATCAACAAATATGGGGCCTCACTTGTGATGGAAACGATTGTGGTCTCTCGACATCCCATCCAAATGAAGAAGATGAGTCAGTTGACGACTTACTAGTGTCTTGCCCAGTAACCAAATCAATCTGGAACCTAGTTCCACAAATCAAGAACAACCCAACTGGGTCCATGATTTTCTCTCAATAGTTCTGGCCAAACACATCTGTGTCCTCTGTTAAAACAACCTTATTTGCTTGTTGGTTTATCTGTAAAATGAGAAATGATCATGTTTTTAGCCATTCACATAAACTCCCCTCGTTATTTAAATTTTAAACCATATTTGCTTTATATGAATGGAATTATTTTAATTTCATCTCTTTAACAGTTCCTAATTCCGGAGTTCCTCCGGGACATATGGATCCAGCCTCCAGGTAAAACTTGTTAAATTAAAATTTGATGGTTCCTTCAACCCACACAATGTGCAGGAATAGGTGGAACCATTGGGAGCTCTGCGGTTACCGATCTCATAATGAGCTATGCAGGGAAAGTCGCTATGCCTTGGAGGCATAATTACAAGCTCTACTGGAAGGAATCAAATTCTGTAAGAAGATGAATCTTGAGAGTTTCGGATTAATAAGAAAGAACTAGCCTTCTAACCAATCTGCCAATCACACACTACAAGAAGGTAGACGCAATATTTAACGTGAAAACCCCACCTAGGGAGAAAAATCATGATCCAGAAATCAGGAATTCACAAACGGTTACAATATATACTCACAGTTCCTAGTACCTTGATCTAAGGACTGTAGTTATTTTTGCAACTTCCGCTGTCACAACTTTCCCACCGTGCATCATTCTCCTTACTTGATCTCCTCGCACATTGTCAACTAAGATGATTAATCTTCTACAAGAAAGTAGAAACAACAAAAAAAACTTCTAGAGCAGCCATTCAAAACAATCTCTTAATGGCTCTAGAGAAATAAGGAAATCTCTTTTAGGGTATTCTAACCTCAGATCAAGAGAGATAATTAATTTCTTGTCTTGTCTCTTAGGGTTGAGAGAAAACCCCTATAAATACGCCCAAATTCGTGCCTTAGACTTAGTACACAAGTAGGGCTCAAATTGGGAAATAGAGTCTCAAAAAGAAACAAAATCGTACAACAATTTCTACTTTTTCCCGCCATCCAATCAATCGCACAGTGCCTTTGATGGATTAGACCTGAGGATAACTGGTGCATGTCAACCCTTCAATCGATCGGTCCTCAGTGGTTCCCCGGATTTCTTCTTTTCTTCTTCTTTATTTGCTTTAGCTCTTCCGATAAGACAACCACAGTCCGTTCTAAAAATAAATTAGAAAACATACCTCAACGGACTTAGAGTTTTGTCCAACCCATGAATTAGTCAACATAAAAATACGAACGTAGTCATTGAAAGAGACTGCCAGACCATAGTGGACTCTCTTCAAAGATATGACAATCTTTCATGGTCATGCATGGTAGATTGGAGGAATTTAATGCAAGCCCTTATGAATGTTCAATGGTTGGAAGCAAATTTCTGCAAGAGACCAGCAAACATAGTAGCTGATCTCCTATTAAAGATGGAATACCCTTCCCACAACTGTATTTCCAGTGTTTCTTCCATGTGGCGCCCACGAGCAGTACTTCCAAGACTTGCAGGCAGCGACAGCTAATCACCAAATGGATGGTCTATCCTATGATCAAGTAGCACCTTCATCTGCAAGCTTCATATCAGATTTTGTAAACCGTATGAGTGGCCTCAGAGTTACTGAGAAAGGTCCTCTTCTGAAAATCCTAATGCTCCTTTGGGATGGAAGTATCATTAGGTGTCTCCTGTCCATAGTATGTAGTGTTGGCAGGCTGGGATCTTCTAGTTTTGTCGTCGGTTATGTTTTCTCTGTTGTTATGTTTTGTATTTTCTTGTTGGCTCTCTTGGTTGTGGTTTTTGTGGGCTTCGCTCGTGCTAATTAGACTCCTCTTTCTAGAAAAAAAGATTTAGTATTTATGATGCCCAAATATGGCATCGATAGAACAGAGACACATCATAGACATAGAAGGGACATGGCTTTTATATATGTAAAAAGTGAAGTATCGGATACGGTACGACATGATATGTTACCTATTTTGAAATATCCGTGCATCATAGTTTAGGATCTCCTGCAAATATCTCAAAATCCACAATAAATCAACGGATGAAATTTGACTCGATGACCGCTTTTGCCTTTTTTTAAGAATATTGGTAGTTTAGATCTTGCTTTAGGGGCCCACATAAATTTTAAAAAATGGAAAAATGCAGACTAATCAGGGGAAGGGCACTTTTTTTTTTTTAAATGCATGAGATGAATAAAAGAGTGCACCCAAACATAAATTAATGTGGTTCCATTTCGCATGTACCATTTTTACACCAACCAAACAACCACTAAGGAAGATGTGTGCACCAAATAATCAAAAAAGAACTTAATGAAAATTAGAGCAATTTTCTTCTTTATTGGATTCCTCTTGTCACGCAAACGCACCCAAGAAATGTGGGGATGTCCAGGATCATTCAATTCAAGTGGTGGTTGAATCATGATGCGTACGTGGTATGGCCCATTTTCTGAATAGTTTTTAATTTGCATGTCGCACTGCTTACTCTTCTTTCAAGTGAAATGGGGTGGCAGACGACAGAACTTGCAGTTTCATCATTTGAGTAATACTCAGCTAACCCATTCTCCAGAAATTGACTCTCCCAAATTAAAATTTGAGTCGACTATGTCACTCAATTTTACGTGAAAATCATCAAAGGTTTATGATTCCTTCATTTGTAGGGTTTCCAACGCAGTAGTCGGGTTTTGGATTTTGGTCTGCTTTGCGGTATATGTGCATGTGTCCCAAGCCTCTTTCGCAGAAGAACAAGTAGAAATTTTGCAGAATTCTACGAGACTTACACCGTTATATATGGCATTGATAGCCTCGTTGCCGCAATTCGCAAGATGTTTTTCTCATATGTAACCATGGTAGGTCTAGAGTAACCATCCTCTACACAGTCCCAAACATCATAATCAGTTGACCGCAGAAAAGTAATCATGCTTACTTTCCAATAAGCATAATTGCTACTATCAAGCAATGAGGGCTTGGTGGTTGTCGGGCCTTCCCTATTGAATTTCATAAGGGAAATCTGATGTAATTGCAAGGTAATTTGGTGCATCCCACTCTCATACCACGTGAAGGTTGCGTTTAAGCTTTAACACAGGCTAAGATCCCAAATTAGATTCGGTTGTGGGTTTCAATTCCAATTAATCAATTTAAATGATTAACCTAAGTCCAAAAAAAAAAAAAAAATCAAACACAATGGAGACAGGATGCACAAGATTTTTGTAGTAGCAAACCTTACTAGGGAAAAACCATGTGTCTTTTCGTCTAGACTATAGACAAACCAAGCATTATAATAAAAAAGGTTACAAGAACACTCACAGAGCATTTCCCTAGTTGGAATTCAACCTAAGGACCGTGATGGACTTGCCCACGAGTTGCCATTTACCTTTACCGTGCTTGAGATCACCACCTTGAATGCCTCTTCAAGGTGCTTTAAAAAACCAGATGATTTTCTTCTTCAACGCAGCACTTCTTACACAACAATAGCCAAGGATCTCTCAGAGAAATTCACACTCGATAGAATGGGAGAGAGTTGGTTTTTAGGGCCGCAAGAGAGTCAATTTATAGGCTAATGGTCGTGTAAATGTATCTTAGTTCGAATGGAGTTAAGAATAGAAGTTGGAGCAAAACTCGGAATGAAGAGTTTCAGTTCGTGCAAGAGAAAGTACCGAAGGGTCGCTCGAGCAAGCAAGGGGCTACATACTGCAACACGCTAGGAGTACTTAAAGAAAATTCAAGATAATCTCCTTGAACATATTCAAACTAGGAAGCAAACCACAATCTAATAAACATTGTATAAATAAATACACATTGAATAGGATTCATAGAAGTTGCCAAGTTTTTATACAACAAAAATAGTAGATCTTGGGATCTTTAATTTGGAACAACTAGGGGGAATAAGTAGAAGTGACGATGCTCCGAATATACATTGATTGCATAGTGATCAGGATTCAGTATTAGATGTTAAAGCGCGAGTCCATGACCCAGAAGTATTATAAGTCTAAATGACTCTGTATCAAACACACAAGTTAAACCAAGAGAATGCAAGTTTTTTCATTTTCTGTTATTCCAATAATCCGAATCCATAATGATTGGGTAGAGATCAGAGGCAGATGTAGAGGAGACAGTTTGTAGCCCATTGATTGAGATACTTTGGCTTTGGCTCTGGTTCTGTTCCTGGCTATGGATTTGTTGATGGTGGCTCCCGATGGCATTACTGTCCAAATCATCACTCGAGGGATTTGGCTTTGAAATATGGTTTTGGACGTCAGTACGACCTTCAAGCATGCTCACCACAGCAGACATGGTAGGCCTAAGTTTTGAAGAAGAATTAGTGCATAAAAGAGCGATAGTCATCATCCCAATTGCCTCTTCTTTGTTGAATTCTGATCCCAGCTTTGGATCAACAAGCTCTATCAGACTTCCTCTCTCTTGCAGAACATAAGCCTGCAATGTCCATTTAAAAGAAAAAGTAATGAGATTTCTTAACTTAGTTCAGTGGGTAAAAAGACTATGGTGCTTACTTAGGTCTTGGTGACTTTTCATGTAGATGGTTTATAATGTTAGCTGGTAATCTAGCAGGCCCTACATTGACCATGGCCGAAGGTTGGACAATCAAATATGATTGGAGGACCATTTAGAGTAAAGAAAATGATGGCAAATACAAAAAAAAAAAAAAAAAAAAAAAAAAAAAAAAAGACAACCAATGTGCCACTGAGTGTTCTTGGTTCCATTCAGGTAAAATCCTCCATTGATTACGGCTGAATCGCCTACTGACTATCGTTTTCAGTCTATAACCGATACATAGTAGGGACCCAACAAATGGATCTACAAGAATGTGATCTATAAGTGTAAAAAACCATATACCAACACACAAGCTTAAGCTCATAGGTGGAAGGCCCATACAGATATATTAAGACATGTCAAGCCTATTACTTAGGCAATGTGGGATGTGGGACTTCCACACAATGAGATGATACAGTGGCTGGGAAAAAATTGTCTAGCTCTGTAGTATTACCTTAGTCATGTTAATACTGCTCAAATTATAGCGATAATAACAATAACGTAGGTGGAAATCTAAAGTACCCAATCCATAAGATAAACGCCATCTGGTTTCGGATTGTAGCTTGTGTTGCTCTTCCCACTGACTATTTCCAAAGCAACAATCCCAAAGCTGTATACATCTGCTTTGTCAGTAAGATAACCACGCGTTGCATATTCCGGTGCCATATATCCTCTGCAAAAATCAAGATTATTATGAATTGCGCATGCTTGTAAATAATTACAATGAACCAATAATGTATGGGCACTAAATACTTTTGCCAAAGGCAAGGTCACAATCAAGAATGTCTCTACTTACTCTATTAAAGATACCAAAATGGATGGTTAGGAGTTTGGATATCTCCAAAGAAATGAGAAAAAAGAAATTATTTAGAGGAAGAACTGGGACATTAAAAAAAATATAGAATTAACTCAGAAATTATTTTTGCACAAGGAAAATGTATAATGGATCAAAGAACCTGCATGTTTCTTTCTGGTCCTGGAAAACAAGAAAACTCGTCTGTTTAAGTGAGAAATGCCCAATATATTCAACTTCTGGCCTATGGCCCATGCAAAATGAAGCACACTTGGTTTGCAGTAAAGCCATATGTTATGGTTTATATTGTGGGCAGCTGACATTTGTCCTCTACAGACCTTCACTTTATGGTATTTGTAGAACTCAAAATTTTTTATTTTTGTCACCACTTAAATAGACCTAAGACTTTCACTCTTCCCACTTCAGGATGAACCTTTGAAGAGCTCAGCAAAGCAAAAAAAAAAAAAATCTTGAAAGATGCATACATATTTAAGTAAAAGTCCTGATTTGAATTTTTTATGGAAAAAAGCTCTCTAATTTTGTGTTTACATTGAGAAGAGTAATAAACTTAGAATAAAATCCTGCTACTATTCTGTTATAAATAAAATCCTTCTCTGCAGCAGGAAAAAAAAAGGATAATAATATAATTTTTAACCAAAGATAACAGTAGGAAAACAAAAGCACACTGACTCACATGGTTCCAGCTATTCGAGTGCTGATGTGGGTGTTCTCTTCTTCATCAAGTTTCGCCAAACCAAAGTCCGAGATCTTAGGATTAAGATCCTTATCCAGCAGTACGTTGGCAGCTTTGATGTCTCTATGAACAATTTTTAACCTTGACTCTTCATGGAGATAAGCCAAACCTCTTGCTATTCCAACACATATGCGATGCCTCGTTGGCCAATCCAGTTTTAGTTGCTGTTCTTTCAGACCTATGAACCATCCAGTAATGACATCAGATGCTTTCTGTGCTATATTCATGGATTGCAGTCAATGGTACTGATCTTACCAAACAGAGCACGAGCAAGGCTATTATTTTCCATATACTCATACACTAGCAATAATTGATTTCCTTCAATGCAACATCCATATAGCTTTACGAGATTCGGGTGTTGTAAAGCAGAAATCATTCCAATCTCATTCACGAACTCACGGTTTCCTTGCTTTGATTTAGAAGAAAGTTGCTTGACTGCAATTATGGTACCATCATATAATAGTCCCTGCATTAGAGTGATAATGAAAAGTCATACATGACCATCAGAGTGGACAATGAAAACAGTTAAATTATTTTTGATGGATAAGAAGTTAACGTCTATAATACCTTGTAAACAGGTCCAAAACCACCTTCTCCAATCTTATTGGCAACATCGAAATTGTTAGTGGCAGCTTTAATTTGTCTCAAGGTAAAGGAACCAGTTTGCAGATCTAGCCGTCTAAGATCTGTCAGAAGCAAAATTCAAACAGAAAGTGCACCATAAAATGTCGACAATTTATTGCCGTGACAATTTTTGAATTATTTAATTCATCACACAATTTCAAAGGATTGTACTATCGACTAGCCCGCACCTTCATACACTGTGCTCTTTTTACCCACGCAGCCTTTCCACCAAAGGATTCCTAGAATCAAGAAAATGACACAAAATATGGAAGCTACAATCCCAATCACAACACCAGTAGAGATCTTTCCGCTATCCTTTGGAGGTGTGAAATCTGCAGAAAGGAAAAAAAAAAAAATCTACTTTTGTCAGATAAAATTGTTCAAATGACTTATGATAAAAAAGAGAAAATAGAGCATACTCAATCACTCAAACTGTATATTGGTAATCCAAATTTTTGGAAGTGGATATTTTGGCTGACAAAAATTGAATGAATCTGAACAAGAAAAGTAACAGCGCAGGCCATTCAGACCATATCAGATTGAAATCATAGACCAGCTCCACTTTTCTAAAACATGTTTTTCCTCTAATTTAGAAAAAAAAGAAAAAGAGTTTCATAAGTTTTGTAATGCCTTTCATCATTTTTCCACAACTATTGTATCCAAGTGAAATCCACATCAACAATAGGTTGGCTGTATTAACTCTAATTGAACAAAAAAGCAATATAAATTCTTTCGCAAGCAGGGTTAGAAATGAATTGTGTTTTCTGGGTTGGACAGAAGAAGACTGCCCCAGCATGCAAAGTACCTGGTGTCAAGACACAGGTCAAGCCCTTCCGCCTATAAATAATGAAAGCTTACAGGAGAACATGTGGAAGATTGTGCATCATTGTGACATGTCATTATGACATTAACATATCTGCAATTCTTCCATAACACCTTTCCCCTATAGATAATCAAAGAATACAAGAGAATATGTGAAAATCTCTTGTCATATTAGCAACATTACGATACTATATTTATAATTGAGATTAAATACGGATTTGGAAAGTGAAAATGAAAAAAACACCATTGTGAACGGCTCTCATGATTACAATATTACAGTTCCTCAAGGGAGTACATGAAAAAAGTGTTCCCACTTCGTGTGTCGCTTCCTTCATCATTATAAGCCCATTGAAACTAAACCCCTTATCTGGGGTTTTTGGTTTACAATTGCTACACTGAGAACAACAGCACATTTATTTGACAAATATTTTCTAGTTCATCCTCATCAGCTGAATTAGTAACGACTCCTCTAACCAGTAACATTATACTCAGTTCCTTGGCACCTTAATCTTACAGAAGGCATGTCCTACTTTATGCACTCATGCATAGAGCTACAGTGGGTAGTGCTACAGGGGCAGAATCCTTGTTGAACCCCTCCCATCAAAAATGATAAAATCCACTAGTGTTTTTTTTTTTTTTTTTTTTTTGAAAGTTAAGCTTAGGGTTTTATTTTATTAACAAATAAAATTCACTCGACTGTAGGAAAGTAAAACACCATGTCCACAAGATTACTTTTTCCAAATCCGCCAACTCTCCAAACAGCAAGGAGCAGAAAAATTCTGCTTTTAAGTTTCCATGGTATACACAAATGAGCCCTCATGGAAAAAGATTGTGTTATGCAATCTCATTTTCAAATTAGCCATTCACCTGATATTATGTGTAATATCCTGAACCACGCAGGACACTAGGGTTGGATATAATTAGTAGGGCCCCAGGAGGGACCCCTTAGATCCTTGGTCATTTTGATTTATTATTGGATTAGAAGAGGCCACTCATGTCCTAGTAATAGGAGAGGAAAAGAGTTGCCTATCAACTGAAACTAGGAGTGGCGTGTGTATGATGTGATTGGGCAGGACCCTATGTCCAATTGGAGGAATCTACCTCATCCAGTGTATATATAATAAACCACGACCCCTATTTGGCATTCAACTTTCTCCTCCTTTTCCTTTGAGAGAAGATCCGAGAGAGTTTTGTTGGCTGGAAATTCAGGATCTTGTGAGGAAGAAGAAGGCAACTAGCAAAGGGACAATTAGCGGATGTCCTACTCGTGCCCTCACATCGCGAACGCAGCAATCGTCTACCGAAGGTGAGTGAATCTTCCTTGATGATTCCAAACGATGAATTAGATGTTTGTTGAATTTAGATTTTTATGTGACTGGTGTATGCAATTGCTATGGTAACTGTCGACCCATGGGTGGGACTCAAATCATGTCCTCTCGGATGTAGGATTCTTGCGAATCTTGTGGGATAAATTGTAGAGGTGATTAGGGAATTCTTTTTACAAGAAAATGCCCTTAGAAGTGGCCAGAATCAGATCTGGAAGTGAATAACAGAGACTGGACGTCAATGGGGAATTGGCGTTTGGGACACTGGGACCCCCGTGGCCCACTGAATGGATGATCTGGACCACAGGGCAGGAGGCAGACCCACAGTTGACCAAGGAGGACCTGGACCCATATGAGGTGGGCCCCGTTTCCGTTTGGGCCACCATCCAAACCATTAAAGCAGGAAAGGCGCGGTTGAAGGAGGAACAAAGCAATTTGGTCGACACCCTTACTAGGACCCACTGCTACCCACAGGGGACCTATGCGGTGGTGTCCCATCATCCAGAGACTTCAATTCTGGGAACGAGAGGCCTGTTCATGAAATTTTCTGTAATTCATAAGGCTGCAGGGCCCAGTAAGGCTACCTGATGATGAATCAGAACCATGGGACTTCTTGTGGGGCACTGGGCAACCCTAGAGATCAGGTCTGATCATGTATCAGATCAGTGGGACCCACTGTTTAGTATACCATAGTTCTGGATGGTTGTTTCTCTTAATTGGAGGAGTTCTGTGTGTTAGGTGTTGGCTGATTTTGAGTCTAAATCACATTAAGACCCTGTTAATTCTGGGAACATGATAGAACTCTTGCATTAGCCCATAATTGGTACTGATCTTGATATGGACCCTGTTGCTTTATACATTGGAATCCTGTATACTTTACTCACAAATTCTGTAGAAGTTCTGCACTTATTATGGAATGGTTGATGATGAAAAGGGTGGGGCCACCCCTACGCCAATAATTACCGGTCACGACTAGACGTGGGGCAATGGCAATCAGAATGGCGTACAAGGTGAGGCCCACATTGCTAAATAATGTGTATGCTAATTATAATATGTTACATTGTGCTCCTTGGTTGCATGATATTAATGGGGTGTTTAATGGAATCGGATTTGATGAGAAAAATAGTGCACTCTGAACTACTAGCATGCATGGGATTGTGGACCTGTATTCAGATCCTAGGTTGTAATGGAATTTCTGAAGATGGTGTTCAGGTTATATATTATGGATGTGGGCCATGGAGGCCATTGTAGAAGATAGTGTGGCTTAGGCCCAGCCCAAGGCACACTTAGGCTCAACCCACTCAGTTGTATACCTTAGATTATGTTGCTTATTGTTTTGTATTACTTCCTTACATAGAGTAGGAGATTGATTTATTCTTTATTCTGATTGTATTAATTACCATGTTTAAAGCCCTTAATTAGGGTATAATGAGATTATAAAAAGGTCAGACGATCCTCCTTTGGAGTATCAGTTTTTCTCCAAACTCTCGTCTCTTTCTTCTTCATCTCTTTCTTCTTCAGTCATCACATATAATTACATGGTATCAGAGCCAAGGTTCTAAGAGACTTTCCACCATCTTAAAATACTTCTCTACTGGTATAATCTTCATATCGTGCATTTTCTTTGCGGTGTATCTTCATATCGTGCCTGGAGCTCATCTGATCAACGTGGCCCACCTTTGATCAATCTCTGGCTACCAGCAACCACTGTAATGATGATCGACTACCCTTCAGGAGTATTTTGAAGATTTTTCTGGATTTTTTAATCGACAGTTAAGGTACTGTTCTACCACTTCTTCATCTGACGAGTTTGGGTCCTTTTTCTCAAAAGGTTTTTCATCACAACGGTACAGATTTGTGGATCTGTACCCAAATCTCATCAAACTTGGACTGGAGGTCATACAATTGATCTCTTCCAAGCTGATCAATCCAGATCTGTGATTGGACCACTTTGTGGGGCCCATAGACAGCTTCTGCCAAGAAAATTCTGGCCGTCTGGCTCTATTTTTTGCCATCTGTGGGACTGAGTTGGGTTATTGTCTTCTGGATGCATATCTCAGCCATTCAAACTGCCTCCTTCATGCTTGGTTAGTACTATGGTTAGTACTATCATCTCAGATTACATCTTTTTATAAGTTGTGATTGATAATTTCTCTACCACTGGACTGTTTGAGTCCCTATTTTTCTACTATTGGACTGTTTGGTTCCCTCTTTGCTACTGGACTGGTTGAAGTCACTTGTGATTGGTTCTTTCACTGCTGTTGTTGTTCTGCTATTGCTGTTGCTGTTACTGCTGCTTGCATCTTGCTCTTGCTGTTCCATTTTCTTCATCAAATTTCTACTGTTGTTGTGACTATCACTGCTGTTTGCATCTTGCTATTTTCTTGGCCCTGTTCACTGCTGATCTGAGGACTGATCTCTTCTTTCTCCTACTACTTGGCAAGCTCTCTCTTTCCATTACATCCTGCAATGGACAAATATGATGTTATCCCAATTAAATTTAATGGGCAAAATTATATGTCCTGGTCCTTCCACTTAAGGAACTTTGTCGAAGGACAGGGCCTTTTTGGTTATCTTGATGGCTCGATAACCAAGCCTCAGATTACAAGTTCTACCGACTCAAAAGGGCTAGCCACCTGGTCCAAAGAAAATGCGAAAGTCGTCACTTGGATCCTTAACTCTACTAATCCCTCTCTTGCCGTGGCTCTTCAAGCCTACACCACAGCAGCTGATATGTGGGCTCATCTGAAGAAAATCTACCATCAAACCAATAAAGCTCGGAAATTTCATCTGGATAGCGAAATTTCCAAATATAGTCAAGGGGATAAAACTGTGCAGGAATACTTTACTGGTTTCCTCACCTTGTGGACTGAAAGGGATTCCATGCTGATCCAAACGGTCTCTTCTGGATTTCTGTCTGAAGCTCTCAAGTTACAAAGAAGAAACTCACATCAGCCAGTTTCTTATGAATCTACAACCTAAATTTGAATCTATTCGGTCTGCGCTCATGAACAGGGAGAATACTGCCAATCTTGATACCTGCTTCCAAGAAGCCCTTCGCGAAGAACTTCGTCTCACCTCACAGCGCACTCTTCTAGAAGCACCCGACACTCCTAAAGCCTTCCTTGCGCCTCTTCCTGTTGACTCGGCTCTTTTGGCAATTCCAAAGCTGACTCAATGTTATGACTGCAAAGGCTTCGGCCATATTGCCAAAAATTGTCGCAAGAAACTGGTTTGCAAATATTGCAAACGGACTGGTCATGTGATTGATGACTGCCGCAGCCTACAGCGAAGGAATGAGACACAGTCTAAGAAGCCTCCCTCCAATATGCCAAGACAAAATGTTCCTTCCGCATTTCAGGCTCAAGCAGATACAGGCAGCACTTCCTCCGGGGCTATATCCACGACTCCTGCTCAGATTCAAGAGCTGATCCAGAGCACAGTCACCTCTGCATATGCGTCTATGGGCTTCTCTGGTGGTCGGTATCAATCTCATTCTCATATAGCACCTCCTGCATTTCATTCTTCTGCATCTTTGTCTTCTTCTGTCACCTCTTCCACATGGTTTTTAGATTCAGGAGCCTCAAATCATATGACATCTGTAGAACATAGCTTTACAGATTCCAACCCTTATCTTGGCAAAGAAAAAATTACCACTGCCAATGGTGATCAACTTCCCATTTCTGGAGTTGGTACCATTACTTTATCTATTGTCACTGGCCAGTCCATCACCTTTTCCAATGTCTACTTTGTTCCCAGATTATCAGCCAATTTACTTTCTGTAGGACAACTTATTGATGATGGATATCTTGTTCACTTTTCTTTCTCTGGTTGTGTCATACAGGGGCGACAAACTGGGAAGGTGATCGCGACGGGGAGTAAACATGGGCGCCTGTTTTTGCTGGACATTGGACATCATTCCTTCTTTGCTTCTTCTTCTAATAATTTCAATAACTTGTGGACGGTTTGGCATAAACGTCTTGGTCATGTGAACAATGCCTACTTAATTTCTTTGTTTAAACTTGGTTATTTGGACTCTACAATTGATAATAAAAGGATGTCTTCTTTAGCTCAATCAAAATGTGAAGCTTGTTGTTTAAGTAAGAGTCATATTTTGCCATTTTCTGTTCATAATTCTCGTGCATTAGAATCATTTGACATAATTCACACTGATGTTTGGGGCATTGCTCCTACCTTGAGTAGGGCAGGTTTCAAGTACTATGTGACATTTATTGATGATCATTCCCGTTATACTTGGATTTATTTTATGCGTTTAAAATCTGAAGTGTTTTCTATTTTTCAAATATTCTATAACATGGTCCACACCCAATTTAAGAAAGATATCAAGATCCTTAGATCCGATTCTGGCGGAGAATACATGTCTCATGAGTTCTCTGCTTTCCTTTCTGATAAAGGAATTCTTCATCAAAAATCTTGTCCGCACACTCCACAGCAGAATGGAATTGCTGAAAGAAAGAACAGACATATTCTTGAAACTGTTCGCACCCTTTTACTTGCATCCTTAGTTCCTCCAGAATTTTGGTGTGATGCTGCACAGACTGCGGTCTATTTGATCAATCGTCTTCCTAGTACTGTTCTAGGCAAGACTACTCCTTACGGAGTTCTCTTTGAACATCCTCCTTCATACTCTCACTTACGTGTGTTTGGTTGCTTATGTTTTGTTCATCTTCCACCGACTGAACGCACTAAGCTATCCCCACAGGCTGCCAAATGCTTATTTCTTGGCTACAGTTCTGAACACAAAGGGTTCCTGTGTTATGACCGATTTGAAAAACGCATGCGAATTTATCGAAATGTGATCTTTCTGGAACAAATTCCTTTCTTTTCATTGCGTTTAGATCATCATCCTATTGCTGTGTCCTATTTGCCACAATTCCCGAAATCTGCTTCTGCTTCACCTGCTCTTAAGGTCTATGTCCGGCGTAACAAGGTTCCTCCTATGGTGCCTCCCTCTCCTGATCATCTCCCAGTGCCGCCTACAACTCCTACAGGTAACCATGCTTCTTCTGATAATATCCTCTCTTTGCGACGATCTAATCGTCTTTCCATTGCCCCTAACCGCTATGGCTTTCCTGCTCTCTTTTCATCCCTGGATAGCGCTCCTTTACCCACCTCATATTCACAGGCCTCAAAGATTGCTTACTGGCAGGATGTTATGAATGAGGAATTGCTCGCTCTCGAAGCAAATCAGACGTGGGACTTGGTACCGACTCCTGAAGGAGCCTCTGTGATTGGCAGTAAATGGATCTACTACATCAAAGTTCACTCTGATGGGAGTCTTGATCGCTACAAAGCTCGATTGGTTGCACAGGGTTATAAACAGGAGTACGGAATCGACTATGAGGAGACATTTGCACCAGTGGCTAAAATGACCACCATTCGTACTCTCCTCTGTGTCGCAGCAGCCCGCAATTGGCCTCTGTGGCAAATGGATGTCAAAAATGCATTTCTTCATGGGGATTTACAAGAGACTGTTTACTTAAAGCCTCCTCCAGGATATGCCTCTCCTCCTAAACATGTTTGTAAGTTGCGGAAATCTTTGTATGGACTTAAGCAGGCTCCCAGGGCTTGGTTTGATAAATTCCGGACTGCAATTCTTCAAGCTGGATTTCGTCAGAGCCATTCGGATAGCTCCCTATTTCTTAAATGGACAACAAAGGGCTATACCTTCCTTTTAGTCTATGTTGATGATATGATTATCAATGGCAATGACAGTGCCAGCATTACGGCTCTCAAACATCTCACTCGCCACTTCAGAATGAAGGATCTTGGTCCTCTCACCTACTTTCTGGGGCTGGAGTTCTTGCGTAGCAAATCTGGCATTCGAGTTCATCAGAGGAAATATGCTACAGACTTGATCGCTTCGGCACGACTTGATGATGCCCACACGTTTGATACCCCTATGGAGTTAAACAGTAAGATCAGTACAGCAGATGACCCTTCACTGGATGATCCATCTATTTTTCGACGGATAGTTGGTAGTTTGCTCTACTTAACTATGACTCGACCGGATATCTCTCATGCCGTTCATACGGTTAGCCAGTTTGTGAGCAATCCTTACAAACCTCACCTTGCTGCTGCCTTACGCATACTTCGCTATGTCAAAGGCACCCTTAATCATGGTCTCTTCTACTCTTCGGGCTCTTCTCTGAACTTATCTGCTTATGCGGATGCTAACTGGGCTGGTTGTCCTGATTCTCGGCGCTCTAGCACTGGTTGGTGTATGTTTCTTGGGGACTCTTTGATTTCATGGAAGTGCAAGAAGCAAACCACCGTTTCAAAATCTTCTGCTGAGGCAGAGTATCGGGCCATGTCATCTGCGAGTGCTGAAATCATCTGGCTACGCCGTCTTCTCTGTAAATTCGGTGTCCCTATTGGTAGCTCTACACCTCTTCATGGGGACAACACCAGTGCTACCCGAATTGCAAACAATCCGGTCTTTCATGAAAGAATAAAGCACATTGAGATTGATTGTCACTTCATTCGTCAGCATGTTGTTATTGAGAAGATAGCTTTGCCTCATGTCTCTACTCATGACCAGTTGACCGATATCTTCACAAAAGCACTTCCCAAACCGCGCCATCATGATCTCACTCACAAATTGTTGTTTTCTACATTACCACATCAATTTGAGGGGGAGTGTAGAAGATAGTGTGGCTTAGGCCCAGCCCAAGGCCCACTTAGGCTCAACCCACTCAGTTGTATACCTTAGATTATGTTGCTTATTGTTTTGTATTACTTCCTTACATAGAGTAGGAGATTGATTTATTCTTTATTCTGATTGTATTAATTACCATGTTTAAAGCCCTTAATTAGGGTATAATGAGATTATAAAAAGGTCAGACGATCCTCCTTTGGAGTATCAGTTTTTCTCCAAACTCTCGTCTCTTTCTTCTTCAGTCATCACATATAATTACAGCCATGTGATGACTGGTCCTTGTAGGACACAGATAATGAGGTACTGCCAGCTTGGCATACGAGTTTGTGTGTATAGCTTTGGAGGCATGTTAATGTGGACAAAGTACATGGATGTAGTTCATAGGCTGCATTATGGGGTGGCAATTGGATTGACTTCGAATTACACTTCATATATTATTCTAGTTGTGTGTATTTTGTTGATTATGTGCTGTATTATGTTAGCAGATAGGAAAAATTCATTCACGAGTGTTACCGATGTTGTGTTGCCCCCTTCAGGTAATCACATTGCGGGAGGGTTAGAGGGTCAGAACATAACAACATTCAGCCATAGATTTCGGCATGCGTGGCTAAGGAGAGAGCGGGAAATTCCAAAACAGATAATAGTGGGACTAGCCCTTTTTAGTGGAAACTCTATTTTGTTTTAGGATTTTATTGCTTAAAGTCAGGACATGAGAACTTTATTTATTTCAGAGAAAATTGATGTTTTATTGACTTTCATAAATATTAATTGGAATTTTTTATTGATTTAAATGCCTAATTCCTTGAGGAAATAATCTGAGGAATGTTTAGTGAAAATTGCCAAAGAATCGCGATCCGGAAACTGATGGGGCCCCGGAATTTGGGTCATGACATTATGCTAGGAGGGTGATCAAAATCAGGCAAAGGCTAGTCAATACAAATAAAATCAGAGAAGAAAGATAAAAGCCTAATGTAAACAGTACTCTATAAGACATTGTAACTATAACAGTCAAGTAGCGTCGAGAAGCACAAATACACCGCAACCAATAAGAATATGCTAATATCAGTATGCAACATACCAGGTTCCACAGAAATAGCTGAGATGAGAGGACCATAAGTTCCTCTATTAGGAAGAATTCTGTGCCTTTTCCCGCCCAGTAGAAGCGAATCTCAAGAGTGTTTCCTGTCACATTTGCAATAAAATGCCTTACAACTGCTTTACCAGATCCTTTAGCCTCCTTTTCAATATTAAAATCCTTCAATACCAACTTTTCCTGCAGTATGATAATTTAATTAAATCTGTGAATTATATGGACAAGAAGAAAAAGTACCCCATAATGAGTTTAACTACCTGAACATAAACATCAAAGACACGCTTTCCGAGGCTGGCATATGTTTTATCATCGGTGAATAATATCTCTGCGAAATGGAGATTCACATTGTAGTTCCCATTTCCAAGACAAAAACCATAATAACTGAGGGAAGAAGGAGCTAGGCGTGCTGTTGCGTACAACTTCGGGTTGGGCATTGAGAGTCTGGATATATTATCCATTGTGATTCTGTACGACGTTTTGCCGGCATCCATGAAAATCCCAGTGCTGCTGGATCCCCAGTTTGAGTTTCTACTCAGAAAAAATCTTGAAGCAACATCCGGCTGTAGATCTTCATCCGGATGTAGATCTTCTTCGTAATTTATGCTTCCATTGATATCTTTTACTCCCTCTCCACCACAATCTATATACAAATGATAGTTCACTGCCACAAACAAAGCAACACTGAGAGAATGTAACAGGACAAGACTAGGAAAAGATTGAAACCAAGAGGAGAAATGAGTCACCTAGGCTTCCTTAAGAGCCCAATCAGGTGTAAATCTCATCAATGTTACCTTTTTATCTCAATGAAATTTACTATTACTGATCAGCACTGAAATTTCAAATAGTGAAAAAAATAAGCACGCAATGTCGTATGTAGTCTGCTTCAATAATCAATACTCCAACTGTTGGCCATTTGTTTTAGTTTGTAATTGTTGTCAAACGTAGGGTGTTGGTATGGTGTTGGAAAGCAGTATGATGAAGGTTGCAAGCATTCAAAGTGAAACTGGGCAATTGCATGTTCAGGTCATGTCAGTTAAGCATGTTGTTATGCTTATATCTTCACATCCAACATCTAAATTAAAAAGTGGTCAACATGACTTTTGTGCATCAGTGAGAGGGCTTGATTTTTGTTTTGGAATCAGGTCGATTTGGCTTCAGGTTTTAAAGTTATGGCCCGGACAGCAGGACAACTCTGCTTCACTCAGGTTGCTGTTTTTCTGTGACCAGTCAGCTTCAAGGTGATTTTACACTACTTTCCATTCAATCTGGGTTAAATCTCAAAACGTGAAAGTTGTAGTCCTTTGATAAATCTTTCATTTGGCTCAAGAATCATGTCGTTTCGAGTTCAGAAGAGGAAGTTATGAATTTTCTAGTGGAGACAAATTCTGCAGTTTTTTCTGCACTGCGAGATTTATTCTTTTTCTTCTTGGTACTTTGTTGTGGGTCCTATTATATGTTGGAATGTAATCAACAAATGGCCCATCAGATTCATCAGACTCAAACGGTAAGTCAGCCTAGTCCATACGAAGAATTGCTTGCTGGGTTCTTTCACTTCTTTGTATGGCAAGAAAGTCAACAAGATAGTTTCCTATCCTTTTTAAATTGTTAGCAACTTCTCCTATTGGCTAGAGATCCAACTTTTTAGGATCTGAGATATGAGCTTTGGAAACTGAATGTTAAGAAAAAGAAAACAACAGAAAAGGACGTGTTGTTTTTTTGCCTCTTTGGAGTTTCTCTGCAACAGTGGGCTGGTTGCTTTCTTCATGGATTGACGTGCAATGTATGAAAGGAGTGCAGAACAACAATTGCTGTGTAGTGAAGGGAAATTTCTGAAATAGTAGTGTGCTAGTTTTGAGAAAATTGCAGAGTGCTTTCTTTTGAAGAATCTACAATGAAGAACGGTTTCAAGTTGATTATTCGTGGATTTGTTGCATCAGAATTTAAATAAATTCTTGTTTCTGCATTAGATCTGTCTGGCATTTCTACATAGTGCAGAATTCTGAATAGTAGTGTGCAAGTTTTTCATTGTGGTTTCCTTGTTGGGTTCCGCTGCATCTGAGATTGTGTTGAATAGTTTGGATTAGACGAATATTGCAGGGTATACAGGTGTTTGCTTTGGCTGATTGAAAACATTGTAGAGCATCTGCGCATGCCATATTTTTGTGTTGAAATTCTATAAGGCATTTACGTATGCCATTGGGATATTATTGTAAGACACCTGTGCGTGTTAGATTATTTGATATCTTGTAATCACTCAAGTTGGGGCTTGAGTGAAGGGGTTGGTGCTCCCTTTCGTTGATGCGGGCGAAAATTGTAAAGGGGTTGGTGCTCCTAGCAGTGGGTGCTGCTAAATAGTGGAAGTGTGCACTTTGCACACCGTGGACGTAGCCTGCAGGTGAACCAAAAATCCCTTGTGTTCTCTTGTGATTGTGTGATTGCCTGGTTGATTGCAAAAAAAAAAAAAAAGTGCTCATCTATTTTACAGAATTAAAATTGAAATAAATTTGCAGATAAAGGACATTCACTGATTCACCCCCACCCACCCCCCCCCCCCCCCCCCCCCCGCCAACTCTCTCAGTGACCAATTGAACCTAACACCAACATCATATCTTATCTACATACTACATTTTCTAAATGTTTACAGTACCAAAGCTCAGTCTTCAAGCATTTCCTTCTTTCTTATTAATTCTCTTTCGCTTTCTCTTTCTTTTTTCCTTTTGTTATTGGTCGTTGCACAAGTTGTTTTCCTAAATCTCAATATAATGAAGACAAGATAGAGAAGAACTAAAAGAGCAAACAAGAAGGGGAGAGAGAGTCGTATGTTTGCAACTGGTAGGGTTTTTACAACCATACCACATCTTATTCTAATTTAAGTGGGAAAAACGATATTATAAAAAAGTCCATATAACTTCCAATAATTACAGAAAAATAACTATTTTCTACACTCCCCCTCAAGCTGGTGAGTAGATATCTACGATCCCAAGCTTGGAAAACGCATTTGCAAGTTGGCTCTTTGTGACTGCTTTTGTTAGGTAGTCAACAAGTTGATTTGTCGTGTGTATGGGCTTCAACAACATTTCCTTCCGTACCACCTTTTCTCGAACAAAATGACAATCAACTTCAATATGTTTTGTCCTCTCATGATAGACTGGATTTGTGGCAATAGAAGGGCAGAATTATTATCACAATGAAGAAGCATAGGCTTGTTGCAACTAAAGCCTAGTTCTTGCATCAATGTTCACGACGAGTCAAGAACAAAAAATGATGAGCGCGATGAGATCTTTCCAAAGAGCCCAAATTTGATGAAAAGTGGATTTTCCGAAAAAATATCCAATTTTCCTAAAAATCACAACCTAACCAACCCCCTATTGCGACCCTGGACCAAGACCCGGGCCCACGACGCGCGATTTCTCACAGGTTCCCACGGTGAGGATCTCAAGACATGAGTGTTATAATATATGGAAGAAGAAGAAGAAGAGAGTTGGAGAGAAGGTCGTGCTTTTACAGAGCATCGACTGTCATATTTATATTAATGTAATGCCTTAATCAAGGCTCTAATTTAGTAAAGATTACAATGAGTTACAAATTAGAATCACAAAGAAAGGAAAGAATCAATCATATCCTATACATAGAAGGAGAGAAAAGTTAGGAACTAAATCCTATCCTATCTGTATGTCCCACGTATGGGCTTTGTATACGAACTGGGCCTGCGGGCCTGCTGGGCCTGCTATCTTCTACACTCCCCCTCAAATTGATGAGGTAAGATTGAAAACATCAATTTGCCGGTGAGATCATGATGACGCTGTCGGGGAAGGGCTTTGGTGAAGATATCCGCTAACTGGTTAAAAGAAGAGACATGAGGCAGAGTGATCTTTTCAGTAACGAGATGTTGACGGATGAAGTGACAGTCAATCTCAATGTGTTTTGTTCTTTCATGGAAGACCGGGTTGTTGGCAATTCTAGTAGCACTGGTATTGTCCCCATGGAGAGGTGTAGAGCTACCAACAAGAACACCCAATTCACACAGAAGGCGGCGGAGCCAGATAATTTCAGCACTAGCAGAGGACATCGCCCGATATTCTGCCTCAGCAGAAGACTTTGAGACAGTGGTCTGTTTCTTGCACTTCCATGAAATGAGAGATTTTCCAAGAAACATACACCAGCCAGTGGTAGACCGCCGAGAGTCCGGACAGCCAGCCCAGTCAGCATCCGCATAAGCTGATAATTGCAGAGAAGTATCAGAAGGGAAGAAGAGACCATGATGTAGTGTTCCTTTAACATAGCGGAGGATGCGTAACGCAGCAGCAAGGTGTGGTTTGTGAGGATTGCTAACAAACTGACTGACCGTATGAACGGCATGTGAAATATCCGGCCGAGTCATAGTTAAGTAGAGCAAACTACCAACTATTCGCCGGAAAACAGAGGGATCATCCAGGGGAGTGCCATCATCGCAACTAATTTTGCTGTTCAATTCCAGAGGCGTATCAAAAGTGGGAGCATCATCAAGCCTGGCTGACGTGATCAAGTCTGTCGCATATTTGTGCTGAAGGACCCGAATGCCTGATTTGGTACGCACAAACTCTAGCCCCAGAAAATAGGTGAGAGGACCAAGATCCTTCATCCGGAAGTGGCGAGTAAGGTGGTGTTTGAGATCCGTAATGCCGGCAGTATCATTTCCACTGATAATCATATCATCAACATAGACCAAGAGGAATGTGTAGCCCTTCGATGTCCATCTGAGGAAGAGGGAACTATCAGAGTGACTCTGACGAAACCCTGCTTGAAGGATTGCTGCCCGGAATTTATCAAACCAAGCCCGGGGAGCTTGTTTAAGCCCATAAAGAGCTTTCCTCAATTTGCACACATGCTTTGGAGGACAAGCATATCCTGGTGGAGGTTTTAAATAAACAGTCTCGCGCAAGTCCCCATGTACAAAGGCATTTTTGACGTCCATTTGCCATAGAGGCCATTTGCGAGCTACAGCGACACAAAGGAGAGTGCGAACAGTGGTCATTTTAGCCATAGGTGCGAAGGTCTCCTCATAGTCAATCCCATACTCCTGCTTATAACCCTGTGCGACTAATCTGGCTTTATAACGGTCAAGACTCCCATCAGAGTGAACTTTTATGGAATAGACCCATTTACTGCCAATAACAGATGCATCAGCTGGGGTCGGTACCAATTCCCATGTGTCGTTCGCTTCAAGAGCAAGCAACTCCTCAGTCATAGCATCTTGCCAGTAGGCAATCTTCGAAGCCTGTGAATAAGAGGTGGGTATAGGAGCACTATCCAAAGAAGTGAAAAGAGAAGGAAAGCCATATCTGTCAGGAGCAACAGAAGGGCGACTAGAGCGTCGCAGGGGTATGACATTATCAGTAGAGGAAGGAGTAATACCTGAGGGAGCAGGAGGCAGCATAGGGATAGGATCAGGAGAAGGAGGCCCCACAGGTGGAACCGTAGTACGCCGGACATAGACATTAGTAATAGGTGGTGGGGGAGAAGTAGTGGGAGGGAATTGTGGCAGATAAGACACAGCAACAGGATGAGTGTAAACGCAAGGAAAAAAATGGAATGTGTTCCAGGAAGATCACATTGCGAGATATTCGCATGCGTTTCTCGGATGGGGCATAACACAGAAATCCCTTGTGTTCAGTACTGTAACCGAGGAAAAGACATTTGGCAGCCTGAGGTGACAACTTAGTGCGCTCTGTAGGTGGAAGATGGACAAAGCATAAACAACCAAAAACACGCAAGTGAGAATAGGAAGGGGTATGACCAAAGAGAGCTTCATATGGAGTAGTCTTTCCTAGAATGGAGCTAGGATGACGATTGAGAAGATGTACAGCCGTCTGTGCAGCATCGCACCAAAAAGTTGGAGGGACTAAGGATGCAAGTAGGAGAGTACGAACAGTTTCAAGGAGATGCCTGTTTTTCCTCTCCGCAACACCATTTTGCTGTGGAGTATGTGGGCAGGATTTTTGGTGTAGAATGCCTTTATCAGACAGGAAGGCAGAAAAATCATGGGACATGTATTCTCCACCGGAGTCAGACCTAAGAATTTTTATATCCTTCTGAAATTGTGTGTGAACCATATTGTAAAACTTTTGGAAATGAGAAAAGACTTCAGATTTGAAGCGCATGAAATAAATCCACGTGAATCGAGAATGATCATCAATAAAAGTCACATAATACTTAAACCCTGTCCTACTCAAAGTGGGTGCAATTCCCCAAACATCAGTGTGAATGATATCAAAAGATGATAATGCACGAGAACGGTGTATAGGAAATGGCAAAATATGACTTACTCAAACAACATGTTTCACACTTTGATTGAAGTAAGGAGGACATCATTTTATTATCAACAGTGGGTTTTAAACAACCAATTTTAAACAGAGAAAGTAAAGAAGCATTTTTCACATGACCAAGACGACTATGCCAAATGGTCCACAATTTATTGAAACTAGAAGAAGAAGAAAATAGGGAATGATGTCCAATGTCCAGCAGGAACAGTCGACCATGTTTACTCCCCTTCGCGATCACCTTCCCAGTTTGCCGCTCCTGTATGACACAGCCAGTGGAAGAAAAGTTAATATGATACCCATCATCAATAAGTTGGCCGACAGAAAGTAAATTGGCTGATAATTTGGGAACAAAGTAGACATTGGATAGGTGGAGGGACTGGCCCGACACACTAGAGAGAGTAATGGCACCAACTCCAGAGATGAGTAATTGGTCGCCATTAGCAGTGGTGATTTTATCTTTACCAAGGTAAGGGTGTGAGGCTGTAAAGCTGGTTTCCACAGAAGTCATGTGGTTTGATGCTCCGGAATCTAAAAACCAGGTAGAGGGGGTGATGAATGAAGACAGAGAGACTGAAGAATGAAAAGCAGGAAATGCTAGAGGAGAAGGAGTTTGATACCGACCACCATTGAAACCCATGGAAGCATATGCGGAGGTCACCGTGTTCTGAATCAGTTCTTGAATCTGGGCTGGAGTCATGGAGACAACTCCAGAAGAAGTGCTTTCCGTATCGGGGAGATGGGCCTGAACTTGGAACGCAGCTGGAGTATTTTGTCTGGGCATGGTGGAGGAATGTTGCTTCTACTGAGATCCATTCTTTCGCTGTAAGCTACGACAATCATCAATAATATGACCAGAGCGTTTGCAATATCTACAAACCAATTTCTTCCGACAATTCTTGGCCAGATGACCGAAGCCTTTGCACTCATAGCATTGAGTAGGCTTGGGATTGGGGGCTGCCAGAAGAGTAGACTCAGTCTGAAGAGGAGCGAGATAGGCCTTTGGTTCTTCAAGAATGCTACGCTGAGAATTGAGGCGAAGTTCTTCTCGAAGGACTTCTTGGAAGCATGTATCCAGGTTCGCTGTGACTTCTCTATTCATGAGTGCCGACCGAACAGATTCGAATTCAGGTCTGAGATTCATAAGGAACTGGCTGATGTGGGTTTCCTCTTGTAATTTAAGAGCCTCAGATAGAAACCCAACAGACACAGACTGAATAATCATAGCATCCCTCTCGGTCCATAAGGTGAGAAATCCATTGAAGTACGCCTGTACAGATTTATCACCTTGACTGAATTTTGCAATCTCACTATCGAGTTGGAATTTGCGGGCTTTATTTGTTTGATGATAAACATTTTTGAGATGACCCCACATATCAGATGCAGTAGTATATGCTTGAAGAGCAATGGCAAGAGAAGGGTCGATGGAGTTAAGAATCCAAGTGATGACCTTAGCATTTTCTTTAGACCAGTTGGCTAATGCTTTTGTGTCAGTAGTTGCAGTAGGTTTAGCTATCGAACCATCAAGATAACCAAACAGTCCTTGGCCTTCGACAAAATTCCTCAGATGAAAAGACCAAGCCATATAATTATTTCCATTAAATTTAACAGGAATAACATCGTATTTGTCCATAATAGCAACCGGCGCTAATCAGTAATTAATCCGTAACAAGTAGCTTCCACAGCATATACCAGCAATCAAAATGATCAATAGAAGAAGAAAAGAGAAGAAGACAGCAGAACAGTGTAATTTTTGTGTAAAACAGAGCCAGACGAACTGAAAAGTGGACCTGGATTTGTGCGTGGGCCCCACGGTGTTGTCTAATCACAGATCAAGTTTGATCTCTGTAAAGTGGATCAAATTCACTTCCTGCAGTCCAAATCTGATGAGATTTGGAGAAAGATCCACAAATCTGGACGGTGGTGATGAAATCCTTAGGAGAAAAACCGTCAGATGATGAAGAGGTCGGAAACTACCTCAAAGGTGATGGAAAAAATTCAGAAAAATCACCATAATTCCCAGAAAATCCAGTCGACCATTCCTGTATGGAGGGATGGAGGCTTCTTGATGATCGTCAGTAGTCCACAGTTACAAAGCATGAAGCAGACGTCAGACGACAATGTCGTCAGTGGATCGAATTCCACGTGGGGTCCCTTAGAGGATCAGTGACCAGATCTGAGGTTGGGGATGAAAGGACAAAGTATTTTCGCAACTCCAGGCCAAAGTCTTACTCAAAACGGATCAAAATCCACAAATTTGAACGGCTGTGATGAAAATTATTGCACAAAACTGAAAAATCACAAAATCAGGTGGATATCCTACCTCTGATGATCCAAAAATCTTGAAAAAATATTCATAAATAAGAGGAGAACCAGACGATCAACATGGGCTGCTTCCGCTGCTATGATGATGATGATCACTGGTGGGCCACTTTTGTTCTGAGATGATCAGGCTATATTAGAGAGAAGATTTTCACTCCGGGAAGAAGATCCAAGCCAGGATTAATGATTGGATCAATGAGAGAAGATTTTCCGTGTCTCTGATACCATGTTATAATATATGGAAGAAGAAGAAGAAGAGAGTTGGAGAGAAGGTCGTGCTTTTACAGAGCATCGACTGTCATATTTATATTAATGTAATGCCTTAATCAAGGCTCTAATTTAGTAAAGATTACAATGAGTTACAAATTAGAATCACAAAGAAAGGAAAGAATCAATCATATCCTATACATAGAAGGAGAGAAAAGTTAGGAACTAAATCCTATCCTATCTGTATGTCCCACGTATGGGCTTTGTATACGAACTGGGCCTGCGGGCCTGCTGGGCCTGCTATCTTCTACAATGAGGACTCACACGATCATGGTTGCGGAAGCATGTAGCAAATCACATCAAGACATAACAAACTAAATCTAGGAACATGTGTAAAATCATTAAGACATAATCTCAGAGGGGGAAATGTAAACATAGCATTTCCCAAATCCGTTCAAAAGTGCATTAAAGTTAAGATACAACCCAATAAGAGGCCAACAAAGACCAATACATTCCCAAAATAATAAAAAAAAATGAAACCCTTAACAAAATGAAATGCGTCTCAAGATCCCGCCGACGTCTCGATGACGTCGTCGAGCTGCCACTCTCTAGCTAGGGGTGGCTCAACAGCCTCCTCCAGGCGCTCCTCCTCAAGGGCATCGGCGCCTGCACTTGGGCACAAAAACTAAAGGATCAGACACGATGGTCTGGCAGGTGATCTATTTAGGCATGAGTATAAAAATCAATTAAAGAGGAAAAGAACAATAGTTGAAACCATTACTGAATTTAAAACAAATGCATGACTAAGATCCATTTCGAGGAAACAAAAGTCCATGAACGATATACGAAACGAAAACTAGCATGAGTACATATAATATCATGATTAGTAAATCCACATTGAGCTCATCCTTTCTCTATCATACATGATGACAAGAGTAAGTAAGACAAAACAAAGCAAGACAAAGCTAAACAAAATCCCACGCCACACGAGGTAGACGGGGATCGGCCGTGGAATCGGAAGCAAAACGAAAATGTATATAAATATACAATTGGTCTGCAGATAGTCTACGTGTTTAAGGACCTCCGAACAGTGGATCAGACTGAAGGGGCAGTCCATGCTCAGTGGTATTCACCTAGATTCATGAATGCACAAAACAAAGCGATACATTTACAAGATAGATCGAAAATAGGGGAAAATCACTTATAGAAACAAAGCAAAGCAAGATAAACGGAAATAACATGAGCTATTAGTAATAAGAAACATAAGAAGTGATCTCCTTCTTGGTTCTTGAAACACTTCAAAACAAAGCTGATACTTGAAAATCAAAACAGGTGCAAAACGATATTTTCCATGTCAAAACTAGGTTTTCAAAACCTCTCTCAAGTATATGCTAAGCCCCTTCATTTGATCCTTATGTAATTGAAACCCAAATGTTGGAATTAAAAGCAGATTAGTGCCTTTGAAGCTAAACAACATTTCAAGTTTCAAGTGCACAATATCAAGCTAAAAGCCCCTTAACATATTCTGGTTTTCATTCCCACTAAAAAACATAAAAAATCCACTTTTCTCTACATTCGGTCAGCTCACGGCCACCTGGTGGCTAGCCGTCGGTTGGCGGTTGGCTAGTCGGCTAGCTACCCTCTCAAGTATATGCTAAGACCCTTCATTTGATCCTTATGTAATTGAAACCCAAATGTTGGAATTAAAAGCAGATTAGTGCCTTCGAAGCTAAACAACATTTCAAGTTTCAAGTGCACAATATCAAGCTAAAAGCCCCTTAACATATTCTAGTTTTCATTCCCACTAAAAAAAATAAAAAATCCACTTTTCTCTACATTCGGTCAGCTCGCGGCCACCTGGTGGCTAGCCATCGGTTGGCGGTTGGCTAGTCGGCTAGCTGCCAGCTGACTACCTGATCAGGGAGATTAGCAGCATTCTAGAATTATAACCGCCGAAATTTGGCGACCTAACTGCCAGCCAACTGCTGCCCACTTGAGAGAAATACAAGCTCCTGGAAATGTACCCGAAACGGGGTCGACTAGCCGCCAGTCACCGGGTGGCTAGCCGCCGGCTAACTACTGCCCACCTGACAGAAATGCAAACTTCTGGAAAAGTAAACCCTGCTGCCGGCTGACCGCTGCCCACTTGAGAGAAATGCAAGCTTCTGGAAATGTAACAGAAACAGGGTCGACTAGCCGCCGGCTGACTGCTGCCCACCTAACAGAAATGCGAACTTCTGGAAATGTAACTAAAATGGGGTCGGCTAGCCGCCAGGTGACCAGTTGACCGCCACCCTGCAGGTAGTGCAAATCAGGTTCAGATTTTTGCCATTCTTCAACCCATTTCTCATCCTTTCATTCATTGACAATTTCCTACACTTCCAGAACTTGTATGATCCCCAAAAAAGGTCCATCTTCCAACCATTTCATCATCTCCTAAACACTTCCATTCTCCATCCAACAATGACCATCAACCAAACCATTCAAAACAAGTAAAAATTAAACAAAACAGAATTCAAACTTGACTAAATGAAGGATTTCCAAGCCATACTAGAAACATATATGCAAGCGAAAAAGTAGGTTCCAAAACAAACCAACCTTGTTGATATCAATACAAATGCAAGATTAGTAAATGAAATCATACACTAGTAATCAAAATAGTCTCCATACTTAACATGCACTAGGAAAACTAAAGAGATCACTTGCCTTAGCCCAAAGTGCCAATCAAAACCTCCTCAAAGAGAACCTCTACAATTGAATCAAGAGTCTACAAAAACCCCAAGAAAATCACTTCAAAATTCAACAAATTTTGAAAACCAATATCCATTTCGAAAAATGGGTTTGCATGTTTGAAAAACAGGTTCCTCAGAAGCTAAAAGGACTCCATTAGAGACAAGGAAAAGAGCCCTTACCTGAAAGCTATCCAAACAAGAAGCAAGGAAGAAGAAGTAGTGGTTGTCTAGCTGAAATCACCAAACAATGGGTAGCACTGGGAAGCTTGGAAGGAGAGGAAGAGGAATATGTGATCAGATCTTCATTTGGAAAGCAAGAAGTGAGGCATGCAAGAGGAGAAACATTGGAGGAGGAAGAGGTCTTCTCCCCTAGTTCTGAGTTCTGGAACTGAAATGGAGTTGCAAATTTGAAAACGTGAGAGAGGGAGAGGGTGGTTTTGAGTTGAGTGGAATGTGGGTCCCACATTGCTCTAATACTTGAAATGGCTAAAGCATCATCTTGCGGGGCCCCGAACAAGATCAACGAAGGGTAAAATGATCCTTGAAAAATCTAGTTTCCAAAAAGTACAAATTTCGCATGGTTAAGATATTTCAAAATTTGTGTCTAGATTTGAGTGTGGAAAGACAATTTTTCCCTTTAGGGCCAAAACACGGGTTTATGGGTTTCGAACACGGATGGACTGAATATGAAAGTTATGGATAATAACAAAATCATTCAAAAGCAATCAAAATCCAAAATCATCCTCCCATGCTTACACACGTGCTCAGGGCACCCCTGAGCGTGTCTGACTAAAACCAAACGCTCTCAAAATTCCCAAAGCTATGTCTAAGACTAAGTCAAAACACAATCTAACCCAACGATCACTAAACCCGCTTAAGACTAATCACACACTTAATTAACACTAATCAAGCTAAACTGGGTCGAGGTCTGACACCCCCTATTAAGACTAATCGCACTCGGAATCAAACGAAACTTCGCGAACATCTTCCTAATGATAAAAGAAACTCGCTCACGCCATAAACCCACATAATTAACTAAAATCACAATTAATTAAGCTAATCACTAAGATTAGGAAGCTAAACACACTATTAATGTGACACCCTGGAGTTCCACATCGACTATAGAGAGGAAAGTGAATGGGGTTATATGTAGATCTTACACCCTTGCTTTGCATGAGGCCTTTTGATGGGTTGAGGCCCATCAGAAGCAAAACCATGAGGCCCGTGGGCTAAAGCGGACAATATCATGCATGCGTGAAGGGTGGGGCGTTATAAATGGTATCAGAGCCGACTCTTGACTAGTTCGAGTGTGGGACCCTTGCCGTAGTTTGGTGCAAGTGGGAGGGTCTCCATGTGGGCGGGATTTGACGCCCCACCCTTCACGCATGCATGATATTGTCCGCTTTGGCCCACGGGCCTCACGGTTTTTCTTCTGATAGGCTTCAACCCATCAAAAGGCCTCATGCAAGGTAAAGGTGTAAGCTCTGCATATAACCCCATTCACGTTCCTCTCTATAGTCGATGTGGGATTCCGGGGCGTCGCATTCCACTCCCCTTAAGGCTGCACGTCCCTGTGCAGTAGCCTGCCAGCCCTCTTGGCCCGCCCACATGGAGACCTGCGCACTTGCACCAGACCACGGCAAGGGACCCACACTCGAACTAGTCGAGAATCGGCTCTGATACCATGTCACGCCCCACCCTACACCCATGCATGATATTGTACGCTTTGGCCCAATGGCCTCACGGTTTTGCTTCTGATGGGCCTCAACCCATCAAAAGGCCTCATGCAAGGTAAGGGTGTAAGCTCTACATATAACCCCATTTACGTTCCTCTCTATAGTCGATGTGGGACTCCGGGGCGTCACAATTAAGGTCAAGGGCCTTACAATACTTGAGCTCAAATGGTTTCATACTTTGGGTTTAACCCTCCCAAAAGATCATATATATGCTAGACCTCCAAATTCTTTTCTTGTTCTTTTTCACAACAAGAATTGAGGGGTTGATAAATACTCAACTCATGCCACATTCCTCTCAAGGTAGCATACTAATCACCGAAAGATTTGTCTCCTTGTTTGAATTGAGCCAATTCTCTAGTCAACTGATAGATTCTCACATGATTCTTTTTCCTAGAATAGGCTGTCTCAATCGCCTTTCACAACTCATGAGCATTCTTACAGTATCAGAAACTCTTTGCAATCACAGCCTCCATAGAGTTAAAGGTCCAATTCATTATGAACATATTCTCTGACTCCCAGTCTTCATACTATGGATCCTCCTTTGAGGGCTCTTTGACACACCCATTAGTGTACCCTAGGCATTTTGCTCCACCTATGGCCATCCTCATAGAATAAGATCATTCTTTATAGTTTTTACCATTAAAAAATTCCACTGTAATATGTGCATTAGGGTTGATGTTTCCGATAGGGTTGAGCACAATTTGGGTTCCACAGGAGCCTTCCCCTTTAGGATTGGAAACATCATTCTTCAACCCCATATTGACATGAAAAATTGTGATTCACGATAGAAGCAATCAGAGGTCCACTGGTGAGGATTTTTACTCTTCCAATATAGTTCTTACTAGGAAAAAAAATTCCAATTTTTTCTTTTTTAAACAAAACTTGCTTTGCATTGAGTTTTTCATCAAACTAGAGAGAAACGCTGACCTTCCTGATCCACAAAAGATCACCCAAGAACTGCACTATCACCCTTGCACTATCCCCTTTGCACACCAGTTGACAACTCCAACCAGACAGCAGTCAACTTCTTCAACAGTTGACTATAGCAACTGAACATGGTAGTCTTCAACCTGTTGACAATAACTCACATACCAAGTCTGCAACCTCAATCAACTAGTAGACTCCAGCAACTCCCAACATCACAGCAGCACTTCCCAAGGTTACACATCAGTCGACTTCATGTAGCCTCTAGCCGGACCTATTTTAGGGTTTGGCTAGGGCCAAACCACTCCAAGTCCTCGGTTTCCCCCAAATCCAAGCCACTAGATGATGTCAGGTGGTTGTCATCTAGTAGATGACAGGCCCAAGTTGTTTTCCTAAATATCAATATAACGAAGACAAGAAAGAGAAGAAATAAAAGAGAAAACAAGAAGGGAAGAGAGAGTCATATGGTTGCAACTGGTAGGGTTTTTACAACCGTACCACATCTTATTTTAACCAAGTGGGAAAAACAATATTATAAAAAAGTCCCTGTAACTTCCAGTAATTACAGAAAAATAACTATTTTTCTACAGCACAAACACAAAGTGTGGCCTAACTCTTCTCTTTTGGCCTTGCTATTAATATTCGGTTGAAAGATGGATGTGTTTATTGGGAGAATGTTCTCCCACTAGGGCCACCTTTGATTAGTGCACCCACTTTGATACTCTTTTCATCCCATATCTGGCATCCGGCCCAACTTTATACTCATTGAACCTTCACTCACCGCTAGATTGATCTAAAAAAAAAAAAATTTCCATGGTTAAGATGCCGTTAAACATAAAGGCTGTTAAATCAAGTGGTAGGATAATCTGGTGGGGCTGATTTTATGACTCCCCCTTGTCCACAAGGAGATCTTTTCCATCTGCCCTCCTCCTATTGATAGACATGAATCTAAGTGGATCCCATGAGCTTGACCACAATGTGCAATATCAAAGAGCAAAAACCCAAGTTAAATGTGCAAACCAAAAATAAAGTGATGCATCATGCAAGTACATGATAGCCAGGTCCATGTGAATGTAGTGGTACATGGTGCACACTTGTTTTTTAGAGAAAAATACAAGAAAGAATTAAAGTTTCTTTTTCAAGTTTAAATTCATGGTTGTTGCTTTATTTGTTTCATATGAATACAAGTCCTAGTTTAAGGTTTAGTTTTCTTTTATGGTTCATATTAATACTTGTTTGCTATCAAGGGCTCTGATTATTAATTTTAAACGGAAAATAAAGCTATATTTTGTAGGGCCAGTCACACCTTATATTTGTCAATCCAAGCCCAAACTCACAGGCCCATTTAGGCTCATTCAGTGTATTTTACCATTAGTCAATCACACATGTACATACTTTGTTTGTTAGCTATACTTTAGGATCTAAGATCGTATTGCCTTAAGAAGGCATGATTGGATACTGTTAATAGGCTGTAATTAAGGCATTCAGCCCTATATATATGAGACCCAGTTGACCCTCAAAGGGCACTGCATTCAGCATATATTTCTGTTAATGTGTTCTGTTTTCCATCTCTCACAATGACAATATTTGTTGTTATTAGATTGGTTACTCGTAGAAAGAAAACTGTGAAGTTTTGTGAGCAAAGTGGTCCTAAACATAAGGCTGTCAAGGGATAAAACTTTGGGGTTTATTGAGAAAAGTTTGTCCTTGACATGAGGCCATCAAGGAGACGACACTAGCATTGAGCATTAACATGGTTGTTAGTGATTGGATCGATGTTCTTACCTGTCTCTCACTTCATTCTGCTTGTTGAGATTAGACCATTCCTAGGCAGTTAGCAGTCTCCACATATGATTGAACTTCCGATTCAGCCCCAGGTTTGAATCTAATGAATTGGGTGGATCATTTCACAACAGGCAGCACAAATATCAGATACTAACAGGCTGTTTATTTGGGCATAAATCTTGGGTACCAGCTGGTTTTTTATTTGAGACCAACACCCGAGCGTCAATTAATGGCACATCCAGTTGTTGATGTAATGATATGAAATAAGAGAAGGAAGAAAAAGATGAAAGTTTGGAGAGAAACTTGATGCCTCAATGGGAGGATCGTTTGTATATTTATAATTATTACATTATACCCTAATCAAGGGCCCTCAACATCCTAATCAGTACAATCAAAATAATGAATAATCAATCTCCTAATCTATACAAGGAAGTAAATAAGAGATAAACGAGCAACATAATCTAAGATGATCCCACACGTGGGATTTTATATGCAGCTGTGTACAAGCCCTTGATGGGCTGGGCCTAGTGGGCCTAAGCCACATTATCTTCTACACTCCCCCTCAAATTGATGTGGTAATGCAGAAAACAGCAATTTGCCAGTGAGATCATGATGGCGTGGTTTGGGAAGTGCTTTGGTGAAGATATCCGACAACTGGTCATGAGTAGAGACATAAGGCAAGGTTATCTTCTCAGTGACAACATGTTGACGGATCAAGTGACAATCAATCTCAATGGTCTTCGTCCGTTCATGAAAGACTGGATTATTAGCAATTCTGGTAGCACTGGTATTGTCCCCATAAAGAGGTGTAGAACTACCAACAATGACAACGAATTCATAGAGAAGATGGCAGAGCCAGATGATTCAGCACTCGCGGACGACATTGCCCGATATTCGGCCTCAGTGGAAGACTTTGCACGGTGGTTTGCTTCTTGCACTTCGACGAAATCAGAGAGTCACCAAAAAACATACACCAGCCAGTGGTAGATCGCCGAGAATCATGGCAAGCGGCCCAGTCGGCATCTGCATACGCTGATAATCGCAGAGAAGTATCGGAAGGGTAGAAGAGACCATGAGTAAGAGTGCCTTTAACATAGTGGAGTATACGCAAAGCAACAAGAAGGTGGGGTTTGTGAGGATTGCTCACAAATTGGCTAACCGTATGAACTACATGAGAAATATCAGGTCAAGTCATAGTTAAGTAAAGCAAACTACCAACTATTCACAGAAAAATAGAGGAATCATCCAGAGGAGGGCCATCCTCCGTACTAAGTTCGTTGTTTAATTCCATCAGCTTATCAAAAGTGTGAGCATCATCAAGTCTTGCTGAGGTGATCAAATTGGTAGCATATTTACGCTGATGGACCCGAATGCCTGATTTGGTATGCGAAAACTCAAGCCCCAAAAGGTAGGTGAGGGGACCGAGATCCTTCATTCTGAAGTGGCGAGTGAGATGGTGCTTGAGATCCGTAATGCCGGAAATATCATTGCCACTAATAATCATATCATCAACATAGACTAAAACGGTGTCCATCTAAGAAATAGTGAACTATTAGAATGACTCTGATGAAACCCAACTTGAAGAATTGCTACCCGGAATTTATCAAACCAACCACTGGGAGCTTGCTTAAGTCCATAAAGAGATTTTCGCAACTTGCAAACATGCTGAGAAGGACAAGCATATCCTGGAGGAGGTTTTAAGCAGACAGTCTCTTTCAAATCGCCATGAAGAAAAGCATTTTTGACATCCATTCGCCATAGATGCCAATTGCGGCTGCAGCAACACAAAAAAGAGGACAAACGGTGGTCATTTTAGAAATTGGTGCAAATATCTCCTCATAGTCAATGCCATATTCCTGCTTGTAACTCTGTGCAACCAATCTAGCTTTTTAGCGATCAAGACTCCCATCAGAGTTAACTTTTACAGAGTAGATCCATTTACTGCCAATCCTAGAGGCTCGTTCAGGAGGCGGTACTAAGTCCCATGTGTAGTTTACTTTAAGAGCAAGCAACTCCTCAGTCATAGCATCCTGCTAGCATGCAATCTTCGAAGCATGTGAATAAGAGGTGGGTATAGGAGCACTATCTAAAGAAGTGAAAAGAGCATGAAAGCCATGTCTGTCAGGAGCAACAGAAGGACGACTAGAGCGTTGTAGAGGTATGACACTATCAGTAGAGGAAGTATTAATAACTAAGGGTGCAGTAGGCAACATTGGGATAGGATCAGGAGAAGGAGGCCCCACAGGAGGAACCATATTACGCCGGATATAGACATTGGTAATAGGTGGCCCATCAGAAGCAAAACCGTGAGGCCCGTGGGCTAAAGCAGACAATATCATGCAAGGGTATAGGGTGGGGCATTACAAATGGTATCAGAGCCGACTCTTGACTAGTTCAAGTGTGGGTCCCCTGCCGTGGTCTGGTGCAAGTGGGCGGGTCTCCATGTGGGCGGGCCAAGAGGGTTGGCAGGCTACTGCACAGGGACGTGCAGCCTTAAAGGGGGTGGAGTCCCACATCAACTATAGAGAAGAAAGTGAATTGGGTTATATGTAGATCTTACACCCTTACCTTGCATGAGGCCTTTTGATGGGTTGGGGCTAATCAGAAGCAAAACCGTGAGGCCCGTGGGCCAAAGCGGACAATATCATGCATGGATAAGGGGTGGGGCGTTACAAATGGTATCAGATTTGACTCTTGACTAGTTCGAGTGTGGGTCCCCTGCCGTGGCCTGGTGCAAGTGGACGGGTCTCCATGTGGGCGGGCCAAGAGGGCTGGTAAGCTACAGGGACTAGCAGGCTACTGTATTGGGACGTGCAGCCCTAAGGGGGGTGGAATGTGACGCCCCAGAGTCCTACATCGACTATAGAGATGAAAGTGAATGGGGTTATATGTAGATCTTACACCCTTACCTTGCATGAGGCCTTTTGATGGGTTGAAGCCCATCAGAAGCAAAACCGTGAGGCCCGTGGGCCAAAGCGGACAATATCATACAAGGGTATAGGGTGGGGCGTTACAATGAGTATCTAAACGCAAAGAAAATAAAGGAATGTGTTCCAAGAAGATCACATTACGAGATATTCGCATGCGTTTCTCGGATTGGTCATAACACAGAAATCCCTTGTGTTCAGTACTGTAACCTGGGAAGATACATTTGGCAGTCTGTGGTGATAACTTAGTACGCTCTGTAGGTGGAAGATGGACAAAGCATAAGCAACCAAAAACACGTGAGAATATGAAGGGGTAAGACCAAAGAGAGCTTCATATGGAGTAGTCTTTCCTAGAACAGAGCTAGGATGATGATTGAGCAAATACACAGCAGTCTGTGCAACATCACACCACAAATTTGGAGGAACTAAGGATGCAAGTAGGAGAGTACAAACAGTTTCAAGAATCTGACTGTTCTTCCTCTCTGTAACACCATTTTGTTGTGGAGTATGTGGGTAGGATTTTGGTGAAGAATGCCTTAATCAGAAAGGAAGGCAGAAAAATGATGGGATATGTATTCTCCACCGAAGTCAGACCTAAGAATTTTTATATCTTTCTTAAATTGTGTATGAACCATATTGTAAAACTTTTGGAAAAGAGAATACTTTAGATTTGAAGCACATGAAATAAATCCAAGTGAATCGAGAATGATCATCAATAAAGGACATAATACTTAAACCCTGTTCTACTCAATGTGGGTGCAATTCCCTAAACATAAGTGTGGATGATATCAAAAGATGATAACGCACGAGAACGATGAATAGGAAACAGAAAAATATGACTCTTACTCAAGCAACACATTTCACACTTTGATTGAAGTAAAGAAGACATCCTTTTATTATCAATAGTGGGTTCTAAACAACCAATTTTAAACAAACAAAGTAAATAAGCATTGCTCACATGACCAAGACGACTATGCCACATAGTCCACAATTTATTGAAATTAGGAGAAGAAGAAAATAGGGAATGATGTCCAATGTCCAGAAGAAATAGTCGACCATGTTTACTCCCCGTCGCGGTCACCTTCCCAGTTTGCCGCCCTTGTATGACGCAACCAGGGGAAGAAAAGTTAATATGGCACTCATCATCAATAAGTTGTTCGACATAAGGTAAATTGGCTGATATATTGGGAACAAAGTAGACATTGGAAAGTTGGAGGGATTGGCCAAAGACACTAAATAAAGTAATGGTACCAATTCCAGAAATGATTAATTGGTCTCCATTAGCAGTGGTGATTTTGTCTCTGCCAAGGGTGAGAGGCTGTAAAGCTACTTTCCACAGAAGTCATGTGGTTTGATGCTCTTGAATCTAGAAACCAGGTAGATGGGGTGATGGAGGAAGACATGAAAAACAGGAAATGCTAGAGGAGAATGAGTATGATACTGACCACCATTAAAACCCATAGATGCATATGCGGAGTTCACCGTGTTCTAAATCAGTTCTTGAATCTGGGTTGGAGCATTTTGTCTGGGCACGGTGGAAGGATTTTGCTTCTTATGGGGCCCATTCTTTTGCTGTAAGTTGCGATAGTGATGCAAATCGAGCCAGACCCAAGTCCATTGGGCCTAGCTCATGACCTTTTGGGTCAATCAGATCCAACCCATTGGAGTAGCCCACAAATCCAATGGGGAATAGCTCACTGTTGTGGGAAGTTATCTCATTTAGCAATTTTCTAATTGCTTTAGTATTTTAGAATTAGTAGGATTCTTTAATATTGGAATTCTATGTTTAGTAATAGAATCTTAATAGGATTAGAAAGGTTCTTTGATCTTCATTATAAATATGTAAATCCCCTTTAGGGATCCTTATGACATATTATTATTGAATTGAAAATTTGAGTTCAGTTTGTTATTGGTTGATTAATTTTGTGCGTGAGTTCTTGGCTGTGAATCCATCTGGATTCGGCCAAATCCCTGTTGTGGATCTGGTCCTCTTCCCTGGCTGCATCAAATTGGTATCAGAGCACAGATCTAGTCTTGGATTTGTATTCCGATCATCAATTCGAAACAACCCTACTGTCCATTCATCCATCACCCCGTCAGTCCCCCATCCCTGCCGACCTTCATCCCATCCTTACCCTAAAACCACGACATCCACCCCCTCATCACACTACCGATAAGCCCATCCCAACCAAACCGAAAAGCCTAAACCCATCCCAGCAATCCACCCAACCCTAAACCCATCCCAGATCCCTCTGCTGCAACCAAAACCCATTACGAGCCTTTCCCCACCATCCGAACCCTCCCATCCATTGAAACCCCAAATCCAGAACCCCAGAACCCACATCCCCAAATCGCATGCCTCCTCTACTCCTTCTCGCTTCCAGACACCACCACCCAGAGAGGAAAAAAAATAGAAAAAAAGAGAGACAGAGAAGAGGGAAGATTGCACATCGCACCAAAAAAAAAAGTGAGTACCTACCTATGCCAGTTGCCATTGCCGTCGCCGATCGCTTGTGCCGTCGTCCTCGTCGCTGTCATCCTCATCGCCATCGCCAGCCCGCTCCACCGAAAGTCGCCTGCGCCCATCTTCTTCCTCTCCTTTCTCTCCAAACAGCAACGAAAAGGGTTAAACACAAACCCTTTTCTCCTCTGCGTGCGCCAAGCCTGAGGCGACACACATGGGCCACTTCCGCTGGACCACTTTAGCAGCAGGTTTCGTGGGCCTTTAGTTCCGGCCCATTTTCTGTGATTTAGTTCGGGTTGAGTCCGGCCCGCCAGCAATAAAAAAAAATCTCAAGAATGTCTACTCGCAGCGGTCAGACTTTTCGAGGAAAGCTTTCTGACAAGCAACGAGATACTCTGCTATCTGAATTGTTGCAACGGGTTCATGCATTGGAGACCGGACTTACTGACCGGGTACTTGCATTAGAGACCGGGTTTGCAGCCTTGCAAAAACCAACAACTGATGCATCGTCCAGCACAGGCATTTCACAAATTATACCTCACCAAGGTGATGCCCATAGGCGTGAATCTATTCATGATTTTATTGAGCGTCTTTTTTCTGAAAAAGACCATGAAGATGCGCCAATAGCACCTAAAGTTGATGATATCACCAAACACGTCAAAGTTGAAGTGGCTGATTTCTCGGGTCGCCTGAACCCATAGGCCTTTATTGATAGGCTCAATTCTCTTGAAGATTATTTTAGTTGGTACCGCATGGACGATGCACAGCGGGTGGCCTTTGTCAAAGTCAAGCTTAAGGGTTCGGCAAGAGCATGGTGGCACAGCATTGATCATAACAATTTCGTCATGGGACGTCCCGCTATCACCAGGTGGGACGACATGCGCGAAAAGCTTGAAAGTAAGTTTCTGCCCTCTAATTATTTGGATATACTTCAACAAGAGTTTCTTGTCTTCAGGCAGGGCACTTTATCATTAGATGAGTACGCAGAGAAATTCAATGATTATGTCATTCGATGCAAAAGTCGAGAAGATGACCGAGAACTTGTCAACCGTTGTTGAACTGGTTTGCGCCAAGAAATTAAGCGCAAAGTCCTCATGCATGACTTTGATACAATTGATGAGATATATAACAAGTCAAAAAGAGTTGAACTGGAATTACGGTCACCAAATATGTGACGCTTTGGTGCTCCAACCGGAGAACCCATGCCTCGTAGAGCTCCAGAATTTCAGAATAACCGTGCTCCATCACAAGGTTATCGCCCAGCTATAGAATTTCAGAATAACCGTGCTCCACCGCAAGGTTATCCGCACAGCTACATAATTTCAGAATAACCGTGCTCCTCCACAGGGTTATTGCCCACCACAACGGCAGCAGCAGCTCAACCAGCTTAATCAGTGTCCTTTTGCACCAAACCAACGGGGCACAGTACCATAGGGACGTGGACCTCCAAGGCCGGATCGGCGGAATGATGGTTGTTCGCGTTGTGGTAAACTAGGTCACTTTGGCAATGATTGCCCATAGGTTCGAAATCTGTATTATTGTGAAGAGGAGGCCTATTATGATAATGAGCAATATGATGAGCATATTGAGATGGAGCCACCCCTTGAAGATCCACAAGTGGAAGAACAGCAAACCATGCAGCAAGAAGAACGATCAGATCCAATTCCTAGAGCCACCACCACTGCAGAAGAAGGTGGTCCTTTGCTTATCATACGTCGGCTTCTCAATACTAATGAACAGGAAGAAGAAAACTGGTGATGGCGGAAGGTAAGCTGAATAATTTAATCATTGATGGCGGAAGTGCTATGAATATTGTTGCGCAGGAAGTGATTGATAAATTGAAATTGCCAACTGAAAAACACTCGAAACCTTACAAAGTGGCATGGGTGAATGATCATTCCATTTTTATGACCCGCCGATGCTTGGTTACTTTCAAATTGGCATTTATGAAGATGACATATGGTGTGACATAATTCCTATGAACATTGCTCATATACTTCTTGGTCGACCTTGGCTCTTTGATCAAAAGAAGCACATGCATTCTTTTAAAATGGAAAGGACAAATAGTGGACCTCCTTCCAATGCCACCAATAGCATTTTCTCCAGCGACTTCCACTACCCCATCCAATCCACATGTTCTCACTATGCGGAAATTTGAGGAACAAACCAAAGAGCAAAATGTGATGTTTGCATTAGTCACTAAACAAGTGCAGGAGCCTCCTAAAATTCGTTTTCCCACAGAAGCTCAGGCCCTCCTTCATGAATACTCTGATTTGACTCCTGAAGAATTTCCAATAGAGCTGCCTCCTATGCGAAATATACAGCATGCTATGAACTTAGTTCCTGGAGCATCCCTGCCAAATCTACCTGCTTATCGGATGAGCCCAAGTGAACATGCTGAGTTGAAGCGCCAAGTTGATGACTTGTTGCAAAGAGGGTATATCAAGGAAAGCTTAAGTCCTTGTGCTGTTCGAGCCCTCCTAACACCAAAGAAAGATGGCAGCTGGCGGATGTGTGTGGACAGCCGCGCCATCAACAAAATTACGGTCAAATATCGTTTTCCTATTCCTCGTATAGACGATATGTTGGATACAATGCATGGATCTACTATTTTCTCCAAAATTGATTTACGCAGCAGCTACCACCAGATTCGAGTCCGACCAGGTGACGAATGGAAAACAACATTCAAAACAAAAGATAGTCTTTACAAGTGGTTAGTAATGCATTTGGTCTGTCTAATGCACCGAGTACTTTCATGTACGTGATGACCCAGTTATAGCGCCCCTTTATTGGCAAATTTGTTGCGGTTTATTTTGATGCTATCTTGATATACAGCAAATCCAAGAAAGAACATCTTGATCTTTTGACGTGTGTGTTCAACACCCTACGCCGTGACAAATTTTATATCAACCTCAAGAAATGCTCTTTTCTGACTGATTCTGTGCTTTTCTTGGGTTACTTCATTACTACTCGAGGTGTTGAGGCGAATCCCGCCAAAGTGAATGTTGTTGTTGAGTGGCCTACTCCAACAACCATATCTGAAGCTCGAAGTTTCCATGGGCTTGCGACCTTCTACAGGCGTTTTATTAGAAATTTCAGCAACATCATGGCTCGTATTACTGACTGCATGAAGCAGGGGACATTCAAATGGACCAGTGCTGCCGCCCGTGCATTTGAGCAGATTAAACGAAAGATGACAGAAGCTCCAGTTTTGCGCCTCCCAAATTTTAGTCAGGTTTTTTAAGTTCATTGTGATGCTTCTAATGTTGGTATTGGAGGTGTGCTTAGTCAAGAAGGTCATCCTATCACCTTTTACAGTGAGAAGCTGAATGAGTCCCGAAAAACATATTCTCCCTATGATCTCAAACTATATGCTGTGGTACAGACTCTACGTCATTGGCGTCATTATTTAATTGGAAGAGAGTTTGTCTTATTCTCTGATCATGAAGCCCTCAAGCATTTACATTCTCAGCAGAAATTGAGTGCACACCGTGCAAGTTGCAACTCCTATATTCAAGAATTCACTTTTGTCATTCGCCACAAGGCCAGCAAAGAAAATCAAGTTGCAGATGATTTGAGGCGCCGCAAGCATTTATTAACATGTCTGTCACTATTTCGGGCTTCGAAGAAATTCACCACGAATACCCTGCAGATAAAGATTTTGGACACATCTACACCGCTCTTCTCAATGGCGATCAAGCTCAACACTCGCACTTCAGTATTCATGATGGATATTTGTTTCGCGACAATCAATTATGTCTCCCGACTACTTTCATCCGTGAACATATTGTACGAGAATTACATGGTGGCGGGTGTAGTGGACACTTAGGGCGTGATAAGACACGTGATCTTGTTAGTGACAGGTACTTTTGGCCTAAAATGAAATCATATATCATTAAAATTTGTGATTTATGCAGGATTTATCAGCTTACGAAGGGTAACAAAAAGAATACAGGACTCGACCAGCCCCTTCCCGTCCCACACGCTCCATGAGAAGACATCAACATGGACTTTGTTCTGGGTCTATCGAACACAGCACGGAAAGTTGATTCTATATTTGTTGTGGTAGATCGATTTTCTAAGATGGCTCATTTTATACCATGTTCCAAGTCTTCTGTCGCATCCAAAGTTGCGCAGTTATTCTTTAGAGAAGTGGTCTGTCTTCATGGACTTTCTAAGACGATTGTCTCTAATCGAGATACGAAGTTTATGAGCTATTTTTGGAAGACACTCTGGCTGGCCACTAGGACAAAGTTACAATTTTCCAGTGCCTATCATTCGCAAACAGACGGTCAAATCGAAGTCGTAAATCGCAGTCTAGGAAAATTGTTGAGATGCTTGGTTCGAGATCATATTACATCCTGGGATCTGGTCTTACCCATGGCTGAATTTGCTTACAATAATTCAGTAAACCGATCTACTGGGATGTCACCATTCCAAGCCGTGACTGGAGTACGACCGCGCTTACCTGCTGATTTGGTTCCATTGCCACTAAAAGCGCGACCAAGTGGAGAAGCTGAAGATTTTATCCGACATATGCAGATGTACATGATGAGGCTCGACATAACATCGCCATTAGTAATGACAATTACAAGCAGCATGCTGATGCACGTCGCCTTTTGTTGAGTTTGCAGAAGGTGACATGGTCGTGGTCAGAATACGTCCCGAGCGCCTTCCTCCCAAAGCAAATAAGAAGCTACATCCTCGGAATTCGGGCCCTTTTAAGATCTTGCAGAAGATAAATTCCAATGCATATTTTCTTGATCTGCCTGCAGATTTAGGGACCAGTTCCACTTTTAATGTAGAAGACTTGACTCTCTACTGTGGACATCACACAGATGAAGAAATTGAAGAACACATCTTATCTCTACCGCCTAATCCTCCTCTGTTTGATAAAATTGTGGATGTACTTGATGATCAACTCAGGTCTACATGCCGCGGAGGTTTTCAGAAATTTCTTGTCAAGTGGAGGAATCGCCCCATCTCAGATTCATCATGGATCACTGCTACTGATTTCCAGCAACTCAATCCGGACTTGTATGAACGTTATCAAGCTATACACTCGCCGGAGTCGCGTTTTTCTAAGGCGGAGAGAAATGATGCAAATCGAGCCAGACCCAAGTCCATTAGGCCTAGCTCGTGACCTTTTGGGTCAATCAGATCCAACCCATTGGAGTAGCCCACAAATCCAATGGGGAATAGCTCACTGTTGTGAGAAGTTATCTCATTTAGCAATTTTCTAATTGCTTTAGTATTTTAGAATTAGTAGGATTCTTTAATATTGGAATTCTATGTTTAGTAATAGAATCTTAATAGGATTAGAAAGGTTCTTTGATCTTCATTATAAATATGTAAATCCCCTTTAGGGATCCTTATGACATTATTATTGAATTGAAAATTTGAGTTCAGTCTGTTATTGGTTGATTAATTTTGTGCGTGAGTTCTTGGCTGTGAATCCATCTGGATTCGGCCAAATCCCTGCTGTGGATTTGGTCCTCTTCCCTGGCTGCATTAGATAGTCATCAATAAAATGACCAAAGCATTTGCAATATCTTCAAACCAATTTCTTTCGACAGTTCTTGGCCATATATCCGAAGCCTTTGCACTCATAGCATTGAGTAGGCTTCTGATTGGGGGTTGCCAGGAGAGCAAAATTAGCCAGGAGAGGAGCTAGGAAGGCCTATGGTTCTTCAAGAATGGTACGCTGAGAGTTGAGGCGAAGTTCTTCTCGAAGAACTTCTTGGAAGTATGTATCCAGGTTCGCAGAGACTTCTCTATTCATGAGAACAGACCGAACAGATTCGAATTCGGGTCTGAGATTCATAAGGAACTGGCTGATGTGGGTTTCCTCTTATAATTTAAGAGCCTCAGATAGAAACCCAGCAGAAATGGTCTGAATAATCAAAGCATCCCTCTCAGTCCATAAGGTGAGAAATCCATTCAAGTACGCCTACACAAATATATCACCTTGACTGATTTTTGGAATTTCACTGTCTAATTGAAATTTGCGAGCTTTATTTGTTTGATGATAAACATTCTTGAGATGACCCCACATATTAGATGTGGTAGTATATGCTTGAAGAGCAATGGCAAGAGAAGGGTCAATGGAGTCAAGAATCCAAGTGATGACCTTAGCATTTTCTTTAAACTAGGTGGGTAATGCTTTTGTGTCAGTAGTTTTTGTAGTAGGTTTAGTTATCGAGCCATCAACATAACCAAACAGTCCTTGGCCTTCTACAAAATTCTTCAAATGAAAAGACCAGGCCATATAATTATTCCCATTAAATTTAATAGGAATAACATCATACTTGTCCATAGTAGAAAAGTAGCAACCATACTAACAACAATAAATAGCAACCAAGGACAGCAACCAACAACAGTAACGGCAACTATGCAAACAGCAGCAAATAGGACTGATGATAGTGCCAAAGAAGAAGGGTAGCAGCACACAGACCAACCAAAAGGTGGTCTGATCTGCTATAAAAGGCAAATACTGCAGTAATAATACCAACAGTGAACAAACAGTGCAGTAACCAGCTGATCAGTCATCAATCAGCCTTAATCCATAACAAGTAGCTTCCACAGCAAATAGAAGCAATCAGTATTATCAATAGAAGAAGACAGCAGTAGACAGCACACTCAGTGCAATTTTTCCTCCAAACAAAGCCAGACGAACTGGAAATTTGGACTTGGATATGTGCGTGGGCCCACAGGGTAGTCTAATTACAGATCAGATTTGATCTCCGTAAAGTAGATCAAAGCTACTTCCTTCAGTCCAAATCTGATGAGATTTGGAAAAAGATCCACAAATCTGGACAGTCTTGATGAAAACTATCTGACAGAATTTTATTAAAACTGACAGATGAAAAAGTGGATGAAAACTACCTCAAAGGTGATGGAAAGATTCCATAAAAATCCTTAAAAAGATCCTCAAGGATGGTTGATCACAACTATGGAGGTCTCTTGGAGATACGAAGATGATCCATAGTGGGCCACTATTGATCAGTGACACTAACAGAGAAGATTTCCACGCCCACACTAGGGAGACTCAGTGGATCAATGAGAGAAGAAGATTGATCAATGATAGAAGATGATTGATCATAACCAACGCTCTGATACCATGTAATGATATGAAATAAGAGAACGAAGAAAGAGATGAGAGTTTGGAGAGAAACTCGATGCCTCAATGGGAGGATCGTTCGTATATTTATAATTACATACATTATACCCTAATCAAAGGCCCTAAACATCCTAATCAGTACAATCAGAATAATGGATAATCAATCTCCTAATCTATACAAGTAAATAAGAGATAAATCAGCAACATAATCTAAGATGATCCCACACGTGGGATTTTATATACAGCTGTATACAAGCCCTTGATGCGCTGGGCCTAGTGGGCCTAAGCCACATTATCTTCTACAATTGAGACAACTGTCACACCTCGATGAAAGCACAGTGACATTCTCTATTTGCAATCAAGTGACCAACCTACACATACTTGGAAAGAAACCGAGTTTTGTGGGAAATTAGTCTTGCAGGTCCTTCAAATGTAGGTTGCATACATCAGTAAACCTGTGGCGAATGCCTATGTACCTAGTACAAAATTTTAACTGACAAATGATCTTGATATCGTCTATACAATCATACTCTGTGAGCAATGGAACTATTATTTACTCAAAAACTAATTTACTGGATTTTTATGGGTGATACGGGTGTAAAATAATAGAAGTTATTGGGCTGAGTCGGAATGATCTGAGACAATCCAAACTAACGAGTTTGGTCCAGACCAACCCCAAATGCCATCATAAAATTCCATGTTGATACTGCTTCAATTTTAAAACATGACTACTTACAATGTTGACAGGGAAGGGTCTTCTTTGAGCATTGAAACTCTCCATTGCTGCACCATAATATGGAGAGAAGAACATTTCAGCACTATATGATTTTAGTTAAAGAATGTGTTTTGTCATCTTTCAGTTTAAGGTTAAGCAAAGTATGCTCGCAATCACTCATAATGACGTCCACAAATTATTTTGCAACTTCATAGTAAGGAATATAAAAACTTACATATCGCTCGTTGAAGAAGAACTTTCAAACAAATTTCTGTAGAAATACATAGTGAATGTTCAATGATATAGAAAGAAGAGAAAATTGACAAACATGCAAAGCTGGAAAAAAAAAAGTGCACAACTTCCTTACACCCTTGACTGTTGGCAATAAGATGAATGATGGCTTTCCCATGTAAAGTTATTGTATGAAAGATCACTGTCAAGAGAAAGTGTACTGTCAAATGAGTAGTTACTTACAGGTAAGATGATAAGAGAGTAGTTCATATTTTCGATTAAAAAATCAGCGAGCGTAAGACATGTCTCAAGTTAAATAGAAGATATAGAAGGGATCCTTTAAAGACTTCAATGATGAAATTTTAACTAACAAAAGCAATGCCCATAGCCAGCATTATAAAAATGTCAGGAAAAAGGACACCATGTACTTAAGCTTAGAAGACTGCACAATAACTTGTGGACCATTTGGCACCAGCGCTTTGGTCATTTGCATAATAATGGATTAGCTTCTTTGTTTAAACTTGGATATATGGAACCTTCTATTAAAAAATATATGCTTTCTTATTTATGAAATCTCATGTGCTTCTTGTTGCATTAGGAAGAGTCATGTCTTGCCTTTTTCTTTTCACTATTCACAAGATATTGCTCCTTTTGATATGATTCACGTGGATGTTTGAGGAATTGCACCTAATTTAAGTAAGGCAGGCTACAAATATTATGTTACATTCATCGATGATTGCTCTTGCTTCACTTGGATTTATTTTCTTCGCCAAAAAATCTGAAGCTTTTCCTAATTTTTGGAAAATTTTATGTTTTGATACAAACCCAATTTGGTAAAAAAAAAAAAAAAACGATTTGGTCTAAATTTAGAGGGAGAGTCTATGTTTGGAGATTTTTCATCCTTCTCATCTAAGACGGATTATCCATCAGAAATCATGCCCTCATGGCCCTCAATATTTCTTGAACGACTTTTCTCCATACGAATGTCTTTGGACATCCGCCTTCTTATTCTCACTTGCGCATTTTTTGTTGTCTCCGGTTTGTGCATCTCCCCCTCTTTTGAAAGAACCAAACTATCGCCTCAGGATGCCAGGTGTGTTTTTGGGGTATAGTGATGATACAAGGGTTTCTTGTGCTATGATCCAATATCTAGCAGCACTCGTATTTCTCAGAATCATATTTGTTGAACATATTCCTTTCTATTCACTTTGATTAAGTGTTCATCCCACATATATTATCTTCCACATTTTCCCACTCCATCGTCCCCTCCCATTACTAAGAGGTCTATGCTCGACGAGAAGCATCAACACATTGTTGCACTTGCTCTTGATCAATCGCCACCATCGAATCCTCTCCATTTATCACCAGGTAATGCTTCTCCTAAGCCACAACCTGCAAGACGTTCCACACGTATTTCTAAATCTTTTGACCACTATAGCTTCCCTGAGCTTTTTACCACTCCAGACACTGTTTCTATCCCCTCATATTCACAAGGAATTAAAGCATTGTATCGGCAGAATGCTATGACGGAAGAGTTACTTGCACTCGAAACAAATCACATTTAGGAGAATGAACTTAGTGTCTTGTTGGTCGCACTTGGCTCTATGCCAACAACACAAGCGCTATCCAGATTACCACCAATCCTATGTTTCATGAGTGGATTTAACATATTGAGGCCAACTGCCACTTCATTTGTCAAAATGTCACATCTCGAGCCATACATCTTCCGCATATATTGTAATACCAGACCCTGATATAGGGGTTAGAATAATAAGGAATATTTATGTTATTAATGATTTATAATTACTATAAGCTAGGCCCTTAGTTCTAAGACTTCTTACGGATATAGAGGATGGGACCCAACTTCTTGTTCATGTAGGAGGTCGACACATGCTTGTAGGAGTAGGACTCCAAGCTCTGGTAGAACCCTGCACAATAGAGTTCTGATGAAACTTAACTTAGATAATTATTTATAAGACCTCTCACTTTTATCTATAACCAGTTCCCCCTCAAGAAATCCAATTGTAGGATTAGAGACAAGGAGAATTAGAGACTAGCTGAGGAAGGAGTACCGACCAGCAAATTGGAAGCCCTCGTCAATGACTTACCCTTTTTTTTTTCCAGGCCAATAGAGACAGGAGAGTCTATACCAGGTGAGTAGAATTCTCCATATAGATGTTGTGATGATGTTCCACTATGTAGATGAGTGAGTCGATGGCTATAAAAGACTACGCTGCTTTACAATCCACACTAATGATTTTCCAGCACTGTTAGAGACAGAATATTGTAATAACCTGGATGTTACTTGACAAGTTTCGGTCTTAGAAGGCAATATTGACAAACTCAGGCCTTGTTTGATGTTAAAGAATAATTAATTCTTACTTGATGATTGGCTTCTTAACTATAAGATAATCCCTAGATAATGATTTCATGCAAAAAGAATGGAATTTGATGAAGATACAATGCAGGAATTTGAATTACTGCACTTTCATCCCATCAAAGTGCAGTTTTTGTCAACAGGGGTTATGGGAACCTGCGGCCCACCTGATCAGTGATCAGGACCCCACATCTGGAGGGGGCCCAGGGGCGACTCCAGTGGTGCTGGACCCATGTGGAGGGGGTCCCATCTGCCCCACCATCCAGCTGCCTCAAATCTGGATAGTGTGAGTCCCTGCCAATGGATTTTTCATATTTATGCAGGCTGTGGGGCTACCTAATGCCAAATCAAAACCATAAAATCAATTGTGGGGCCCTGGGCGACCTTGAGGATCAGGTCCAACATGGGTTTGATTAGTGGGGCCCATAGACTATTATTCCCATAAGGAAGAGGCGTGATGTAGTCTCTGTAAGTGTCAAGCCTTACGTATTGGGCTCTGTTTTGCAGTTATAAGTTCAATCTGATATCTTTTATTGATTACAATACACTGCCCCTTTGTAGGGAGATGCTCTTGTGAGAGTTACTCTCACGGTGCTATGAGAGAAAGGGGCGGAGCCCTCACATTTAGGCTGTTGGCATTGGATATGGATGTGAGGGCCCCTGCCCTTACTCTCATAGTACCGTGAGAATAACTCCGGTAGGAGCATCTCCCCTCTTTGTAATAGCTACAAAGTTCCTAATGAGTTTTACATATATGATTGTGTTTTGCTATTTCATTAGGACCATGTACATTAGGACCGGTTGACTTACACAAGTGGGGTAACACATGAATAACATGATATACAGATCTGAATTTCGGAATGAAGTATTGAGATTGGTCTAGGTGCACAGTCATGATTAAAATAGAATACTTTACTTGAATATTTAATTAATGACTTTGGTAACCCTATGATATTATTGTTGCTACACCTTACAAATTGTGATAGGAAGCTGCTATTGCCACATCCCCCATTGCTCCTTCCACAGCCAATATTTTGAAGTGAAGTATACCCAACTGTGAATTTATCAAAATGGACATAAGCAACACTTTCAGGGCTCATCCAATTTCTCTGTACAGTTCCCACATTTTTTATTTTCCCTCCCATTTCCTGCAACTCACCTACTTCCTCAAAACCTTCAAACCCGACTTCCCTTTCTGTCAATCTAGGAACTTGTATCATTAACATAGCTATAACTTAGGAACTCTAATTGTATTAGAAAGTTAGAATTGTATTAGGCTAATACAATTCAAACTTTCTAATACAATTAGAGTCTAGTAAGTAATTGGGGATGCAGAATGTGGGCCCTGCCAAGTGATAACAAGGAGGACGAGCAGCAGTGGTGGCACGTATTCAAAACAGCAGCAAGTAGCAAAAAAACCACTAAAAATAGGACCAGAAATCTACTCAGCAAGCAGCAAGGACCAGAAATCTACTCAGAAAATAGAACCAGAACTTTCCCAGGAAAGTTGTGTGAGACAGCAACTGTGAACAGCCCAAAACAGCCCAGAATATTGCCTGACGACCCTGCACAGATGATCAGAGTACAGATCTGATGTTGGGGATGAGGGCACGGAATGTTTATGCAAGTAATAGAAGAAGTTTCAGCCAAAAAAAATCAAGATCCTTGATTTTGGACGGCTGAGATGAAATCAGAGGGAGTATGTTTCCAACGATTTTCAATCTTTTTTAAAAACTAAAGGAATCATTTATCAACGTACCTATCCGTATACTCCTCAACAAAATGGAGTCGCAGAACGGAAAAACAAGCATCTCCTTGATGTTACTCGAACCTTACTGATTGAATCATCAGTCCCTCCACGTTTTTGGTCAGAAGCTCTCACCACTGCAGTCCATTCAATAAACCGTCTTCCATCTCCTACCATTGCTCAATTAACACCGCATTTTAAACTGTTTGGTCATCATCTTGTGTTCGGTCGTCTACATACTTTTGGATGTGTTTGCTTCGTTCATTTACCTCCCACAGAACGAACAAAATTAACCGCTCAATCTCGTAGGTGTGCTTTTTTGGGTTATGCCACCAATCAAAAAGGTTTTGTGTGCTACGACTCCATTGGTCGTCGCATCAAGGTTTCTCGTACTGTTATTTTCTTTGAAAACCAGTATTTTTTCCAAAGTCAATTGGATTGTCCTCATCCATCTTCTCCCGCTCTCTTACTGGGCTTTTCAGATAAAACAATTGTTACTAGGTTTAATCCTGACTTTGTTTATCATCATCGGGAAAAACTTACCACTGCAGATGCCCGTCCTCCTGATCCTCCACCGACAACTGGTTCCACAACTCATCATATCCTGCGTCGCTCCTCCAGAACTTCAAGACCACCTGAGCGGTATGGATTTACCCACACTTCCTTGATGACAACCCTTTCCTTTGTTTCTATACCAAATTCTTATTTGCAGGCAGAGTGCAACATGATAATTGGAACCAGGCTATGAAGGCGAAATTAAATGCCTTAGATCAGAATCACACATAGGACATTGTAGGTTGTCCTTCAGCAGTTAAACCGATCGGTTGCAAATGGATCTTCTCCATCAAACTTAAATCTGATGGCTCCTTGGATAGACACAAAGCTAGGCTTGTGGCACACGAAAACAGGCAAGAATATGGCATTGACTATGAGGAGACGTTTGCACCTGTGTCAAAAATGACATCCCTTCGGTTATTGCTCACCACTGCTGCCTCAAAATCTTGGCCATTATACCCAATGGATGTCAAAAACGCCTTTCTTCATGGGGATTTGAAAGAAGATGTCTATATGAGGATACCGCATGGCGTCACCTCTCCATCTAAAAATTCTGTCTGTCGCCTCCAGAAATCTCTTTATGGTCTAAAGCAAGCCCCTCAGGCATGGTTTGAAACTTTTAGGAGGCATTTATGCACGAGTGGCTTTACTCAGAGCCCTTACGATCTATCTCTATTCATGCAAAGAACATCTACTAGTGTTACTATTCTACTTGTGCATGTTGATGATATTATTATCACTGGCACTGATGATAGTATGCATAAAGAAATAGGTCAGCAGCAGGTTAACTCGACCAATGGGTCAGCCCACAACCCATATATTGGGTCAGCCCACAAGTCAACATTGTATGAGTTGTCAACAGATTAGATAGATATTAGTTTCCTTAACAATACCTGTAATCATGTAATCAGATCCACTAATCTAGGCTACAGTGTTATATATGTATCCATCGTCAATACAATCACAAGTAATTCTCCTGTAACTCGTTGCTTTCTTGTATGCTTCTGTGAGATCTATTGTATGCTTCTGGCTTGGTTCAAGGATCTCTAACATGGTATTAGAGCCTTAATCGTCTGTCCATTCAAGCATAAGAGGAGCCCTGAGACAACCCTGTTTGTCTGGGATCAAGCACTGCAACCCGCTGTGATCAAAGGTGGCCCACCTGTTGATCACCCTACATCAGAAAATCTCCCCATCTTGGTCGCCCATTTATCCTAGGAATCCTGCACATTTTTTTCCAGATTTTTTGATCATTTGAGGTAGGCCTTCTCTCTGATTTGTACTTCTCTCATTTGAGCATCTAGTTTTCATCAAGACCATTCAATTTTTTTGGTTTCTTAAGCTTTCATCAAAATTCCAGTTAGAAGAGTTTTGAATTTTAGGGACAGAGACCACTGTGTGATCTTATCTTCCATCTGATCATTCAATGGGCCCTGATATATGCCACAATCCAAGGTCGCCTGGGCCTTTTTCTGACAGATTTCAAGTCTGCTTGAAATGTGTGGTTGGGATCTCCCATCTAATCCTTCAGTGGGCCCCTCAGCACTGATCTTTGCTTTAATCCAAGGATAGCCAGACCTAATTCACTGGGATTTTAGATCTGGGTACTGTTTCTATGGTTGGATATAGATCTAACTTGATTTCTGGGGCTGGATTACCTATCTAAACAGTCTGTGAGCAATTTGGTTTGTTCCAATGTCTTCTGATCGAACTATATCGGGTATTACTATCAAACTTGCTGGCACCAATTATCCCTATTGGTCCCATCTAATGCAAAATTTCCTAAAAGATCAAAAACCGTGGAAATATGTTGCTCAGCAGATCCCTACACCAGATAGTAAGGATGTTAATTTTGAGGAATGGGAAGCTTCCGTCAGGAAAATAAATTCTTGGATTGCCAATTCGGTCAATCCATCCATTGGAAATCAATTAGCTAAATTCAATTATCCTAAGGCTGCTTGGGATTATGCAGCAAGATTGTATACTCAGTCTAATGCCGTTAGCCGAAATCAGTTAGAATGGGAAATAAAAAATGCAGATCAAGGAAATGACTCCATTCATGATTTATTTATCAAAATGACTACCTTATGGGATCAACTGGCTCTAATGGAACCCATTTTTAAAACAACTGATGATGCTCGCACCTTTGAAGTCTATAGGCAGCAGACTCGCCTGGTTCAATTTCTTATGGCCCTCCACCCTGATTTTGAACATGTTCGTGGTCAATTATTACATCGGTCACCACTGCCTTTCGTTGATACGACTCTCGGAACTTCTGGCATAAGAACAAACTCAGCTTTCTCTTACAAGGAAGAAACATGTGGAACCTACACATGTACTGTCAGCAAATGTTAGTACCCCACAAAATGATCGCTCTTTTCCATCTAGTACCAATGACTTTTGCAATTATTGTAAGGACACTGGAAATGGGACTGCCCAACCAGACCTCAAAGGCTAAACAATAAGAACAAACACTCTGGTCAACAACCCAATCGTGGACCATGCAATCTTATCCACAGCGATCCTAAGCGGCCAATGTTACTGAAGATGATAGTTTTGTGCCTGCGCAAATGGATCTTGCATCTCAGATTCAGGCTATGGTTGATGAGCGCATGCAACAGTTATTTCTGGCTTCCTCCACTGGTTCTACTTCTCAAATGGCCACTACCCCCTCAGTCTCTGATTCAACCATGACCATTTCTGGTCCTTCAGGTACTCATGATACTATATAGATATTTTTATTCTGGTGCATCCTATCATATGACAAATGATGTTTCCAAACTTCATCATTGTTATATTCCTGCTAGCTCTCTCACCATCCATACAGCTGATGCCACTCCTCTACCAGTCTCCCTTATTGGCTCTGTTTCAAATAAATTAATCTCTCTCACTAATGTTTTGTGTGTTCCTCACCTGTCTATCAACTTAATCTCAATTAGCCAATTGACTTCTTCTGGATTCCTTGTCTCATTTTCTTCTACTGTCTATTATGTGTCAGATCCGCGCACTGGGAGACAGATTGGTACTGACCTTAGGTTAAGAGGACTTTACTATCTCCGCTCGTTGCATCTTGCATCATCCAGCATATCCCCTGCCGCCCTTGTTTCATCTACATCACCCTTTGCTCTTTGGCACTCTCGTTTAGGCCATTTATCTTTAAATAAAATGAAGTTTTTATTTACTAGTGGTGTGTTTGGAAACATTTATGTATCAGACATTTCTACCCATTGTGGTTGCCAATTTGGTAAACAACATGCATTCCCTGATAATAAAAGCACTTCTTTTACTAATGCTCCTTCCGCGTTAGTGCATTCTGATGTCTAGGGACTTGCCTCTCAGCCAACGAAACGTGGTTCCATTTATTGTGTTGTTTATTGATGATTTCACTAGATATACATGGTTGTATTTGATGAAAAATCATTCTGAGTTATATACAATCTACACTGCTTTCTCCACCATGGTTTCCACTCAATTTGACACGAGGATTAAAATAATCAGGTCTGACTCTGGGGAAGAATACATGTCTCATAAATTTTGTTCTTACCTGACTAGTCAAGGGACTCTAGCTCAATTATCATGTCCTGCCACACCACAACAAAAAGGAGTAACAGAATGGAAACATAGACATATCCTAGAGACTGCTAGATCCTTGATTTATTACTCACATGTTCCTTTGTAATTCTAGGGGGAAGCAGTCATCACTGTAATCTATCTGATTAACAGAACACCATCATCTGTCTTGTCTGGCACATCTCCATATAAAAAATTGTTCTCTATAAACCTGGCCTATCCTATCTCAAAGTATTTGGCAGCACCTGGTTTGTTCTGTTGCATGATAATGAGAGAACCAAACTTTTCCCAAAATCCATTGTTTGTGTCTTCTTAGGGTATGGCATCGAACAAAAAGGCTATCGCTGCTATGACCCTAAAACCAATAAGTTATGGGTCTCTCATAATGTCGCCTTCTTGGAACATATACCTTTCTATACATTACCTACTCCATCCCCTTCTCCTGAGCAACCTACGGTTTATCCTCTTGATCACTTTCAAGATTTGTTTCCCTCCGATGCACCTTCTCCTCCACCCCTGCAAGTATATCATCATCGGCCCAAAACATCGTTGGCCCATTTGAAATCTACACTCCACCTCCTACTTCTGATCATGGGCCTATTTCCTCTGCTCCTAATGTGAGGATCCTCCTCAAACTCGAAGGCATCCCTTGCGCACCAAAATCCCTCCCTTCCAATTTGGCTTTGTTTGTACTGATCATTTTTCTCCATCGTTTAAGTCTTTCCTTGCAGCACTTCATACTTTGGCAGAACCACAATCCAATAAGGAGGCAATTACTCATCCGAACTGGAGATCTACCATCGCAGAAGAACTTACAGCTCTACAAAAAACTTAAACATGGGTTCTTGTTCCTCTTCCCTTCGGGAAACGGGCTGTTGGCTGCAAATGGATATTTAAGATCAAGACCAAATCTGATGGATCTATTGATCATTACAAGGCTCGCTTGATTGCAAAATGCTACACACAAGAATATGGGGTTGATTATGAGGAGACTTTTGCTCCGGTTACTAAGATGATAACTGTCCGTACTTTTATCTTTGTTGCCGCTGCTAGACATTGGCCACTCTATCAGCTTGATGTCAAGATTGGAATTAAGAATGGATTCCTTCAGGAAGAAGTCTATATGCATCCTCCTCCAGGCATCGTGAGACCTCATTCTATGTGTCGTCTCAAGCGCGTTTTATATGGACTCAAACAAGCCCCTCGAGCTTGGTTTGAATGGTTTAGCACCAGCATTATTAGCATTGGTTTTTTTCAGAGTGCTCATGACTCCACTCTCTTCACTCGCTATTCACGATCTGGATGTGTTTTCCTGTTACTCTATGTCGATGATATGATTATCATTGGCAATGATGCTCCTGGTATTATATCCTTGAAGCGTTTTCTTCATTGACAGTTTGAGATGAAAGATTTGGGCCATTTGCGGTACTTTCTGGGCATTGAGGTTGCCTACTCTCCCACAGGATATCTTTTGTTTCAAACGAAATACTGCAATAAAGTTCTCTAACGAGCTAGACTCACAGATCTTAAGCCTGTCTCAACTCCAATTGAACATAATATGAAGCTTCGAACTACTGATGGAGATCTACTTTCTAATCTAACTCGTTATCTTGAGGTGGTCAGCAGCTTGGTTTATCTTACCATTACCAGACCAGATATTGCCTATGCGGTACATGTGGTAAGCCAATTTGTTGTTGCGGTTTAAGGATCTTCCATCTAATATCTATCTAATCTATTGACAACTCATACAATATTGCCTATGCGGTACATATGGTAAGCCAATTTGTTGTTGCGGTTTAAGGATCTTCCATCTAATATCTATCTAATCTATTGACAACTCATACAATGTTGACTTGTGGGCTGACCCAATACAGGGGTTGTAGGCTGACCCATTGGTCGAGCTAACCTACTGCTGACTTATTTCTTTACAGTATGATCAAGTCTATCCAAGCTTCTCTCAGGGATTACTTTCATATGAAGGATTTAGGCCCTTTACATTATTTTTTGGGCTTAAAAGTGCAACAATCTCCCAAAGGCATGTTTCTCAATCAACACAAATACATATCTGATCTTATTGAGCTCGTTAATCTACATGAATCTTCACCAGTTGATACACCTGTAGAGGTCAACCTTAAATTGAGTAAAGATGATGGCAACCTTCTTCCTAATCCACATACTTACAAGCGCCTGGTGGGCAGCCTAGTCCATCTCACCATCACTCGCCCAAACATAACATATGTTGTTAATCTTGTGAGTCAATTTATGACATGTCCTAGACACCTTCATCTGACTACTGTTATGCGTATTATCCGGTATTTGTTGGGCACTGTCACTCGTGGTTTATATTATCCCAAGGATAATTCTCTTCAGTTGACCACTTACGCAGACGCTGACTGGGCGGGCTGTAAGAATACTCGTCAATCTACTACTGGTTGGTGCATGTATCTTGGCAATTCTTTAATTTCCTGGAAATGCAAGAAACAAGAACGTGTTTCTCGATCCTCTACAGAGGCGGAATATAGGGCAATGTCTTCCACATGTTCAGAAATCTTATAGCTAAGGGGACTTCTTTCGGAACTCGGATTTGTACAATCATCTCCTACATCCTTGCATGCGGATAATATTGGGGCTATCAGGATCACTGAAAATCCTATCTTTCATGAACGCACCAAACATATTGAGGTGGGCTGTCACTTTATTCGGGATGAATTGAAGCATGATGTCATTTCTTTAACTCATGTCCCTACTGACCTTCAGTTTGCTGACATCTTCACCAAAGGACTTCATCGGCCTCGACATTAGTTTTTAGTTTCCAAATTGCTGCTTTATGACTCCCTTGCATCAATTTGAATAGGGTGTCAATCTAGGAACTTGTATCATTAAGTTAGCTATAACTTAGGAACTCTAATTGTATTAGAAAGTTATAATTGTATTAGGATACTAATAATAGGGTATTCAATCCCTATATAATGAGAAGGATGCAACCCTAAGGGGTACACAATTTCTTCAAACAATTTATTCTTCCCATGCAGCTATTTCTGACACTTTCTCCATTCTCTCTCATGCTCTCAACAACGATATTACGCCCATTTTGGAAATCACCCAGGCTACCTATCACTCACATTTCCATTCTCCTCTCACTCTTTCTTCATCTTCATACACACCTCTCGAGTGGTTTTGATTCGTCAATCTTGATCAATGGACAAGCAAATCATGATATATGATCGCTATAGCAACAACAAGGTATGCAACCCTATCCTTTTTGGGTTTTTTTTTTTTTTTTTTCAAGTTTATAGAACCTGCTGTAAGGGTGTCGACACGATTTGTTCGGCTGTTTTTGTTCGGCCCTGAGTGGCCGAACAGATCGTTATTCGATATGTTATTTTAACAATCCTAAACCATTGTAGGGTGATGCGTACGTCTACTCAATGCAGCAAGGTTAAATCGGAGTGTGCGGTGGACTATAGTAGTGAATTTATCACACGAGGTAATAGATGTAGTTGAATGAGTTGTAATGTTCACACTGCCACTTGGTAACATTCTAATTTTAATGGTGTTATTTCTAGATATTTAAGAGCCGAGCAAACTTAATCAACTGAGCTCGTGATATAGGCAGAAGAAGTGGTTTTGTTATTATGACGATGACATCAACTTTGGGTGGACTTAGCAATAAAAACCTTCAGCGTACACTTGGATGTGAGAGGAGTGGATTGAAGCTTGCTGGAAATTCATCTGCTGGAGCCTCTTAGGACTGACCTGTCATATTTTAATGCTCATTTGGGTTGTAATGATTGTTACAATTGTTCATGTATCCATTAACGGTGTGTTGGTCATTGTTGTTGACATCACTGTCACTTTTGATAATGCAATTACAATTGCTCTCTCTAGGTTATTAATATTTTCCTGGATCATTTCATATTTTATGCGATACACACGTATCCAACCAATACAAATCCACATAAGATTATATGTATCCAACCAATACAAATCATCAAACAAGTCTATAGGAAATTAAAAAGTAATACATCCAACAAATCCATCTAACATAGCCAGCTAATATGAATTTTTCAAAAAAGTGAAAAAAAAAAAATGTCAACGACCAATAATCAATGGTATCAAACCAACACGACTCCACCCTACATAATTGTCTGAACCATCTAGTTCTATGGACATTTACGGCTTCCTCAACATTCTTAACCAACTGAATGTCCTTTGGGCCGATCTGGGGAGCTCTAGTGCGTCGTATCTATTCAATGATGTAGTCCTAACTCTCGAATTACCATCCGCATCCATGTCTGAGTCAAGGAAGTTAGGAAGGAATTAGCCACACAAAATAATACACAGGATCTGTTCAGCCCTGACATGCCGAACAGTTTCATTCAACCGAACAGATTCATTACTGTTCGGACCTAAAAGTTCGAACAAACACGAACAAAAAAAAAACCTTCAACACCGAAGGATTGAACGAGGGAGGAACGATTCGTCCATATTAGACATTTTGGGGACAACATTCCTCTCTAATATGCATCGAAAACCAAAATGAACTGAGATGGAGAGATGAAAAGGGAGAGAAAACGTACCTTGCCACTGACAGTGAGAACAGAGAATGAAGAATAGGAGGCGAAGAAGACGATCGCTGATAGGAGTTTGAAGGATTCTCTGGGGGCACTGTCGAACTGAAATGCTCCAAGTAATGAAGAGAATGGAAAGCAAGGAAGATGAAAGGGTTGTGCTCGTCTAAGGGATGGGTGTTCGAATCATATGTGAGGGAGGGAAGGAGGATTGTGCAAAGAGAAACCCTCCGTGTGGTGTTTGGGCAGTTTGGGAAGAAATGGTTGTGCAATGAGAATTTTTTACAGAAAGCTAGATGTGTACAGGTGCAAGGAGCAACTATGGATGTGGCAATAGCAGCTCTCATTGTGATATTCATCTGTTTTTCATGGTCGATGTGGTTTATGTTGTCTACATCATTTTTGTTCTATCCTTTAAATTTCGATGAATAAAGATGATGGTTACTTCGTCCAATTTAGATAATTCAGGATATTGTCCTTACAACGGGTACCAATAGGGCTTACAACGGGTACCAATAGGGCAAGGGATTAGGGCTTATGAAAACCGGAGACAACCGTAAGGACAAAATCTCAAATTCTCGTTATGACTATACTAGAGAATATTAATGAAAACTATTTTCAAAATAGAATGGACCTGCCCATTGCACACCCCTAAATGCACCAGCACGAGGCTAAGAGATGGATCCTTTTGACATGGCCACCAGGCTATCTACGTAGTTGTCCTGCCTTTTAGGTCAGGTTGCACTCTGTTTGGCTATAGGTCATCCCTTGTTTCATCCACCTATCATACCATATGCTAATTTTACTAACATCACCCACAATCCAAGAACAACCAAGCCGAAGATTCTTGGCGAGATACCTGATCCTCTTCCAAATACACAACCCAGCCCAAGTGTTTCCAGGATACCATAATGACGAATGAATGAATTACCTCTCTTTAAACCAATTAGCCCATAAAGAAGTAGAAGTCATTGTCTGCCAACCAAGACGAAGCAAATAGGCATCATTGAGTTCACCAAGTCTACGAATACCTAGACCTCCTTCCTGCTCGGAAGGCAAATAATCTCCCATCTGATCAGGTTTCTCCTTGTTTTGTTTGGGCTAGAGGACCAAAGGAAATTTCTGTAGAAGATAGTGTGGGCTTTGGCCCACGTGGGCCCACTTAGGCCCAGCCCACTGTATATATATAAATATCCCACGTATGGGATCCTTGATTTGGTTACTGATTTCTTGTTACTATTTTCCCTGTAATATTTCCATACATAGATTAGGAGATTCTTTCATTCCTTGATTTTCTCTAAGATTGTAAATCCTAACATACTTAGTGCCTTGATTAAGGTATCTATTCATTATAAAATAGGATGGTCGATGATCAATTGTTCATTGAGTCTTCTCCCATACTGTGTGTCTTCTTCCTCTCATCTCATCTCATCTCATCACAGACTCTCCCAGAGTCTTACATGGTATCAGAGCCTTGTGGGACATCTTCATCTCTCTCTAGCAATCCTTTCTCACGAATCTAGCAACAGCAACCTTCTCTTTGTCGTCATCAGATTCACTGTGTCGACTTCTGCACCGTGGTGATCAAAGTGGGCCATCAGATCATCATCAAGATAGCACCTATCACCACTACCACAGTGGTCGTCCCTCCTCTCTAAGGTTTATGGGCATTTTTCCAGGATTTATAGCACATCAGAGGTAGGCCATCTACTGCCATTTGTGTTTTCACAGTTTTACAAGATAGTTTTCATCAGATCCGTTCAATTGGGTGGATTTTCATCAGTTTGCCTTGCAACCTGATCTAGAAGTTAGTAAAAAGTATCCTACAGAAGACTATTTTCCCTGATCAGTGGTCTGATCCCATTGTGGGCCCCACGTGCCCACTCCAGGACCAAAATAGTGGTCGTCTGGCACCTTTCTTCTGCAATATTTGAGTATTTTCTGCACTGTTGGTTCGTTTCTTGTTTGGAGTTCATCATCTACTCCAGTTAGCCATCTGCACCAGCCATTCAGCCTTTCTTGCTGATTATTGTTGTTTATCCCCTTCATCCCTCTCTGTCAAAAGGGTTTTTTTGGTTGGACATCTTCTCTGTGATACATTCTACGGCCTTTCGTGATCATGGAAAAGTATGATGTGATTCCTGTTAAGTTTAATGGGCAAAATTATATGTCTTGGTCCTTCCACTTACGGAACTTTGTCGAAGGACAGGGCCTTTTTGGTTATCTTGATGGATAGATAACCAAGCCTCAGATTACAAGTACTGCTGACTCAAAAGGTCTAGCCACTTGGTCCAAAGAGAATGCGAAAGTCATCACTTGGATCCTTAACTCTATTGATCCTTCTCTGGCTGTGGCTCTTCAAGCCTACACCACATCATTTGATATGTGGGCTCATCTGAAGAAAGTCTACCATCAAACCAATAAAGCCCGGAAATTTCATCTAGATAGTGAAATTGCCAGATACAGTCAAGGGGATAAAACTGTGCAAGAATACTTTAATGGTTTCCTCACCTTATGGACTGAAAGGGATTCTATGCTGATCCAAACGGTCTCTTCTGGATTTCTATCTGAGGCTCTCCAGTTACAAGAAGAAACTCATATTAGCCAGTTTCTTATGAATCTACGACCGGAATTTGAATCTGTTCGGTCTGCGCTAATGAATCGGGAGAATACTGCTAATCTTGATACGTGCTTCCAAGAAGTCCTTCGCGAAGAACTTCGTCTCACTTCACAGCGCACTATTCTAGAAGCACCCGAAGCACCCAAAGCCTTCCTTACGCCTCTTCCTGATTCCTCTGCTCTTCTGGCAACTCCAAAGCAACCTCAATGTTATGAATGCAAAGGCTTTGGACATATTGCCAAAAATTGTCGCAAGAAATTGGTTTGCAGATATTGCAAACGGACCGGTCATGTGATTGATGACTGTCGAAGCCTGCAGCGACGGAATGAAACACAGCCTAAGAAGCCTCCCTCCCATATGCCAAAACAGAATGTTCCATCAGCATTTCAGGCTCAAGCCCCAGTATCAGATACAGGCAGCACTTCCTCCGGGGCTATCTCCATGACTCCTGCTCAAATTCAAGACCTGATCCAGAGCACAGTCACCTCTGCATATGCGTCTATGGGCTTCTCTGGTGGTCGGTATCAACCTCATTCTCATATAGCATCTCCTGCCTTTCATTCTTCCGCATCTCTTTCTTCTTCTATCACCTCTTCCACTTGGTTTTTAGATTCAGGAGCCTCCAATCATATGACCTCTGTAGAACATAGCTTTACAGATTCCCACCCGTACCTTGGAAAAGAAAAAATTACCACTGCCAATGGTGATCAACTACCCATTTCTGGAGTTGGTACCATTACTTTATCTAGTGTCACTGGACAGTCCATCACCCTTTCTAATGTCTATTTTGTTCCAAAATTATCAGCCAATTTACTTTCTGTAGGACAACTTATTGATGATGGCAATCTTGTTCACTTTTCTTCCTCTGGTTGTGTCATACAGGGGCGACAAACTGGGACGGTGATCGCGACGGGGAGTAAACATGGGCGCCTGTTTTTGCTGGACATTGGACATCATTCCTTCTTTGCTTCTTCTTCTAATAATTTCAAAAACTTATGGACTGTTTGGCATAAACGTCTTGGTCATGTGAACAATGCCTATTTAAATTCTTTGTTTAAACTTGGTTGTTTGGACTCTATGGTTGATAATAAAATGATGTCTTCTTTATCTCAATCAAAATGTGAAACGTGTTATTTAAGTAAGAGTCATATTTTGCCATTTTCTGTTCATAATTCTCGTGCATTAGAATCTTTTGACATCATTCACACTGATGTTTGGGGCATTGCTCCTACCTTAAGTAGGGCAGGTTTCAAGTACTATGTGACATTCATTGATGATCATTCCCGATATACTTGGATTTATTTCTTGCGTTTAAAATCTGAAGTGTTCTCTGTTTTTAAAAGATTATATAACATGGTCCACACCCAATTTAAGAAAGATATCAAGATCCTTAGATCCGATTCTGGCGGAGAATACATGTCTCATGAATTCTCTGCTTTCCTCTCTGATAAAGGAATTCTTCATCAAAAATCTTGTCCGCACACTCCGCAACAGAATGGAGTTGCGGAAAGAAAGAACAGGCATATTCTTGAAACTGTTCGCACCCTTTTATTGGCATCCTTAGTTCCTCCTGAATTTTGGTGTGATGCTGCCCAGACTGCAGTATATCTGCTCAATCGTCTTCCTAGCACTGTTCTAGGCAAGACTACTCCCTACGGAGTTCTCTTTGACCATCCTCCTTCATACTCTCACTTACGTGTGTTTGGTTGTCTGTGTTTTGTTCATCTTCCACCGAATGAACGCACTAAGCTATCTCCACAGGCTGCCAAATGCATCTTTCTTGGCTACAGTTCTGAACACAAAGGGTTCTTGTGTTATGACCGATTTGAAAAACGCATGCGAATTTCTCGAAACGTGATCTTCCTGGAACAAATTCCTTTCTTTTCCTTGCGTCTAGATCAAGGATCAAAATAGCGGTTGTGGCAGGCGTAGCGGTTAGTGGCCAAAACGCTACGTAGCGGGCGATACGTAGCGGTTGCGGTGATACGTAGCGGTGTAGCGGTGTGAATTTTTTAAATGGTCAAATTTTTTTGAATCTTGTATAGCAAACAATATTGTATTTCTTTCGTGATTTGAAACCATATATGGTAGAGATAACTTTAGGAAAGACTATTGAGAAGAAGAAATAGGAAAAACAGTGTTTAAAACTAAAATTACTTAGCTCTATTAGGTTTTAAACCGTAGCGCCGCTATTTTCAAAATAGCGTAGCGGCCTTGACCGCTACGGCCGATAATGCGGGCGCTACGTAGCGTAGCGGCCGCTATTTTGAACCATGGTCTAGATCATCATCCTACTGCTGTGTCCTATTTGCCACAATTCCAGGAATCTACTCCTGCCTCACCTGCTGTTCAGGTCTATGTCCGGCGTAACAAGGGTCCTCCTATGGTGCCTCCCTCTCCTGATCATCTCTCAGTGCAGCCTCCTGCTCCTACAGGTAATCATGCTTCCTCTAATCATATCCTCTCTGCGATGATCTAATCGTCCTTCCATTGTCCCTAACCGCTATGGTTTTCCTGCTCTCTTTTCATCCTTAGATAGTGCTCCCATCCCCACTTCATATTCACAGGCTTTGAAGATTGCTTACTGGCAGGATGCTATGAATGAGGAATTACTCGCTCTCGAAGCAAATCAGACATGGGACTTGGTACCAGCTCCTGAAAGAGCCTCTGTGATTGGCAGTAAATGGATCTACTCCATCAAAGTTCACTCCGATGGGAGTCTTGATCGCTACAAAGCCCGATTGGTTGCGCAGGGATATAAACAGGAGTATGGACTGGACTATGAGGAGACATTTGCACCAGTGGCTAAAATGACCACAGTCCGTACTCTCCTCTATGTCGCTGCAGCCCGCCACTGGCCTCTGTGGCAAATGGATGTCAAAAATGCCTTTCTCCATGGGGATTTGCGAGAAACTGTTTACTTAAAGCCTCCTCCAGGATATGCCTGTCCTCCTCAGCATGTTTGTAAGTTGCGGAAATCTTTGTATGGCCTTAAGCAAGCTCCCAGGGCTTGGTTCGATAAGTTTCGGGCGGCAATTCTTCAAGCAGGATTTCGATAGAGTCATTCGGATAGCTCACTCTTTCTTAGATGGACATCAAAAGGCTACACTTTCCTGTTAGTATATGTTGATGATATGATTATCAGTGGCAATGATAGTGCTAGCATTACGGAACTCAAACATCATCTCACTCGCCACTTCAGAATGAAGGATCTTGGTCCTCTCACCTACTTTCTAGGGCTGGAGTTCGTGCGTAGCAAATCTGGCATTCGGGTTCATCAGCGGAAATATGCTACAGATTTAATCACTTCGGCACGACTCGATGATGCTCACACTTTTGATACACCTATGGAGTTGAACAATAAGATCAGTGCGGATGATGGCCCTCCCCTGGATGATCCCTCTGTTTTCCGGCGGATAGTTGGTAGCTTGCTCTACTTAACTATGACTAGGCCGGATATTTCTCATGCCGTTCATACGGTTAGCCAGTTTGTGAGCAATCCTCACAAACCTCACCTTGCTGCTGCTTTGCGCATACTCCGCTATGTCAAAGACACCCTTAATCATGGTCTCTTCTACTCTTCCGGCGCTTCTCTGCACTTATCTGCTTATGCGGATGCTGACTGGGCTGGTTGCCCCGATTCTCGGCGCTCTACCACTGGTTGGTGTATGTTTCTTGGGGAATCTTTGATTTCATGGAAGTGCAAGAAGCAAACCACAGTTTCCAAATCGTCTGCTAAGGCCGAATATCGGGCCATGTCATCTGCGAGCGCTAAAATCATCTGGCTACGCCGTCTTCTTTGTGAGTTCGGTGTCACTATTGGTAGCTCTACACCTCTTCATGGGGACAACACCAGTGCTACCCGAATTGCAAACAATCCGGTCTTTCATGAAAGAACAAAGCATATTGAGATTGATTGCCACTTCATCCGTCAGCATGTTGTTACTGAGAAGATAACTCTGCCACATGTCTCTACTCATGACCAGTTGGCAGATATCTTCACAAAAGCACTTCCCAAACCACGCCATCATGATCTCACTCACAAATTGATGTTCTCTAAATTACCACATCAATTTGAGGGGGACTGTAGAAGATAGTGTGGGCTTTGGCCCACGTGGGCCCACTTAGGCCCAGCCCACTGTATATATATAAATATCCCACGTATGGGATCCTTGATTTGGTTACTGATTTCTTGTTACTATTTTCCCTGTAATATTTCCATACATAGATTAGGAGATTCTTTCATTCCTTGATTTTCTCTAAGATTGTAAATCCTAACATACTTAGTGCCTTGATTAAGGTATCTATTCATTATAAAATAGGATGGTCGATGATCAATTGATCATTGAGTCTTCTCCCATACTGTGTGTCTTCTTCCTCTCATCTCATCTCATCTCATCACAGACTCTCCCAGAGTCTTACAATTTCTCATCAACTTTTCAATTTGAAGGCAATATTTTTTTTTTTTTTGTTTTTTTGGTATTGAAACTGTGAGGGCTGTGTGCAAGGGGATGGCGGCAAGGGAGTGCTTGAACAAGATTAACCTGGAAGCGAAAGAGAAGCGCTTCATTTTCCAGCCAGCTAATTTGGACCTGAAGGCATCAAGAACTTGGAGGAGGCATGCTTGGGGGTGCCAAAGAAGAAGGGAATTCCCAAATAGGTGGATGGAGGAGAGATTGGGGACATGCAAAGCAGGTTGGTAATTGAGGGACGTCTACCTAGGCAACATTTTCCAATGAAAAGTTGAACTTTAGTGAGATTGAAAATTCGACCAGCAGCGGCTTGTTAATGCTCCAAGAGGGACTTAACAATGGATAAGCTTCTTTTGGCCACCCTAAGGAAAGCGTTATGTCATCTGCATAACAGAGGTGGCATGGGGATGATGGAATGGGAGAGACCAGTTCGATTCGAACCCTATTTTGAAGAATCTGAAGGTTGAGGCTAAGAATCTCCTCAGCTAGAATGAAGAGATAGGGAGAGAGAGCATCACAATAACGCAAACCACAAGTGGATGCGAAAAATCCACGAGGGCTCCTATTGATGAGAACTGAACCTCTGGCTGTGCATATCCATTCCTTGATGTAGCCGATCCGAAGGCCAGAGAATTTAAAGAACTTGAGTGCTTTGAAGATGAAAGTCCATTGCAACCTATCAAAGACTTTAGAGATGTCCATTTTCATACAGACAGACCCACCCTAATTTTAGAAAATGAAGCTTTTGAAAAAGTTCATGGGCCAAAGCAGTATGTTGGTAGATAGAATGGCCCTTAACAAAAGCAGCCTGGTGATGAGAGATGAGGTGGGTGATAATTAATGATAGTTTCAGAGCCATGATTTTTGAAATAGTTTTATAAGAAAAACTCAGCAAACTGATGGCGTGAAAATCAGAGAAACTTGAGGGAGAGGTGGACTTTGGAATTAAGGCCATGAAATAAGTGTTTGTGGCACAAAGGAGACGACCAGAGGTGAAACAGTGTCCAACAGCAGCACAGACATCATGACCAACAAGATCCCGAGAGAGAGAAGAATGCACCAGTGAATCCATCAGGGCCCAGGCAGCTAGATTTTTTTAAGGGAGAAGATAGCATTCCGAGTTTCCAGGTCATCAGACACTTGCAAGAGCTTGGTTTTGATCTTCAGTAACACCAGGACCAATAATATTGAAGAGATGCTCTGCTGCCAGTTCCGGAAGAGCCTTGAACTGATTTGCAAAGAATTCAGCTGCCTTAATTTTTATCAAATCTGAATCTTCAAGAAGAATGCCGTCCATGTAAGTTTTGTCGATCCTATTGAAGGAACCCCTATTATTAGCAAAAAGATGGAAAAACGAGTGTTTCTGCACCTGCCCGAAGCTAATTAGATCTGGACTTCTACTTCCAGGGAATTTCCTCCGCTTTAAGCCAATTATGAAGGGAAACTTTTGCAGAATTGAGCTTAGCTAAGAGAGAATCAGAAAGGGAAGATCGAGTTCAGCTTGGCATTGAGAAAACATAGCTTCCAACAACAGAAATGTTGTTCTTCAAATGGTCTAACTCAGCTTTGTTCCAGGACTTTAAGAAGAGCTTTAATCTCTTTAGTTTTGGGGCCAAAGTATATTGAGGGTTCCCTGGACAGAGAATAGCCTAACTTTGATGGGTGAGTAGTCCACATCTCTTCAAACTAGAAGGGGATGCTTGTGGTTCTGTAGAAGGGGGCTATGATCTGAAGAGATTCTAGGAAGATGCGTGACACACGGATCTTCAAAGTATTCAATCCAATGCACATTAAAGAGGCCCTGTCTGGCCAAGCAGCCACATAGGCTCTTCCTTGCTTGCTATTTGCCAAGGTGAATTGATTTCCTTTGTAGCCAAGATCAAAGAGGCCAAACGCCAAGATCATAGAATTGAAATCAGCAACAAAGGCAGAGTTTGGAGGTTTGAGACTAAACTTTTCTCTGGTAGAGGAAATGGCATTAAAATCTCCTATAACTACCCAAGGTACGGTGGTAGAGAGAGATTGATGAGGTACTGCCAAAAGACCCTTCTTGTCCTAAAATCAGTAGATCCATAAACAGCTGTTAGGATGCTACATCAATTGGTGGTAGAAGCATTTATAGAGATGGGGAGGTGTTGTTTAGAAGAAGCATTTTACGAGCATTTAAACCCTCTGTGCCCTCTTGAAAATGCACCAAATGTGACTTACAGAATTAGAGGAAGGGGGAAGGGCTACAGAGAAAGAGTCAAAGCCAAAGGAGTTGATGCCAATGCCTTTTGTAATATCCTAGATCACGTGGGTCCTAGGAAGGAAAGCAATGACTCATAGGGCCCAAGTGGGACCCTCAGAACTTTGGTTGTTTGGCTGTTTTAAACTTCTATTAGATTAGTAGAGCCTCACGTGAATTATTATTGAGTGAGAAAACAACTCTAATTAGGAGTGATGTGAGGAGATTGGATAGGACTCTATGTCCAATTAGAGAAAGACCAGGACTCTACCTCATCTTTGTATATAATAACAACCAACGACCCATATGTGGGTATTCTATTCTCCTCCTTGAGAAAAAGAAATCTGAGAGACAGCTTTGTGACTGGAATCCAGGGGAAGAAGAAGAAGACAATCGGTGAGAAGGCAATTAGCGGATGTCCTACTCGTGCCCGCACATCGCAAAGGCAACTATCGTTTATCAAAGGTGAGTGAATCTTCTTAATTACTCTCTAATGGTGCTCTAGACAATTGATAATGTTGAATTGGATACATAGCAATATCTAAAACCTATTGATTAGGGTGAAATCTATTTTGGAGTCAAAGGAAGCATGTTATATGGCTGCTGGAATGATATAAGTGATAATGGAATGCAAATCCAGATAAATCCATCAAATAGGCATAGATTGGTGGAACTCAAAGGCATGTCGTTACTAGACATAATACTGTTTTGGGGATTGTGGGGCCCCCTGGTCAACTGTATGGTTGATCTGGACCATGGAGTAGGGAGTATAATTGATGCAGCCAAAGATCCGTGATTGGTTGATAGATCAATCTCCCGAAGGATTGATTGAATCCAAGAGGATTCCAACCACTAAGGTAGAAACGAAACCAAGAAAATCCATAACTCATGTGAGTAATCTCAGAGAAATCAGTTGATTGAAAATAAGCATGAAAAATAGCAATAGGGCTCTTCCGTATATATAGAGCACACTGTTTGCTAAAAAGGAAAGCTACTAATCCTATTTGACAATTACTGATCTAGAATTAGAAAGCAAGCAAACTATGGAATAAAACTAAAATAGAAAATCAAGAAACATGAGGAACATGTGGACCCCATCAACTGGGTCCATCAATGCTTGCGGGTCCCTGTCTTGGATAGGGATCAAATTGCATCAACTCTCCCCGGCTTGAAAGAACTCGACTCTGGCTGTTAATCGCTTGATAGTGCTCATAAAGATCTAGATTCAGACGCTGGAAGTCGGTAGCAGTAATCCATATAGCATTGGAGATGGGCCAGTCTTGCCAACAAACAAGGAACTTCTAAAATCCTCCGCGACGAGTATAAACAATCTGATCATCAAGAACATCAATGATTTTATCAAGCAGTGGCAAAGCAGCTGGTAACGTAATGATTTGCTCATCAGAATCATCCTCATTATCATGCCCACGATAGAGAGTGAGATCGGCAACATTGAATGTGGGGCTGATACCAAGATCAGATGGCAACTCGAGAGTATATGCATTCAAACTGAGCTTTTTCAACACTTCGAATGGACAGGTAATCCTCGGATGTAAATTCTTGTTTGCACCTGGGGGTAACCTTTACGAATGAATACGGACCATAATCATGTCTCTTTCAGAAAACTCCAGAAAACGACGACATTTGTCAGCTCTGATACCAATTGATGTAGCCAAAGATCCGCGATTGGTTGATAGATCAATCTCCCGAAGGATTGATCAAATCCAAGAGGATTCCAGCCACTGGGGCAAAAACAAAACAATAAGAAAATCCATAACTCACGTGAGTAATCTCAGAGAAATCAGTTGATTGAAAATAAGCATGAAAAATAACAATAGGGCTCTTCCGTATATATAGAGCACACTATTTGCTAAAAAGGAAATCTAGTAATCCTATTTAACAATTACTAATCTAAATTAGAAAGCAAGCAAACTAAGGAATATAACTAATCTAGAAAATCAGGAAACGTGAGGCATGTGGACCCCCATCAACTGGGTCCATTAATGCTCGCGGGTCTTTGTCTTGGACACGGATCGGATTGCATCAACACTCCTACTCGACCAGGGAGGTCATGGACCCATGGGAGGTGGGCCCTGTTTGGGCCACCATCCACTTGATTTCAGCAGTAAAGGCGTTATTTTGATGAAAACAGGGCATGTGGTCGACATCTGCCGTGGGACCCATCAGTGGACTTCATCTAAGATCAAGATCTCACATCTTGAAGGGGACCCAAGGGCGACCTAGTTGGTGGTGGTCCCATGTAGAGTTGGGCCCATAAAGACTATTTATTGATAAATCTAAACCCTGTACAAACATGTGGGACCTTGGGCGGCCTTGGAGAGCAAGTCTGATCTTGCAATAGGACAGTGAAGCCCACTGTTTGACGTACCCTCAAATCTGCTTGGTCGTTCCTATCATCTGAAGGAATTCCTTGTGTTGAGGTTACTAAATTTTGATTATTAATTGCATCTAGGTTCTGCTGAAACATGTCAGCACCTTATACTAACTGTGTAGTTGTATTGAAATTACTTTTGGGACCCTCCTGTTGTATATTACATGTTATGAAACTCTTGATTTCTTGAGTATTAATTCTGTGAGAATTCTAAAGGGGATTAATGATAGACAGGGTGGGTCACCTCTACACCATCAACTACCGGTTATGTCTTGATGAGGACAAATGATAAATCTGGATGGTGTTAGGGTTGGGCCCACACTGCTATGCCTGTGTGCCCAATTATAATAATTACCGTTCATGTCTTGGTTGTTATGTGGTTGTGAGATATTGTGCACCGGATTTTAAATGTGGAATGTTGGACTTGGTGTCCGGATAATTTATGGATTTAGGCCATGGTGGCAGTTGTATTGGCTGGTCCTTGGTGGACGTGGATGATGAGACAAGGCCATGGTGGTCGGTAGTCATGTGTATAATTAGCCTTGGTGGCATGCTAAGGTGCATAGGCACGAATATGTAATTGGATGAGCTTTTAATTGTACTTGACTTGTTAATTGAGACTTATATGTTTGTGGGATAATATATTCTATGTTGTGTTGTTAATTAGGAAAATTCATTCACCAATGTTACTGATGTTGTGTTGCCCCCTTCAGGTAATCACGTTGCGGAACGATGTTCAACCCGTAGGCTTCGGCATGCGTGGCTGAAGAGAGAGCGGGGAAAACTCAATTAATTGATAGAGGGATTAGCCTTGTTTAGGAAACTTTATTCAATATTTTAAGACTTCATTGATTTGAGCCAGAACATGGGAATTTTGCTTATTTAGTGATTATTGATGTTATTTGACTTTTATAAGTTAGTTGAAATTATAGTTTGATCTAAATGCCTATTTCCTTGTGGAAGTTATTTGATGAATGTGTGGTGAATGTTGCCAAATAATCACTATCTGGAAACCCGACAGGGCCCTAGAATTTGGGTCGTGACACCTTTAATGGAAGAAAGCTTAATCATTGGTTCAGCAAGAAAAATAAAATCTGGGTTATGTGAAGCTACCAAGGAGAGAGCTCTTTTTGTAGGGGCATTAACAAGAATTTACCCTTTCAAAGTCATGAAGTTTATCACACAAACTTAATTTTAAATTTAGTGATTTGTCGGTTTGTCCCCTTAATTGTTGTTTTCTATAAATATATTTTAACAAATCAATTGAGGAGGATAATATTAGAGGAAAGAATTAAATATTCAATGGAATTGAGTACCAATCCTGTGGGGAGGTCTCTTCTGTATATAATCTCGGTACAGGATCAATTACAGAATAATTACAACAATCAAATCCCCTTTAATTGGGGTGAAATATAATCAAAATCCTTGATTGGGGCAACTACCATAATTTAAAGATTTAACTAAATCTAAAAGGATATGCTACAGAGCATATTGAAGCCACATGGGCTCCACAGGGGAAATAGGTGATAAAAATGGATGCCACTATTAAGTATTATAAAAAAGAAGTCAAACATGTCTTTACAGTTATTAAAAATGGATGCCACTATAGTACCATAAGAAACATACATTTTTATTTCTGAATGGAAGATCCAGTCTGGTACATGTCCAGTGAGCTGGTTTCCTGTTAAAAACCTAATAGAAAGATTACCATGCCAAAATTGAGATAGAATGAGTAATGGTACAGTTGTTGTACATTGCACTTTACTAGCAGGGAAAAAGTATGTCGTAAAATTGTGTCACTTACACAAAATCAAACTTGGAGGTAAAGGAACCAGGAACTTCTCCAGTCAACTTGTTAAAGCTGAGGTCTCTGTAAACCAATGATAAAAACCAACAGGAATGACTAGGTAGTAGGTTCTCCCAAAATGTTTTGTGTAAATGCCAATGCCTATAGTTGTAAATAGAAAATGAGTAGAAGAACATCTAATGTATCAATGATTGGAGTTAAATCCCAGTGATATACCAGTCAATAGAAAACATGAAAACTGTAAGAGGAATAAATAAACAAAACCTTCCTAAATACAACAGATGCCCCAAGAACAATGCTGAGGGAGGATAGACCCTCTGAATCAATATTTCAGGCTTCTACCAGATGAGATGAAGTGTAGGAGTCAGTACCTTTCAGTACCTTGGGGTTCCAATGGACTCTTCACCAAAGGAGGGAGGTCTTGATTCAGCACCAAACACAAATTTTTGAAGAGAACTAATCAGACATCAGTGCTATTCAATGGGATGTTCATACATATATCTAAAAGCCTGTGTGGTTTGCCTTGAAAATCAAGACAACTCCTACTTCTAATCATAGTTGATCAACTCCAGGTATTAGATTGTACTTTTGAAATAAAGAAAGAAAATCTCCTTTTCTCCTTTAGGACACCTTTCTGACAGACAAACAATAGCAACTTGACATATGAACTAATCAAAATAGAAATAAAACTTCCAAATTCCAATGACTCTTTAAAACTTCTAAAACTTCCAACTAAGACTAAACCATATCAGACCATGTGCTCCAACTTCTTGTTTGAATTGTACAATCTAGGACCCATTTTGTAAAGGTAATGTCCTAATTTTGTGTCATTCGGACATTGTTTGACAATGAAAGCACTAAGAGACAATTTTGGAAGGAGATGGATGATTTAATACGAGAAATTCCAATATATTCTACTAGGAGACTTAAATGGGCATGTAAGATGGTAGAGGGTATGAGAGAGTGCATGGAGGACAAGGAAAAGGAGTTAGGAGACACTATTTTGAAATTTGAGTAGGCATTTGACATTGTAATAGCAAATACCTACTTTAAAAAGATAGAAGAGCATTTAATTACCTATAAAAAGTGAAATGAATAGGAAACAAATAAACATTTCCAACTTTGAAAACATGAACAACTAGCTTGTAAAGACTGTATGGTTGTTCTTGGAGACAACTTGACCACGCAATATAGGACAGGTTTATCCAGTGCACAGTGTGCATGCCTCAACATGGGGCCCAATGGGGCTCCACCTAGAACTGGGACCTTGGGGGATCGAAAGATCTCCCCTGGCCCTTCATCTCTACACAAAATCAGGTGTAACGCCCCACCCCTACACGCATACATGATATTGTCTGCTTTGGCCCACCGGCTTCACGGTTTTATTTTTGACAACCCAGCAAAAGGCCTCATGCAAGGTAAGGGTGTAAGCTCTACATATAACCCCATTCACTTTCCTCTCTATAATCGATGTGGGACTCCAGGGCGTCACAATCCACCCCCCTTAAGGCTGCACTCCCTGTGCAGTAGCCTGCCAATCTCTGTAGCCTGCCAGCCCTCTTAGCCCGCCCGCTTACACCAGACCACGGCAGGGGACCCACACTCGAACTCGTCGAGAGTCGGCTCTGTAACGCCCCACCCCTACACGCATGCATAATATTGTCCACTTTGGCCCACCAGCCTCACGGTTTTATTTTTGATGGGCCTCGACCCATCAAAAGGCCTCATGCAAGATAAGGGTGTAAGCTCTACATATAACTACATTCACTTTCCTCTTTATAGTCGATGTGGGACTCTGGGGCGTCACAGCAGGCCCACCCCTTTACCCTATCATCTCTATCCAGGACCCACAAGTTTGACGGTGTACAATCCATTCGGATGGGTGTGCAATCAATCAACAGTCCAGTACATTCAAATGGGTGCAAAACCAAGGGTCCATGTGAAGTTTGGGGTAGTGGTCCATTTGGATGGACCATCAGGTGGGTCCCACCGCGCACCGGGCGCATCTGATAATAACTACTACATATGTGTGTGTGCGCGCGCACTACTCTGGTACATATACCTCGCATATAAGTTCCGTGTGAGGTAGCTGGATGGGGGGCCACTGGTGATGGGGCTAGGGGGAACGGAAAGAGCCATCTAGGATGGGCCCATATATCTAATTTGGGGTCATTCCCATGCCTCTAACTCCTTCATCCATGGCTCATAAGTTAACAGCTTTATATCAACAACAAAAAAAATGTTAGACCCTCGATTCAACGATCCAATCAATTTGGATCAATGTAAACCCAATGGATCTAGTGCGTATACATATATAATAGGATGGGGTTTGACAGTCCATTCAGATCAATGCCTAGGTGGGCCTATGGAAAAGGCAATGTGATGTTCTATATTAAGACAAATGACTTACAAGTGTTTTAGGGTAGGCATGTTCCAAATAAATGAAGGGATATCTCCAAAGATATCACACTTTCTCAAGATCCTGCAACATAAAATTACGTGTAGTTACTTCAATACCACTTACAGTAGAAGACGATATTACTTTTCTGCACACTAATATAGAAAACCATCAAACTCACAGTGTATGCATGCTTGTCATGCTACCCAGATCTGGAAAATGAGACCCTGTTCCATTTATGTCACTGATCCTCCTAGAAAGATTTCAACAAGACTAATCAACAAAAACCCAAATCCCTATACTTTTAACTCAAAGTCACAAAGAATGCCACTCAACTAAAATAGGTAATGATATTAAAATAAAAATGTATTAGGCTTTACTAACAAGTCGATTATCCTTTTCAAATGAGAAATGCCAGATGGAATAGGCCCTTCCATAGCGGTCCCTTGTATTGACCTGTCATTGATAATGCTGAATGAGACCAATCATCATTATTAAAAAAAGAACAAATAATCAACCAAAATGAGTTCATAGATTGGAACAACAGATTGCTTACAATTCTTCAAGTTGTGTCCAGTTTTGAATAAACTCAGGTATCTTTCCGGAAAAGGGGATATCATCTATCCAACTGCATGGGAGCCCAAAGGAAAATATTTGAGCCCCAAGGAAAATGAATCCTAGTACTAATCAATGTGAATTAATGTGTGTGTGTGTGCGTGTGTGTGTGTATATATATATATATATATATGTATGAGACAAATCAAATAGTACAGAGTTAAATAATGAGTCATAGTCACCTGACCCAAGTGCATGGGTTTGGGTCTTCTTTTTTTTTTTTTTTTTATTGGTGGTTTTGGGTGGGGGCTGTGGGGGGGACTATTTAACGAATTGACAAAGATTCATCAAGTGATATTCGCCATTGGATGAAAGACAGGAGAAAACAATCGGAGTTAATCGAATTTCCAATGCAATGGAAAATATCATTTCTATTGGAATGATTATTTTTCTTGTCTTGCATGTAATGATTTTCTTAATGAAAGAGGATGGATGTAGCACCGCTGGTGGTAGATATTTCTGACGGGTCCAAAGACTTGTTCTTTTAGGTCTCGAAGTTCACACATCAGAAAAGTACATATTTGTTAATTCCCCCCACCCCAATTTGTAACATGATTGAACCCACAATCTCAAGGTTGCAATAGTAAGTGCCTTCCACACTATGCAATGGGCTCTTGTTGGCCAACATAAAAATACGCAACATGATTGATCTGACTGGAATTTCTGATGTAAAGCTTGTTGATACACAAATCAAAACAAACATCAAATATCAACATGGAGAACTTGTCTCCAATCCTGCATTGTCTAAGAGGCTGGTTGGTACGCTTATCAATCTCACTGTGACAAGGTCAGATATCTTAAACGTTGTCAACATTGTTAGCCAGTTTATGATGTAAAAGATAGGCCCAGCCCAACAAGGGCCCAGGCCCATTACAAGCCTGTCTCACGTAGGATTTAATCAAATCTATGTGTATAGCTGATTTCTCTCTTTAGTTAGCTGATTTCTCTCTTTGTGATTTCCTTGTATAGATTAAGATTGATTCTTTTATTCTTTCATTGTAATTTTAACATACTTGGTGCCTTGATTAAAGGTAACTATTGATTATAAAACAGATCCATCGATGATCAATTGATCATGGAGTTTTCTCCCAATACTGTAGTCATCTTCTTCTTCTTCTTCCTCTCATCTCATCACAGAATCTCACATGGTATCAGAGCAGGTGTCTCTCTCTCACTTCGGCGGTCGAAGGAAAGAAGAGAGACAGAGAGTAGAAGAAGACGGTGGAGTGGGGAGTGGGGCACGGCAAGATTATCTGATGATATTCCTTTGACATCTGCACATGGTTGTCTTTCTGATTCTTCACATCATATGCTACCTTCATGGCTCATTAGATTGAGGGTTATTCCTTCCTAGCATTTATGCTATCCTTCTGTTTTTGCAAACGCAAACTGGGCTAGATGCTTGGATACTCATCCCTCCACCACTAGAATTTTTTTTTTAATGGTAAAATTCATTAAAATAAAGCCATCAGAACAAGAGAACTATATTGACAGGCTAAAACAACACCCGAGACAAAACAAACCAGATCAACAGAAAAACCACAAGAATGGAACAAAAGAAAGTGGAAAAAACTAATAGGACACGGCAACATCCTTGCAATTTATCATAATTTGGTCTATCAAGATCCCATGAAAAAGGGGATTTGTAGACACCCAAAAGGCCACAGAAAGCTTTATCTTATCAGACACTGAGTTTGCACTTGGGGCAATCCCTTCAAAGTACCTGGGGCATTCCTCTCCTTCCAAACATTCCATATGACAGCAACATATGACAGTTTCCACATTTTTCTACCTCTAGGCGCCGAAGGAGGACTAATCCACGCTGGAAGTGAATTTGGGAGAACCCAGCTGCACCCAAACCAATCCAGCACCGCATTCCAAATCTTATGGGTGAACTGCATTTAAGCAGAAGATGCTCAACTGACTCCTCATCCTATAAACACAAAGAGTAGGCATTCACTACAACCATACCTTTCCTTCTTAAACTATCCATTGTTAGGAATTGGTTTATGAGGGCCAGCCATCCAAACATCAAACTTCTAGAAGGAGCTTTTAATTTACAAATCCTTCCCAAGGCGCATCTTGGATTAGTCCACCTTGTCAATGCCTTAAAGAATGTGGAGACTGAAAATCTATTGTCTTGAGAAAGAGTCCAAATTCTCTCGTCCTTTCCCCCTAGAATTGAAACCGAAGAGAGAAGATCAAGGAGAGAAATAACTTGATTCCCTTCATTCTTGTTTAGATTTCTTCTAAAGATGGGGCTCCAAATCAAATGGCCACTTGACTCATGCCTACCTAGGTAGCTACTAACGGTAGCTTTCTTGTTTAAAGCACGGGTGGCTAAATATGGAAATTGGGCTGCCAGTGGGCGTTCGCTAACCCAATTATCAAGCCAAAACAAAACCTCCTCCCCTGACCCTACCCAATACTTTATGTGCCTTTTAAACCCTTCCTGAACCGATGTAATCCCTTTCCATATGGCTGAACTTTTATAGGAGATGGACTTGATGTCCCATCATTCCTTGAGCCCCCATAATTAACTAACATTAGACGTCTTCACAACCCTTCAGACGCATCCCCAATCCTCCAAAGCCACTTGCCCAACAGAGCTCAGTTCATCTCCCTTAAGGGTATGATGCCCAAGCCACCTCCTGCCTTTGGTTTACAGATAGACACCCAATCCACCAAGTGAAACTTCTTTCCACTGTTTCTCCCATGCAAAAGGAAATCCCTTTGAAGTGTTTCTATGTGCTTGACAACCGAAACCGGACATTTGAATATGGACACAAAATACAAAGGTAGGTTGATAAAACTGACTTAATAAGAGTTACTCTTCCTCCAATGGAAAGATAATTAGCTTTCCACAAAGCTAACTTACTTTCCACCCTCTCCACAACTGGATTCCAAAATGACATCTTCCGAGAGCCTAGACACAAGGGGAGGCCTAGATAACAAGTGGGAAGATGACCTATCTTACAACCTAAGATATTAGCGTAGTGATGCACCATATTGTCCTCTACTCCTAACCCAACCAGCTCACTCTTGCTTAAATTTATATTTAAACCCAACATCAATTCGAAGCAAATTATGGTAGTTTTCACATTCTTAATTTGATCTTCACTAGCTTCGCAGAAGATTATTGTATCATCAGCAAACTGTAATATAGAGATTAGAGGAGCACTTTCACACACCTTGAAACCTCTTATCAAGCTTGCAGAGGCCACTACCTTAACCATACTATTCAGTGGCTCAGCCACAATAACAAAAAGAAAAGGGGAAAGAGGATCCCCTTGTATAATACCGCTTTGTGCTGCAAAGTACCCTTTAGGTGACCCGTTAAGTAAGATTGAAAAGCAAGCTGACAAAACACATTCCCTAATCCATGCCCTCCATTTTGTTCCAAACCCCATTCTCATCAAGAAATAGTCCAAAAAAATCCCAATCCACTCTATCATAAGCCTTTTCTAGATCCAACTTGCATATCAACCCTGGAAGCCTTTCACTATTTCTCGAATGCAAGCATTCATTAGCTATGATCACGGCATCCAAAATCTGCCTCCCCTCAATGAAAGCTCTTTGGTCTTAGGAGAAAATAATAGGAAGCAGCCTTTGAATTCTTCCAGCCAAAACTTTTGCCAATATCTTGTATATGCTCCCAATGAGGCTTATTGGTTTGTAATCCTTGATGCCAATATCTCCTTTTCTTTTGGGAATAAGCGAAATGAACAACACCCGTAAACGTTTAAGAAGCTTCCCTCTAGAATAAAACTCTTCCATAGGAAAGCAATCCGGCCCTGAGGCTTTATCTCCTGCAAGAGCAAAGACCAAAAACGCTTCTATAACATCCTCCTTCACTTCTGACCAGAAACACTGGAAGAAGGCCATAGGAAAGCCATCCGGCCTAGGGGCTTTATCTCCTGCAAGAGCAAAGACAGCAGTCCGAACCTCCTCCTCCTCAAACTTCCTTTGTAGCCATTGTCCTCGCTCCAAATCTAATGTGTCGAAATCAGATTATCTAGAGACAGTCTATTCCTTTGATCCTTGGAGTACAAATCACGGAAATAATTTTGAATATGTTGTACTATTTTATCTGTGCTTTCCAATCCGACGTCTCCTACCACGAGATAAGTGTCTACTTATCAGTGATTCATTAATTTCTTGGACATGCAAGAAGATTCATTGATTTTCTATAGATGTAAGAACCAAGATCATGTTTCCAAATTTTCCATAGAAGACTTTTGCCTAATTTTGATTCTCCCACAAGCATCTACTCCTCCACATGCAACATAAGTTTAGCTTTTGCCTCCAACCATGCTTTTTTTTTTTTTTTTTTTTGTGAACGAACTAAGCACATCAAGGCTAATTGTCACTATAAAGAAAGGGACCACAGGGATCATTACAGTTAGCAACATTAATTCCACCCAAGGATGAAAATAGTGGTAGTGGCGGGCGTAACGGCCAGCCACCAAAACACTACGTAGCAACGCCCGCTGCCAAAATGCTACGTAGTGTAGCGGCGCGATTTAAAAAAATCGTCAAAAAATCAAAGAAATTTGAAGAAAATCTAGAATATTGGAAAATGATAGATTTTTTTTTTTTTTTTTTTTTTTTTTTTTTTGCAAAAGTAACTAAGATAAGGGGGTGTAGCGGTCCTCTCATTGTGTGAGGTTCTATATCGCTGTATAAATAGAAAATAATAATGATGATCATTTTTTTTCACATGTATTCATGTTGCTTAGTTATGCTAACTTAGAAACTAATGAAAGGCTCATAATATAAATAAATAAATAAATAAAACAATGTCATGAAGTCATGACTTGAGACATAAGATTACCTAGAGAAAAGAACACCTCTACCAATGGGGTGTCTAATAGGATGTACCTAGAGAAGAACCCTTGAGAAGAACTCTCTATATCGACTGTAATTTCGGTGAGATAATGTGTTTTTTGGTTTTCTTTTAAACAAAAAAGGGTATAAGAGTTGCGTAGAAATGTTATTTGGAGAGAAAAAGAAACGAAATAAATCTTTTTATGCATTTAAAAAAAAATTTAAAAGTAGGAATCCGTCTCTCTGTAGAGGACCCGTAGCGGGCATAGTGACCCTGTAGTGGCCTCATAGCGGGAATAGCAGACCGTGCGGCCACTATGGTTGAGTGGCACTAAATTCTATTTAGTGTAGCGGTCTTCACTGCTACGCCAGATATAGTGACCGCTATTTTGATCCATGATCCCACCTATACTATCAATAACATCTTTATGTAATATTCTGTGTAGCCATATAAAGTTAGGAGATATTAGCTGATTCATTTTTAGTTTTAATAATTGGCCTTAATTAGACCTTAATTCTAGTCATGACTAGGCATTCCAAGTTCTTTAAATACAATACTCGACCATCACACAAGATGCTACCATTTCTATCCATTCCTTTTATTCTTCTACTCTCTCTTCTAATATGGTATCAAAGCATCTCCAAACATATTTCTGAATCTCATCTTCTCCCATATCTCTCTCTCCGTCAATTCTCTTCGGAGGGCCTCTCAATCTTCTAATCGACTTTCTAAGGTCCACGACCGTCATTACTTTAATTAATTGCCATGTTAGCTAATTAAATGGGTTTGGTGCATGAGCGAGTTTCTTTTGTCGTAAGGAAGTTGGCCTCAAAGTTTCATGAGATTCTGAGCACGTTTGAGCATAGCAGGGGGTAGTTTGCGGTTTAGGGAAAATTGAGTGGGATTTTCCGAAAATTCAATTTTCGCCGATTTTGGGTTCGTTGGAAAGATCTCACCGCGCTCGTCAACTTTCTCTCTTGACTTGTGGCAATCCGACGTCTCTTAGTTAATCCAATTCGGTCATTTCACTCAGTTGGGGCCAAAATGTGAATTTTCATAACTTCCTTTCATAAAACCCATCAACCAACCCCATTCTCTCTTTTATCTCATTTCATTCCTGCATGTGGCTGCAGAAGTCTTCCTCTTCTTCAGCTTCCTCTATCTCCAAGGACAATCCAAGCCCAAGGAGCTCCATTCCAAGCCATTCAAGCTTATGACTTTCTTCCTTTTGCTCCCTTCATCAAATAGCTCTAATTTGGTGAGAATGCCTTCATGCAATCTTTTTCAATTTCCTTCTCTTGGTTGTTTTAGGGTCTTGCATGTGATCCTCTTCCTCTTGTTTCTTCTCTTTTGTCTGCTAGGAGTGAAGTGGAAGCATTTTTGTAGAATGGGTTTGGTTGCGAGTGTAGGTAGAGCTTTCTTCCCAAATTTCCTTCTCTTCCAACCAAGGCAAGTTGATTGCATTGTGTAATTGACATGCATGTAGGAATTATTGAATCTTTGATGCTTTAAATGCTTAGAAGTATCCAATGCCAAGCTTGCTAACGTTTTAATCTGTGTTAAGTTCTGCAGGTTACATTTATAAATGAGGTTCAAATACACAATCCTCACAGCGGACTTAGATCTTTGGGCATAAACAGGGCAAAAAATTGTAATTAGCCCTAAATCTCACTCCCTAGACCCGGTTTAACCATTAACTGGCTTTGGGAGCCGGGACAGACTTCAACAAGGAGTGAGGATTTCTAAATCCTCTTAGTACCTCTATCTTCGTCAGCAATTGAATCATTGAAACACTATCCACTCATTGAATTTTTTTCTCTTGCTCAGAGGTATCAAATATGTTCTGCAAAAATATTGATAAACTTCTCTCTATTTGGTGATAGTGGCTAGTTAGAAATATCAAATCGAGGAAGATTTCTAAATCTCATCTGATCAATACATGTCCCAAGTCTCTTCTATTGAAGAAGAAGATATCAGATTCCAGTTATTGCAAGAAGTTCTTTCTATGAAGAAACCTATAGTCATTGCAGTTGTTAGAGGTATACAATGGACCCCACCAATCAATATCCAACTGAGAAGTGGATGTGTAGATAGGGTCGTCAGATATTCTAGGATTTTTTTTTTCACCATTTTTCCATTATTTCCTGCAGACTCCCTGTTGGTGATTTACTCAGTCTCTCTATCAAAAGTTGTTTTAGTGCAACTTTCATCTTTGCCATAGACTTTTCTATCAACGGTCCTATTTGTCTCAAATTAAGGTGTGTGGATGCCTCATTTATTTAACTTAGAAGTTGGAGTATTCATTTAAAGATTTTTTTTATTGAAAAATACTCAATCCGGTCCCAAAAAAGTGGGTCGTCCAACATCCTTTTATTCTTTTTTTTTCCTTTTTTTCTTAAATCCCTTTTGAGGTGCATTCTAACAATTGTCTGCTCTAATTTCCTAGTCTTTGGGTCTTTATGCGTAGAACAATGGATGAGGATGATAATTTTTGTCAAATTAAATGGAAGAAATTATATGGGTCGATCCTTCCATCTTATACATTTTGTGGAAGGCCAAGGACTTGTTGGATACCTAGATGGGACTACTTCAAAGTCCACTGAAGAGAATTCGATAGGTACATGGAGTCAAAATAACTCCAAGGTTGTCACATGGATCTTGAACTAAATTGAGCCATCCATCACCCTTTCGCTCCAATCTTTCTCCAAAGCCTCTAACATGTGGATCCGCTTACGCAAGTTATATTATTAAAAGAATAAAGTCAGGAAATGCTATTCAAATACCGAACGTGCCAATTATTGTCCAGGTGACGAGATAGTCCAAGAGTATTTAGTGGTTTCTTAATTCTACAAAAGGAAAAAGACTCAATGATTATAATCAACATACCTTATGAATCTCACAGTGATGTGATTTTAAAAATACAAGAAGAAACCCATATTAGCCAATTCTTGTTGAACTTAAGAACCGAATCTGAATCAGTAAGAGCTGCTATGATGAATAGAGAGGTATCTCCACATTTGGATACTTGTGTTCAAGAGGTACTAGGGGAAGAGATTAGGCTTCAATCTTAGCACACTCTTACTGAGGAGCTGAAAGCCTTTATGACTTCTCAATCATCTCTCCCCTCTAACGACATGGCCCTTGGCAGGCGCTCTCAAGTTCAATGTGGATGGGGCGGGGGTGGGGGGTTCGCTACTCTTTGCAATGGCAAAGGGAAGGTGTTGATTTGCTTCCCAAAGCCCATTGAAGTTAAAGATTCTAATGGGGTAGAGGTGCTTGCCATATTACAGGGCTTGGGAATTTAGTCTGGTTCTTTCCTGAAAGCTTAATTTTGAAAAGTGATTTGTCCAATGCTATTACATGGATTTCAAAGTCAACATTTCTTTCACTACTTAATGAGATAAGATTCCTGTCTTCCTCAATTCAAGTGGATTTCAAGCACATTAAGCGTTTGACTAATGCCTTGGCCCTTTAGCTAAGCAAGGAGTGGAGAGAGACATTCCTTTTTGTGGTATTTGATGTTTATATGGATGGTTGTTTCTTTTATTTCCTGCTTTAGGAAGGTGATAGGATAGCTTTTAAACCTACCCTCTTTGTTTTTGGCTTGTTGTTTTATTGCTCCCTTCCTTTTAATATAAGTTTAGTAGCGGATCAAAAAATAAATTGTAGGGTAGCATAAAATCAATTATAGCACGGGGCCGGGAGTGGGGGAGTTGGCCTTTTTTTCTCTTACTTCACCTCGGACCACCAAAATAATATGGGAATGCAACATATACCTATACATGCCCAGCATATCTAAGTCAGAACGATGCAACACTTGTACTGCAATGCAATACGGCCTATGATGCCCGGATACGGACAAGGGTACGGATACGGGACACGGGAACGAGCGTCCGATACATCAACTTCAAAATTTTAGGATACGGATACGGGTACGGCATTCCTAGAAATATATAAATATAAGTATTTGGTTAGGGATTTATTTTGGGTGGAATGCTTATTTTATCTCAATTTAGAGCTCAAATATTACAAGGCCCACTGTTTGTTTCAAATTTTCAATGAGGTGGGTCTCCTCCTCCTCCTCTTTCTTCTTTTTTGTTTTCCCTTTGGATCAAACTAAGAGAGAGACAGAAATTGGCCGAAATGGAAAATCTGTTGAAATATTGGGCGAAAAATAACACAAGCCGTATCCTGAAATTGGCCCCCCGTATCCCGGCCGTATCTTGCCGTATCCCGTACCGGTATCCGTATCGGACCGTATCGGTACGGGTACCACTAGTAATTTGCAGTATCCGGGTATCATAGAATACGGCACTCATACTTTTAGGATATCCGACTGTATTCATATAGTTCTATCAATTTTCTTACTCTTCATTGACTCCAACAGTTTTTTTTTTTTTTTTTTTTTTTTTATTGTCAGTCCCAAGCCCAGGTAAAAGAGGAAGGTTGCATTAGGTAGGTTGACAGCCAGCATAAAATTTTGTCACAACCCAGACATGAATTCTGAGATTCCAACATTTTGAGATCAGGCTAGGGCGTTCCCTGCTTTAAGTGATGCATTGCAGCGTCACCTGGTTGCAATGGAAAGTGGGCAAGGGCTACCGCACCATTCCGGACGAATGCGGCTAGAGAAGTTAGTCCAGCAACAGAAGAGGAAGATTCGACTAGCTACTTGGAAGTTGGAATATAGGAACCTTGTCAGGCAAGAGCATGGAGTTAGTCGAAGTAACGAAAAGAAGAAGAGTTAGTGCAGCCTATCTACAGGAGACAAAGTGGAAGGGGGATAAAACTAAGGAGCTCGCTAATGGTTATAAACTTTTTTATGCAGGAATGAACACCACAAGAAATGGAGTATAGTTATAGGTAAGGATTTGAAGAGAAAATTATAGGGGTAAAGAGATTGGGTGATAGAATTATAGCAATTAAACTAGTGTTAAGAGGAAGACATAATTCATATCATTAGCGTATATACTCCCTAAGCAGAATTATATAGAAGTGTCAAAAGCCAATTTTGGAAAGACTTGGATGGTTTACTACAAGAAATTCCAACTAGTGAAAAGATTTTCCTACGAGGGGACTTTAATGGGCATGTAGGAAAGGATAAAATAAACGATATGAGAGTGTGCATGAAGGACAAGGATTTAGAGAAAAGAACAAGTTAAGAGACACTATCTTGGACTTTGCATTAGCATTTGACCTTTAATAGAAGACACTTGCTTTAAAAGTCGCCATCCTCAGATGCTTTGAAGCTGTCTCTGGTCTCAACATCAATCTTCCTAAGAGTGCGATTCTAGGGGTTTCTGTCGACGCCTCCTTACTTCTTCATTTGGCCAGCCTTTTGAGGTGTAAAGTAGACTCATTTCCATCCAACTATCTTGGTCTTCCACTGTGCCTAGGAAGGGTGCCAATCTCTGTTTGGAATCCTGTCCTCGAAAAAATTGAAAAAGTTGTCGCCATGGAAAGCTAGGTACCTATCCTTGGGCGGTAGGATTACCTTGATCCAATCTGCCCTTGCCAACCTTCCAATCTATTACATGTCCATCCTCAAATGCCCCACTACTATCATTAATCGCATCGAGAAGCTTCAACGTGACTTTCTTTGGCATGGCCGCTAGGATTCAAAGAAAATTCACTTGGTCAATTGGAAATCGGTCTGTTCACCCAAAGATTCCGGCGGCCTAGGTTTAAGACCTTTAAGGAACATGAATCAAGCTTTGCTAGAAAAATGGCTTTGGAGACTAGGAGAAGACTCAAATGGCTTATGGAGAAGCATCTTGATAGTCAAATACAGAGTGGGGAGAAACGGTTGGGACAGCTCCTCTCCTTCCTAAGGATGCTCTACCTTATGGAAAGGGATATGCTCCACTAAAGTTAACTTCGATCAATCCATTCGCTTCCGTGTTCGCAATGGGGAGATAATCTCCTTTTGGCACGATGTTTGGGTTAGGGACTCCCCTCTAGCGCTCTAATTCCCTGATCCCTACAGATGTGCAAGAAACTGCAATGCAAAGGTTAAGGATTACCTTCATAATAATCCTAACAGCAGTCAGTGGTGGCCGATCTTTAGAAGGAACCTAAATGAGGTAGAAGAAGCTCATCTGTTTAGCCTCTTCGAGATGCTTAATGGGACAAACATCTCCGGCAAAGGGCAAGACAGTAGGCTTTAGGCCCCTTCTCGTGATGGCATCTTCTCGGTTTCCTCCCTCTTCTCCACCTTATCAGTTGGCTCTGCCCCTTCTGGATTTTGGCACTCCCTCTGAAAGATCAAGGCCCCACCAAGTGTCATTGCTTTTGCATGGCTAGCTCTTTGGAAGAAAATTCTAACTATGGATAATCTCCATCACCAGAACATGGTTGTGGTCAATGCTTGCCCCCTTTGCTTAGCTGGTGAGGAAACGGTCGACCATCTTCTTCTTCATTGCAAGATGACTAAAGCTCTTTGGTCTTCGATCCTTAAGGATTTCAATTGCTGTTGGGTTCTTCCGGAATCCTTACCTGATTTGTTCCAAGAGTGGATAAATCCGATCAACACCTCCAAAGGGAAAACCATGTGGCGCCTATCCTTTTTGGCTTGTATCTGGACAATTTGGAAAGAGAGAAGCAGGAGATGCTTCGAAGGGTCCACTTCGTCCCAAGAAGACTTAATCCTCAAAATGAAGTTTTGTGTTGCCTCTTGGGTCTCCTTTCTTCCAGATTTCTGGGCCTTAGCCACCGATGCTATTATGTTTAACTAGAGGGAAGTCATTGCCGGTTGATCTTGTTCTTTTCTTCTCTCTTTTGCTTTGAGGCCTTTTGACTCCTTGTAAAGCTCCCCTTCCTTTTGGGTGGTGTCTGTTTTTTTGGGATATTTCCTACCTGCTTCTCAGTATAGTTCTCATATACTGTAAAGCTTTTTCAATACAAATTACCATTTCAAAAGGAGAGAGAGAGAGAGGAGCATTTAATTACTTATAAAAGTGGAACTAGTAGGAGCCAAATAGACTTTTTTTCTATTTAGAAAACACAACCGATTGAATTGTAAAGATTGTAAGGTTATTCCAGAACAAAGTTTGACCACGCAACATAGGTCAATAGTTTTAGATATTTTCCTTAGAGGTAGAAAGAGGGGTAGTAAATAAAATGTTCCCTAAAACAAGGTGGAGGGATTTGAAAGGAAAACGAGCGACGGTATTTAAAGACAAAGTGATTGATGAGGGAGGGGGAGAACGAAATTTTGAAGGAAAAACTATAACGATGTGGAATCAAATGGCTAACTGTGTTAGGAAGGTTGCTAAAGAGGTGCTTGGAGAGTCGAAAGGGAAGAGACACGATAATAAAGAAACCTGGCAGTGGAATGTAAAGGTTCAAGAAGCTGTTCGGGAGAAGAGACGCTATTACAAAGTTTGGCAAGGTACTAGGAATATGAAAAATTATGAGATGTACAAGAAGACAAAGAAAGAAGCTATGAAACTAGTAAGTGATGCAAAGTGCAAAACATATGCCGACTTATATAATAGGTTAGGAACAAGAAGGAGAGAAGGATATTTTTAAGCTTACAAAAATAAGAGAAAGGAAAAGTAGGGACCTAGATCATGTCAAAGGTATTAAGAGCAATGACCAAAAGGTTCTAGTGAAGGGCAACGATATCAAAGAAAGGTGGAGGAAATATTTTAGCATACTTTTAAATGAAGATTACCTAGGAGACATAAGAACAAAAGAGGATACTTCGGTAGCAAAGCAAACTTTTTTTTGTAGAATTAGGGTGGTAAAAGTGAGGAAAGCATTAAAACAAATGAAGATGGGAAAGGCTACCGGTCCAGATGAGATCCCGATTGAGGCTTGGAAATGCTTAAGAGAAGTTGGGGAGATTTGGTTAACTAGACTCCTCAATAAGATATTAGTGACAAAGAAAATGCAGGATGAATGGAGAAGAAGTGTTGTTGCACCTATTTATAAGAACAAGGGAGATATACAAAACTGTACTTACTATCGTGGGATTAAACTTATGAGTTATACTACGAAACTATGTGAGAGAGTAATGGAGCAAAGACTAAGACAAAAGACTAAGATATCTGAAAATTAATTTAGTTTTATGCCAGGGAGGTCAACAATATAAGATATCTTCTCCCTTCAGCAATTAATGGAAAAATATCGAACAAAGAGGAAAAATCTGCATATGGTCTTCATTGATCTTGAAAAAGCCTACTACAGGGTACCTAGAGATTTAATTTAGTGGGTTTTAAATAAAATGAATGTTCCAAGAGATTATATTAAAATTGTTAAAGACATGTATGAACGAGCAGTGACGAGTGTGAGAACTACTTGTAGAGAGACAGAAGAGTTCCCAGTGACCATAGGTTTGCATCAAGGGTCAACCCTAAGCTCTTATCTCTTTGCATTGATTATGCATGAGCTAACTGCCCACATTCAAGAAGACGTACCTTATTGCATTTTTTTTTGCAAATGATATTGTGTTGGTAGACGAATCAAGAGATGGTGTACAAGCAAAACTTGAGAGATGGCGAGAGACTTTAGAATCCAAAGGATTCAAAATAAGTCATACAAAGACGAAATATATGGCTTTTAACTTCAGTGGGCATATAAAAAGGGTTGAAACTACTGTGAGAATTGAAGACCATGAGATACCACAAAGTGATTCTTTCCGCTACATTGGCTCTATAATTAGTAAGGATTGAGAGATTGATGAAGATGTCGAACATAAGATTAAAGCGGGATGATTGAAGTGGAGACATGCTTTGGGAGTGTTTTGTGACCGACGAATGCCAACAAGATTGAAGGGGAAATTTTACAAGACAGTGATTAAACCAACTATGACCTATGGAGCAGAATGCTGGCCAATCAAGAAGCAACATATGCACAAAATGAATGTAGCAGAGATGAGAATGTTGAAGCGGATATATGGTAAAACTAGGAATGATAGAATTAAAAATGTTCGCTTTCGAGAGCATTTAGGGGTAGCAACAATCGGGGATAAAATTAGAGAAACTCGTTTGAGATTGTTTGGGCATGTCCAACGTAAGCTAATAACGGCATCGGTAAGGAAAAGTTTGGCCATGAAGGTTGATGGCTCACCAAAGGAAAAGAGTAAGCCAAAGAGGACATGGATGGAGGTAGAAAAAATAGATATGAAGAGGTATAACTTATATGAGGATTTGGCTCAAGATAGATCAGAATGGAGAAACAGAACTCGTGTAGCCGGCCCCAACATGGTTGGGACAAGGCTTTGATGGTGATAATGATGGTGATGGTGATGGTGATGGTGAATGATAATTTCATTATTTTAAAGTTGCGCTAAAAAAAGATCAGGATAGTTGCATCTGTATCCTGCATTTCTACAGTTGCAGAGTTGTATCCCCAATCTACTTATCTGTTTCCAGATCTCTGTCTGTATATGGGCATCATATTCCAATAGATCTACACACATTTTTCTTATGAGTTATCCAAAAGTGGGTGGTGAATAGGATAAATGATTGGCATCAATTCAGATTACACATAATTGAATGCATGTGGTCAACTGCCCAAGTGCACCAACAGGGGCATTAAGGTGGACAACCCTTGCTTCCCCACCAGGCGGAGGAGAGATTTATAGAGGCCCATACCAGGAAAAGCACACAACAAATGGACCTTAAAACCAGCTAACTTATGGTGAATTCACTACCAAGGGACAAAAGGTAAATTTGCCATTCCTCAGTGGGGCTTGGGGTTTGCCCCTACTTGGCTGCTTTGTTTCCCCGAAAAGTGGGACCAAATGAATTAGTTTATAGCTTTTTTCTTTTTCACTTGCCGAGGAACAAAATCTTTACCAACTAGTTGGAAGCTGCAGGGATCAATCCCTGGGTCTATAAGTTCAAAACATCACTCAAAAAAAGGAAAAGAAAAGAAAAAGAAAAAGAACATTTCCCCCACTTCTAACTACTGAATACTTTCTATAAATAAGCCAAACAGAGGTAAAGTGAAATTGGGTTACTTAAAGAAACCCCATTTTCACTTTCCCTGCATCTAACAGCCCAAAATGCCACACAAAAAAAAAAAAAAAAAAAAAAAAAAAAAAGGGAAATTCGAAATTCTTACAACTCCTTCAAGTTTGTGAGCCTCGCAAGAACGTCCGGCAACTCTCCTGTGAAGTTATTTGAGGACATATAGCTACAAAAAACAAGAACCACACATCGATCAACTGGAAATGAAATGTGCCAAAAATCAGATCTAAGAACGAAAATTAAAAAAACGTTACAGTCTCTGTAGACTGGTCAGATTCCCAAGCTCCAGGGGAATAGGTCCAGACAAGTAGTTGGCTTCGAAACCCCTGAAAAAATCGCGTCCATTAAAAACCATATGAAAAGACACATCCTTGATGAAATCTCTTTACATCCTTCAAAAGATACAATACATACAGCTCTAGCAAAGAAGAGAGGTTCCCGAGTTCTCTTGGGATTTTCCCATATAAGCGGTTTCCGCTGATCGAGCTGCAAACAACATCCGCACCAACATTAATTTTACAAAAACCATGCTTTGATTCCTGGCTAACCAATCCAGAAAGGTTATTTATAAGTCGAGTCATTCTTATTGCTTGCTCTGATATCATGATAATAAATTGATAAATTTTTTAATGTTACATTGAACAAGCTAACAAAAAACTTACATTTTTCTTAATGGTAATCTGCCCCATTCTGCAGGTATTGTGCCGTTGAGATAGTTGCGAGTGAGATCGCTGAGAAGAAGAAGAAGAAGGAGAAGAAGCGGAGGAGAGATTATAGTTTGTTATGCTATGCGCGGGAGAATGTAACGTGGGAGAGAAGACTGTAGTCTTACATTTGCTGTAGATAAGGAAGCTTTGCAAATTCCGATGGAAGCGATCCAGTAAGGTTGTATCTCATCAAAACTCTGCAATACCGAGGAGTAAAGCAGGGGTTTCAGAGTGACAGGAAACCCGTTAATGAAAAATATGAGCAACTTCATGTGCCGTCCAGAGATCGTGGGCCCCACGAACGTTTTCATCCTATGGTGGGGACATCAGCTCCAATTTTATACACGTGGAGCCTCTGATCCCCCATTGAATTGAATCTCAAGAAATTACACCGCTAAGATGGCATTAAAGTTTAGGGTTGTTAAGCCAAGGGCGAAAATAATCCAATGGGGCTTTTTTTTTTTAATCTCATTTGTACAAAAACCTTTCCATCTACCCTATTCTCACTAATAAACTTGCATCTAAATGCACCCCATGGGCCAGACTATAATAAGTTATATACAGTCTGCCTTTGGATGAATCGTGAGTAGAAAAATATAACTACAATCTTTACCAACCCAAGAAATTAGGAGGTATGCAATGAGATCATCATTTGATGACATTATTATTTAGAATGGACTTCCTATAACACACCAAATTTGGGACAAGGCTTTCCAGTGATGGTGTGTGTTCATCTCCTAACCACCTCCATCATTATGTTACTGAGGAAGCTTTGAGGGCCTTTTTTATTCACCCAAGTTCATCGCACCCATCAATCACACTACATGATCAAAATCCAGACGGATTTTCTCCTACAGATGTTCTTGCATGCAGAGAAGGCATGGCCGTCTAAAAGAGCTGGATGCAGCTTACATGTTAGTCACATGGCAGACTGTATTGTTTTCATAACTGCAGTTGCATAGTAACTTCGTATTATTATTCTTGTCCGTATTGAGGCAAGGATGTACATTGAAGTACCGAGCTACATCGCCAGTCGCACCCAGTTTTTGAGCAATTTCTTTCAGTGCAGCCGCTGATCGATCGGAATCACATGAAATCACATGTAACAAAATAAATAAATAATATTCATGATTAGAACAACATCTATTAGAATCAGCTGAAAGTAACGGGTTTAGCTCAGCTCCTGTAAGAATGGTTTGAAGTGATCCATTAAAAAAAAATGGTTTGAAGTAACCAAAAACCAGTTCTGGACAAATTCGAACAAGCTTTTTTACCTTCATTATCGGGCAAAGTCCCTCCGAATCCGAAGGTTATGAAGCCATCCGAAACAAGAACAAGGAAGAGGCACAAGCTCCTGTAAGAATCCATGAGGAGTAAAGAAATGGAGAAAAGTGGGAATGATAAAGTCTAGTTGGGTCTTCTACCAAAAAACAAAAAGTCTTGTTGGTTCTTGCCTTTGGGTCTTTTTTCCTGTTCTGGGTCAGAAAAATCCCCATCGCTTGGCGTTCACCGACAACATGTGCTTGCAAGTAATTACATCAGTAAAGGAGAGTCTAGCGCTACGGGACATTCTTGTTGACTCCAGTTTTCCAAAACGACGTGAAGATACCCATGGCATGGCTGCCAGGAATATATTCCTCGTTTGAGATGAGATTAGGACCTGCAAAATAACCACCCGCTAAGCACAGGCCTGTGCAACGAGGCTAGGGTTCCGCTCCATTTAACTACTTTAGCATTATTTTGATAAATAATAATATAGAAGTATGGTGTGGTATAGTGTTTTGTAATTTATTTAAAAAGCCAAAAGGTCATGAGACTAAATCTCCTGACCTATATACATTTTTTTTAAATCTTTTACTATGGCGGCTCAATAAAAAAAGTCTAAATCGATGGTCAAAATTGATTTCAAAACCTCTGGCTTTAATAGATTATAATTCCATCGATTAAAGGTATAATTTTTTTTTATATACCCCCTTAGGCTTTATATAATTTGTAAATAGGCCCATATGGTTACCGTATTTGTATATACCTACTTTTTCATTTTAATACCTTCCATGTCTCTAAAATCAATAGTTATAACGAGAATAGGGGACGACCAAAAGATTTTTGTTCATATTTTTTTTATAAAAATGACAACTTTGCCCTTAAATTCATTAAACAAAGATAAGTGTATCATTATTTATAAAAAAAAATACTACTATTTTATCCCATGTCTCAATTGTCTCTCTCAAATTCTCACATAAAACCTAATAATGTATTAGACACTTTTATGAATCTAATAGGGGGTTGTGCATGGATTGAGTCAATTATAACTAATTATAAGAACAAGTGTTGATTGTCATTGTGATCGATTTAGATTTAATAAAACAGGCCTTGTATTGATAAAAATGGATATATGTAGAGTTACTCTCTCTGACTAAATATACTATAGTAATTAGGGATGGCAATGGGTCGAATTTAAAAGAGGACGTGCCTTGCTCCACTCCCATTAGTAGTGGGTTTAGGTTTTGTTGATATAACCCGTCCCGCCTCATATATATGAGCAAGGCTCATCGAACTTATGATAAGATTTTGTAAGCTTATGCTTGTAAGGCCCACCTTTGGTCCATCCAAATGGACCAAGCAAATGAGACCCCCCCCCCCCCCCCCCCCCCCCAAATTGCACATGTCAATAAACTTTTGGTCAGATCCTAATTTACTAGACCGTTGGATCGACTATGTATCGATCCACATAAACTATTGACCATTAGACTCTTGGGCCCATATGGAGATGATAGAAATCACGATTGAGACTGATTTTTTGAAAAGAGGAAGATCCCATGGAGTCCTTGAAAATCCTCCCAATCCCCATCTCCATGTAGGTCCCTCGGTGGCCCCACCACACACTTGAGTTTACCTTATCCCAAACTTGAGCTTAGGAGAGCTGCCATACACATACACACTTATTTATTACTAAAAGTATTCATATAGTACAAGTGGTGTTGGAGCATTAACTTAAAGCATTTTTAAAAATAAGATTGTTTGTTTGAATTCTACCACTATTTCCCATGCATTTATATATTTAAAAGTTTTTAAACTAATTTTACCTAACCCTTGCCCAAACGGGGTTGGTTTGGTATCACATGCCACTGATACGGGGCGGGTTTGGCTTTGGCTTTATCCCAACCTGCCCTATTGCCGTCCCTAATAGTCATTGTCAATGTCACAAGCTTTAAAGAAAAATAAATCCAAGCTTTTGAACTTATGCATATATATACAAAGAGATGGGCAAAGGTGTCCTTTTACTGTAAAAACTTACGGTGGTGATATGGCTACTAAATTTGAGACATGAAAGGTATTAAAATAAAAAGGCATGGGGGTATTTACAAATATTGAAATCCTAGGAGCTTATTTAGAAATCCTAGAAACCTTAGAAGGTATATGCAAAAACCCTAAAGATAATAACTTAGAGATCTTTTATTTGGGTTTGAATTTGAATTTGAATTTGAATAATTTCGGCTGTGTATAAGCTGCAGCTATTTGCTCAAATCAAAATTATGGTGGTCTTATAGGAATATATACAAGGAAACAGACCTCTTGCGGCGGACTATTTGACTTTTAACGGCAATTTTTTTCCCACGATAAAAAGTAATTTTTTTGTGGGGGGATTTTTCCCACAACAATAACTACGATTTATACTTCCCCATTCACTGTCTAAGAAAACGTATCAAACATAAAGCAGAAAACGATTTTCACTCCAAAATAAGACCTTAGTGGTGCAATGGAAAAAATATCACCGCTAAAGGCAAAGTTGTTTCCCAATTTAAAGCGTCTTTCTTTAAAGTTTATATCGTGTTAGAATTTCTTTAATCATATTGGAACCTGTCTGGTTTAATTATCTAATAAGCCTTACAATCTCGCCATCTTCATCAAATTGCATCACATATCTTTATGGGAAAGGATCGTGAGATTGAGGGGATGTCAGGGGATGTCATACATAGAAAGATTAGGATTGAATTGAATAGATATAAGATATTCAAGATTTTAGGTTTGCATTTGAATTTGAATAATCTTGGTTGTTCATTATTACCGTTTATGAAAGCTACGGGAATTTTATGGTTGCTGTTTTCTTTTTTGAGGGTATGGGTTGTGTGGCACTGTGGGTGGTCTGATTTTGGCCTATTTTTTCTTTTGATTTCTTTTTCTGCTTTTTTTTAGTTCTGCACAATCATTATTATTCTTGAGATTTACTTTACTTTTTATATAAATTATTTAAACACCACCAGAAAAATTCAAAATCTAATTCATTGTTTCATAGAGTATAATTTAAAACTATTTCGTGCATTATATGATTAGTCTAGACTTTTTTATAGTCTTTTTTTTAATATTTTTGTAAACATGACTCTCCAAGTCAATATCAGTCTACTTCTTGCCTTGCCGACTCAAGTTCGATTTAATAGTTGCAAGACATGACACAGCCACCCTCACCTGCCAATTCCACCACAACACAGGTACATACAATTCTTTACCCAAAAAAAAAAAAGTACATACAATTGTTACCTTTTCACTCTTATTCTTCTATTTAGGTTTTGTCTGTAAAAGTGTCATTAATACCTAACTTTTACCAAAAGAAAAAAAATACCAAACTTTTGCCTTAAAGCTATTCACATTTTAAAATTTCATGCAAAACGGTTCATATGTTAAAAGACAATGCAAAAATAATAATACTCTCCTTAATGTGTGATATCTACACTTGTAGGATATTCCATAATATATGGTAGAATATTTGCAGATGTCCATACACCTTCATTTTATATTTCTTTTCATCTTAATTCATATCATTTTTACAACGCGGACTGTCTACTTTCACTTTAGCAAGAGGTCATTGGGTTTTTGTGGAACACCGACTTCCACCAACTGACTCTTCAAAAAATTTTACTCTTCAAAAAAAAAATTGGGTTTATGTGGAGACGCGCAGTTTTGGCAGTGTCTATTTATGAGTCTCACTCAGTCTCTTTCCATCGCCCAATCAAGACAGTGGTTGTCACATGGATGTGTCCGCGGTGGGATCATATAGTTTCCACACCAAGAAAAGTCCCCTCTCTGAGTCCCACATCTCACACGTACACGTACGTGTTAGTCAAAGTCGTCGCACGTACCAAGTAGAATGGCGCAGTTGTAACTATTTCCCAGTAGCTTCACGTGGACTGTCTGATGTTGTATATCTCATATTAGTATGATGATCCTCAAAAACACAAGATATATTAGTAAGATAATTTGAACCGGTGTCAAACCCAGAAGTGCTGGACTAAAGGATAAGAGATCCAAGTGCTTTACCAAGTTAGACATAGCTTGTGAATACAAGATTCTAGTACTATAAACCATGAGGACTAGAAAATGGTTAACACCCAGTTCTATAAAAAAAAAAATCAAGAGAAGTCCCATCTCAGAAACCCATTTCTTCATTAGAATAAAGCATAAACCAGATTTGAAACCCATTTCATACAACAGAACAGTATTATCCCGTGTTTGAACAAAAATTGGGAAGTCTCAACTCCTAAAACAAAAGGCACAAGTACCCAGATAGGCAAGGAAGTCGACACATCAAAAGCTGATGCAAGCTGATGCAATGGGACAGAAGTACGAGAGAGGGCAGCATTACTGGAAAGAGAAAGATGGAGAAGGGGCATTCATGAGCGGTTGCATTTTTGTCATTGGGAGACATTTAAGAAAGAGAGTCTGGTTTTGTCCAGATAAGAGGCGTTGAGTGAGGGAAACAATGTTTCTTATATTTGATGAAGAGAGTTGCAACTTGCTGATGTGGACAGACATATTGATGTGATTCAATGAGTCTGAGAATTTAGAGTTTTTTTCTAACCGTTATTTACTTTAAAGAAGAATAATTTGAGAAGACCACATGATTTCTCTACACCCATCCCAGGTATAAATTTTAAAATTTTGGGATGCGCTCTTTCTAATAGAAATTTCCATTAATAAGTCTTCCTCTACGTGTTCTTATGTAAACCTCAACTTTTTTTTTATATAGAATTTACCATTTTAAATAGAGTCCTATGTTTCCTCTAAACTAGCATGCCATTTAGGTGGGGGTGGCTAAGGGGAAGTGGTTTCATTAATCATCAATATTTACCATTCCGACTGAATTACTAATTTTACTCTGCACACATACCAGGTACTATATTTTAAAATTTTATGAGCTCAAAGACAAGAGAAGAAGTGTAGTAGCATAAACTTTCGATGATGATAATGACGGTGTGATGCTTATTTCTCCAAGTGCTCCATTTCCATAACATCAATTCTAAAAACATGATCTCGTACCTGTGAGGTCTAGAACTACAAAAACTACAGAAAATGTATCTTCCTGGACAAGACCAGCAAAGTCTGTGCACAACATGCATAAGTAGAAACCCCGATGAGAATATCCCAGAAAAAAAAAAAAAAGAAAAAGAAAACCTTGAAGGCTATACTTCCTTGACAAGACCAGCAATGTTTAAGCACAACATGCACAAGTACAAACCAAGATAAGAATATCTAAGATAGCATTACAAAGTTTTTTTTTTTTATCATAAAATGTTCTCGTCAATATATATCATCCATTCAACCCAAAAAAGGGATGCCTTTTCTGTCATTCTTCACAAACATTCTTGTTAAGTCCCCTAGATAGACCAGATCATGACAAAAAATGAAGACAACATGATATGACATCAACATACAGGCAATCAGCATGATGCCAGCTCTTTAACACACAAAAATTCCTTACCATACAACAACTATAAACCTAATTAACTTTGATGTGCGCACGTACACAAAAACATGCACGGAGCTTGTCACCTAATACAATCTCTTCCTACAACCTGCTGCTCCACAGTAACATGGCATCTTCTTAATAGTTCCATCAGGCCCAGTAACACTATCAAGCGCATAACCATAGTCATATGTAAGCTCCTACACATGTTTAGACTAGCAGTTTAATGATTTGAAAATGAAACCACAGATCCGGGAAAAAAAACAAAAAAAAAAAAAAAAACTTCAAAATTATAACAAAGTAATTAAACATGCAATATGAAAACAAAAGGCTCTTGCCTAATTGGCTATCATAAATATCTGATTCAATTAAATGATATATAATTAGTCAGTATGAACTTTCATGCATATTGTTTATAAGATGATGTTTTGCCAATTATTCAGACATCATTGCAAGTAAATAATAAGGTGGAATATTAGAGAACTGTTTTAAGGTAGAACTGATCCAAAACTAGCAGAACAAGAAAAATACTAGGAGTGCAAGCTTAATAGTCGCACATTCAAGACGATGTAGAGACCAGAAAGGGCATCCCATAACCACAAGCCCATATCCAAGCATATCTCACGTGTGGAAACTTAGTGGAATTTGGTCAAATATTTCTTACTTGGAGGTCTGTAATCATATGTAGAAATTCTATATTTGCTTATAGACAACCTAGTGTTGTGTTATATGATTATCAAGTGTCCCATCAGTTAAAGGGCATTTTAAGATAGTGCTTTAAGTCTAAATGGAACTGAATGACGGGTAGGAAAACAATGCATATGATAATGAAATGCATCTGGTGAGATTGTGCTTTTAAGTCAAAATAACTGATACATATCATGGCAATACATACATTTTTTTTTTCTAAGTCCTAATCAGAGCAAAGTTTTTACGAAAAAATATAAAATAAACATTAAAACACCATAGATATTTTCATGTGCAGAGTATAATTTCTATTATCACTTCTAAATACTAATAGCACCAATGATAGTGTGAGAAATGATTTAACATACCTATGTATGTAAAATACTTGACAACAAATAAACCATCCCATACACAAAGCATTATTGATGAGGGATTTCAAATATTAATATCCATTGGAAATAATGGTGCAAAATAGGATATATCAAAATGAATATGTGCAAACATCATGGAATAATTTTTGTTACGGCAAAGAGAACTAAGTAATTCTACAATCTTTTGCTTTCACAATCAAAATTGTCAACGGACTGAAAGAAAAAAAGTAAGAATGTTCTTAATACTGAAACGGATGGGTTGCGTAATCAACAGTACCACTTTTGAGTATCTTTCAAATTCACATTAAGGGAACTACTAATACAAATCACTGGCTTTGAACAGAAATGAAATGCACTTCAAAACTACAAACGATTACCCTTTCCGTCAACAGATCCTGAAAAACACATCGTTCAGGATAAAAATGGTTTGTAGATTCAACCTGAAAGGGCCGATCTGCTACCCGAGGTTGTCCTTAAGCTTGGATAATTCGTACACAGACCACAAGCAACATCAAAAGGAGGATAATTGGCACAAATTATCATGCAGTCCATGAACATAACATAAAGTCCAAATGCCCATGCCAAAACTCACATATTCATGTCCAAGGGACTTGCAAAGTGCAGCAGATGAAAAGCAAAGTCAATTGTGCCAGCCAGGTGCTATAATGCTATTACAAATAAGTGGCGTTGCTAAGGTCCTGTTCATTTGTATACAATACAAATACTAGTGTTGATCCAAAAAATAATTTAGATGAGATCTTGACTTTCCTACTGGGACTTGAAATGCTAGGGTGATGGATGGGTATTCGTTTCCAATCTTCGCTCAATTTTGTTGGGCTTATGTCTTGTGTTCCAGCTAACAGGATTTGGGTCAGTCGGGCCAGGTTTTGGGTCAAGGGTGTTTTGGTAATTGTACCACACTTTCAGGGGCCAAGAAAAAGAGTTATAATTATGATGTAACTTGTAAACCCTAGACCAACAAGTGTAAAAAAGAAAGAGGAGACAGTTCTCTTTGTCCATGGAAATAGGATCATCGCCGAACCACATAAATCTCGTGTGATTTCTCCCTGGTTTTACTTGTTGTTTGATTGTCAATTGCAGGTTTCCTCATCCAGACGCGTGCACAACAATTGGTACCAATGCTCGAGTTGTTCCTTGCGATCATAGGATACATCGGTTAAAGAGGAGTAGATCTTGGATTCCATTGCTAGTGTGCTTGGATCTGAAAGAGGGGAAGGTTCTTCCCAGTACTGTTTTGGTGCCACAGAACAGGTCTTTCAATGAGGAAGCCTAGAAGAGAGAGGACCAAAAATAAATAAATAAATAAATGAAGGCCACCCTTTGTTTTCTGCTTTGGAGATCAAAGGAAGAGAAAACATTAAGGAGACAAGAATCTCTTTGTGTGGTATTAAACAAAACAGGAAGGGAGAAGTTCTGCTGAACCATCAGTTAGTTTGGAGGCTGAGACCTATGCCAGGACTTGCTTCTTGAAAATAGTCCAAGCCATCGTAGGCCACCTCCCCGTCCGACTCCACGTGTTGCCACAAATGCAGCTTTACCGGCATGCACAGATAATGACCAGATTTGTCTTTGCATCTGCCTACCTTGGACGCACAGGGGCCCAAAATAAAGTCCATGGTCAAATCCTACAATGGGGCAAGACATATAGGCAATGACATAGAGCCCATACTTTTTGCAACAAAAAAGAAAAGGGGGATAGCATTCTACATAGGCAATGACATACGGCCCATGTCTAATCGCACCTTAGGCCAACACCATTTTCTTCCATCCAAGTGAATGTGTGTCTATCTTAAGGCCCTGATGGTAAAACTTTTTTTTTGAATGGTTACTTTGATTAATAAAAGCAAACAATACAAGAGATGAGTACTGACAGGCAAAAACAGGAGAGCAGGAAAACAAAATAAAATCAAGGACCTAATACCAACCATGTAAGGCCCTGCTTAAGAGAAGGCCAGCTCCTTCCATTGATACACTATTTGATCTATGGAGTACCCTTTAAAAGACGGGTTGATGGACACCTAGAGAGCCACTAAAAACTTGGTTTTCTCCACCAAACTACTTTCGCGGGATGATATTCCTTCAAAACAACTTGAGTTCCTTTCCTTCCATATCGTCCAGATTACCGCAAGAAATGTCAACCTCCACATCTCCTCGCCTCTAGGATAACTGAATGGAGCCCTCCAAGCCCGGAAGAGCTCGAGGAGGGAATTACGGAGGACCCAACTAGAGTTAAACAACCCTACCACTGCCATCCAAATAGATTGAGCTGTTTTGCAATTCAGCATGAGATGGTCCACAAATTCCTCGTACCTCAAGCACAGAGGGCAGCCATTTACTTTAGTCATCCCTCTCCTTGTTAAGATATCCATGGTATGAATTCTTTTCTGGAGGGCTAGCCACCCAAAGACGATCACCCTTAGGGGAGCCTTCGGCTTCCATATGTCGTACACTACACTCCTCTCCCTCGAATTGTTAAGAATAGTCTTGAAGAAAGAGGAAACTGAAAAAGTCCCGTCTTTCGAGCCTTCCCACACCCTAGCGTCTTCCCCACTAACCAGGATGTTTATATCATTCAGGAGGTTTAAGAGTGATAGAAATTGGGATTCTTCATAGTCCTTAGGTTCCTTCTAAAAATAGGACACCAAACCACTTGCCCTCCAATTCTATTCATACAAAAATTGATTTTTGCTACCTTATCCTTCGCACACCTAAATAGATCCGGGAATTGAATACTCATAGTCCTTTCTCCAACACACCGATCTTTCCAAAAGAGGATCCTCTCTCCTCGTCCTATATGGTATCTAATGTTCTCCATGAAGAGCTTCTTTACCGAGAGGATTCCTTTCCAAATTGCAGACGAGTTTGTTGGGGCCTGCTGGACTTCCCATCCATATCTCTGAAGATTATTTTTGCTTTCCAGCACCTGTTTACAGAGACCATCTGTACCATCTCTTATCCTCCACAACCATTTGCCCAATAGGGCTTGATTCATTTGCCTAAGAGGACTGATTCCCAAACCCCCTTCTTCCTTTGGTTTACAGATGGAAGCCCAATCCACCAAGTGAAGCCTTTGATGGGTACTATTTCCATACCATAAGAAGTCTCTATGCAACCCTTTTGATCCTTTATAACTAAGGCTGGGCATTTAAAAATGGAGAAGCAATAGACTGGCAAATTCGATAACACTGATTTGATTAGGATGACTCTTCCTTCGATAGATAAATAATTTTCTTTCCAAGTAGACAACTTCCTCTAAACCCTTTCCACGGCCGGGTTCCACAAAGATTTAGTTACCCGCCCCGAGCACAAAGGCATGCCTAAATACACAGCTGGCAACTTCCCAACCTTACATCCCAATAGCTTTGAATATTTAAGAAGCATTGATTGCTCAGTTCTTAGCCCAATCACCTCACTCTTGAAGAAGTTAACTTTTAGACCTAATACCACTTCAAAATATAGGATCGTGGCTTTGACATTTTTAACCTGGTCTTCTTTAGCTCCACAAAAAAAGAGGGTGTCATCTGCAAACTGCAAGTGGTTGATTACAGGGGGATTTCTAGTCACTTTAAAGCCTTCAAACAAACCCACTCTCACTGCCTCTTAAATCATTCTACCCAATGCTTCTGCCACTATTAGAAAGAGAAAAGGGGAAAGAGCTTCTCATGAAAAACTACACAAATGTATGTAATGAGCTTCTCTTGAAAAAGAAACTAGACGAACGTATGTAATGAGCTCACTCCCCCTATTGTCCTATCTCATCCCTGTTACTATTTTAAGGAGAAGCTCATGGCCAAAAATCCATGCAAGTTCACTATCTGGACATGAAACTCAAAAGAAAATGTTGGCTTTGATGGACATTGTTGTTAAAATCCAAGGATACGTATACTATTGAATCCTAAGGAAAAAGATATGTATATATGTAACGAATCCCATTATAGGTGAATCATAGAATTTAGATGCGAATCTTACAATTCGATACTTGTTTTTATCAAATCTTATGATTCTAACAATTCGTTTAGATAGGAATAGTATAGCTACAGTTGAATGGCTAATAATAGTTATTTTTTTTTACTTTTGTTAATAGTGTGCTATTTCCAAATAAGGAACAGGCATGTAACTAGATTGTTCATTCCTATATTCTTTCCTTTTATTTTTATATTTTGCATTCTCTTCATGAATGCTTCGTTAACTTAAGAAGACACCCTAACCATGTAACATTGATGATTTAGATTTTACTTTTATTTTCTGATTTAAAGGCTGCAACCCATTTACTATTTGTCATTATATAGATCTTACTACGGATGGATTATGGATAACTATTTTTTTCTTATTTTTAAAATGTTTTTACTATGCTACCATTTTTTTACAAGTATAAAACCCTTATGATTCATAATTCAATTCAATTGAATCCCTTTAGCAATATATAATGTGATCATGATTTTTAGAACAATTTGATGGAGACAATAATATTGGCCTAGTTGCATCACGATGTTGCCAACTATTTCAAGATGCAATTTTTCAAATGTCCAAGGGCTGAAAAGAATGGAGGGTTGCATAATGCCATTGCCAACGCATCATGCTTCATTGTAGGATATGAAAATGAATTTCATTTAGGGACTAGTACTATGAATCCATAGAGGTAAAGACTCCATCCTTCATTGTAGATGGATATCCATATAAATGGCCCATTTTGTACCCACCAAGAAGACCTATGATGCCTCAAATATGGCCATGTTATATTTTTGGATGCCGTGAAACTTTGTGAAGTTTAGAAAAGCATTGCTTAAAATGATGTAAATTTGCCAAGCATCTTTGACAAACTTAGGGGAAGATGCCGCATGCTAAACTATGCTCCAATACATCATCTGCAAACAAATGGCCAAAATGAAATGGTAAATAGGGAGTTTGGCCAACATACTTAAAGCTTTGGTGGGAAGGAAACCTAAAAGATGAGATGATGAGCTGGCACATGTGGAGCTTGCCTGCAGTAAGTCTAAGAAAAAGACATCCCAAATGAGTCCTTTCAACATTATCTATGGAGCTAATCCCACAAATATGACTGATCTAATTCCAATGCCGAAAATCGGAAAACTTGGAGATCATGTCAAAAACCTGATAGCTCATATCTAGAGGTTGCATAAGTGTGAACCAAATGGAGAAGAGATATACAGCCTACCAACAAGCACCGGAAAAGAAAATGTAGTACAGTTGGAAGTTGTTCATTGCTGCAACTTTAAGGTTGTGGATTCAAATCACGTAACGTGTCCCTGACTGTAGCTCAGATGGTTAGGGACATTGGTGCATGTGAGAGTGCGAGTTCAAGTCCCTAATGTAGCAAAAGTAACAATCATTTACCTACATAAAGCAAAGAAAAAAGAGAAAAAAAAAAAAAAGTAACCAAGTGACCGACAAGCATCAATTAAAGATGATCTTCAATGCTGGCAATCTAGTGTGGTCTACATGAGGAAGGAGTGGTTTCCAATAGGTGCATATGACAAGCAAACGCAAACAAAGATGGCCCCATGTGAGATGTTAAAGAAAATAATGTCATTTCAAGTTGGATCTAAACAAATTGACCAGAAGGCTGAGATTAGAAGGATAAGTTAGCATCTTTGAATTTTAGAAGGATGAGTAAGCATTTTTGAATTCAAACAAATGCACATTCTTGTTCTGAACTTTATTGGCTTACAAAGATGACAGCAAGATTGAAATTACAGATATCATAAACCAGTTACGGAATTTCATGACATAAATTTTTAAGCAAGCATCAAGCAAAGATGACCTAACAGCGGCTCCAAAACAACAACATCAATAGCATTGAAGCTCAATCACACTCATCTGGTGTTTATGAATTATTACACATTTGAAAGATCTCATCCACCTTATTTTGACTTGCCAACCCCAGATAGATAGAACAATACCTCTATTGTGATTATGTCATATCGATTCCTCTCACACAAAAAGGTTTCAAGAAATCATTAACAATCAGCAATGAGTATTGGATGCATTAAACCACTTATATTTCACGGAAAACATGGCTGACAACATATAGTCAGTAGCTACACATCTGTAAGTCAAGTTCCATGACAAATGAGATGAAATCAAAATTATAGAACTTAAACTACATAATACACAGTAATATTTCCTTAAGCCTATATAAACTTTCGTGAGTTGTCCTTATTTTCCATTTTTGAACTTGTAACAGATGACGGAATATGATTTTTTCAAGTTATATCCCAGGTTTTAAAAATCAAACCCAAGGGGCAACTTGGTCACTCTCAAGTCAAGTTGTGACTCAGCCAAGTTGCATAGGACTTGGCCGAGTTGAACCTAGTCACATGTAGGCCCCATAACATTTGAAAAAAAAAATCTGAAAAAGAAAAAGAAAATGTAGTTCTATGAATTTAGAATTTTAAGATCTGCTGTGTCTCTTTATCAATGCTAAATTTAAGTTGTAATGGGTAACCAAATTTATATTTCATACCGTTGGATGAATAGTAGCACCAATCTTCATATGCTTGGATCTTTAAAAATTGTTTTTTTTTTCAAGTGATTTTGATCTTCTGGAAATAAAGCCTCTCAACTGTTCTAATAAAAAAATAGGAAATAAGTGCATCTATGGCTCAAAAACCTTAAGACTCAGCCAAGTAGGTGAGTTGGTGGGATGCTTGACTCAGAAAAAATTGAGTCCGAGTCAACTTGGAGTCAGGCTATTCTTAAAAACACGGTCATATCTGACTTGGGAATCATATCTATTTCAACAAATATTGAGTCTTCTAGCAAAAATCATAAGCATCAGCATGTACAAGCTACATCAACTTAAATATCTATTTCAAGTTATATTGACTTGGGAATATGATTTATGAATGACCAATACAATAGCATGTACAAGCTATTCAATAAGCAGTAGGGAAACTGATGGAGAGAAAACTAGACCTATTCATCACCTGTAAAGGAGGTATGTTGTCAGCTGCAAATAACAATATTCTAGCAAGTTTGATGTCATGGTGGGAGCTCAAAATGCACTGAACAAAGAGATTTGGCTCACAACTATGATTGATGAATCGGGCAATATTACCAACTGATCCAGCATCAATACAGAACTCAGGCACATCCAATTTCTTCTCATCTGTTTTCCCAAGAGCATCAGCATGTAGCAATACGTCTCCCAGTCGTCGCTGTCAAACAGAGCGAAGAAAGACCACACTAGACTCAACACAAAGGCATTCCAAAATGATGAAATAAACCTAAATCAGACAGTTGAGCACCCCATTTGCACTAAATCATCAGCAATTCTGTCCTTGTACACAGGCTAGTTAAGCCAGATGCGTACAACCGAAGGCCAGCACGATTTGGGCTATGGTTTGGCTGTTCATCTAGGCCATGTGCTCAGCCCCACCCAGCAGGCTATGATGGCCAAATATAACATGGGTACAACAGGGACACGCCATAGACACCTGCAGGCTATGATGCCCCAGATACAACATGGATACGGCAGGGACACCGTGAATAAGGCAGGGACACACCGTGGACAAATTTCAAGGACATAGATTTAACAAATAAAAAGTGAAGGATCGGATACAAAATGATATGATACATTGCCCATTTTGAAGTATCTGTGCATCATAGCTTGTAGGGACATTGATTTTATAAATAAAAAGTGGAGTATTGGATATGATACAATGCAATATGCTGCCCATTTTTAAGTATCTGTGCATCATACATGCTGAAACGCCACTAACAAAGGTCATTCACCTCCTACTCAGAGAACTAACAATATCTATTCGGTGGAAAATAGGTGGGAAGGTAGTTGGTTAGCCACACCCTTCAGGCTAACAATACTATTATACACAGCCCTTCAGCCTCCATCTAAAATTCTTTGGCCTTTCAATCCAAACCCCAAGATGGCTCCTTCATGGGTTGGGTACTCCCACATAGATAACAAACAAGTTCATCCTTCTCTTTAACTAGGAGGATCTCTATGTCTCCTAACGGGATTGATTACCACTTTCTGTTGAGGTGTGGGCTCCACTCGAGGGGGAGTATTGAAAAGTATTTATGCCGCCTCTACTAACACCTCGAGATTTTGGTAGGAATGGCTAGCTAAGGAACTTCTAAATGGTATCAAAGCCAACCGGTTGCGAGTTCGAATCCCAGGAGGAACGATTCGGCACGGAAAAAATGCGTGTAGCCAAAAGTGCACCAACCGGGTTCCACATAAGGGGGAGTGTTAAGGTGTGGGCTCCACCCGAGGGAGAGTATTGAAAAGTATTTATGCTGATTCTACTAACACGTCTGGGTTTTGGTAGGAATGGTTAGCTAAGGAAATTTAAGACTTTCATCAGCAGAAGTGATGATCAAGTTATCCAAAACCAAATCACTCTAGTATCTTCATCTAAAAGAATATTGTAATAAACTGAAACATCTACCAAATGCTCTAGACATGATGCCCAATACACTCCAAAGGCGTCTTATAAAGTAAGTATCATATTCCACCCTTGCACAACTAAATTAATGGGATACATTAAAAATCTTAAAATTTCCACCACAAATAAATTAAGTAATTCCAAAATATAAAGATTACCGAAAAAAACCTAGTGATAGTGATGTTGAAAAAAGAATCCAAAAAACAATAGTGAAGAATTCCATAAAAGTTTTTTATTTGAGCAACTAAAATAAAAAAGGTTAAACTAAAAAGATATCAATCCATTTTAGCAAAAGAGGATGATACACTTATTTGCACATTTAAAGAAAATTCAACACAAGGAAATACATCATCAAAATAGCAAGCAGCAAACCACAATACAAAATTAAAGGAATGGCATTAATACGATTTTATTGAGGTAAAAAAAAATCCCAAAAATAAATTTAAAAAATAATAATAAAGATAAAGCTTTCAATGACTAGAATAGCACCTCTCGTCCATCAAGCCCCTTCATAGTCTGAAGGCAGTCAATATCAAAGATGAAATTATTCTCAAAAACATAATCTAATTCGTCCGTCCTCCTAATAATCCCTGTGTATTCACATATTGGTGCACCAGAAGGAATGGAATCCCAAGATCTTACAGCCCATCCTTTTTTTGGTGTACGAAAAACCTGTTATGTGATGCAAAAATTTAATTGAAACACTACAAAAAATAAAGTTGACAGAGACACATTATTAGAAAATGAAACCATGGACAAACGGCATGCAATAATAACCTCAAGACGATACTTCATATCCTTCTGTGATATTCTGTTGATGCAATCAGGCCCACAGCCACAGTTAGGCCCACATTCAAACACAACATCTTTGGCTTTAACCAATCTGAGTAGAGCAGTGCATGCAGAAATTACTTTCAAGACAAAGTTAACTGAAACTCAAATAGAAGTGAGAGAAATAAAATACTCTGCAAAAAATTCACCAAGCAATGAGAAATGAAGGAGAGATGGCGGACCCCTTCGTTATTTATGTGGTAGGATTATACCCCAGGCCCAGTCATAAGGGCTAGATTATTTCCTAATATTTCATATTTAATTTTTCTTTATTTTTTTGAATTATTAGGGCAGCAAATATTACGTTCGGATTTAATTAGGAGATGCTTGAGGACCCATTTGTTATTTATGTTGTAGGACCCATAGTTTGATGGAGGATTTTGAGTGGGGCTTGTGTTCGTTATACCTTAGACTCCTAGTAATGTTAGGAATAGAAGTGGCATGTGAGAAGGAAATAATAAAATTAGGAAGAGGACTTTGGGAAGGATTCTAACTCTAGGTTTTATATATTGACCGACCCCAAGCCTCTCTCACGCCATTCTCTCTTTTCCACTTTCTTTTCCATTAAGCCAAAGCCTAGTTTAGTATTAGCCTCGAAGAATCTAGGAGGAAGAACCAATTCTAGTTAGCCATAGCAGGTGAGTAGAGATTCTTATATACTTGTGCATTATGCCAATTCTGGAATTCTGCCTTTGTATTCTGTCTTATTCTGTTTTGTGATGAGATCGGGGATATTAGGGATGATTCAATTGATTTTTTCATGCCTCTTATTACTGCTACAGTGTTTTCGAATTGGTGTTGACCATAGCACACCTTTGTTTGGGTTTCAAACCCTCTTTTCAACATCTAAAATTATTGTAAACTAGTGTATTAATGTTGATAGGATTGTTGGAGATTGGACTCAATTCAATCAACCTGGGATCGGCATCGAATCCCAGCCAAAGCGGGATTTTTACATACCCAGGTCATCTAGTATTGGTTTTCACGTTTTGGACTATGGGGCCAACCTGTCCCACCTAATGATCATTCAGGCCCGTAGATCCGGAAGAGGACCCATGGGTGACTCTATGGAGGCTGGACTCACACAGAACGGACCCCATCTGGCCCACCATCTGATGATTTCAAGAATACGGGGTGTGAATTACTATTAAAGTATTTTACTTGTATTTAATTAGGTTGTGGGACTCAATGGATGATCCGATCATGGATCAGGACTGGTAATCCAGCCGTACAGGGCTGGGCAACCACAGAAGTTAGATCTATCATGGGTTTTGATCAGTGCGGCCCACTGTCCAAACGTCCGTGCTGCACCAGGCATGTAGAGTTCTGGAGGGGGGCGGCTTTGGACTTGTACATGAAATAATAAAAAAAAAAAAAATGGAAGACAATGTTTAGATTATTTCATTTTAAGGACATTGCAGTTATTTCATTTTTTTTATTAGACAATGTTAAATTTTTTTATTAGACTTGGGTTTTAATACAAGTTAGTTAAGTGGGTCAATGCCTAAATATTTACGTGATCTTTTATTTAACCTATGTGTGTGATGCGTACAAGTCGCGGTGCAGAATTTAAAGGGCCCCGGATTCCGGGTCGTTACAAATAAGAAAAGAAAAACATCCACCATCATTATCAAAGCCTTGTCCCAACAATGTTGGGGTCGGCCAATATGAAAAGAAACACCAGCATTCAAAAATTCAAGTATAAAGTTCCATCTGCTGCTATGAAACATTGAGGGAGAAAGAGAAACTGAAAAGTGAACAATGTTTCATCCTCTAGATTTCTTAAACACTAGGTAGATCCACATTCATTTTCCTCAGTATTTGGCTGTTACCATTTCATAACATTTCTATATGAACCACGGTTTAATATGAAAAGAATGTTGGGGTCGGCCCTTCAAATATATGAACCTCAGTATTTGAACAATGTTGGGGTCGGCCAATATGAAAAGAAACACCAGCATTCAAAAATTCAAGTATAAAGTTCCATCTGTGCTATGAAACATTGAGGGAGAAAGAGAAACTGAAAAGTGAACAATGTTTCATCCTCTAGATTTCTTAAACACTAGGTAGATCCACATTAATTTTCCTCAGTATTTGGCTGTTACCATTTCATAACATTCTATATGAACCACGGTTTAAAAAAACGGATGTTACTGTTTAATAATGACCGTTATCGCTATGTTATTTACAATATCACAGTCATAACGGTCATGGTATCAAAAAAGGAAAATTTTCAAATGAGGCCTTTAGTTTTTCTCTAATTTCAAAAAAGAACACAAGTTTCAAAAGTTTTCAAATTAGTCCCCAAGTTTTCCAAGAAATTCTCAATTAACGACATCAGTCTAGTAAAATTTATGTTCAGATAACTTTTTCCCATAATTTTTTTAAAATACCTAAATTACCCTTAATTGAAATAAAACCCTCATTCACTTAATCTACATTCTTCTCATTTTCTTTACTGGCATCCTTACGATGATCAATGACAATTAGCAACGCCACGACGATTGGCTGCATGTAGTGGCTGCCGGAACCATGTCATGGCTTTTAATGAAGGGTAATTTGTATATTTTACAAATTAAGAGAAACGACGCAAGAAAATACGTTTCAATGGATGAATGTCCTTAATTGAAAACTTACTAAAAATTTAGGGACTAATTTGAAAACATTTAAAGCTTGTGTCCTTTTTTGAAAGAAGGCAAAAATTTAAGGCCTTGTTTGAAAATTACCCTATAAAACAAACGGTGCATAACAGTCAAAACGGCCGATATTTTGAAAATATCAATCGACAATGATTTTTTTTAAACTTTCTTTCTCCTTTTTTGTCATTTCTTTCTCTCTCAAATCATTTGTGAAGCTTCTTAAGACTATGGCAGAGCTTTCCAAGCTTCTTTTTTCACCAAAACTCAATTGGCTTGCAAGATTTGGGTGGGATTCTCATATGATAGCTTCTTCCTTCCTCAACCACAATACCCTTATGTTTATACTCCGTTGTTTTAATTCATTAATTAATCTTGATGTAGCAGTAAATGTTACTTGAAAGTTGAAATTCACTCTTAATTTACTTGGTGATTGAGTAATTGAGTATTGCACGTATGCACTAGGACTACTAGTTTCTTGACTTTAAGTGTTTAACACTAATGATTAGTTCAAAATTATTGTTGCAATGCATAGTGTAATATTTGTGACATTTGAGATTATTTTAATAGAAATATGTAAATCTATTTAATTCATAACAGATTGTATAAGTTTCAGATAAGACAACAATCTAGGAAATAATGACTTAAGGGGACCGATATTATGCTTTAAAGTGTTAGCTATGGGAGAAAATATTGTTTTCTAGCATTTTATAATATTATGGATTATTTAGATATTTTTCCGGATTTGTGAGGGGTAAAATAAAAATTCATACAGTGACGCAATGGTTGCTAACCGCGATGCAACCCCAATGCCCATGATGATGACCGCGATTTTGAACCATGATATAAACCATGGTCGATCTTCTAAGAGGATACCAATTTCTCCACTTCTTTTGTTCTGTGATACTTGTGAATTTGTCATTTTGTTAATGTTCTAGGACCTAAATGAAATGAGCACGACCCAGAACCTATTAGGTGTTTTTTTTTTTTGGATATCCACTGAATCAAAATGGTTAGAAGTGTCGTGATCTTTCCACCAAGAAAATGTTTCTCTCTATGGATGTTACATATTTTTGAGAATGTCCGTAGTTCCCATCAAAATGGGGATAATAGATCGCAGGGGGAGGAACATGAGAAAAAAAAAAAAGAAAAAAAAAAAAAAAAAGGTTACCCGTCCTACAGTTGCTACCCCTAGCCACTTTGAGTCTCCTAATTCGTTTGTCCCTGAACCAACTGATGAAACAACTGAAATACCATCAATCTCTCAACCAAGAGAAAAAAAAAACCAGTTAAACCTCCAATAGTTAAGACTTATTTTAGGTAAGAAAGAAGGCACATCCCAAAGTTGATAATGATAATCAGACAAGTCATCAACCACAAGCAAGTAAACTTCCCACCTTTGACTCTCCTATTGATTCATTACCTCATGATTCTCATGGTATAGATTAAATGTCGCCTTGCACAAAAGTAAAAATTATTGTCCTAAACATCCTATTCAATGATTTGTTTCATGTCAAGCTATCTTTTATTCTCTAAACCACTATTTTGTTGCAATGTTTGCTGTTTTCATTACCAAAAGGAGAGGTGGTAGGATGCAAATGGGTGTTCACTATCAAGCAAAAAGAAGATAGGTCTATTGAAGGTATAAAACAATACTATTGACCAAGGGATTCACTCAAACACATGGGTTCGACTTTCATGAAATTCTCGCACCAATAGCAAAGCTAAATTCCACCAGCTCTCCCCCCCCCCCCCCCCCCCCTGAATGTTTTCCTATAATGGGGCCCACATGAAGTGGTATATATGGCAATTCCTCCTGGTTTTGCCACTCAGGGAAGCCAATTATCATTTTTAAATTGAAGAACTTTATGGACTGAAAGACTAACATGATCTCCCAGAGCATGGTTCAAAAAAATTAGCAAACATAAGTTAGCTTTGCAGAAGGAGCACTTCTGGACAAACATAATTTGTGACAAAACAATACGGGATTACAACCATTATTGTCTATGTTGACGATATCATTATCGGTGGTTTATGATGCACGGATACTTCAAAATGGGCAACGTATCGTGTTGTATCATATCCAATACTTCGATTTTCATGTTTAAAAACCGTGTTCCTGTCGTATCCATGCCGTATCTGGGCATTACAGTCGGTGGTGATAACATAGGAGAAATATCAAAGGTAAAAAGATACTTGCCAAACGTATTTGAAATTAAGGACTTCGGACCTATTAAGTGGCTCCTTGTTATAGAGATAGCGCAGTCTCATAAAGGGATTACAATTTTCTATGGAACAAGGCTACCTGGATGTAAATAGCTGATACTCCTATGGAAGTGAATCACGGTCGTTGTTTCACAGGAAAATTGATGGCTGACACAAGGCAATATCAAAGGTTAGTAGGGCGGCGCCATTTATACTACCATCTCTAGGCCTCATACTGCCTATGATGTCAGTGTGGTAAGTCAAGCCATCCATTCAACTCAAAAACCACATCTGAATGCAATTTATCAGATTTCGAAATATCAACAATCAGAACCAGGGATAGGATTACCTTACCCCGATGTGACAATATTTATAGATGCAGACTGGGTAAGCTGCAAGGATAACAGGAGATCCACAACATTTGTTGGAGGAAAACATGTCACATGGAAAAGTAAATAGCAACATGTGGTTCCAAGATCAAGTATTAAAGCAAAATGTAGAATAATGGCACATAGAACTTGTGAAGCTTTGTGCTTGAGGTCCGTCTTAGATGATCTTGGGATAACAGTTAAAATTCTGATGTGTTTGTATGGTGACAATAAGGCAGCTTTATGTATTTTTTAAAACCCAGTGAACCAAACATGTCGAGGTGGACTACCATGTCATTCATGAGAAGATAACCTAAAAAAAATCATCAGGGCATAGTTTCTAAAATCAGAAGATCAACTTGTAAATGCTCTTACCGAGTTGCTCGATTAGAAAAATTTATGTAACATACTTTGCGAGATAGGAATGCCTAGTATCTTTAGTGCAACTTGAGAGGGGTATTAGGAAATCTGAATGTAATGGTCCCAATTTGGTTTATATGTTATTCTGTAAGGGACCATATGGGCATTTTTGTCTTTTACCTTTGTAATGGCATTATTGGAAATTTCTCTTCTGGTCTATTAATAAATAGTTAAATACAAGAGTTGATTTGCACCGTAACATCATCATCATCAAACTCTTCTCCCAACTACACTGAGCCAGCGACAAATCCCTCTCCCCACTGCCGCAAGCTTTCTCTTCTCCTCCCTCCTAAACCCTAAATCCTCTTTCATCTTATTCTACATGCTTCTAATTTTCAAGAAACTTTTTGGAATATAACAGTAGTTTAAGGAAATTGCAGACAGACCTGAGAAAGTCTACAGTAAAAGCAATCCTTACCTTCCACCGTCTCTATGCACATATGGAAAGTCAGAGCCATTGAGTCTTGCACAAGCACAAGTATTTGGACCAACACAATATCCGTTGCATTTGCACCCAGGGGCATCCATAGGGAGGTTCACGCCTTCAGAAACTTGGACACTCTTTGAATAGACATAACCTACAATTATATACCATTTTAATTACTGTAAAAACTACATGAATTTTCAAAGTTGCTAGAATGGATAAGTTGCATACTGAAGGGACTAATAACTCTAAGAGGTTTAGAGCCAAGCAGCTGTTTAAGAGAAAAATAGCTTGAAATATTCCAATTTTGATGAAATGTGATGGCCATTGTAATACCCTGAGGCACGTGGGCCCTAGAATTGGCATTACTAGTATGGTCTAGGTGGGACCCTTAGCTACTGTTTCTGTTATTGGATAACTGAATTGGTAGAGTCCCACGAGAATTGGTGTTAGGATGCCCTAAGAGTTGTATATCAACTCCAATTGGTAGTCTTGCGTGTGACTTAGGTAATTAGGACTGTATGTCCAGTTAGAATGGGATTCAAAGAGTAATCTTGGATGAACTAGGACTCTAGTATACATAAATACACCATCGACACTCAACTCTGTATTCAATTTTTTTCTCCTCCTTTTTTGAGAGAAAAATCTGAGAGAGAAGCTTGTGGCTAGAAATTCAGGGGAATAAGAAGGCAATCGGTAAGGGAATGATCAGCGGATGTCCTACTCGCGCCATCACATCACGAATGCAGCCATCAACTACCGGAGGTGAGTGGATCTTCCTAAACATCTAGATGCTTTAATCAGAAGACTGATGATGGTGTATGATACTATTGAATTGAAATACTGTATATACAGTAATGGCTTTTGTACCCATGGATTACATAGAAACTCTTTTGTGAGTCTTATAAATCTCGACTGTGAAGTGTATAACATTCCATGCAGTCGTTAACTCATGTTTCTCCTTGAGATGCTAAGTATATGTGCAAGACACATAACATGACAAGGACTGACTTTAGGGGTTGTGGGACCCCATGAACCGCCAGATGGAGGATCTAGTCCAGGGATCCAAGAGGGGACCCCTGGGCGACCCTCAGGGCAGTGGACCCATGAGGGGTGGGTACCACCTAAGTATCCATCTAGTTGCTTTGGCAAATAGGAGGCGTCAATTCCAGGATTTTGGGCTCTCTGTCAGCAGACCCTAATGGGACCCCCTGGCCCACCTGATCTGAGATCAGGTCCAGTCAAGGGACAAGGAACTGTTGGGCGACAGTGTTGCACTGGTCCATCTGGGTTTTGTACCAGTGGGCCCACTGATCAATTTACACAGAAAGGCCCTAGGCGTTGGTTATTATTAGTAGAATAGCCTCTGGTTGTACTCAGTTTGATGAGTTTAACCACTGTAGCAGCCCTGATGTATAATATAATGATTCAAGCCTCTGATGTGTACTATAATTATTCTACTTTTAATAAATTGTATCTTCTGCAAGGAATATGATGTTTGGGCACTGGGAATAATTATATTGGGCAGTCTTCCTTGATTTGGTAGGCAGATATGGTGGACGTTAGAAATTTTATGGAATGAACTATGAAAACAAGGGTGGGGTCACCTCTACACCATCAACTACCAGTTATGTTTAGATGGGGGCAATGATAAATATGGATGGTGCTAAGGTTGGGCCCACACTGTTATATAATGTGTGCTAAGTAATATCAGGATCCGTTCATGTTCTTGATTATATAATGATGGTATCAGATTTGATAAGAAAGTATTACACTCTGAATTATGAGCACTCATGTGATGGTGCACATATTTTGGAGTCCCTTATGATTGGGGATCTGGGCCATGGAGGCCGCTGTATTGGTAAGTCCTTGGAGGACGTGGACACTGGAATAATGCCAGGTTGGCATGTTGATTTGTGTGCAGCCTTGGTGGCATGGTAAGGTGCACGGGGCACAAAGATGTAATTGGACGGATTTTTAATTGTACTTGACTTGTTCATTTAAACTTGTACAATTTATTTGTTATTACGTTCTATGTTGTGTTGGTAATTAGGAAAATTCATTCACCAGTCTTACTGATGTTGTATTGCCCCTTTAGGTAATCACATTGGGATGGGCCAGAGCAGAATGACGTTCAGCCTGTAGACTTCGGCATGCGTAGCTGAAGAAAGAGAGAGAGAACTCAGAATAGCTATTAGAGTGCATTGCCCTTCTTGTGGTGTTTTTATTTAATGTTTTAGGACATCATTGATTTGAGTCAGATCATGGGAATTTTATTTAATTTAGAGATTATAGATGGTTATTTGATTTTTTTACAAGTTAATTGAAATTAAAATTTGTTATAAATGCCTAATTCCTTATGGAAATTATTCGATCTATGTTTGGTGAATGTTGCCAAATTTGGGTCGTGACAAAGTGGTATCAGAGCCTAGGGTTTTAGGCAATTAAAATAATTAGCAACCCATTGGTCACGTGGTGAGGACATCGGGGTGTCAACAGTAGAGATAACAGTATGGTATGTTGTTATTGATCTTTCGGCTCACAATTTTCCTTTTGCAAAGGAACTAAGGCAATGAATAATGCTATCGAGAATAAAAATGACAACGGCAATGCTCGGCCGAATGGTGGGACAATGGAAATGCAGGAGTACGCCCGGCAAATGTCTGAGAGTTTTATGAAGGCATATACACAGGTCCAAGAGAAGATCTCCGCTATTCATCACCACCAAAATGAGAATGGCGAAAGACACATCGACACTAGAGATGGCTCAGGCGGAGGCAGTAATAAAGGGGGCAGAAATCGCGAGGGATACTCTATACAAGAGATTCAATGAGTTCTGCCCCAAGTGATTTGAAGAAACTACTAACCCTTGGGATGCAAACAAATGGGTAGAACATATGGAAGGCATTTTCGAAGTCATGGGATGTTCGGAGCATTAAAAGGCTATACTCGCAGCATTTGAACTTGAAGGCGACGCAAAGGAATGGCGGAAGGCGGCTAAGAAATCGTTCAATGAGCAAGTAATAGAGATCACATGGACTTTCTTCAAGCGGGAATTCATAAGTTTATACGGACCATATCAAAGCCCAGGAGAAGAGATAGGAAACAGCAATTGGGTAATCCCATGACCAATTGGTGATAGGAAACAGCACAAACAACTAGTTAACAATAGATAATGGGCCAATCTGATTGCCTGGTATTACCCAATTCCAGAATCTGAATGTGTTCATACGTGCAGAATTTTATCTGAATTTTTGTTTCTTGCAAATATAATTAAAGCATAAGATATACATACTCTTGATTATACAGTTTTGATGACTATCACTTCTGAATTATCACATTTTAAAGCATATGTTACAATAGTTAAGTAAAATCAGAATATGTTGTAATGGACGTAATTACTATACTTCATTAATGGCTGGTGCTGTAATTTATAACACACACACAAAGGCGACCCATTTCTGCATCAGTAAGGCTGACTGATAACCAGGGATGTATGTGTTCAGATTCCAGAGACCCGACTACTGGTGGCCAGCTGGTGTTAACATGGATGAAAATATCGGCAGTAGCAGTGGCTCCCACCATGCTACATGGAAATTGGTGGGTATCGCACCTGTAGCGGTGCTTCGTCGCGATGGGGTTTCCAGGCCACTCTATTTCACATGTCCTCTTCCTTTTCACTGCTGTAAACGTTCTAAGTGCTTCCTACCGGCAAAAATTCAAGATTTCACCTCAAGAAACATCAAATACAAGGATTTAACACAAGATCCAAGCTTCCATCTTCATCTAGGTATATATGTGTTACAGGGTTGTCAATCGTCTCGTGTAAACAAATTCGGGTTGCATGTTACGAATCCGAGTTAGAATCACCTCAACCCGTACACGACCCATTAAATAAACGGGACTAAAAATCAAACACGAACACGACACGATTATTTAACGGGTTACACGACACGACCCATTAAATAATCATATCCATTTCGGACCATTTCAATTAACACACTTTCTTTTTGCTGAAAGGAGTGAAGGAATAGAAACGGAGCTTTTATGTGGGTTTTAGGGTTTCACTTCAACCTTTACAAACTTACCAAAATACCCCTCATCCACTTTATAATTTATGTCATTATCATTTGGCAAGTTGTATCGGGTTCTTAATGGGTTACTAGTTTTATTCGTTAACGGCCCGCTAATTTAACTTGTTAACGTGCCCAACTCATTAACGACGCGAACCTGTTAAGAGGCCACCCGAACCCATTAATATCGTGCGGGTTCGTGTCGTATTAACCGGCCTGTGACATTTTGACAGCCCTATATACACACACACACACATAAATATGATTTTTTCTAGCTTTGAGTTTATCTCTTTCTAACCACTATGAATCACATGATAATGGCTTCATTGGCTTGTAATATTGTTAGATCCATGTTTTCCTTTAATCATGCACACATATTTTTGTGTCCTTTTATTTTCTTCTATTTTTTTATTTTATGAGTTTTTTTTTATTTTTTTAAAAAACTGTTATTACTCAAGGAAAACCCATGAAACAAATTGAAAATGGATTGGAAATGATAGATCTAGGTTACCCATAGATCAATCCATCACATTTTGCAAGTTTATTAATTTTTTATTATCGGAAATTTTTTTATATTTTAAAAAATGCAATTACTCATGGACAACACATGAAAGCACTTGAAAATGGCTTGTAAATGATAGATCTATGTTTTCCATAGATCAATCCATCACATTTTGCATGTTTATTGAATTTTATTACTTTTTTGGAATTTTTTATTCTTGAAAAAAAATATTTTGAATAATGGAATACTAATCCAATGTTTTGAAAATGACTCATAAATTTTAGATCTATGTTTCCCATCGATCAATCCAACGTATTTTGTGTTTTTATATTTTTTTATTATTTTCGGATTTTTTAATTTTTGAAAAAAAATATTTTTTAATAATTGAATATCAATCAAATGTATTGAGGTAAGTTTCCTATAGATTAATCCACCACATTTTTGCTTTTTTTTTTTTTTGTAATTTTGTTTTTTTACGTTTGATAGATCAATCCAACACTTTAACTAATGGAATAACTATTAAATGTCTTTAGAGTAACTCCTAAATGTTAGATATATGTTTCCTCCCATATATTTTTATATTTTTAAAAATTTTAACATACTACTTTTTCATATTTTATAGGTATGCAGAATTCTATTGTTGTTATTAACATACTACTTTTTTTAATGAAGTATTCAATATTTAAAATTTTAACATAGTACTTTTTTTTATGAAGTTATTAACTGTCTAGGAAGCACAGACACCCCTCCGGGGGCCGGCCTGTCGAACACAGACATGCCTGAACACGTGTTCGACATGCCAAAAATGGTCTTGTTTATTTTTTAAGACTTTATTTTCCGGACCGCTGGGACACTAGCTGTTTTAATTGGAGAAAAGTATTAAAATTATAATAAAGAAAAGAGAAGGGGGCCGTTTGTAAAAAAATCTCTTTAGTTGGAAGAAAAAAAAAAAAAAGGAAGATAAGGCAAAGGCAAGGGCTTCAAATTAGAAAAATAAAAAAGAAAAGGACCTCAATGCAATTTTGTTAACTTAAATAAAAGAAATTTCCGTTTTGTATTGCTATTTGATAATTTGATATGTTTGTTAGTTGATACAGTGGTACATTGGTACTTGAATTTTTATTTATTTAATTGCTAAATTAATTACAAAGTTAAAATGATAATATCTTCTAGTATATGATTAGATATGTTATTATTATTAATAAATATCGACCTGTACCCGACATGCCCATGTCCTACTTTTTTGAGAAATATTGTGTCGGCGTGTCCATGTCATGTCGGGTCTGTGCTTCTTTCTCAACTATTATGTCATTTCTTGTTTGTTGTTGAATGTTTTGAATGATTGTTCATTGTACATTGCTTGCAATTGAATTCCTAAGACCTAACTCTCAAGTCTTAAGCCTTTACTTCATGACATAGTTTTTTTTTTCTCTCTCTAATGAGCCTTTCATTAATTTCTAAGTTAGCATAACTAAGCAACAAGAATAGAAGTCGAGAAAATGAGGGGACCTCATAAATACAGCGCTACAAGACCTCATAAATGAGGGGACCATTACGCCCCCTTATCTTACATACTTTTGCAAATATAAATATTTTCTATCATTTTACAATATTCTGCATTTTCTGGAATTTTTTCAGAATTTTTGGACGACTTTTTCAAAATGCACCGCTACACTACGTAGCACCTACTTCGTAGGATTTTGGCGGCGGGCGTAGCTATTTTCATCCTCAGGGTGTTAATAAACACTATTAGAAGTGCTATGTAGGGTTGTCTCCATTTCTTTCAGTTTTCATCATTGTAAGTCCGCTGTGTTGTGAATATGAGTTGTGAAAGGAAAATCCGGAGGAAGGAAATCATTTCTTGTGTAGTCATAGGGATGTTGGACACCATTTACTGTGTTAGCTTAAGGGTGGTTTGATGAGACAGTTGTGCTACAGGAGCCTACTTTGTTGTGATGGGTGATAATTATGTTGTGATACTTGGTGTCTATGTGAAGAGCATTGTTGTGGACCTTGCTGGGTATGTGGAGGGGTAGCCTTGTCGCTACATGAGCCTTTATAAGATTGTTTTAAATCTAAAATTTTATTTTTACTGCATTCTCAGGTATATTTTATTCTATATGTGAATTCACACACACAATACACAATTATGTAGGAATTCCTCTCACTCAGTATGCATTTATCCCTGGTTTTCCCTTGCCAGGCAACCAGATTGTAGAAGATTATGCAGGCTATGATGATCCAGAGGTTAACTTTGACATCTGTGGCTGAGGGCATATCAATAATTGATTTCCGGGATTAGCCTCGCTTAGTCTATTTTAAATCTAAACTTATGAATAACATGTGATAGGATCGAACTTATGAATTGCAGTTTGCGAGTTTTATTTAGCTTGTTTTATTTATTATAATGGGCTTTGTGCTAGTTACTAAAAAAATCAGTAAATGCTCGTTTGTGATTAATTAGTCATGGTCCGGAATCCGAATTGGCCCCGAATTCGGGACATGACACTTGTGCCACAGGAATATTTGAAAAAACAGTAGTGGATCCAAAACTAATAATGAACTTTTTCAAGAGGATGCCACCAAAACTAGCACGATAAAAATATTTTTAAAAAAAGTGCCAGCGAAAAAATTTTCAGTTGGATAGTTTAACTTGCCTGTTGGAGGAACAGGGGGATCATCGACGACATTGGTAGCAGGAATAGGAATATTTTCTTGACCTCCACTAATATCCTTGCATACCAACCTTGATCAATAAAAACATTAATTTCAATCTATACTTTTCTCTTACAAGTGAAAATTAAGACTTGTGCATCTCTATGGAAGAATAGTCGGTTTACCCTCGAAGTTCCAAAAGAGACTTGGGTGCTTGTGCTCGAGAAAAGTGAACCTGTGATGAAAAGTCAGAAAATGATGAGCACGGTGCTGGAGAGAAAAGGACTACCATATCTTGTATCATAAGAAAGTTCGCCCGTAGATACCCAGGCAGACAGATGGGCTTATATTTAGGATGGCAATCCAGGATAGAACTAAGCAAAATCAACAATGATGATTCAAAAGCATGGATAAAATACTTTAATTGTCCTTAAATGCAATTTATTATATTTTCAACTTAAGTTTAAGTATTTCATGTTGCATGTAAATGATTGCAGTTAGACTTGAGCAAGAGTTGGTTGAAACAACTTATGAAGAGATTTGAAGAAGTTATTGTAGGGAGTTAATGCTCCCAACCACCCTACTTATAAAGGAGTCTCATATTCAATATTGATAACGAGCTTATTTCATCATCATTATCAAAGCTTTGTCCAAACTATGTTGGGGTCAGCTACACAAATTCCGTATCTCCATTTCAAGCTATCATGAGCCAAATCCTCAGATAAGCTACACTTCTTCATCTCAAACTTTACAGCCTCCATCCATGCCCTCTTTGACCTATGAAGTAAAATGTTGGCCAATAAAGAAGCAACATGTGCACAACATGGATGTAGCACGGATGAGAATATTGAGATGGATGTGTGGTAAAACAAGGAATGATCAAAATAGAAATGAGTGCTTTCGAGAGCATATAGGGTAGCAAAATTAGAGGATAGAATTAGAGAAACCCGTTTGAAATGATTTGGGCATGTCCCACATAGGCCGGCACCAACAACGGCAAGGAAAAGTTTTGACTATAAAGGTTGGTGGCCTGAGCTTTTTTGCATAAGATAAATTTTGACTAACGACTCGAATCAAAGAAAATGAATGGTATATGAGAGATAATAAAATATTAGAGACCCTCCAAAAACTATAGTAAGCAGACGACCAAATGAAATTAAGTGTCTTCAATCCTTCCCCAAGCTCACAATGAATAGTAGGATGAGGCTTCGTGAAGAGATCAACAAGCTGATGAGTGGAGAAAGCATGAAGAATGATAGCATGCACACAAAGATAATATCACTAGAAAAAAGGACTTAATTCATAGTCCCCTAGATGTAGAGGAAAATCAATCTAATGAAGAGAAGTATGAGTGGAGACAAACTAACTAACTACTTTAACCGGATAAGCAATATCAGGCCAAGTAATAGTCAAGTAGGCAAGACAACCAACAACCTGGTGACAGCAAGTGAGATAAAAGATAGGAGCTTTTGGTTGAGTTTAAGGGGAATGGTAACTATTTTGAAATCAATTATCCCAGCTCGTTGAACAATTGTCTTCAACATACTTCATTTGCAAAGGAAGATAGCCCTGCATAAAGTAGGAAAATTCTATGCACAAGAAGAAGGATAGGGGACCAGGATCTTTAATGAAGCATATCTGGCGAGCGATCCAATGCATCAACACAGTCCCTCCTTTGGGTCAAGACAACAACATCCAATAGTGATGCAGTATGGGCCCACATGATGGGCCCAACCATCCAATCCATTGGGTGCATCCCACAGGCCCAAATTGGCTGAGAATGTTAATGTGGAAATACTTGTAAATCTATCTTAGGATTGATTAGGAATTGTTGCTTATTTTGATGAGAATTAGTAGTTTCTACTTTCATTATAGTTTATTGTTTTAGTAGTCTTAATACATTATAAATAGAGTAGTCCTCTATTGTAATAGGTATGCTTTATAATTAATAATAGATTTCTCTGATGTTGCCCAAGTGAGTTTTGGTTGATTATGGTTTCGTTTGAGCCCTAGTAGCTAAAATCCATCTTTGGATTCGATCAATCCTTTCGATAGTCGCGCCATTAATAAAATCACTGTAAAGTATCGCTGCCCTATCCCTAGACTTGATGATATGCTTGATCCTAGTGCTTATGTTTTTTCTAAGATTGATCTTCGCAATGGTTATCATTAAATCAGAATTAGACTAGGTGATGAATGGAAGATGGCCTTTAAAACTAAAGATGGTCTTTATGAATGGCTCGTCATGCTTTTTGGTCTTTCTAATGCTCCTAGCACATTCAGGCGTGTTATGAATCAATTGCTGAAATCATTCATTGGAAGGTTTGTTGTTGTCTACTTTGATGATATCTTGATTTACAACAAATCCAAACAGGAGCATCTTGCTCACTTGAAGAGCATATTTGAGCTCCTTCGCCGGGAATGCTTCTATGCTAATCTGAAAAAGTGAACTTTTATGAGCAATTCTGTGATTTTCCTTGGCTTTGTTGTTTCCTCTAACGGTATTGCAATGGACCCATCCAAGATTCAAGCTATCCTCGATTGGCCTATTCCTCAAACTCTCACTGAAGTTCGTAGTTTTCACGGACTTGCCACTTTCTATAAAAGGTTCATTCGAGATTTCAGCAATATTATGGCTCCAATCACTAAATGTAGGAAACAGGGTGAATTTAAATGGACAAGTGCAACAACTAGAGCGTAAAAATCAAGCGTAAGATCATGGAAGCCCCTGTCCTGCGACTTCCAGATTCTAACAAAGTCTTTGAAGTTGCTTGTGATGCTTCTCAGATCGGCATTGGAGGTGTCCTTGACCAAGAAGGTCAACCGATTGCATTTTTCAACGAAAAGCTCTCCAATGCCAGACGCAGATACTCTATTTATGATCTAGAATTCTACGCCGTTGTGCAAGCATTGCGACATTGGCATCATTACTTGGTTGGCAACGACTTTGTCTTATATTCCGATCACGGGGCTTTGAAGCATATACAGTCACAACGGCACATCAGTGATCGTCGCGGTAAATGGAGCTCTTACCTTCAACAATTCACATTCAGTCTCCGCCATAAAGCTGACAAAGAAAATCTGGTAGCTAATGCTTTAAGTCGCCGGAAACATCTCCTCACTACTATGGCAGTCACTGTCACGGGTTTTGAGCAAATAAAATAGGAACACACAAATGATAAGAATTTCGGCACAATCTACGCAGATTTTATTAACGACGACACGGATAAGCACCCTAATTACAGCGTACATGATGGGTTCTTATTCTGAGGTAACAAACTTTGCCTCCCCGCTACTTCCATTTGAGAACATGTTTGTGAATTGCATTCAGGAGGTTGTAGTGGTCATTTGGGACGTGACAGGACACTCGCTCTTCTGGATGATCGTTTCTATTGGCCGCGCATGAGTTAAGGTTCTCAACATATGTGAAAGATGATGCACCTATTAGTTAGCTAAAGGTAACAAGAAAAATACAGGTTTATATCAGCCTTTGTCTATTCCTCATGTCCCATGGGAAAATATCAGCAAGGATTTTGTGTTAGGTCTTCCAAAGATTGCACGGAAAGTGATTCCATCTTTGTTGTTGTTGATCGTTTTTCTAAAATGGCACATTTCATTCCATGTAACACCACATCAGATGCTTACAACGTAGCTCAACTATTCTTCAAAGAACCTATCCGTCTTCATGGCCACCCTAAGACAATTGTTTCAAATCGTGATACCAAATTTATGAGGTACTTTTGAAAGACTTTGTGGATGACAGCCAAGACAAAGCTTCACTTCTCCACTGATTACCATCCGCAAACTGATGACCAAACTGAAGCTGTTAATAGAAGCCTTGGACAATTGTTATGATGCCTTGTACGTAATCATATCACAACATGGGATCAGATTCTAGCTATGGCTGAATTTTCTTACAACAATTAAGTTAATCGGTCCACAGGCATCACACCATTTGAAGCAGTCACAGGTGTTCAACCACGCTTGCCTATTGATCTTGTCCCATTGCCTGTTGAAGCACGCCCTTGTGTTGAAGCTGATAACTTCAAACACATGCATACATGATGAAGTTCGATGACATATTGCAGCTAACAATGACAGTTACAAGGCTTATGATAACAAACGTATTCGTTTTCTGGAGTTTTCAGAAAAAAAAAAAAAAAAAACATGGTTATGGTCCGTATTCATCCAGAAAGGTTACCCCTAGGTGCAAGCAAAAAGTTACATCCAAGGAATACTAGTCCATTCAAAGTGTTGAAGAAGCTTAGTTCGAATGCATATACTCTCGAGTTGCCATCTGATCTTGGTATAAGCCCCACATTCAATGTTGCCGATCTCACTCTCTATCGTGGGCATGATAATGAGGACGATTCTGATGAGCAAATCATTACGTTAGCTGCTCCACTCCCGCCTAATAAAATCATTGATGTTCTTGATGATCAAATTGTTTCTACTCGTCGCAGCAGCTTTCAGAAGTTCCTTGTTCGTTGGCAAAATCGGCCCATTACCGACGAACAACGTCTGAATCCAGTTCTTTATGAGCACTATCAAGCGATTAACTCGTCGGAGTCGAGTTCTTTCAAGCCGAGGAGAGTGGATGCAGTATGGAAGTCCAAAAGAGGCCATTGGCCCACATAATGGGCCCAGCTATCCAATCCAGCCCTTTGGGTGCATCCCACAGGCCCAAATTGGCTGAGAATGTTACTGTAGAAATACTTCTAAATTTATCTTAGGATTGATTAGGAATTGTTGCTTATTTTGATGAGAATTAGTAGTTTCTATGTTCATTATAGTTTATTGTTTTAGTAGTCTCAAAACATTATAAATAGAGTAGTCCTCTATTGTAATAGGTATGCTTTACAATTAATAGTAGATTTCTCTGAGGTTGCTCACGTGACTTTCGGTTGATTATGGTTTTGTTTAAGCCCTAGTGGCTGGAATCCATCGTTGGATTCGATCAATCCTTCGGGATATTGATTTACTACCCGATCGTTGCGTCAAATAGGATCACTCGTGGATGAATCATATCCATCCATAGGGCTAATTTGATAGTATGAATGCAATTCGCTAAGGTTTATATCTTTGGGTAAAGGAACCAGTCCCATTTAGGTACATCCATCAAATTACCTTATTCCAATCTTACAATTATTTGAGCAGAGATATCACCTGTGGGTTAATCCTCACCCTCCTAATTTAAGAACACAAGTTTAATACTAATATCCTTACACAAGAAATAGTGTTAGGGTCTTAAATTTCAATTGATACATATAAGGTTTTCATAATTGGGCCACTTTGGTGACCACTACACTATTTAAAACTATGGATATCAATTGAATTAATCGCATTTATAAAGGGGTCTAATCAAGATTAATTATAATGTCACTAGCGGTGCCTCTAAAAATTGGGTTAATCTTCATTTATATCAATTGAATTAATAGCATTTATAAAGGGGTCTAACCAAGATTAGTTATAATGTCACTAGCGGTGCCTCTAAAAAATTGGGTTAATCTTCATTTATATTTTATACGAGCATGTTATGGTTATGTTATGATTATCAACTTAAGGTCTTGAGAAACTAATTCCTTATCAGTCATCAACCATGATATGCAAATCATCAAGATAGAGCAGAAGTATGCGACCACAGTGGAGAAGAAGACCAAAGTAGAGCCATGACGGACAGTGTGATTCCGGTTCTGGTCTATTGAGTGTGAGGGTGTTGATATTGATATTTGATGTTGTTATTATTGGCGGGGCTTGTCATTCCTTGCACCGTTACTTTATTTCCCCACAGCAACTGTTTACAGTATGGGAGGGCCGCGGTATAATATCCTATGATGTCCAGCTCGTGTGAATGTGCCATAGTGATGTATGGTTAGACTAGATACTTTACTTTCATTCTCATTCTATTTGTTATATCTTGCTCAATTGCCTAGCGTTTGTACTGTTGCTAATCTTATGATAATATGATCGTCTCTATTCTCTTTAATGCATACATCGTGTGTTACTTGTATATTGTGCCTTGCCAGATCTTTGAATCTGACCCATCATTTGGTGCTTAGGTATTGACCCCGGTCCCGAGGACGGAGCGATCATCAAAGCGCCCGTGGCTGGAGATTACGGATGGGGACTAGGTGACCAGGAGGTCGATATGGAGACTGGAGTGCCTACATTTGGGGTTTGAGTGCATCTATTTTGGGGTTTGAGTGACTTTTGTTGTCAGCAAGGAGTTTTCATTCATCTGATATGTACAGACTATATTCTTACTTTGAGATTAGGAGACAGATGCCCTCCTACATTTGCTTTATGATTACGATACCTGTTCTTCCGCTATTCTTTATGCTTCCACAATTAACAGTTGATCATTATATTGTTTCAAAAGTTTTAAATTGGAACTCACTGCGGACTATGATCTTGGAAGTTCTTGGGTATTCCGGGAAGTAGCACGCCAATTTCGGGTACCTCGGCGATAACCACGGCATTTGGTATTGGGGCGTTACAGCTATAACCACAAAAAACTGGACCAACTTAGTCTTTTGACAATGAGTCTCAAAACTGGCAGAGTCAATGGCAAAAGTGAACTGTGGCTCCATAAATGACAACCGATCTCATAGTGTTGTCAATTTAACATAAAAAGCATGCATTCCAAATTTAATAAACATATGAAAGCAGTTTTGGGGCACATTTTGATCTTAAGACCTCCTCTACACACATCTCATTCAAAAGAGTGCAAAAGGAGAAAAGATTGGTTGACCAATCTATCTTCTTGATTCTAATCAATGGATGTAGGCTGATCTGCATCATTGAGGTTCAATTAATATGATTATGATAGTCAGCATTTGTATTTTCATGCTTTGTCTTACATGAGAGCAGGGCAGCAATAAAAAGAAAAGAGACTTATAACAACTACAACACATGATAGGTCTATAAAGTAAAACAATTACAAAAGAAAAATATTTACACATCTTTTTACTTCTAAATAATTAGGATAACAACATAGAATGTAAGCCTTTTGTGAAAGCTACATTCAAGCAATCACTGCCACCAAACAAAGCAAAAATACAAGAGAACTTAGATGTGATCAAAATTTACATAAAATCAAACTAAGTTATTATACCTGATTAGTGGTCAAAATAGGCTGGCCTTCAAGCCGCGTCAACCGATACTTAAAGACTGTGAATCCAGAGACACCCAACTCAGCCCAATACTTAACAACCTAAATATATGGAGAATTCAATGTTGAGACATATTAATGATATTGGAACACTCATGTATTTCACAAGAACTTTTAGAATCATCATTTGATCCTAAATAAACCTATTTAATAGAAGAGTTGGTGAGAAGACAAGAAAGTTTGACACTTGTCCCTCTCAATATATAATTAAATCACCCAATAAGTTCATTGTACGATGCAGTATATATGAGATCTATTTTGATTAATCTCTTTCTTAATTTAACCTTGTCCCAACTATGTTGGGTCAGTTACATAAAGTTTATTTCCTGAGAATTCATTTTCGAGTTGTGACAAGAATTTTACACCAGCTGTCGTAATTCTCGATCTCTGAATTTAGTTTCCAAAGTAATAAGAATATAGAATGTACCATATGTCCTTAGTAGTTTATACACTTTCGGCCTAGTTCTCCCATTTGTTTCCATTCTTTGTGGGCCCACATTACCGGTTTTATGCCAGTAAATCACAAAGACCACCAGATGTCTATCATGAGTAGAAACCAAACCAAACCAAACCAAACCAAGCCTTTTCCCACTAGGTGGGGACGGCTATATGGATTTGACGACGCCAATCAAATCTGTTTAGGGCCATGTCCTCCGTTAGGTCCATGTAGGCAAGGTGACATGGTTGACATGGTTTTCTTCAACCTAAATGCAAATGCATACAAGATTACCTGTTGGAATCCAAATCCCAAACTAATCAAAATTAAGAACACCACATGAATTAAGAGTCACGTGTGCAATATTTCGCAAAAACGGTTGCCAAAATGGGATAAACAAAGTTAGGGTTAACGAGTATTGTTTAGAAACAAGTATTATATGAACATAATGACAAAAACATCCTCTAAACAAAGGGAAAGATTAAAATAAAGCAAAATAAACAGTTGTAAAGAAGCGGGCCTATGCAAGCCCTGCATATCTCGGCCCATACATAAATGAATCAATAATAGTTAATAGTAAAGCATTGTTAGATTATATGGTCTCAATCCAATGGATGATGTAATAAATTGATTTATTTCAATATAATCATGTTTACTTTTCATAAGATGAATGTTTTTATTTCCTGCTTGCACATAACCAATACAAATAATATAATGGTTCATGAGATGAACCGGAGTCCGCAAGTATATTAGATGTAATACATGTGTATAGATGTCTCAATCCAATGGATGATGTAATAAATTGATTTATTTCAATATAATCATGTTTACTTATCATAAGATGAATGTTTTTATTTCCTGCTTGCACATAACCAATACAAATAATATAATGGTTCATGAGATGAACCAAAGTCCGCAAGTATATTGGACGTAATACATGTGTATAGATAAGATCCACATATGGGAGACATGTGTCACAAATCTCATATTTAAATAGCTTCACAACCAATGATGAGATTGGGCATCTCATCTGACAAGGTTGCAACATTATGATCACTATAAGATAGTGTGATTTCTCTCATCATCAAAGTGTAAGACTCTGGATCATCATGCTAGTACATTAGATGTATTAAAGGACCTTGAGAATCAACTTATGAAACATTGTCTTTACTTTAAGGTTGGCTCTCATAATTCCTTAGCAATACGCTCATAATCATGAGACATTAGTGAACTCAAGTTTCTGTCTATTCATTTGCTTTGAGTCACCATTGATTGAGGCCAATTGTAGGTCAACACCCCGGTGTCTTGGGTACGTGGTAGTAGGACTGTGGAACATTCAATGGTCAAGATGGAATCTATCATCATTATCCCCTTGTGCCAATTAATAGATTTATCATTGGTAAGTGCGCACCCATCCCAATTAATAGTTAATTGGATAGGTACTGATGATCACTGTAATTGATTGGATCTCAAGGATAATAAGATATGGATCTAAGTTGGATGGACAGGTTTAATCCAATTGATCCACAGATATAGATGAAGGGCATACTTGTGGTCATAGGGAAGTTTAGGGTCTTCATGTAATATTCCTCATACTGGAGTTCAGTTGCATTTATACAGTGGAGTAATTTGCAATTAACTATGGGCCCCAATTACACATGAGATGTGGGATCAAGGTGTCCCAGTTGGAGCCAGCTTTCTATGGAATCCATAGTGGTCCCCACGCTAGCCCAATAATTAGATAGTTACTAATTCTACTTGAACTCAAAAGGAAAGGAAATAGAAACTTACTAATTCTATTGGAAGACTTCTAATTGTGGTAAAGGAAAGAATAGAAAGTTGCTAATTATTATGGAAGTTGGACTTCTAATTTTAATTAGTAAGTGGAGGTTGCTTAGAGCTATAAATAGAGAGAGAATGGGTTGGACGTGCACCCCATTGGAATTCATGCCCAAAGTGTGCAAGTTGTTGCACGCCCTCTCCTCCCTCTTCTAGTTTCTCTTCTGGTTTCCCTTAGAGATTCTAGTTGGTTTCTTTTGGAGAATCCACCATTCTCCTTGAGAATAGAGATCTGATACGGGTCATAGCGTGGAAGACAATTCGGTATTCGAGATCCTAATTTGCTACAAAGAAAGATTTCTTCATTAAGCAAGTTGTCTTCTTCTCCATTAGAGCACTACCAAGCTCCTAACGTAATATCAACTTCCTTGTATGTTGTAGTATATCATGGTTGCTTGTTAGGTGTTGTTTCTATCTTCTAGATAAAGCTTTCTACTGATCATGGTTGACGAGCTTGAGGCCTTGGATCCTGGGATTGGGTTTGTAGCCTTATGGATACTTAATCCCTGCATCAAGTCAGTCAAAAGTTTTTGAAACCAATCCACGAGGCCCACCTACTTCCAACAATCATATCTCCCACGCTTGCTGTCAAGTGGGAGTATAGACATCAATACACCCAATAAGTAAACAATAGCAACCATTAGAAACTTAGGTACGGCCTTTGTAAATATGTTTGTCAAATGATTTATCCAGACTGTTTACCTGCTGAGCACGTGCAACTCATCCCAACATGATTAACATTTTTCAAATTCCTAGGAAAATGCAGAAGATGTTGAATAGATGTTCTAGGAATGAGAACTATCTTGGAGAGAGATCATGGGACTGAGACACCTTTTGGTTCCCTTTAATTAAAAAATTAATTCAGTTGGTTTTGTAACAACACAATAGCTGTCCTTTTTAAGTTTACTAAACATTAAAAAAACTAATTGACTAATTCTAATCCAAACTTACTAGATGAACTCACATCATAAAAATAAAGCAATTCAGGTTCCAAGGCGTGGCACAATTCTTAACACAATATGCTGAACTTCCACATGCATAATATATCAAAGCAGAAACAAGTAATTTCTATAACAAGGCAAAGCAACAAGCACAATTGTAATACCCCAGACCTAAAGTAGGGGGTCCAAATTTTGGTGCCTAGTTAAGATTTTATTATATGCACTTGCTTCTTGAGATTTGATTAATAAAAAGATCAAATCTTTATAAGTTTTTCGCTGAAAAATGCAATCGAGTGCCTCTCTTGACTAAGAACACCTCCAATGCTAACATTTGATGCATCACAAGCAATTTCGAAGACCCTATTAAAATTTGGAATTTGTAAAACTGGTGCCGCTGTGATTTTACGCGTTATTTCTGCAAAGGCTCTAGTGGCAGAATTAGTCCACTGAAATTCACCCTTTTTCATGCATTCTGTGATAGAAGCCATGATACTGTTGAAGGTTCGAATGAATCTCTTATAAAAGGTTGCATGACCATGAAAACTTCGAACTTCAGTGAGTGTAGTAGGAATGGGCCAGTCCAGAATTTCTTTGACCTTCTCAGGGTCCATTTTAATTCCTTGTGCCGACACAACATATCCCAAGAAGATAACAGAATCACTCAGAAGAGTGCACTTCTTGAGATTAATATAGAAATGCTCCCGACAAAGGAGTTTGCAAATTGTATCCAGATGTTGAAGATGTTCTGCTTTTGTCCTGCTGTAGATTAGTATATTGTCGAAGTAAACGACGACAAACTTTCTAATATAAGGTTGCAATAACTGTGTCATGACCCACATAAAAGTACTAGGTGCATTGGTTAACCCAAAGGGCATAACCATCCATTCATAAAGGCCATCTTTGATCTTAAATGCAGTTTTCCACTCACCGCCTGGCCTTATACGGATTTGATGATAACCACTTCGCAGATCAAGTTTAGAAAAAATACATGCACCAGTCATCAAATCTAGCATATCATCTAATCTGGGGATTGGGAAGCGGTACTTTTCCGTGATTTTATTGATGGCACGACTGTCCACGCACATATGCCAACTTCCGTCTTTCTTTGGAGTGAGAAGTGCAGGTACTCCACAGGGACTAAGACTTTCCCTAATATACCCCTTTTATAAAAGATCATCAACTTGCCTTCTTAATTCTGTATGCTCCATAAGAGTCATCCGATATGTAGGCAAACTTGGCAAAGCAGCGCCGGGGACAAGATCAATGGCATGCTGGATGTCACGTAATGGAGATAATTCCTTAGGCAACTCATCTGGAACTAGATCAGCAAACTTCTTAAGAAGTGGCTCTACTTCTTGTGGGACAGATGTAACAAGAGATTCTTCTGGAACTTACCTAGGAATCAATGCATACATAATGCCTTGTTCTTTGCTTTCATCTTCAAACTTCCGCATGGTCAATATAGGAAGTACTGGAGCTGTATCAGATGTGGAGGAAGATTTAGCGGGCAATGGAAGCAACCTAATCTTGCCTCCTTTCCAATTAAAAGTATAAGCATTGTGCTCATGATCTGTGATGACCTTAAGTTTCTTTAACCATAGTCGTCCGAAAAGAATGTGTAACGTTCATTGGAATGACATCACAACGAATTGTATCTTCTCAATTGCCGACTCTGAAAGGGCCGACACATTGCTTTCGGACAGGAATGGAGTAATTGTTGACCCATGCCACTTTATAAGGTCTTGGATGCTTCTCGATTGGTAGCTTGAGTTTCTCTACTGCCTTTTGAGATATAACAATTATCGCCCCGCCACCATCAATGATCATGTTACAAGACTTGCCCTTGCAATTGACTCGTGACCGGAAAATGGATGCATGATTCCAATCTTCATTTTCTTCCACTGAATCAGCTACTAGGAGACGACGATCAAGGAAAAGCAGTGGGGTGCCGTCATTAGCTTCAGTATCTTGCAATTGATCTACTGTGGTTTCATATTGAGGCTCTGCATTGAACGGCGTTGCTTCTATTTCCTCATCATACTGTTCATCATCTTCTGGCCAATTAGTAGCATATAAATTTCTATAGGGACACTCGGCTGCATAATGTCCCTTTTGTTTGCAGGCATCACAAATAATTTCTCTTTTATCTATTCTTTCGCGGGTACGGTTATCATTCTGATTTTGCTGCACCCGCTGATTTGGCTATGGCAAAGCTTGCCTCTGCTGAATGAATTGTCGTGGCCTCTGTGGTGCTTGCTGGAATAGTTTAGGAGGAAGAGGACAAAAACCTTGCGTCTGAGTACAGTTAAAAGTAGGTTCAGGTTCTCTTCTAGTGGAAGACTCCCCGACTTGAAAACTGCTGCGTCTCCGCAATTGAAGTTCATGTTGAGCTTTCCGAGCTTTACAAAATACCTCATCAACTCTGGTGTAATCAAACGTAGCAACTTCTCGTCTGATATCATTGCGCAATCCATCTCGATATCGAGTGATAGTGAGACGATCATCTATTTTCCAATTACAACGAACAATATATTTGCGAAATTTGCTTGTATATTCTTCTACAGATAGATTGCCTTGCTGGAGAGTAAGATACTCTTGGTGGAGTGTGTCAATGTAATCAGAAGGAAGGAAATTGCTTTTGAGCCTTTCTTTCATGTTGAACCATCTGGTAATGGGCTGTCCCAAAGCAAGTTCATTATTTTCAACACCATACCACCAGATTCTAGCAGGACCCTTAAGCTTAACCTTCGTAAAGGCTATCCGCCGTTCATCATTCATGTTATACCAAACAAAATAGTCTTCCAGAGAATTAAGCCGATCAACAAAACCTTTCGGATTGACATCTCCAGAGAAATCAGCCACATCAGTTTTAACTTTCTTTGTGATATCATCAGTGCGGTGTGCAACCATGGTACCCTGGGTGTCTCGTTCAGCGATGAGAAGCTGTACAAAGTCACGCATGGATTCACGTTGCTCAGGCCTTTCTGTTTGGATTGGTGTGACTAATTGTGTGGTAGTGGAAGACCCTTCCTTTGCAACCAACTGAGTACTTTGCAATTCAATAAGTGCAGTCTCTACTGTGCATAGACGATCCATTACTTCAACCATATCTTGGCCCAATTTGAACAATTGTTCATCACATTCCTTGTCCGTGAGCCAATGACCGAGATTGTCACCTCTTCTAAGCATGGCTGGAAAAAGTTTTTTTTTTTTTTTTTCAAGTGAGCTAGGTCGGGTCTGGACTCAAATCAGGTCTAGACTGCAGGTCAGGCCCAAAACGTAGGCCCAGTGCAGTGTTGTGAAGGAAAGAAGCCCTCTTTTCTCCTCGCAGTGGCTAGGTTTTAGAGTGTTGGATCGGCAGGGAAGGGAGTTGGGTTGGATGGCATGGGACGATGTCGATGGGTGGACGATGACGAACCAGAAAATACAGTTGTTTCTCCGGCGACCGGAACTTGGCTCTGATACCAATTTGGCGCAGCCCTGGACCTTCGATCGAATAGACCAATCTCTCATATGAGGTTGATCGAATCCAACAAAGGGATTCCACACAAAAGAACACTCACAGCCATGAACTCATGGGGAAAACTCACGATAATCTTTATTAATTGAATAAGCATGGGAAATAACAAGGAGTTCTTCTATATCTATATAAGACAGTATTTCTAAACTAATCAGAATACTAATAAAAGAAAATTACTTAATCTTACTCTAAATAGAATTCAGAAAGCAATCCTATTAAGCAACTAAGTAATATTACTAATCTAGATAAGGATAGGGATTTCTGATTAAATCAGAAATCATGTGGACCCTATCAGATGGTCCATCAAGGGGGCCTGCGGGCCCTAGTCTTTTGTCGGGCTGCATCAATTTGTGGATTTGCCCCAATCCAAGTAATCAGAACATAGAGATTCAGGAAGGTCCTGATGATCAAGCAATGGGATTTGATATTTGCTGCTAAGCAATGGCGAGACTCGCCAGCCTGTTTAGGGAATTAGTCATAGTTCATTTTAGTTTATTTTATTTCAGACACTAAAAGACTTTCTGTTGGTTTTGTATGGTGACATTTTAGGGTGGTTGGATTGATTGATTATTATTTCGATTCAAACTTTTACTTTTAAGGATTTGATTTATTTAGGCAAATGTCTAATTTATTATGCTAACATTGATTTGACTTATGAATGTAGAATTAGTGCTCATTGTTCATGATCCGGGATTCGATGGCCCCGGATTTCGAGTCGTGACAACAATACCCAACACACATTTAACAAAGCATAAGCATGTGGTAACAGTCACAAGGCAGGGTTACAATGAAAATTCTCCAGCAAAATAAAGGGCCTAACATGTAAACGTATCAAGTTCAACTATAACTGAAATGGCTTATAAGTTGCAAAAAGCTATGATCTAAACATTCACCTTGTATAGGCCATCATACGTGTAAACCTTGCCACAATAGCTATTTACAGATTCATGTCCGCGTATCACTCTAACAGGGAGAGATTGTACCATATTATTCTGCAAATGGGGGTAGTGATTTTATCCAACAGTTAAACCCACTATTGCGAGAGAGAGAGAGAGAGAGAGAGAGAGAGAGAGAGAGAGAGAGATGGAAACCTCAGAACAAGCCATCGAAGAAACTTATGAGAAAAAATGTGCAAAATTAAATACAGATCTCATTGTGTAAATATAAAATAGGATAAATATGCTCTATAAGAGGAGAATCTGCAGAGTAAAACTAGACCAAGTAAGAATAATATAAAAAATACAGAAGCAATAACATTCAATCAATCAAATAATCACTATAAATGTAGGCTACAAAGGTGTAAAAAAGCATTCATGAAATTATATTGAAAAGGGCAAGCAAACATAAGAATGGACAAATATGGATTGTGATGAGCTAATGAAATCCCAATGTTGGACAAGAAATCTGACCATTTAGATGGTCAACCTCAACAAACCTTTGATGGCTCATCATCATCATCATCATAATAATAACAATCATCATCAAAGCCTTGTCCCCCACTATGTCGGGGTCGGCTACATGAATTATGTTCCTCCAATTTGATCTATCCTGAGCCAAATCATCAGATAAGTTGCACTTCTCCAAACCTTCGATGGCTCAACACACAAAATCAGCTACTATCAATGTGTAGTATTCACTAAGAAACAGAAAGATGGAAGGAAGCAACTAAGAAGGGAAAATAGATTGAACACTGTAATTTCTGTTGACTTATGATGGGAGCTTGAAAAACACATTAAAGGCACATTAAGAGTGTTATAGAAAACACCAAAAACCTACAATCAAGATCCTACAAAGATGTTACTTGACCTAATTTATGTGATCCAAAGCCAGGTTAAAATCTTCAATCCAGGCAGATAAAATAAGCACTGGGGCACACATTATACCCATAACCCCCTCCCCCCTCCCGGGGCTCCCTCTTCTCTTTCCTCCTTTTTTCTCCTACTGAAATCCCTGTTTAAAATCCCAAATTGATTTTTAAAGAGGCTTTGAGTTTAGAACCCCTATCCGTGTAGAAGTGCAGGGGCCCATCAGGCCGTCCTAGGTCCATGATCCAGGCCCACGCTGGGTTCACTCTCCTTTTGGCAATTTGACCTCAACTTTCTAGAAGAATATGGTCATTTACTAAATAGCCCAGCATTCTACTTCTGTATAATATGTATTACATCACTGCTAACTTCATCATTATGTAATTATAGTAAGTTTGATATTATAAACAGAGAAAAGATCCTTAAAGGAGGTCATTCTGTTCCTCTCAAATCTTTTGACCGAGTCTTAGCTCACATGGTATCAGAGCTTTTACAACACAAGCAGTCTTGTGTTTCTTAAGGAGTCACAGTCAACTGTATAGATACAAGTTGACTTCCTGGTTATCAAAGAGATCTCTGATTTGGATCTATCCCATCGATCGTGGAATCTCTGAAGACGTAGATAGAGGGATTGCTTACCGTTGCTGCTGAACGATCATCTCAGACTGAAATTCTAGCATTTTGTTCATCTGATCACAAAGTGGGCCCCACTGCCATCAGTCGATTGCACACGGAATCTTCATCATTAGGGTCGCCTAATATACCGGGGATTCCTGAACGATTTTTCAAGATTTTTGAAGCTCCAAAAGGCTGGTATCTTTCCTTCTGTTTGGCAGTTTTCTTAGAACAGTTTTCATCACAACCATTGATCTTTGAGATGAACCATCAGATCTGTAAGATCTTTTGCATGCTATTAGAAGAATACTCTGGGAAAGGCTAGTTGTAAGCAGATTTCGATTTCTATCTTTCACTACAAGACCAGGCACATTCTAGTGACTGACAAGTGGGACACCCAAGTGCAGTTTTTGCACAAATTCTATGTTCTTTTTATTTTTCTGAATTCTGTCCTGTTTTCTCTCTAAATGGATGAGACTGAAATCATTCCAGTAAAACTTAATGGGAAAATTTACTCTAGATGGGCTTTCCACATCAAACATTTTGTTGCAGAAAAGGGACTTATGGGATATCTTGATGGTACTACCATCAAAGAGGACAGGAACAAACTGGAAACAAAACAATTCCAAAGTCATTTCATGGATTTTAAACTCCATCGATACTTCCATCTCATTATCTCTACAGTCATATTACAACACTTCAGACATGTCATCCCATTCAGAATCCCTCTACCATCAAGTCAATCAAGCAAGAAAGAAAATATTTTCTTGACTGTGAAATAGCCAAATATAATCAAGGAGACAAATCAGTTCACGATTATTACAGTGGGTTCCTTACATGGTTTAAAATCTCAGTCTCAGTCGCGGTATCGGCCGGGCCGAAAAACCAATATGATATCAGTATCGGTTGCGGATATCGGTCCGCCGCGGTCATCGCGGTGTGAATTATTTTTTAATCCAAAAAATTTAGCAAAAATATCCAAAAAATCCAAAATATTAGAAAATGCTAGAAAACAATATTTTTTTCCATTAGTAACAACAATAAATCAAAATCTCAGTCCCCTTAAGTTATGAGTCCTGTCCGTGTCGCAGTTCGCTGTCTTTTCCAGTATTTCATATAATGCAACCATTATTGATGCTCATGATCAATTTATTAGTATAAAATATAAGAAAATAAAGATAACATATCAATCATCATTTAATACTAACTCAATCATCAAAAAAGTTGTGAAATTTACAGACCATACAATGGTCATTTAATCCTCAATATATAGACCTAGCATAAAAGTATGTAGATCAATCATTTACACACCATACAATGATCATGAATCATTAAAAGAACATATTTATGATGAAATCCCCAAAAAATGATATATTATAATTCAAATATTAAAAAAATCTGAAAATAATAAAAATTGGAAAAAAAAAGTTCAAAATCATGTGTATGAGTAGATCTAGTATGAAAGTATGTAGATCTAACTTCTAAATGAAGAACACAACACAAGTGACAAACCCAATGATTTATATGCTTCATCTAAAAAATTAAAAATATATATAATAAAATGCTTTAAGTTGATTTTCTCTTGCCTTAGATAATATTTTCTTCAAAAAATACATGTGGGATTTGAAAATATGCAAGAGGGATGTGTGATGGAGTATGGATGTTGCTATGGGGAGTAAGGAGATGAGAAGAGAGGAGAAGAAGATGAAGATACGGAAAACGATAAAAAAAATTAGGGTTTTTTACCCTTTTTATCACATCTCGACCGATATTTTGAAAATATCGGCCGAGCTATCGGTTCTCCAGATATGAAGTTCATCTCGGCCAAGATTTTGGCGATATTTACCGAGACCGATATCTCAGTGAGATATCGGCTCGGTACCGGCCGATACTAGTTTTTTATACAATGGTTCCTTACTCTATAGAATGAAAGGGATTCTATGATCTCAGAGACGATAAAACTTGAATCTAGAGACGATGTTCTAGATTCAAGAAGAATCGCACATCAGCCAGTTTTTAATGAACTTATGACCGGAATTTGAATCCGTTCACTCAACCCTTCCGAACAGGGAGATTTCTCCTGATTTGAAGACAAGTGTTCAAGAAGTTCTATGCGATGAAACCCGTATAATGACCCATCCAGTAAGTATCTGAACAAACAAAAGCCATTCAAGCCCGCAATTAGAAAATTCTGCCCTTCTGACTTCCAAGGGAGATCAAGTACAATGCTTTCAATGCAAGGGCTAGGTCATGTAGCTTGACATTGCAAAAAGAAACAATTTTGCAATTACTATCACATCAATGGCCACCACCTCTCCAAAAGCAGGTACCGGCCTCAGAATCGCACAGAGACACTGCAACGTAACATGCCTCATCAGAGACATCAACAAAAGAATCAAACAGCTGCCCTCCAAGCTCAAGCAGATACTGAAGTGGACTCCGCTACTGATAGCAACACTATGCCTATTATTTCTGAACAAATTCAGAACATGATTCAGGCTTCAGTGAAGGAATCTATTACCTCTGCCTTTTCATCCATGGGTACTTCTGGTCAGTCCCTCTTTCTTTTACATCATTTTCTCCATTATCAATGTTTCCTTCTTCATAATCGTTCATTGATTCTAGGGCGTCAAACCATATGACATCAATTTTCTCAGGTCCAACCTTATGTTGAACATGAACACATAACCGCAAATGGACAACACCTTCCAATCTTCAGCATTGTGTCAATTGATTTGACTACCCCACAGAATCAATCTATTTCCCTTACAAATGTCTTCTTTGTGCCAAACTTCTCAGCAAATTTACTTTCTGTCGGACAATTGGTTGATAATTGGTCTCTTGTAACATTCTCTTCCGCTGGTTGTGTCATACAGGATCAACGGACTGGTAAGGTGATAGGGACCGGGCGTAAACATAGAAGACTATTTGTTTTTCACAATGAACAGAGTTCTTTCTTCACTGCTTCTTTTCATAATAATGTTCCGACCTAATGGATGGCAGGAACGCTTGGGTCATTTGAATAATGATATAGACTTCCCTTATGTTTCATACTGGCTGTTTCGAAAATTCCATGATAAAACAAAGTTATCTATATTTTTAAATTTGAAATGTCCCTCATGTTGTCAAAGTCACATTTTACCTTGTCCTTTGCATAATTCAAGGGCAAAAGCAGCTTTTGATATTGTTCATACTGATGTTAGCGGGATTGCACCCACATTAAGTAGATTTGGGTACAATTACTATGTTACCTTCATTGACGATCAAAATCATTATACTTGGATCTATTATCTAAGCCAAAAATCTGAGGTGTTCCCTACTTTTCAAGAGTTCTACAACTTGATAAAAATACAATTTGATAAATCCATTAAGTCCATACGTTCAAATTCAGGCGGATAATACATTTCCAAAGAATTCTCTTGCTTTACATCTGAGAAGGGATTCTCCATCAGAAATCCCGCCCTCAAACCCCTCAACATAATGGTGTGGTTAAAAGTAAAAACATATAACTTTGAGTGTGCCAGAGATTTACTTATTGAGTCTCAAGTTCCAAGAACTTCTCGCTGGAAGCTGTTCATACAACAGACTATTTGATTAATCGTCTTCCAGTAAAGTTATTAGATAAAATTTCTCCAAATCAAATTCTCTCTTGTTCCACCCCTTCATACTCCCACTTGAGGGCTTTTGGATGTCTTTGTTTTGTCCATCTTCCCATACATGAGAGAACAAAATTCTCAATTCAAGCAGCCATATGTGTATTTGTTGGTTACGGATATGACCATAAAAGTTTCATATGATATGATCCAGAAGCAAGAAGAACAATGGTCTCTTGGACTGCCTTTTTTCTCGAACATGTTCCTACCTTCTCTATTTCATCACCGATAAAAATCTCCAACATCTCTTTTCTTCCTCAATTTAAAGACTTGGAATCCTCTTCCCCACCATTGCAGGTCTGTAGTCAAAGACGGGCCAATGTGTAGAGGAAGAGCAAGCCAAGCAAAAGCAACGACTCTGAGAGGGGCCTTGATCTTCTATAAAGATGACCAACTTCGAGAAGCAACTGAAGTGATCGATAAGGCAGAGAAGAAAGAAGTGACCGACAATGAACCATCACGAGAAGGGATATCTTGCCCTTCTTTAGAGCCGTGTATGCCATTAAGCACCTCGAGAAGATTGAAGAAATTAGCTTATTCAGCCTCAGAAAGGTTCCTTGTGAAAATAGGCCACCACAATTGATTATTAGTGCTTGTGTCGAGATAATCTCTAATCTTAACATCGCAGTTTCTGGCACATCTGTAAAGATCAAGGAACTGAAGCACTAAGGGGGTCTCGCCAACCCATACATCATGCCAGAAGGAAATTTGCTCTCCATTGCCAACACAGTAGCAAATGGATTGTGTAGAAGAAGCCTTGGAACTGTATATCCCATTCCAAAAGTTTGAGCACCTTCGCGGAGGAGGAAAGATTTCCAGCCATTTCTACTCACTTTATATTTGGTTACTTGGATGCTTTTTCAAAGGCCTTCTAAGTCGTCTCCAAGTCTCCAAAGTCATTTACCCAACAAAGCCCGATTCATCATCCTTAAAGGTCTTATTCCAAGACCGCCAGAGTCTTTAGGGGAGCAGATTGTTTTCCAATTGACAAGGTGGAATTTTTTTGAATCCTCACGGCCTTTCCAAAGGAAGTCTCTTTGAAGCTTCTCAATGCGGTCAATGATTGCAGCAGGGCACTTGAGGATGGACATGTAGTAGATAGGAAGGTTGGCAAGTGCAGATTGGATCAATGCAATTCTTCCTCCCAAGGATAAATACTTTGCTTTCCAGGAAGATTAGCCGATGGCATAACCACAGAAACACCTGTGGAATTCAATCTTCATTTAAAGGAGGATGGTAATCCCCTTCCTGATGCAACATTGTATCATTGATTAGTTGGAAGTCTTATCTATTTGACAATGACAAGACCAGATATAGCTTATGCCATTCATATTGTAAGTCAGCTTGTAAGCAATCCGCACCAAAATCATCTATCAGTTGTGCATCGTATTCTGCAGTATATAAATGGTACAAGAATTAAAGGATTATTTTATTCCTTCACCTCACCATTGATACTAAAAGCATATGCAGATGCTGATTGGGCTGGATGTCAAGATACAGGGTGATCGACCACTAGATGGTGCATGATCTTGGGCATATGTCACGCCAGTGGCTCCCTTGTAGAAGGCAGTTGGGTACGAGGAGGAGTGGGAGTTAGCGGTGCATAAGTCCCACATTGGAAACAAGCTGGTCCATATCTTCAGTACATGTGTGTGACATAGCACGTAACTCCACATGAGGCCTTTTAAAACTGTGAGGCAAGATAGGGTTGAACTCCCTTGAGCCAAAGCGGACAATATTATATGGACAACGGGCCCAGGTCGTTACAGCACCTCTCCTATATCATGGAAAAGCAAGAAACAACCTACTGTCTCAAAATCTTCCACTGAAGCAAAATACCGGGCGATGTCAATAGCCACAAGTGAAATTGTTTGCCTTCGACCTCTTCTTTCATAATTCGGCGTGTTCTCTATACAACCCACCCCACTCTATGCAGATAACCTCAGTCCCATTAGGATAGCAAAAAATCCAATTTTTCCTGAGCGAACAAAACATCTTGAAGTTGACTATCACAATGTTCGAGAAGATTTTTCGGCAAAATTGATCAGTCTACCACATATTGCCTCTAACTGCCAGCTGGCAGATCTCTTCACCAAGTCTATGACTATGGCCTGACATACCTTCCTCTCCAAGAAATTAATGATACGTTCTACTCCTCATTAATCTAAGGGGGAGTGTAGAAGTGTAGAGGCGCATCAGGCCGTCCTAGGCCCATGATCCATGTCCACGCTGGGTTCACTCTTCTATTGGCAATTTAACCTAATCTTTCTAGAAGGATATGGGCATTCACTTAACAGCCCAACATTCTAATTCTGTATAATATGTATTATATCACTGCTAACTTCATCATTATATAATTACAGTAAGTTCGATATTATAAACAGATAATGGATCCTCAAAGGAAGTCATTCAGTTCCTCTCAAACCTTTTGACCATGTCTTGGCTCACAATCTACGCTTGTCCATTTGTCCATGAAGTTTACATCTACGAAGGATCATCACCATCATCATCATCATCATCAAAGCCTTGTCCCAAATATGTTAATGTCGGCTACATGAATGTTATTGAGCTAAATCCCTTGATAGGTTGCACTTCTTCAAACCTATCCCCACTACTTCCATCCATGTAAACTTATGCCTTGACATTTATGAAGGATAATAACAGATGAAGAAAAGAGAAAACAAAAATCAAGGGGGATTAAATTAATGTACATTCTTCGGTTAGTCCATGATTAAGACAGGCTTTACTAAACAATTCATGTGATAATACAATGTTACACATGACTACAAAAAGTATACATGCTTTACCCCACTACATATAACTGCAAAACTACATTAATTAGGTCAATAAATGAAGAAGTCAAAGAAATAATATCAATTGAGCATATTTGGATCCTCAGAAACTAAATGACCAATACAATATAGAGAAAAAAAAAAAAAGGACGCAGAAGAATAATACAAAAATTCTTAAGTACCTTCAAAGCCAAATTACCACGTTGCATTACTTGATCTTTAATTTGGCGCTTATCACCAAGTAAATTATGCCCACCCTGCCCTGTGTAAACTATGTCCTCAGAATTGTCAAGATCATCTTCATACATACCAGACATAACGATGGATACTGCAATTGGAAAAGTGTAATCCTTGTACTCCTCCTACAGCATCGCAGAAATGAGAAGCTTAATCTACTAGTGCAGTCGCAGCAAAATGTGGACCATTAAAAAAGTCTAATGAATATCATAATTCCAATTAAAAGAAGGAAAAAAATGGCAGAAACTGAACAATTATATTATTGTAACCAAATTTTCTTAGATTGAAACATGCTTAAATGATGTAGGAGCATTAAGAAATGCTTTAGCTTGTTCATGACTTCTTATTTTATTTTATTTTCTTTTCGTTTTTACATTAAGTGACAAAATTATAATAGGGGGTCCTTTGTCAATTTCACATGTGATGAAAATTATTTACATTTCACATATGAAACATTTGCATTTGCATCTGAGTCACACATGAAATACATTCAACAACTTGTCATTTTCACACCTCTTCACACGTGAATAAGAGTGGATCCAACGGTTCACCATTTTTCATGATTTTTCACGAGAATCTTAAAATATATGATCAATAATGCCTGAGACTTGACCCCCACCCAAAAAAGGCATTCTAAAGAGTATGGATGATTCGAATAGTGAAAATTGGCCCCACAGAATACAGAATTTTAGATTTTTGTTTCTGGACCTTTTTGCAAATATATAAAAATCCGTGCTGAGTTTAGACTTGAGATTTTGTCCCATGGCTGTTTTGGTCAATTTAAAGAGGATCAACGGTTCAAATCATTAATTTAGGGGCCCACATGAATAGAAAAATCACAAAAATCGAACAAGGTTCAAGGAGGATCCAACAATATGCAAAATTAGTATAAGTGATCCAACGGTTCAGCATTTTTCATAATTTTCTCAAGATCCATGAAGAATCCATGCACGAAATTTGGTCCCACAGCCTTTCTGGTCCTTTTGAAGAAGATTAACGGTTCGGATCATGAAAATGGATCCCACAGAAGTAGAAAACAGTACAACTAATAGTTTGGACTTTTTTTAATATATCTCAATATTTATGATGAATCAACAGCTGAAAATTGGTGCCATAGACATGTTTGACCTTTAGAAGAGCCCGGACTGTTCTGATTGACATTTTGGGGCCCCACAAATGTGTAAATATTAAAGAAAAAATGAACTGTCCCAATTTTCATCAGAAAAACCGTTTATCCTGCATGGCAACAATGCCATGTGATTCAGTTTACCATCTCAGGAGGTGTGGAAGTGAAATGCACAAAACCATACATATTTTCACACCATTGTCACACCTGATGTGTGCATCACATGCATAAATGAGCACAAACAAAAATGAAATAATTGTAATATCCAGAGTCACGTGGGCCTCTATGGATGGGAATTATTAGTAGGCCCCAGGTGGGACCCTTAGATGTTTATTTATTTTAATGTATTGGAAGAGTCGCACGTGAATTGGAATTAGGAAAGAGTTGTATATCAACTCAAATTGGGTGTGATGCGCGTGTGACTTATGTGAGTAGGACTATATGTCCAGTTTGAGTGGGACTCAACAAGTAGTTTGAGAAGAACTATGATTCTAGGGTGGGTGTATATAATAGACCATCGACCATTCTTTTTGGTATTCAATTCTGTTCTCCTTTTTGAGTAGGAGAAAAATCTGAGAGAGAGCTTTGAGGCCGGAATTCAGGGGAAGAAGAAGGCAATCAGTAGAGGGACGATTAACAGATGTCCTACTCGCACCCTCACATCGCGAACGCAACGATCATCTACCGAAGGTGAGTGGATCTTCCTAGATACCCTAGATGATTTACTCGGATGGTTGATAATATGGTATGTCTTAACTGTTGTGCAATGCTATTGTATTAAGTAATTCTCTTGTAATTAGGGATTAGATATAGACTCTATTTTGAGTCATGGTGATCATGTAAATCTTGATTATCTATTTTGAGTCATGGTGATCATGTAAATCATGATTATCATAGGTATATGATCATCAGGTGTTTGTTTTCTGTTGAATCTCCAAATATTTTGAACATCGATCTGGATTCATGAAAACAGACCCTGGCCATCAACAGAGGAATGCAGAGTTTGGGTTGTGGGAACCCATGGCCCACTGGAGAGTAAATCTGGTCCACGGATCCCGAAGTGGACCGATGTGCGACCATGGCAGTGCTGGACCCATGTAGATTGGGCCCCGTTTGGGCCACCATCCAAGCACTTCAAAGCTCAGAGGCGTGAGTGAAGAGAAAAATCAAGGTTTTGGTCAACAGCATTTGTGGGACCACTGGGTCCACCTGATCTGGGATCAGGACCCCACATCTTATAGGGGACCCAGGGACAACCTATTTGCTGCTGGTCCCATTTGGAGTGGGCCCCATCTGCCCCAACATCTAGAACCTTCCATTCTGGACAACGCGTGATATATTCATGAATTTTCTGTAACTGTTAGGGCTGCAGGCCCCAGTAAAGTTAATTGAATGTTAAATCTGAACCATGGAAGTTCATGTGGGACCTGAAGCAACCTTGGAGATCAAGTCTGATCTAGTAATAGGTCAGCGGAGCCCAATGTTTGTTGTACCCAAAATCTTGATGGTTGTTACTGTTCATTGGAAGAGTTCTATGTACTAAAGGTGTCTGATCTTGAGTTAATTACATAAAGACTCTGCTGGTCCATGTCAGAACCTTTATGTTAATTATGTACTTGTGTTGGAATTGTTCTTGGACTCAATTGTTTTATACTAACTAGAATCCTAAACATCTTATTAGTTCCGTAAGAATTCTGGATTAATGATGGACAGCGGGGGTCACCTCTACCATTAACTATCAATTATGATAGATAGGGTAATGGCAAATCCGGATGGTGTTGGGGCTGGGCCCACCCACACACACACACACATACACATGTGTGTGTGTGTGTGTGTATCTATCTGTGTGTGCGCTGTGTGCTCAATTATATTATCTGCTGTTCATGTAAAAGAAATCGGATTTGATAAGAAAGGTAATGCACTGTGAATCACAAGCACACATGTGATGGCGGACTTGTATTCGGAGTCCCTTAACGAAAACCTGCCCTAAACCTAAACTAATCTAACATCTGATACCAAGTTAAAATTTTCAGAAATACATCTTGACAAAGTTCCAATGTAATTTCATTAAGAAAAGCCAATGGCTAATATCTAAAGTACAGCCATTATTAACTCAAATTAGGAAACCTATGTAGATCATAATAAGAAGTCATAATCACATCATAGCATTAGCCTAATATAACTAAATTTAATGATGAACTTATTCTCATAATTACAATTAACCCATAATTATTAGATTATTATGGGTTAGTCCTAATTATTTCTTAACTTATGATTCTTCTCTTAGTTAGGATTGCTCCAATACCAAGTTAAAGTCTGGAAGTTGAAGCAAGACCCCAATTTATGAGGAAGACAAAAAGGCAAGAGAAAATTTGAAGAAAACAAGGGTTTTAGATAAAAAGAGTTGAAAGATCTATGGACAAAATAAAACATGTTGGAATGATTGCCACAAAGGAATACTCATATTTCATTTTTTATACATTGGTAACAAGACTCGAAACCACAACCCCAAGGTTGCAATAGTAACCACCTTCCATTGTACCAATGGTACTTGTCACAAAGCAAACCTCATATGGCAACTAGAATTTCCAAAGTTTGCTGAACTATCACAAACCAATAGTCAATAATTGTTAAAATTTACATATAAGTACCATTTTACTGTACCCTCCACCCATGAAATCAATTCCATTCAGCCAGTGGCTATGAAAACCTAGACCAACCATTTCAGCCCGCGAAAAGAACTGATGTCCAACATCAATGCCTGTCACCACAAGAAGCACAAGTCAACAGTAATACCAATATAGTTCAACTTCTAACATAACTGCAATCCTAATTCATACATTTAAACCTCATACTGGTTATGTGGATCATGACGAAGATCAAGAAGATTAAGTCACGAGACAATTATTGACATTTTTGGAGGCATTTGATCAGACATGGGGTTCAGATTAACTGGAAAACCCAAACCAGTCCTCTAAATTATGCCAGTTAGATTAATTCTGCAGAACAGACCCATATCAGGGTCCATTGAATCCATTGGCCCTGTTTAAGAGAGCTATTCGGACCCAACCAGTCTCACTGGGCTTGTGGCCACTTTATTCAAGTCGATTGGACCATAGTAAGAGGTCACCAGCCCAAAGAGTTAAGTAAACTTGCACAAGACCTCTCTCTTATTTTCTGTGTTAGAATTTCTTCAAAGGCTGAGATTATAATATCTCGCAAGCTTTTGATTTAGATGAAGGGTTTAGATAAGTTCGAGGTATGGACCATGGTACAAAATAGCAACCGCTACGTAGCATAGCAACCCCATTATCGGCCATAGTAGTTGATGAGGCCGCCGCTACACTATTTTCAAAATAACGGCGCTATGGTCTAAAACCTAATAGAGCATTTTAATTTATAACACTATTTTTCTTTTTGTTTTCTCCACAGTAGCCTTTCCTATAGTTGTCTATACCCTTCTATGGTTCCAAATCGCTTAAAAAACACAAGCTTAGCAGCTACATAGGATTCAAATCTATTCTACCACTATTAAATTCAAACCTCAACACCGCAACGTATCCCCACAACCGCTAAGTATCACCCGCTGAGTAGATTTTTGGCCACTAGCCGCTACGCATGTCGCAACCACCATTTTTATCCTTGGTATTGACTATTGAGACAATGAATAACAGCAATACAGTGCAATCAGCATCACATTCGACTATGTGAACCATCTTTATTTATTTAAGGAGAAATTCAATTGCTTCACTGAAAATAGTCCCTTGCAGGCTGTATATAGAGGATTAACTGGAGTTTTAGAGGTACTCTGACAATGTTTGGATTTGCATAAAATCTGTAGTACCCTCTTAAAGGGAGAGCCCAGTACTTATATTGATGTACCAGATGTACAAATATAAGAATACCGATTGGCAAAAGTTTAAATAGAGCATATATATGTACAAGTATTTTTGGGGGAATAACTATTCTACAAGTAGTTATCTAGAGGGACTCAAATTTGTATAGTTGTCATGCTCCACCAGTTTACTAGAATTGATACTGTCTTAACACTCACCCTCAAATCATCCCCAGAAACTAAATATCATCAATATATACCAGAAGTAAAGTCATGCCCATAAAGGCTTACAAAGACATAAGGAATGGTCATCGTTGCTCTGCTTCAATCAATGTTTAAGAATTCTACACTGAAATTTTTGAACCCATGCTCATGAACACTGTTCGAGCCCATGTAGAGATCATCGAAGTCAACAAGCATACATAATATTTGTGATTGTGACTACATACCCTAAAGGAGTCACGTAAACTCTTTCTTTGAAATCCCCATCTAAGTGTGCATTTTTAAAATCTAGTTCAAAAATTGGCCAAGATTTGGCAGCACCAAGAGCCAAAATTGTTTTATACAGTTGTTGTTTTGGCTACAGGAGCAAATGTCTCATTGTAATCAATGTCGTGTTATTATCATAGCCCAAAGCAACAAGGCAAGCTTCATTTCTGCTGTCAAGACTTCCATTGGATTTCCCATCAAAAAAAAAAAATTCTTAACTTCAAATTTGACTGGAAAAATGTCATTTTGTCAGCCTCAACAAAATCAAACCAGGTCTTGTTGAAGTAATATAGCTTAATCACAGCATACCTTTCTTAAATAAAGTATTGGTCCAAATCCCAAAGCACCTAAATCCAATAACAAAGGAGGAGATTGTAAAAGTTGGAGAACACATAACTGTAGAAGATAGTGTGGCTTAGGCCCACTCAGGCCCAGCCCACTCAATTGTATATAAAATCCCACGTGTGGGATTCAATGATTAGATTATGTTGCTGATTTCTTTGTATTACTTCCTTACATAGATTAGGAGATTGATTCGGAGATTGATTCATTCATCATTCTGATTGTAATAATTAGCATGTTTAGAGCCCTTGATTAAGGTATAATGATAATATAAAATGATAGAAGATCCTCCTTTTGGAGTATCAGTTTCTCTCCAAACTCTCATCTCCTTTCTTTCTTGATTACATTTTATATCATGGTATCAGAGCACTGGTTATGATTAATCCATCTTCTCTCATCGATCAAATATCTTCTCCCATGCGTGAATCCTCTCCCTGGCGTAGATCTTCTCTCTGATAGTGCCTAACGTGTCCCTGATCAACAGTAGCCAACCTCGGATCAACTTCTTATCACCAAGAGACCTCCACAGTTGTGATCGCCTATTCCTAAGGGTCATTCTAAGGATTTTTCTGGATTTTTTCATCACCTTTTGAGGTCGTTTTCAGCCACTTCTTCCTCTGTCGTTTTTAATAAAGAATTGTTAGATACATTTAATCAAGACCGTCCAAATTTGTGGATCTGTATCCAAATCTCATCATATTTGGACTGAAGGAAGTAACTTTGAACCTCTTCAAGAAGTTCAAACCTGATCTGTGATTAGACCACTCTGTGGGGCCCACGCACAGATCCTGAATCAAAAATTCAGGTCATTTGGCCCAGTCTGGGTGAAAATTGCACTATTAGTGTTGTTTTCTTCGCCCTGTTTGCTGCTAGATCCTTTCTACTGTTTTTGTTACTGTTGTTTGCATCTTGCTATTGTTGTTGCTCTATTAGTGTTGTTTTCTTAGCCCTGTTTGCTGCTGGTTTCTTCTGGATCCTTTTTGTTATTTGTTGTTGCTGCTGAACTCTTCCTGCTGTTTTAGCCATTCATCGCATATCCAATTAATTCTACTTTCTTGCATATTGGTTGGTTATTTCAAATCTGAAGACTAATCTCTTCCTTCTCCTGATTGGCGAGCTTTGTCTCTTTCTATAGCATCCTGTAATGGACAAATATGATGTTTTCCCAATTAAATTTAATGGGCAAAATTATATGTCCTAGTCCTTCCACATAAGGAACTTTGTCAAAGGACAGGACCCTTTTGGTTATCTTGATTGATCGATAACCAAGCCTCAGATTACAAGTACTGCCAACTCAAAAGGCCTAACCACCTGGTTCAAAGAAAACGCGAAAGTCGTCACTTGGATCCTTAACTCTATTGATCCCTCTCTTGCTGTGGCTCTTCAAGCCTACACCACAGCAGCTGATATGTGGGCTTTATCTAAAGAAAATCTACCATCAAACCAATAAAGCCTGGAAATTTCATCTGGACAGTGAAATTGCCAAATATAGTCAAGGGGATAAAACTGTGTAGGAATATTTTAATGGTTTCCTCACCTTGTCGACCGAAAGGGATTCCATGCTGATCCAAAAGGTCTCTTCTGGATTTCTATCTGAAGCTCTCCAGTTACAAGAAAAAACTCATATCAGCCAATTTCTTATGAATCTACGACCTGAAATAGAAACTATTCGGTCTGCGCTCATGAATAGGGAGAATACTGCTAATCTTGATACTTGCTTCCAAGAAGTCATTCGCGAAGAACTTCGTCTCACTTCACAGCGCACTATTCTGGAAGCACCAAAAGCTCCCAAATCATTCCTTGCACCTCTTCCTGCTGACTCGGCTCTTTTGACAACTCCAAAGCTGACTCAACATTATGAATGCAAAGGCTTCGTACATATTGCCAAAAATTGTCGCAAGAAATTGGTTTGCAAATATTGCAAACGGACCGGTGATGTGATTGATGATTGTCGAAGCCTATAGCGAAGGAATGAGACACAGCCTAAAAAGCCTCACACCAATATGCCAAGACAAAATGTTCCATCCGCATTTCAGGCTCAAGCCCTCATATCAAATACAGGCATCACTTCCTCCTGGGCTATATCCATGACTCCTGCTCAGATTCAAGAAATGATCCAGAGCACAGTCACCTCTGCATATGCGTCTATGGGCTTCTCTAGTGGTCGATATCAGCTTCATTCTCATATAGCATCTCCTGCCTTTCATTCTTCTGCCTCTCTTTCTTCTTTTATCACCTCTTCCACATAGTTTTTAGATTCAGGAGCTTCAAATTATATGACATCTGTAGAACATAGTTTTACAGATTCCCACCCTTACCTTGGAAAAGAAAAAATTATCATTGCTAATGGTGATCAACTACTCATTTCTGGAGTTGGTACCATTACTTTATCTAATGTCACTAGCCAATCCATCACCCTTTCCAATGTCTACTTTGTTCCAAAATTATCAGCCAATTTACTTTCTGTGGGACAACTTATTGATGAGGGCTATCTTGTTCACTTTTTTCCTCTGGTTGTGTCGCGACAGGGAGTAAACATGAGCGCCTGTTTTTGCTGGACATTGGACATCATCCCTTCTTTGCTTCTTCTAATAATTTCAAAAACTTGTGGACGGTTTAGCATAAACGTCTTGGTCATGTGAACAATGCCTATTTAATTTCTTTGTTTAAACTTGGTTGTTTGGACTCAACAATTGATAATAAAATGATGTCTTCTTTATCTCAATCAATATTTCAAGCTTGTTGTTTAAGTAAGAGTCATATTTTGCCATTTTATGTTCATAATTCTCGTGCATTAGAATCATTTGACATCATTCACACTGATATTTAGGGCATTGCTCCTACCTTGAGTAGGGCAGGATTCAAGTACCACGTGACATTAATTGATGATCATTCCCGTTATACTTGGATTTATGCCATGCATTTAAAATCTGAAGTGTTTTCTATTTTTCAAAGATTCTTTAACATGGTCCACACCGAATTTAAATAAGATATCAAGATCCATAGATCCGATTCTAGCAGAGAATACATGTCTCATAAATTCTCTGCTTTCCTTTCTGATAAAGGAATTCTTCATCAAAAATCTTGTCCACACACTCCACAACAGAATGGAATTGCAGAAGGAAAGAACAGACATATTCTTGAAACTATTCGCACCCTTTTACTTGCATCCATAATTCCTCTAGAATTTTAGTGTGATGCTTCACAAACTGCGGTATATCTGATCAATCGTTTTTCTAGTACTTTTCTAGGCAAGACTACTCCTTACGGAGTTCTCTTTGAACATCCTCCTTCATGCTCTCACTTACGTGTGTTTGGTTGCTTGTGTTTTGTTCATCTTCCACCAACTAAACGCACTAATCTATCCCCACAGGCTGCCAAATGCATCTTTCTTGGCTACATTTCTGAAAACAAAGGGTTCTTGTGTTATGACCAGTTTGAAAAACGCATGCGAATCCCTCGAAACGTGATCTTCCTGGAACAAATTCCTTTCTTTTCATTACGTTTAGATCATCCTATTGCTGTGTCCTATTTGCCACAATTCCCGGAGTCTGCCTCTCCTTCACCTGCTCTCAAGGTCTATGTCCGACGTAACAAGGTTCCTCCTATGGTGCCTCCCTCTCCTGATCATCTTCCAGTGCCGCCTACTGCTCCTACAGGTAACCATGCTTCTTCTAATAATATCCTCTCTGTGCGACGATCTAATCGTCTTTCCATTGCCCCTAACCGCTATGGCTTTCCTGCTCTCTTTTCATCCTTAGATAGTGCTCCTATACCCACCTCATATTCACAGGCCTTGAAGATTGCTTACTGGCAGGATGCTATGAATGAGGAATTGCTCGCTCTCGAAGCATATCAGACATGGGACTTGGTACCCGCTCCTGAAGGAGCCTTTGTGATTGGCTGTAGATGGATATACTTTATGAAAGTTCACTCCGATGTTAGTCTTAATCGCTACAAAAGCCCGATTGGTTGCACAGGGTTATAAACGAGTATGGAACCGACTATGAGGAGGCATTTGCACCAGTGGCTAAAATGACCACCGTTCGTACTCTCCTCTGTGTCGCTACAACCCGCAACTAGCCTCTGTGGCAAATGGATGTCAAAAATGCATTTTTTCATGGGATTTACAAGAGACTGTTTACTTAAACCCTCCTCCATGATATGCATGTCCTCCTAAGCGTGTTTGTAAGTTGCGGAAATCTTTATATGGACTTAAGCAGGCTCCTAATGCTTGGTTTGATAAATTCCGAACTGCAATTCTTCAAGCTAGATTTCGTCAGAGCCATTCGGACAGCTCACTATTTCTTAAATGGACAACGAAGGGCTACACCTTCCTTTTAGTCTATGTCGATGATATGATTATCAGTGGTAATGATAGTGCCAGCATTAAGGCTCTCAAACATCATCTCACTCGCTACTTCAAAATGAAGGGTCTTGGTCCTCTCACCTACTTTCTGGGGCTAAAGTTCTTGCATAGCAAATCTAGCATTCGGGTTCATAAGAGGAAATATGCTACAGATTTGATCACTTCGGCACAACTTGATGATACTCCCACTTTTGATACACCTATGGAGTTGAATAATAAGATCAGTACGAATGATGGCCCTCCCCTGGATGATCCCCTGTTTTTCGGCGGATAGTTGGTAGTTTGCTCTACTTAACTATGACTCGGCAGCATATCTCTCATGCCGTTCATACATTTAGCCAGTTTGTGAGCAATCCTCACAAACCTCACCTTGTTACTGCCTTGTGCATACTCCGCTATGTCAAAGGCACCCTTAATCATGGTCTCTTCTACTCTTCGGGCGCTTCTCTGCACTTATCTGCTTATGAAGTTGCTGACTAGGCTGGTTGCCCCGATTCTCGGCGATCTACCACTAATTGGTGTATGTTTCTTGGGGAATCTTTGATTTCATGGAAGTGAAAGAAGCAAACCACCATTTCGAAATCTTCTGCTGAGGCAAAATATCGGGCCATGTCATCTGTGAGTGCTGAAATCATCTGGCTACGCCGTCTTCTTTGTGAATTCAGTGTCACTGTTGGTAGCTCTGCACCTCTTCATGGGAACAACACCAGTGCTACTCGAATTGCAAACAATCCGATCTTTAATAAAATAACAAAGCATATTGAGATTGATTGCCACTTCATCCGTCAACATGTTGTTACTGAGAAGATAACTCTATCGCATGTCTCTACTCATGACCAGTTGGCAGATATCTTCACAAAAGCACTTCCCAAACCACACCATCATGATCTCACTAACAAATTGTTGTTTTCTGCATTACCACATCAATTTGAGGAGTGTAAAAGATAGTGTGGCTTAGGCCAACTTAGGCCCAGCCCGCTCAGTTGTATATAATATCCCACGTGTGGAATTCAATGATTAGATTATGTTGCTGATTTCTCTGTATTACGTCCTTAAATAGATTAGGAGATTGATTCATTCATTATTCTGATTGTATTAATTAGCATGTTTAGAGCCCTTGATTATGATATAATGATAATATAAAATGACAGACGATCCTCCTTTTGGAGTATCAGTTTCTCTCCAAACTCTCGTCTCCTTTTTTCTTCCTTGATTACATATTATATCAATAAGAATACCTTTTGACAAACGAGATTGTAAATGCTCGCTGCAAAAAGTACAGAAACAGGAAAACCCTAAATCTCAGACCATGAAGAACCCTAAAACTGTTGTACCCACTTACGAGGGAAAGCCTTGTAATTATATTGATGTCTATAATGTGTTAGGAAGTCCCACATCACCCAAGTCCTTTGTTGTGTCAATCAAGGCCCAGTATCGCAGCCCATTTAGGCCCATTTAATGTATTTTACCATTAGTCAAAGCATGTGTACATACCTTATATGTTAGCTAGCATTTTGGATATGAGATTGTATTGCCGTAATTGAGGCATGACTAGATCTGAGATTATTGTGGTGGACCATTAGATCTGGATGAAAATTGGCTGCTAAGTGTTGATTTACATAGGATCAATACTTCTTGGATTGGTTTTCGCATGAGCATCCTCAGTTGAGCACAGCGACTCAACCATCACTAAAATAGTGGGTCGCCCAGCCCTTATTTTATTTGGCAGCAGCATCAAAATTTTATTTTCTACCATTCTTACTAAACTGTTAATAATGAAAAAATCTGAAATTATCCTGATTCGCTTTGATGGCAAAAATTATACGTCATGGGCCTTCCAAATTCTAGTTTACTTGGAAGGCAAAGAACTCTAGGGATACATTGATGGATCTAAAATTAAACCTGATGAAGATGAAAAGAAGGTTTAGCTTGGAAGACAAAGGATGTTAAAATCAAAGCATACTTACTAGGCTCTGTTGAACCAGATTTGATCCTCAATCTGAAACCTTGTAAAACTGCTCATGAAATGTGGGAATATCTCAAAAAGATTTATCAACAAGGCAATGCTGGCCACCAATTCCAATTGGAGCATGAAATTTCACAATTCACACAAGGTAATGCTACCCAAATTACTTCCCTTGCAATAAAACAGCCGGAACCAGTTACTCATGAAACTCAGTCTTGAATTTGAGACAATTAGATCAAATTTGATGAGCCGGGCTTCTCTTCCCAGCTTAAAAGACTGTCTTCAGGAACTTCTACAGGAAGAACAACGTCTGGTTACCAAAATTGCTCTTGAACAACAGAACTCCACTGTATAAGGAAGACATTAGACACCAAATTGGGTTTCAATAATGATTAGCATCCAGACTGTTGGACAAACACAGACAGTTAATAGAAGCCGCAATAAAATTTTGCAAGCCCTGATTAAGGGTTTACCAGAGCAATAAGACGGATTGCTTTCACATACAAAGTTCGCTTATAATCGGCAACCCAAAAGAGTCAACTTTAGATTGTGTAGAGATGAACCCAACTAATGTAGTTGACCTCATTCTAGTGCTTAATACGATATGGATTCACTTATAATCAATAAAAACAGGACAACTCAAAAGATTCAACTATAGATTGTCTAGAGATGAACCCAACTAATGTAGTTGACCTCATTCTATTGCTTAATATGATATGGATTGGTGTGACAGGTTTGGCTGCACATATTCAATATGCCCACGAGCAAGTGCACAGACACAAAAGAGCAACCCGATCGACAAAGAAACCGATGGCGACACAGTCATCAAGTTGTGTCTGAACTAGGCGACATTGCTCAGGAAGGAGAGGTTTCCTATCGGAGCGTATCACAAACAAAACAAAGGAAGATCAAGCCACGTAGTGAGGAAGATCAACAACAATGTCTTTCGCATAAAGCTCCTGTCCAACACGAATATTTCCAACCTCTTTTAAATAGCTGATCTAACTTATTTTGTAGCACAGAAGAACATGCCTAAGTGCTGACATGGAAGGGTAGGATGACATAGATAGCAATGCAGACCATGAAGAATACGTCATGGGCCTGTAATAAACCATATACCAACCCAAAAGCTTAAGCTGATAGGTGGAAGGCCCATATAGGTATATTAAGACATGACAAGCCTATTACTTAGGCGATGTGGGATGTAGGACTTCCCAACGGGGCCAAGCACCGACATTTTTGGAGGCATTTGATAATGCACATGGGGATTGAACCCATGTGGAAAGGTTCAGATTTAATGAGAAACAAGGGTGAAACTAGGGCACAAAGGGGAAACTTAACATTTTGGGGGGAAATCCATAAATTTTGGAGAAGCAATAATTTATTGATGCGGACATCAATCCTAAGTAAACCAAGGCCCACCAGCAGCAGCATCAGAAGAAGAACAAAGCAAATATAGCACTTGTGGATGCATCAGCCTTTCATGGGCTTAATCCATCAATATCATGAAGATCCATCGTTGGATCTGGTGTCCAACTTGCTGAAAGCCTCCCGTGGAACACGTATGGAAGACCCCACCAGTGGAACACGTATGGAAGACCCCATATCGAGATGGTCTACAAGAGATGAGGTACCGAATATTTATAAGACTAAAGAATATGGGCCCCAAAAGGAAATAAAATAGAAAAACATGAAGGGGTCCAAGTCAAGGGGGCCCACAACTTAATCCCAAATGCATTGGGATTTGTGCACACAAATCCCAATGTGCATCATCCTCCATGCGCAAGTCATGTTATTCCAAACCTCTTCTGGTATTTTTCTTTCTTTTATTTATTTTATGTTAGGACTTTTCCTTATTTTATTTTCTGTTATGCTTTAAGTGAGTCATTGGATGAGATCTAAATCCTGACCACTCATTGTTAGGTAATAGGGTTCTTGTATAAACTCTTTATACTTCTCTTTGAGAAGGGTTAATGAATGATAATGAATATGAATTTTCTCCAAAGGCCTTCTTGAGTCTACTCTTGCAAGATCCTCTGATGGCTTGCGAAGGGGAGTTCAAAGTGAAGCTGATGCACAATTTTCATGTCTTCAAGGTATTCCTCTCATTACTCCTATTACCTTTCCTCAACTAACCATTCGTTTGTGTTAATAGAAGCTGCATAAATACTTTTCTATACTCCCTCACGGGTGGAGCCCACTCCTCAATACTCCCCCTCAGGGCCCGTTTGGTAATTTTACTTATAAAGTCCAGTAAAGTTAAGTCAACTTAAACATCCCATCAAAAGCACCTTTTACCAAAATTCCCTCCATCTTTTCCCAAAAAAGTCAAAAAGCAACTACCTTTACTCACTAAAAGACAAAAATACTCTACTTTTCCATACAAAAAGTCAAAAAGATTCCATAACAAACAACTAAAAACAAAATACCATCATAACCCACTTATATTTTGTTCTTTCTTCAAAATCAACTTTACTTCACTTGACTCAATTAGTAGAGTTACCAAACGGGCCCTCAGGAAGAACCTGATCGGCACACTTTTGGAGATGTGCATTTTCGCATCGAGTCGTTCCTCATGAAATTCGAACTCATGACCCGTTGGGTCAGGTGCCATATTAAGTTTCTTTAACTAACCATTCCTACCAAAACCCCAAGGTGTCGATAGAGGCAGCATTGATAAATTTTCAATACTCCTAGGGTGGAGCTCACTCCTCAATACTCCCCCTCAAGTCCAACCCAGTTGGAGTAATTTTGGCGACACACGCATTTTCGCATTAAGTGTTCCTCTTGGGATTTGAACTCTCAACCGATTGGCCCTGATACCATATTACTTCAGCTGCAATTCCTACAAAAACGTCAAGGTGTTAGTAGAAACAACATAAATACTTTTTAATACTCCCCTTTGGCTGGAGCCCACTCCTCAACAGCTCCATCTTAGATCTCTATCCAAATCTAGATCTAGATCCATCCCACCGTTGGAATCCTAGATCTAGCCCCAAACCTAATCCAAACCATCTAACCTTCTCAAATCCGATAACCAGCCCCTTCACCATTGGCCGATCCCCCATCACCATCACTGAAACCCTAGATCTACCATCATCAGCCCTAGATCTACTTCATACAAGCTTAGATATAATCCCAACCCGATTTAAAATCCCAAATCTACCCCCAAAATCCACATCTACACCATAAACCAGCCACCATCTCCTTTGACTGACTACCACCAGCCAACAAAACAGGATGGCCAAATTAGGCCCAGCCCATTACAATTGAGTCGGCCCACTTTGGGGCTTCAATTCACCCTTTTCACCTTTATTTAGCCCATCAATTCCTTTATTTTACTTCTGAATTTTATTTTAAACCTTTATTTATTTGTGGGAACTGCTATCACAATTCAAAATTTTAAAGTTACAGTTTGTTGTTACATTAGTTCTCATTGCCCATTGTTAAACAATTTGAGCCTAGCCCTTTATCAAATCCTAAAAGGATCATGGCAATCTACGTGAGGTCGATGGGTGGAAGTTCTACCTTCCATTTGGTCCATCTCTCAATCATTGAAAGGCCTAACTGCAAGACTGTGATAAGGTTTTGGATCTTTTAATAATAGCTTTAGTTCAATTAACAAGGAATGGCATGCTAGGTTTATATTTTATTAATCCATTATAATTGTTGATTTGTTTCTAATCTTAAATTACATATTTTAGGGTAGTTTCCTTTCTGCCCTGCATCAACAATTCTTTCAATTGTGCCAAATAGAATAATTCTGCAAAAAAGCCCCTTGATAGGGACTGCCCAATCAATTGGCCCTGTTTTAGAGACCTTTTCAGCCCCTACAATGTCAAAGGGCCCCTTTGTTGAAGCCCATTGGACCACATTGAGGGGTCGACCAGCCCATTAGCTCAGCTCCTCCTTGAATTGCGCGAGACCTTTTATCTTTCTGTCTTTGTGCTAGAAGTTCTTCAATGGCTGATATTATATTATCTTGTAAGGTTTTGTGTATGATGAAGGGTTTAGACAAGTTTTAGGGTTAAAGGTTATGAAGACAATGAATAAAAGTAATGCAATGCAGTTGGCAATCACATTCAGGACTGTGAACGACGTTCTCCAATAAGACTTTACTTCCTTTGCCGAAACAGTCCCTTGGGAGCTGGATATAGTAGATTAACTGGAGTTTTAGAGGATATTATTCCTTGGTTTTTCAATTATTTGTGATTGTAGCTTGCTGTTTTCCCATTCCTTCATCCTTTTTTATGTTGCCAACATGAGCGGCTGGCTACAGATATGCTGTTATAGCAGCCTAAAAGCACCGGGTTTGTAGACTTCTGTGACTGCTTCATGTGGACACAAATGCATATCACTCAAGCCTTTATTCTTGTTCAGAGGAAAGTTAAAACTAATGAGTAAGGGTTGCCATAACAAATTCTAACAGTCAGAAAAATACCAACACTGAACTGACCTGGAAGAGGGCCCAATTGTTTTGTAGGGTAGAGAACAGAACGAGTTTCCATCATCTGCAAAAACACAAACATTTTTTTACAATGGCACAAGTGGAAAGTGATGTTACCTGGAAACCATCATTGTTTATAAGCATGAGAAAGCCTAACAAGATTTTATCTTCAGGGAATTCAGATGAACTTGCAAATAGGAAATAAAAATCATTTTGAAAGTTGGTGTTAGGCAACCAATCATGAGAGAAAATTGAAGAAAATTGTTTTTCCTCATAGAACATGCAACATGAGCAAATATCAACATTCCCAAAAGATAATAAAAATAAAGATGAGAATATGAAGTGGATAGACAGAGAGAAAGAGAGAGAACCTTTTCTTCTCAATTTCCTCATTTTAGAGAGGGTGGTTTGCAACAAATCATTTGATGATACACAAATCATTGCTTGCAACAAAACTACGGAAACAGCCTTTTTTTTTTCTTTCCTTTTTTTAATCCATTACAATAATGCAATAATAAAATCATTATATTCTAATAGAGATCACATATCTATGCAAAAAAAAAAAAAAGAAGAAGAAGAAGAAAAAGGTAGACACCAACCTTGGATATTGCTTTTAAGTCAGGACGCTTGGCAGATCGCTTGATATCTTGAGCATTTGCTCCCTACATAGGTTGTAGCCTTTGTTAAAAGTTCAGAACCAAGAAACAGACAAAATTTCCGCAGTTCTTGTTTTATAGACACAATCAATAAAAAAACAAATAAATTGCAGTCCAAGATATCAGGTTACAAAATTGAAGGAGATCATGCACCAGGTTATAGGATTGTTGGATGGCGCCTGTGTCAAAGATGCAGATGCAAGTTTAGGTGAAATGCCGCTTTATGCTAGAGGCAGATGAAAGCATATCATCATGTTGAATGGGAAGTAGAGAGATTACATGAAAAGAAGAAAGTAGGGAGAAGTTCAGAAAATGGATAATGGCATGCATCAAATGAAGACATTGTGCTTTAATGTTGGTGAATGGCTCTTCATTTAAACCCGCCCCCCCCCCCCCCCCCCCCCCCACCCCCACCCCCGCGCAAAAAAACGCTGTCCAAAGGGTTAGGGGCTTTGAGAAAAGGGAATGCAGGGTCACCCTTCTTATTCACCGTTGTAGATATCTTGGAAAGCTATTAGAAAATGCAAGAAGAATTGATGTTTAAATAGTTTTCAACCGTCGACATTTGTGTCTTTTCAGGTGCAGAAGTTAGAAATCATATTTAAAATGGAGAAAATTCAAACTCCTCAACAGTATCAAAGGATTTTCTGAAGGACTTAAGATTAAACGTAAACATGGAGGAAACCATGATGCTGGGATTTAGTGCTTTAGAATTGTAGTGGGGCCTAGTGTTTTAAGGATAGAATTGTTGTAGCTCCTTTGGTGGGATGTAAGAGCAACTTCTAATTCAATAACTAGGTCTCCTATTCGGTACCAAGCCAAGGACTAGAGGAATGTGGAATCAAAAGCTGTAGCATGGAATTCAAAATACATACTTTCCTGCAGCAGCAGCAAGATGAGCAACAGAAGCTCTATATAGGATCATTTCTGGGAACAATATGAGGAAAAAAAGAAAATTATATGACTTCTTCATGAGAGAGAGAGAGAGAAACCCAAATAGAAAATAATATCACTTCAGTTTTCCCCTAAATTTTGTAGATTTTATGTTTTTGCCAATTTGAGGATCTAACGAATCTATCAGGTATTCCGTTTTTGGAGGACAATTCATATTTATGTGATCATTTCCCCATGCTTTGTATATAATCCTAATCAGAGTGAAGCGATCATCCTCGCACCAGAAGGTAAGGTGTAATATCTTGAGTTATCTGGGCCCCAAGTTTAGTTTGGCCCAGGTAGGACCTTAATGGATAACTTGGGATGGAATTAGAAGTGTTTCCTTATTATGAAATTAGAAGTATTATGGAATTAGAAAGTGTCTCACGTTTGGGACTGGAGTTGTATAACAACTCTAACAGAAGAAATAAGAGAAGGATTAGAATTAGGAAGTTTATACACCCCATCCTTATGTGTGTGTGTGTGTATATATATATATATACACATATATATATAGGCAAACCAACAATCACTACTATAGTGTTTTATTTTGGAGAAATTCTGAGGGAGACTGTGGGCTGCAATTCAGGGGAAGGAGAAGAAGAAGGTCACTGACGGATGTCCTATTTGCGCCCGCACATTGCAAACGCAACGATCACGTACCAGAGGTGAGTGGATCTTCCTAATTGTCTAATGGATTGATTAAGATGATGGATAATAGCATGTGATTCAATTGTTTAGTATTGCCATGTATACAGTGATTGTCTGTAACCAAGAAGTAGGCATAAAAATCTATTTTTGAATCAAGAGAATCATGTAAGAATGACTGTGATAATGTTATAATCCATATGGAGTGTATACTTTTGAACATCTATCGAATAGATGAGAAATTGGTGAAGATAGGGACTTGACGTCCAAGGAACTTACTGACGTTGGGGAGTTGTGGGACCCCATGGCCCACCTGATCCCAGATCAGGTCCAAAGATCTGGTAGGGCACTACTGGGCGACCATGGAGGTACTGGTGCTACAAAGATTGAATTCCTTTTGGGCCATCATCCACATACTTGAAATTTCAAAATCGTGAGTGAACCAGAAAACAGAGGATTTGTCGTTTGTAGTTGCGGAACCCACTAATTGATCTAATCAATGATCAAGACCACACATCCTTTAGGGGACCGTTGGTCGACCCAAGTAGACATGGACCCATGAAGAGTGGGCCCCATCTGGGCCCTTATCCAATTGACATAGCGCATAGGAGGTCACAGAGTTTGTTACTGTATGTCGACAATGCCTACTAAGACCCACTAACTAAGTGAACCAGAGATTAGGACCCGACATCTTGAAGAGGGCCCAAGGACGACCTAGATTGTGGTGGTCCCATGTGGCCGAGGCTTCATTTGCCCAAATATCCAGAAGCTTCAATTTTGTTAACCGTGAGGCTTACTGTGCATGGTTATTGAGACTGTGAGGCCCAGTAAAGATGTCTGATGATGAATCCAATCCACTAAGAGTAAAACCTATCCTTCAACGACCTTAGACATTAGATCTGATCTTGGTTTGGTCCAATGGGACCCACTGGATTTTACATTAAGAGGTCCAAATATAAACTGTTTGTTTATTTTATGCTCTGTATATTAAGATTAGTTCTGAAAAAGGTTTAATAATTGAGAAAGACCTTGATTTTGGTGTAGAAATATTAAATAGCTTCTTACTTTGATGAAGTAAAGTTTTGAGAATTATGATTAACTGTGATTAATTGTGATTAGTTATGACTAACTGTGATTAATTATGATTAACTGTGATTAATCCTTTAAACAACGAGCAATTAATGTTATGTTTATAATAAAGTGTGGGCCACCCCTATATCACTCAATACTCTTATGATAAGAAGTGGGGCAGTGATTAGTAAGAGGCACATAGGTTGGGCCCACGCTGCTGACATGTGTGTTCAATTATATGTTCTGGTTGTTATGTGTTTGTGAGATATTATGCACTGGGTCCCAGATGTGGGATGTTGGACCTTGTGTCCGGGCCGTTATAGCGGCTGGTCCTTAGTGGACGAGAATGGCCATTATGATGGCTAGTCCTTAGTGGACGTGTCTGATGAGACTGGGTCATGGTGACCGATATACATGTATACAATGGGCCTTTTGAGGCGTGGTAATGTGCATGGGCACGGATTTGTATATGGATGTACTTTAATGATATTTGATCTATTGATTCAAATGTGTTGATTTTGTGATATTATGTTGTATGTGGCATGTGTAATTAGGAAAATCCATTCACCAGTAATACTGATGTTGTGTTGCCCCCTTCAGGTGATCATAATGTGGGCGGGCCAGAGCAAAATGACGATCAGCACATAGATTTTGGCATGCGTGGCTGAAAGGAGGAACGAGAAAAGCTTAAATAGTTGATGAAATCTCTAGTTCTTGTTTAGGAAAAGTTATTTAATGTTTTAAGCACTTTATTGAACTGAGTTAGGACATAAAAAGTTGATTACTTAGAGATTTTGGATATTTATAACTGGTAATATATTCTGAATTAAGTGCCTGATTCCTTGCGAATATTATTTGATGTGTACATGGTGAATATTGCTATGTGATCACAATCAGAATATCCGATAGGGCCCCGGAATTTAAGTCGTGACATAAGGGAAAGAATATTAGTACATCTTTTGCACTAAAAAAAGATAAGAGAATCAATGTCAGTTCTATTCAAACTAATTTAGGTGTCCTAATCCCCGAAGTCTAGATGGCTGAGCCAAACTTGTTTAGGAATTTTTTCATATCGTTTCATTCTAAGAGAATGAATGACTGCCTCATGCTATGGTGATTCATGGTATTAGAGGTTTTATGATTACTTAGTCCTATGAAGATAAAGAAATTGATCACATAATTCTACTTGCAGAAGGGTTATCAAAATAAATTATCACATAATTTATTTTGAAATGATTTGAATGGCTTTTGGGCACGAAAATCAATTATGGTAAGTGTGAGTTGATAGGTTGTCAGCTTACAGACAGTCATGTGGTTTCTTTGGCAAATGCTTTTGGGTGTAAAGCTGGTGAGCTTCCTTCCAAGTATTTGGGATTGCCTCTCTGTGTGGGGTCACTGAAAAAACATTTATGGGATGCTGTGGTGGAGCGGATAGACAAGAGGTTAAGTTCTTCGAAAGGTCGCTATTTATCTTTGGGAGGGCTACTGACTTTAATTAAACCATTTCTTCAAGTATTCCTGTTTATTATTTATCCAGCGTCAGGTGTCCAAAAAGTGTTGGGGATAGAATTGAAAAACTTCAACAAGACTTTCTGTGGAATGACTATAGAGAAAAATAAGTATCATTTGGTCCGTTAGGCGACAATTTGTAAACCATTAGCTCAAGGTGGTTTGGGGGTCCATTCTATAGTCAAAATGAACAAAGCTTTGTTGGGTAAGTGGTTATGGAGGGTGGCAGAGTTGGGCCATGGCTTGTGGAAGCAAATTTTAATTTGCAAATATAAGCTTACCAATGATAGTTGGTACGTACCTAACCAGTTTTCCAAGCTCTCTATTTTTTGGAAATCTATTCTTTCTGTGAAGGAAGATTTTTTTTCAGTGGATTTGGAAATCATTAGGTCGTGGGTTCGAGATCCGGCACCTGAGAGGGGGAGAGGGAGAGAGAGGAAAAATAAAAATCGAGGTATTCTATGCTCGTCCTCCGCTTATTCTTCTACAAATTGGCCCATCCATAGGAACGTCCTCTAAATCATCTATTAGTGTGCCATTATCACAAATTCACAATTACCTACACATAAAACTTCTATTTGATCCAATTCTCTTTTAATAAAAATATGAGTTTGTTAGATCTCATGAAAGACTTGGCAATTGCCTTTAATGGATCTGCAACATTAGATTCACCATCTTCCCAAGCCGATTAGTTTCTTCTTGAGTGATCAATTTTTGGCAATGGAGAAGTCCAAAAAATATACCTAAAGAATCAAACTTGTTCTTGTACCAACGGATGTAATCCAAGTTACTACCATGTAGACAAAAACACTCGATCATCATCATCATCATCATAGCCATGTCCCAGCTAAGTTAGGGTTGGCTACATGACTTTTGTTCCTACATTCCAATCTATCTTTAGTCAAATCCTCGGATAGGTTGCATGTCTTCATATTTAGCTTTACTACTTCCATCCATGTCCTCTTCAACCTACTCATTTTCCCTAGTAAGCTGAAGACTTTTCCTCACCAGCGTCATTGCTAGCCTATGATGGACACGCACAAACCACCTCAACCGAGTCTCTTAATTCATAACCTATTGATGCTACTCTCAAATGCTCCCTAATGCCCTCATTTCTAATTCTATCATTCCTAATTTTACCGCACATCCATCTCAACATTCTCATCTTTACTATTGTTTATGTGTTTCTTCTTGATTGGCGAACATCCTACTCCATTGGTCATAACTGGTCTAATTGTTATTCTATAAAATTTAACATTCAATCTAGCTTATATCCACCAATCACAAAGCAATCCAAAACCAATTCTCTACTTAAACCATCCCACTCTTATTCTATGATCAGCACTTCCTCAATCTCTCCATCCTTACTAATTATCAAGCCAAGGTACCGAAATAAATATCTTTGTAATATCTCATTAGCTACAATTCTCACAAGACATCTCTATGCACATCCCTACTGAAGTTGCAGTTCATATATTGTCTTTGGATGACTTATTTTAAAGCCCTTGGATTCTAAATCCTCCCACCATCTTCTCAAGTTTCACTTTAACACCATCTCTCGATCTATCCACGAACATAATATCGTCTACAAACAACATACACCGAGGTTCCTCCTCTTAAATATGAGAAGTTAACTACTCCATAATCAGTCCATGGAGGCCAAAACACTATGATTCCAAATTAACACAATCGAGCAATGTATTCCTAAGACTAGATATATATTAACAACCTAAATAAGCACATGTGGAGGAGCCCTTGTACACACGTGAATTATTTCCAACTAGGGACAAGTTTATGTGTCCCATATTCAACCAAATTCAAATTGTAAATCTATCTATCATCATAAGCTGATCCCTTACAAATCCACGAACTTGAACTCTATTGTACAATAAAGAAAGCATGAAAAGACACAGATCATGTATTTCACTTATATTTGAACTATATTTAGTAATCAATCCAAAAGAGAGAAGAACCACACAACAGCTCGGCTGAACACAACATAGAGGAAGGCTTCACACCTGCCAAATATTTAGTCTTCAGGTCCAGCAAGCAAGAACTACGTTCCTAGAGAGGAGTGTCACACTCAAGTCAATATCAAAAACCCACTTAATAGCATAGTTATTAAAATCCTATGATTCGTATTCTCAATCCTGATTTATATCACAAATCTTAAGGAAAACGATTCGTATCTATGTAACGAATCCCATTTATAAATGAATCATAGGATATATGCATTAATCTTACAATTTGATATTTGTTTCATCGAATCTTAGGATTCAAGCGATTCGGCTGAGTGATAATAGATGCAATCAATAAATTAATATTAATAATCTTTTAACCTTTTTCTTTCATTCTTTTAACATTTTTACTTTTAGAATGTTATTTAGTAGTTAACGAAACCTCTTAAAAAAACTTCAGCTTTGGAGAGGTTTTAGAGATGAATAAAGAACGTTCATTTAATTAAAGTGATCGACTATGCGTATGGTGCTTGTCTATATCTGGTTTTTTTTTTTTTTTTCAAATCTTTTTTTTGGGTTTTTTCTTCAAGAACACTTCCTTAACTTTAAGAGATATCTTACTATGTAAGATTCATGGTTCAGATTTTAGTTTTAGTTTTATATTTTAATTTAAAGATAACAAAGAATAAATATATATTGATACCTTAAACTTATTTAACTATTTACACACATCATTTATTATATGTTAATATATGTCATGTTCTTGATATGATTCTATGATGGACTTATTTGTCATTGTATTTATACAACTACAAATGGGAAAGTGGATGGCTTTGAATAACTACTTTTTTTTCTTTTTTCTTTTATTTTCATTAGAAATATAAAAAAATCCTACGATTCGCAATACGATTCACGATTTGATTCGCATTCATGGGTATGAATGATCTGTGATGCGAATCCAATTTTCAAAACTACGGTTAGTAGAAAGACCCAAAAAACTTCCTTCTTGATGACAACCCTACAGCTGTTTAAATAGATCTCAAAAACAGAAGATAGGAAAACCTACGGTCATCCTATCTCAGCCCTTGATTTTATTTAAAAATAATAAGTATAAACTTACCTTACTATTTATGCCAACAATTAAAGACTTTTATGTATAATAAAATCAGCAGGTATGGATATCCCCCTATGCCTATGGTCATTATATTTTTATATTTTTCTTCTTGCTACTCCTTTATCATTCGCATATGGGTCAACCGTCTTTTGTGTAGCTCAAGCTTGCATCCATACTCACCTTACACTTAGGACCCTTGGAAGTCTTCTTTTCATCAACTTCTATTCTCTTGCACCTCTGCTCTTCTTCCTATAAACAGGAAAAGAAATTAAGTAATATATGGCTTGAATTGGAAAAAGAGAAAGTGTTCACAACAAGAGAAGCTATTATGTAGATAAATTCATAGCATGATTCGCATGAATGATAATCTTTAAATTCTACAAACTAATGGCAAATTGACATATATGTGATATTGAAAATAGGAAGATGTTTGCCTACGAGAAAGTGCAAGTGCAGCCAGCACTATGGGGCCCACTTGAGACCACCTTTCATCAACATAGCCCCTTTGATACTATTTTACCCCATGATCCAGCATCAGGCCTAATTTTACGATCACTGAACCTTCTCTCACCGATGGATTGAATTTCATGAAAACAGATGATTAAAACATCTGGTGGGGCTATTTTTTGGATCATCCTCCTTGTCCATGAGGAGCCCTTTCCATTTACCCTCCTACCATTGATAAACTTGCCTCTTAAGTGGGCCCCGCAAGCCATGCAAGGCTTATATTGCTAAAAGAACAGAGGCTAATCTTGAGGTGGCGCAACTTAAACAAGGCATAACAATTAAAGTGAAATGTCTAGTCATATGGCTCAAATTGCGAGTCATATGTAAGTTTAATGCCCAACACCTCATATAATACCTCATTGTTCAGTGACCACCACAATACATTTATGGACGAATTAATGACAGTATGGTATTCCGTATTTAATTACATCCTCTATGTCATCTTTTTTTTTTTTTTTTTTTTTTGCTTCCCCATTTCTTCTTTCATGAATGTATCAAAAGAGTGAGGTTTTATTTTATTAGGCAGCTTATTTTCACGAGTCTAAAGAGTTAAATGTTCAAGGAACCAGTGCAATGAGCAAACCAATAAAGACTTGGAATGAAGCATTCAAAAAGAAAACATTGTAGATTGATAGAGATCATTGCTTTAAATAGGTTTGGGAGAAAGTAGAACTCATAAAACAAAACCTATATAGATGTTGAACTCGGAAAGCCAACCCTAGAATTAGTGTTCCGTGATTTTTCAGTTCTCACTGCATGCAAAGACTAAAGGAACCACTAAAACCTTAAAAAAAAAAAAAAAAAATCCAAAGCAGTCGCATCTCATTATTTCGTAGAATGTACCTAGGGGCTAAGGGTATATACATGAGACCACAAAACAGCAAAAAAAAGAGGGGGAGGGGGGCGGGGGGGGTTGTGGGTTGGTTTGTTTCAGATGAAGTTTCTGTTGATTGGGTTGTTATCATGGATACAAAACAAAGACTTCCTGATCATGCATTCCCAATTCTACATATTGTTTCACTTTTTTCCCTCTTTGATTCCATTTATAGCTTCCATTGCAAACTAGAACCAAATCAGCAAAGCCACATGAAGAAATTAGGGATCCAGTAAGCTCACCCGAGCAAAATGAAGGTAATAGTTGTTAAAGATCCTCAGTGTATCCTTCACCCTAGCATGAGCGCTCTTTCCAGTCATAGAATCCGAGACTACGCCCTCCTCGCTCGCAACCCCTTCGAGTCCGACCTCTTTAACACCTACATTCACCACATCAGTAGAATCACATCCTTCACCAACACCCCTAGCAGTAGCAGCCTCATCACAAGGAGAAGAAGAAGCTTGCGACGCTAGTTCCATATTCATCCTCGCTCTCTTCTTGTTAATGTCATCAAAAGAAGAAGAGATTCGAGACATTGGTTTCGCATCCAGTCTCGCTCTCTTCTTACTACTACTCGTCTTATCCACACTCGCTTCGGCTCCGGCTCCGGCTCCGGCTGCAGCTGCCGCCTTCGCCTTCTGATTACCGTAAAAGGGTTTTTCCTTCTTCTGCAATCGAGCACTGACCCTCCTCCCCACATCAAACCCCTTCGAGACAGTCTTCCCCACGAGCTGGGAGACGTGCATTATGGAAGCCGATTTAGCTTCCACTTCTTCTTGCTTGAGCTGAAGAGATAGCTCTGATAGCTGATCTTTGGTTGCGGCGTCGCTCGAACAGCCATTGAGAGGATTTTCGACTGATTCCAGAAGAGGGAGAGATTGAACCTCCATGGATTGCGCCTTGGAGGAGGAGGAGGAGGAAATCTAGGGTTTTGGAAACTAGGTTTTTGTTTTCCCCTTTTTCGGACAGTGAAGAGAGAAGGTGTAAGCGAAGCTGCTCGTTATATTGTGGGGTTGGTGAAACGTTTTCCCTCGTTTGTTTTTCGATCAATGAATCGTCGGCGGGAAAATGAAAACGTATTGGGTTTTGGGCGGGTTTCTGGAGACAAATGCCACTGGAGTGGAGAGGAATTTCATTCTGTACCACTTGGGTGGGATCTTTAAGTATCTCATTAATGACAAGATTTGGTTACTTATTCAAGTTCCCATAGGTAAATGAATCCGGATTTTTAAATCGTGTATCTTGAATTTGAAGACGCTCTCAAAAAAACATGGAATTTGCAAATGCTAAAACCGATAAGATGTCACGCCACATGAAAAAACACCCAACACATGGAATTCATGTTAGAAACTCTAGGAAAAAAACAAGCCTTGAGTTCGTTTTTTGGGTGGAGTAGTTTAACATCGCTCTCCTAAAGTCAAACATGCTAACCCACTCAATGGTGCCACCATATAAATTAGGGTTGGGGAGATATTGATGATAATGTGAAAGGTATCACCTTCCGGGTCAAGTTTAGAACCCATTGCCTCTTTAGTAACTTCATTAATAAAGCAAAGTGAGGTAGAGGTTCAAATTAAGAGGAAAAAAACAACAAGGGTCAAATCAACTAGTGATGATTTTTTGAGTATTTGTGAATTTACTATTCGAGTTAAAAGCAAAGTAAAGCCTCAATTACCTTGATAATAAAAGAGTGAGGGGTCATATCAAAAGCACATAAATTCAAATTTCACTCTCCTTATCTCCACTAAATGAAAAAAAACATACTTTTTTTATATGAGAGTAAAAAAGATTCCCTATCAGGCACTAAAAATAAAAGACCATCGTAAACCATTATATTTTGTTCTCTCTTGATTTGATGTTGCACCTCAATTTACATCAATTCATCGCCCATCAATGAAATGATAATGCAGCTTTCATACATTTTTTTTAAGATGAATTTTTATTTTTAGTGAGACGAGAAAGTAACTTTTTTACTATTTTTTTAATATAAGTAGTTGTGCTTTTTTACCAATCCCTATTCTCTTTTTTACCAATCCTAGCAAGCAAATGACATCACCATCGTCTATCCTTTTACCCTAACCACATCATCATCCCTATTTTCATCCCAGCCTAGACGACATCGTCATCGCCTATTTTCATCCCGGCATCATCATCGCCTATTTGCATCGCACCCAACGACATCTTATGATAACTATTTTCATCGGGGCTTGCTATTGGCACACAAAATATATCTTTTCCCACACAAATTCTCTCCACACACATCACAATAATTTAAAAATTACATTTTTTTCTTTCCACACACACCAAAAATCTCCATTTTACCCCTCTCTCCATCGTCCTCTTTCTTCCCACACACATCGTCTTCCCTTTCTCTCTACACACAAAATCACTCGAACTCTCTCTACTTCTCCGGCGTCTTTGTCTCTCCGGCGTTCCCAGTCATCTACACCGTCTCCTATTCCAAAGGTTAATCTCTATCTCCACCATTGTCATTTCATTTTACTTCACCATTTATTCTTTACCATTTTATCCATCTTAGAGGACTTTTTTTTTTCATGAAAACTTGTTATGGGGATAGAATCTCATTCAATGTAAGATTTTAGAAACAATGGTAAAGTTTTTTTATGCATTTGGGTTGGTTTCCATCCATCATCGCAACCTTTTTTTTCACCAGAAATCGCAGCTGTTCAGACCTGAACATCCGAACAAAATAAATTTGTTCGAACATGAACATCCGAACAGTCTACTGCAAAAACCATATGAATTATCCTACAATATTTGTATTTTTATTTCATATATGGACCAACCAAGCTCTTATAGGGTGCGACCTACCACTTCAAACAGAAGGCGTCGCCACCGAGTGGAAGAGGTCGTAGAAGAACCTCTTCTTAGTGAGGAGGGCGTTGAAGAACAACCCGAGATGGAAATGGAACCAGCTCCGGGGCCACAAGATAGGTCCTTATTGACCAGCTTTGATACACATATAGCTGGATATATTGGAGTGGACATGTGTGTTTTGTTTGTTTCATATCAAGATTGATTGATTGATTTAGTTGTGAATATCTTCGATAATGTATCAATTGTTGAATGCATGATGGAGGATCATTGAAGTGTCTAAGTCATGGTCAGAAAGTGCCATTGTGGCAATGTCAATTGAATGGGTCTGATAGGTTTAGGCGTTGGATGTCCAGATCCAGATTGGCTCCCTTAGTGACTGCATCATACCGCAGTGTCAATAAGATTATTATATCGGGTTTTGTGGAAACGTGGCAACCAGAGACTAACACCTTCCACATGCCATTTGGTGAGATGACCACCACTTTAGATGATGTTGCATCCATCTTAGGCATTCCAGTGACGGAGCGGACTGTCTTGTATAATGATAGAATGGCATATGAGGAAGCTCAAGCACTCCTTGTTGATGCACTGAGAGTAGAACTCATAGAGGCACATAATGAGCTGATCCAAGTGCGGGGCCAATCTGTTAGATTGAAGTGGGTACGGGAAAGGTTTGGCGGAATGTCTGACGAAGATGGGGAGGAGATGATTGACTGTGCAGTCAGAGCTTACCTTTTGTACCTATTAGGATGTACGTTGTTCACATATAAGAGTGGCACACGGGTGCCTATCATATTTCTCACACATCTGGTGAATTTGGAAAACGTACATTCATATGCATGGGGTACCGCTACACTGGCATACTTATACAGGCAGTTGGGGCTAGCAACTCGGCATGAAGTTAAACAAATAGTCAATTACCTAACTCTATTGGAAGCTTAGGTGTACGAGCACTTTAAATGTTTGGCTCCAACTCCAAACATTCATTATCAGCCCGATCATCCCCGGGTCCATCGATGGGTCCCTCGTAGGGAGTCTGTTATTTACAAGCACTACGAGAGAGACTTGATTCGATGAGCACTGACTTGGTAATTACGCATATTTTCATATTCATTTCCTATCACACGAAGTTATTATTCTGTATTATGTATTTTCATATCTTATGCTTGAATTCACTATTTTCAGGTCACTTGGGACCTATATCGTGATGTTAGGCGCTATCACCTTTTCAATGAGGTTGCATACTACTGTGATTGCATCAAGTGCATGGATGATGTTGAGCCTTATCATCCGAATAGGGTGCTCAGACAGTTTGGGATAGTGCAAACTATTCCTGCACCGCCCTTAGCCCCCATTCGCGTTACGCAAGGTCCGACTGCCCGTGACTACCATATCACCTACTGTCTGCATCAAACCGTAGTCAACCAGTAAGGCGTCCTGCAGATTGCGTACCCGGGTTTATGGATTGGTATAAACGAGTCTCGTGGAGGATATTACAAAACCCAAACCATCACTCTAATTTTGTTCCCCGTCCCGAAGAAACACAGTCTAGCAGTATGGTGGACTACGAGCAGCATAATTCGGATGCATTGTTCATTCTTGATGAAGTTATGGGAAGGGGTGAGGACCATTGGGTTGAAGGCCCACAGGGACTATATACCCATATGAATCAGGTTGACCATGTGTTGCAGGGAATGTCAATAGCCGATGCTCAATGAACCATTCGACATCCGGGCATGAGTTCACAAAGCTACACCCGCAGCAGGTCAACAAGGGGAAGGAACAACTGACGAAATTTGAAGAAGTTTGGTTACAAATGTATTGTTGTATTTTCTTTTTGTTTTTCTAGTTTGGATGGTTGTACTTTGGAAAGTGGTTGTACTTTTCTTGCATCTTAATATGCATTTTGGTTACAGATGTATTGTTATCTTTTATTACTTTGGACTCTTGAATGAATTGTTACAGATGTAGATGTACAAGGTGAAATATTTTGTTGATACTTATTGAATGAATTGTTACAGATGTAGTGTTCGGATACACAGTTTTGAACAAAAAGCTATTGTTCGGATACACAGGTCCGAACACTCAATTTTTGTTCGGACATAGAGTTCCGAACATAATCCATTTGTTCGGATACACCGGTCCGAACACTCAATTTTTGTTCGGACATAGAGTTCCGAACATAATCCATTTGTTCGGATACACAGGTCCGAACAAACTAAATGTGTATGGAACTGTACGAACACACCAATAAAGTGGATTTTAAACTTAATGACAACAATAACAAACGAGTGATTTCATGCAAACTTGTTAAATGCATAAAATTGTTACATTCAAACTGTTTACATTCAAACTTTGAGAATCCAATAAGAACATGTTAAATTTAAAATTGTTACATTCAATCCAAAATTATTGTCTCACATGTGGAGACGTCTGGAGTTACAAGCTCTTTGAATCGTTTGATATGATCACTGTACGATAATTCCCAACCATCCACACAGGAATGGTGAAACTGTATCCACTTATTTGCAATAGGCGGAATTTGATGTCCCGGTTCTAAGAACAATTGAACAAAATGATTTCGATTAACAAAACCTATTGTTCTCTCATTCCGAGAAGGCATAAGAACTGGCACAGACTGCAATAGGAGGAAAGTTAGACACTGTTCTATGCTCAAGTGGTATAAAACCAAATTGTAACGAGATGCTATGAGATGGTCCATGTCAGGCATAGTCATCCAGTAATCCATTGGTGGGTTGTCATCATAGTATGATAATGTATCAATCAATTCCTCAACTCTGCTCTCCACCCCATATAATTGTTTGTAGTGATCCCCATGTGCGATCAGCTCCTGTAATAAATATCTCCTTACTTGTCTCCATCCATCATCGGTTAGGCCAACCAATCCAATGATGGCTCTGAAGCCACAGTTACCATCAGCTGAGACGTTCTTTACATATCGAATGTAAGGTCTCAACCCCACGAGAAATGAGAGCACATAATTATTGATGTTTTTTGACCTCGTACGAACGGCCTTAGCCTTTGTTAATGTCTTCGGTTTGCACACCAGTCATCCTTTATCATTTGATTCTGTCTTTGAAACAAATATAGGAGAGTAGCTATCTTGTGCAGATGGTACCGACTCGAAAGCGCTTGGATCTCGTCAAGTTGAGGTATTAACTTTCATTGTTGGTCTACCTCTTGTCCTTGATTTTACTTCGAGTTCTATCAAATGAGTACTTTCTGGCATACTAGCTCTCGTATCTTCTTTAGAAGTTGTAGTTTTCTTGTGGAGTCATACTCGTTGAACCGTTTTTCAAGTAATTCCAAATCTGCCTTACAATCCAACCCCATATAATGACTTTTCGGTGGGGCAGTTTGCAACATATCAAGCTTACACCAATGCGGATGTACACAACTTAGAGGAATAGGCCGCCCTTGACTTATATATTTTGCAATCTCGTGCGCACAGGGTAATCCATGTGTGCGTCGAATAACACAACCACAAACACTCGTGTTAATTCCAACTACGATGGCTCTCTTGGTTTCTGTTAAGATTTTTTCAAGTGTAGTTTTTGAGACATTTCCACGAAGCTCTTTGTATTATGTCGGCTTGAAATTATGTTGCACAATTGTCTTACTTTTCTCGAACGAAGCTTTGATACCGGTATGCTGCAACTCAAGTAAACTGTGGATTTTACTCCAACATGCTTCAAAATTTCCTTGACTTGATCCAAGTTGCCTCTTGAGTTGTGAATGTGAACTCTCGACCCTGCATAGAATTATTAAGAGGTGAGGCATAGTAATTAATATACATAACTCAAATGATCAGTAGTTGTTAAAAAATACATGTTCAATGTAGTATTTCCAAAATGGATACATTTATCTGTTCATGCAGAGACAAATCTTTCCTTGTAAGCATCCACCCAAGTACCTTTCACGTAATTTAGTGCACCGAGATACGTACTGAATTCTTGATTTAGCTTACAGAGTTGTTCACCAAACTCCTCTTCTATGGATGAAGACACCAACATATTCCAGCTCATAATAAACCTGTCTCATTTTTCTTTCGTTTCGAACAATTTCCTGCATCTCGACAATACGTTTCTATTAATGTGCCATTTGCATAATAAATGAGTAGCACAGGGGAATACAGTGCTAATGGCTTTCATAAGCGATAATTCTCTGTCCGTCACAATCACACCGGGAAGAATACCATCACCAATAACAGAACGCAGTACACCAAGTGCCCATGCATAATTCTCTTCACGTTCCGCCTGAAGGTATGCAAAGCATACAGAAAAGATCATGTCTGTGGATGTGACTCCAACAATCTCCAACACAGGCATGCGATAACGATTAGTCTTATAAGTACAATCCATTATTAAAACATGTGGAAATGCACGTAACAAATCTAAACTGCTTGGGGGTGTCCAAATCAAGTCAATTACAGTCTTGCTATTATCACAATTCTTATGCCATTCTATGTAATTGTGCTCTGCCAACTTCCCCAGTAGCTGTTGCGTCTGACTTCTTCCACTCCGCTCATTAACTTTATATCTGTAACATGCATTGTATATTGTCTTTATTGTGGTTACGTTTAATTCACTTCTTTGTTTCAACGTAACCAAAATTTCTTTTGATCTAACCATGCTCTTGGACATATCAACCAGCAACTTTGTTCCTCCTCTGATAATCTGCCTGCAAATGAATGCCCCTCTAAATGTTTCGCCGCTGAGTGATTATGCACGCCACGTACAACCTCCAACATCCAATCATCATTTGAGCCTAACTTTTTGCCCTTAATGCGAAAGGGCATCCACATTTTTTGGAACCTGTTTGTTTGATCTTTTTTTGCTTCTGGCCTTGTTCATGCTTATATTGTCCGCTTCTCTCGCATGCAAGGAGTACTCTAGTTTTGACACCTACCCGAGCGGCATTTGAAACCTTTATGAAATGACAAAACTGTTTTTCCTTCCTACACCACGAGCCCAACTAATCAACGAATCCCGACTGTGAAATATCTACAATAAACAAATTTATTACGAATTTAGTAACGAACAATTGTAATTTGAGTAATAAATCCACAGTAGGTCTTACCTCTTGAGTTATAAATTCACTGGTATAATCCATGACAAAGTCTGATCCAACCTGACTTTCCTGTGTAGAGACTTACAGGAGAAATGTTCGGAGTCAAACTATCGAATTACATATATTGTTCGGATACACAGGTCCGAACTAACCGAAAATATTCGAAACTTTAAAACCGAACATATTGAATATGTTCGGACTACAATGTCCAAACAAAGGCATTTTGTTCGGACATAAAAGTCCGAACAGAATCAATTTGTTCTCATTTGAAAGACCGTACATATCGGGAAGTCTACTCTTTCCCAGGCGACAAAAATTTCCCAAAAATGGCAAAAAATACGAACAAATCACATAGAAACGGACCTTTTCACTGCTGCTCTGATTGAGAGGCACGATTTCATTGTTTTTTTCTTCCTTCATTGCATTAGAAAGATCTAATGAAAAAAGTTAGGTACAAGAAGAAGGAAAGATGAAGGAGATGGAGGAAAATGAGTTGGCTAAGAACACAAAATGGAGGAAGATGAGTTGACCAAAACAACAATGAAGTGGAGAATGAGAAGTGGAGAATGAGATGTGGAGACCGAGATATAGAGAAGATGAGTTATGTGTGGGAGTACAGGGAAGAAGATCAACTGTGTGTGAAAAGAACATATTTTTTTAGTTTAGGTGGGAGATTGGATATTTTGGTCATTTCATAAAGGGGTTAAAATGTAATTAAAAAAGAGTTAGATTCCTTGTGTGGGAAAAGATATATTTTGTATCCCAATAGCAAGTCCCTTTTCATCCTAGCGGATGACCATATTCTACCCTAACCACATCGATTTTTACCTCATTTCTTTCTTCCCTCTTCCCTCTCATTGCCAAGGAGAAAACAAAGGACAAGGGTTCTGTAACACCCCGACCCACCTTAATTCCAATTTAGAGTTTATTAACTGAGATTAGTAGCTTAATGGATGTGTTGAATGTTATTGGGCTTGATTATGTAGAATTTAGTTGGGTTGACCTTGGACTAGGTAGACTATGACTTTTGGAGTGGTTTTGGGTTTTATTTGTGTTTTAGATATTTGGAATTTTTGAGTGCATTGCATAGAGCATAACATGTACTTTAATTCTTATGTTTTGACCCAATGGATTCGGATCCATCTTGACCATTTCCAGCCCATTTCCATGCTTAAAGCCCCTTCTTGAAAATTCTGTGAATTACCTGGACTTGCATACAAAACCTAGCAAAAACCTCATATAAACCCTACACCAATCATCTTCTTCCTTTCTTCCTTCATTTCCAACTAAACCTCTTCTTCTCTACCCATCTACTACTTCATCTCTTCATCAAATCTTCTCAAGAAGAGTGGGCGGTGACCTTGCAAGTGAGTGGATTTCATCTCCACATTATCTTCTCCATCTTCTTCAACAAAGATTTCATCTTCCAAGCTCAAGCATCCCTCCATTTTCCATCTCCTTGTTCTTTTGGTAAGCCCCTTCTCTATTAATTACTTCCTCTTGATTTCTTCTAGTCTTAGAATGTTAAAATTCGTGCATACATCTTCTTCTTCCTCATTCCATTTCATTTCACCATTTAAGGTTGCTTCTTGATCTTGCATTTTGGGGGTTTTTACCTTGGAGAGCTTGGTTTGGCTAGGAGAGGTGTGAGGTGTAAGTTTAGAGTGAGCTAACACCCAAGGCAAGTTAAACTAATATGATTTTATGCATGCTTCTTTCAATGATTCTATGAATGTGTTCTTCATTGTTAGATACCCATTTCCTTGCTCAAGTTTGATTTTTGTTCATGATTTGTGTAATAAATGGATTAGTTTGTATTGGTGGTTAATGGGAATGTTTGTGAGCATTTTGGAGGCTCAAATGATCCATCTAATGTGGTTTTAAGTCTAGAAAATGGCCATGGTTAGCCTTGGAAGTGAACAGGGAGGTTCAGAACTCGGGTGCAGAGTTTTGGACTGCGCGCTCGTGCACATGACAGTCCGCTCGAGCGCGCATGGTTGCTGGTTGTGTCCGCTCGAGCACAGGTTTTCCCGCTCGAGCGCACCTGACACATGAAAAACTGTGTCAACTTCCAACGGCCATATCTTTTTAACCGTACGTCCGTTTTGGGAGGTTCACATACCGTTGGAAAGCTCTTAAAGAGTAGAATCCAATGGTCCATACATATATTTGATTTGAAATTTGGGGAAGAAGTGGAAATTGGATTTTATCTTCAGCTATGCTAATCGGATGGTACCGCGAGTCAAATGTTGAATTGTAGCATGTTTAGCTTAATTGGCCTAATAGATGGACCCTAAGGATGGATACCTTGACCATTTTATCATGACCAATGGACTTGTATGTTATGTGGATGCGGTTTGAGCAACCGTGCACCCATAAGGGACCTCGTTTTCTTCGAAATTGAGAACCGAACTAAATGTGTTATACTAAGGGATTCAGTGCCCAAATTAAGTAACGCCAAGAGTTCTTTTGTAGGCCACCCACACCGAAATCCTTAGTACTACACCAAGTTGGACGGTGAAGACCACGAGTATTCCCAAGACCATAGGATTGACTTGTTTTATATCTTGATTCCGTATATGACCTATGTACATGCATTGCATTTCGTTTCCAGTACTCTCATGTGACTTGATCATACTTCTGTCTAGTTTCGTATATCTTGCATATATACCTATTTATATTATATTTGTTTCCGTTTTTGGTCAGTTAAGCCTTGGTAAGCTCTGAATTATGATATGATATGTTCTGTATGTGTTCTGTTAATTTGTCCTTTTGTTCCGTGAGTCGGCACCACTTGGCTTCGACCCTACCTAAGTCGGACCTAGCTAAGTGTGGGTTTAGTTATATTCTGACCCTCTGCAGATGGGATTATATTATGAGGGTTGACCGGCACCCTAAGTCCACAATGGAGAGTTTTGGGCCCTCTGTCTCCTAGTGGCACCACCCTGTTCTGTTCTGCTCTGTTTTCTGCTCTCACTTTATATACATGTTTACATGGTTAATTTGAGAGAATTTAGCTAATGTGGATGTGCCATTTAGTTACGTTATTGTGTATACCTGTAAATTATGATTCGTATGTCTCATGTTTATTCATGCTCAGATTTGCCTAGTAATTATGTTTTGACCTCATGTGATTTTTACATGTCTAACAATTCATTTGTCACATGTTATATGATTTATATCTGTTTACCTTGCTTAGCTTAGTCTAATGGTACTACACTTGGTGTTATAGGTGAGTACTTCGATACCACTGCCCTGGAGATCAACGAGGAGAAGGAATCTCCCCGTCGTGTAGTTGAATGGACTTCTGATGATGTCTTCTAGACATTCACTCGTTGAGATTTGGACGGAAATGACCCAAGGACCATGGTTTAGATTACCACATCTTTTGTTATAGTTTATAACTTGTTTAGGATTTGGATTGTAAACCTTAACTAACTTACTTCTCTCTCTATATCTTTAGTTTTTAAACTTGAACTATTAATCTATGCTCATGAACCTTATGCTCTATATCTTGATGCATTTAATGATGTTGGATTATGATTATATATATTTGACAGAAGTTACACAGGTGGAAATTTAAATAAACAGGAAATTTGAAACCTCACACGTGAAATCCTGTGGTGAATTCCGTTCGTGGGGACAAGGGTTAACGAGTTTGACTCGAATCCCCATGCAGGCGTTTGTCGCGCCTCGAGATGGGTGCAGTCTCGGGCTCGGGGCGTGACATACGTAAATTGGTATCAGAGCATATGTTGTTCTAAGAGTTTTAAAATACTTAGAACTTTAGGGCAAGATGTGAGGGCACGATAGGACGTTGGGCACACGAATTCTTTTGGGTTTTCCTTGGGTTGTTTAATTGTCTTTGCTAACCCATTTGTTTTACAGAAAATGCCTCCTCGTCGAGCTACTAACGCACGAAATGGCTCAAGTAGCAATCAGAATCCGGGTGACCCTTTCTTTGTCGACCTTCAAGGTGTAAGGAATGACCGTATTGAGGAGGAAGAATTGCCACCACCACCTCCACCGCCTCCGGGTGGTGATGGAGGGATGGAGGCCTTCCATTCAACGAGACGTTACCATGTGTCAAAGGCCTACTACCTTCGAAGAAGCAGTTGACAGGGCTTACTATGCGGAGCAGCAACAACAGAACATTCTTCTGTATGAGCCTAAGCGTAACTTCACTCCCTCTAGCAAGAGTTCATCACAGCAATCTCAGGGCAAGAGATTCAAGCAAGGGGGTAGTTCTCAAGCACAACCAGTGTTTTGTACTCATTGTGGCAAGGGCCATGATTCAAGTCAGTGCAGGAGGTTACTTGGTACTTGTTTCAGATGTGGTTCCATGGATCACGTGGTCAAGGATTGTCCGCGTATTGTCGCTGATGAGGTTGGAGGTCAACAACAGCAGCAACAACAACAACAAGCCCGTCCACCCATTCATGCCCAGCCCAATCGACAGGCTTTGCCTGGAGCTCAGAGGCCACCTCAGCAACAGCAGCAGAGACAAGTACAAGGCCAGCAGAGGCCTAGGCAACAAGGGCAGGGTCAACAAAGGCAAGGACAACAAAGGCAACAAGTCCAACAACGTCCACAGGCAACATGACGTGTTTATGCTATGACAAACGATGAAGCTGAAGCTGCGGACACCAAGCTATTTGTTTGCGATCATGAGGCTAGAGTTTTGTTTGATCCTGGATCCACACACTCTTTCATTGCACCGCACTTTGCCATGACGATTGGAGGTAGACCCGAGCAGTTGCAGATTGTACTTGCGATTGTTACCCCAGTAGGCAGGAGGGTAGTTTGCGATTTGTTTTACCCGCAGTGTAGAGTGTAGATAGGTGAGTTGGTGATGCCTGTAGATTTAATAGTCCTAGCTATGCATGACTTTGATGTTATTTTAGGAATGGACTGGCTAGCGAAGTATCGGGCATGTATGGATTGTTTTCATAAGACTGTGGCGCTCAGGATAGATGAGTCTAGTGCAGGAGTGATCTTTGAAGGGTCTAAGAAGAGAATAGATAGTAGGTTGATTTCAGCTCTTAAGGCAGATAGGCTTATCCAAAGTGGTTGTGAGGGGTTCATAGCTTTTATCTCAGAAGACAAGCAGCCTAAACAGTTAGAGGACATCCCAGTAGCCTGTGAATTCCCGGATGTCTTTCCGGATGAAGTGCCTGGTTTACCACCTATTAGGGAGATAGATTTCACTATTGAATTGATGCCGAGGACAGCCCCAATCTCTAAAGCACCATACAGGATGGCACCTATAGAGCTTAGAGAATTGAAAAATTAGTTGGAAGAATTGCTTGATAAGGGTTTTATTCGCCCTAGTGTTTCTCCTTGGGGAGCTCCTGTTATATATGTGAAGAAGAAAGATGACACCTTAAGGTTGTGTATCGACTATAGGCAGCTTAACCAAGTGATAATAAAGAACAAATATCCACTGCCTAGTATTGATGAATTATTCGATCAGTTACAAGGTGCAGCTCATTTCTCGAATATTGATCTTAGGTCCGGTTATCACCAGTTGAGGATTAGAGATCAGGATATTGCTAAGACAGCTTTCCGGACGAGGTATGGTCAATATGAGTTCTTGGTTATTCCTTTTGGACTAACAAATGCCCCGGGAGTTTTCATGTCTTTGATGAACAGAGTTTTTGCCCCATACTTGGATAAATTTACAGTGGTTTTTATTGATGACATTCTAGTGTACTCTAAGTCTAAGGAAGATCATGCAGTGCATCTGAGGACTTCATTGCAATTGTTGAGGGATAATCAATTATATGCGAAGTTGAGCAAATGTGAATTTTGGTTGGAGCAAATAGCTTTTCTCGGGCATGTAATATCTAAGGAGGGTTTGGCAGTTGACCCGTCTAAGGTAGAAGCAATAGTGAATTGGCAAAGCCCGAAGAATGTAGCAGAGATCAGAAGTTTCTTAGGATTGGCCGGATATTATCGGAGATTTGTTGAAGGGTTCTCTAAGATTTCAGCTCCTTTGACCAAGCTAACTAGGAAGAATGTTCCATTTGTTTGGACTCCAGAATGTGAGGCTAATTTTCAGTTGCTTAAGGAGAAGCTTACTACAGCCCCAGTGTTGACTTTACCGACTGAGAGCGGAGGATTTGTGATCTATACTGATGCTTCGAAGGTTGGGTTAGGTTGTGTTTTGATGCAGAATGGCAAGGTAGTGGCTTATGGATCTAGGCAGCTAAGAGATCATGAGAAGAATTATGACACGCATGACTTGGAATTAGCGGCGGTAGTTTTTGCCTTGAAACTTTGGAGACATTATCTCTATGGAGAGAGATTTGAGGTTCACTCTGATCATAGGAGCTTGCAGTACCTCTTCTCGCAGCAGGATTTGAATGAGAGGCAACGTCGTTGGTTAGAGTTGATGGCTAATTACGACTTTCCAATTCGGTACTTTCCGGGCAAAGGAAATGTAGTGGCAGACGCGTTGAGTCAGGAGTCAAGTACCTTGGCTAGTTTGTGCGTTGAATGGGATTTAGTTGAGACATTTAGAGACTTGGATGTTGAGATAGAGTTGGTCAGTGAGAAGGTGATGTTGGCAACCATGTCAGTTTCAGAACCGCAGTTGATTCGGCAGATTAAGGATAGCCAGTTTCAGGATCCAGAGTTGGCTAGAATTAGAGACAGGATTGCAGATAAGCCAGATTTCAGACTTGAGAATGGTGTTCTGTATTTCCGTGACAGGTTGTGTGTGCCTAATGTTATAGACCTTAAGGATCAGATTATGGCAGAGGCGCATCATGCACAATACTCTATGCATCCAGGTAGTACTAAGATGTACCAGAACTTACGGGGTCGATTTTGGTGGAACAACATGAAGAGAGAAATTGCCGGGTTCGTTTCGAGATGCTTGACGTGTCTAGTGTTTAGTGCCCCTGGAGTTGGAAGATCTTTATAGTCTTCCTTGTTACAATGAGAAATCACCATCTCCTGCCTAACTCCACTTCGGTCAGTCTGGCACACATGCATTAGCCAAAATCTCTGTTACATCATTACGTACCCAATAAAAGTCTGTTAAGAATAAAACTTCTCTTTGGCATGCTCATGTTGGTCATGCACCTTTTCAATCTAAAAATCAGTTATTCTAGATAGGAAAATATTCAAGTGAGAACTAGTTCTCACCTATTATATGAGAACTTTTTTGCGGAGCCCAACTAGCAACCTATCCAAACCTAGCAACCAATAGGGAATCCATTGATAGTCACTAGTCCCAAAGATTAGCACACATCCGAATGGACTGAATCGTTGGATTGAGGATTGAATATTTTTTTGAATATGAAGCCATTAAACTTGTGGGCCACGAATGAAAGGGCTAGGGGCATGGGTTTGGGGTCAAACTTGATGCTTGGGTGGTTTCACATCGATCTTTCCATCCCCCTTGTTCTCATCCCCTAATGGGGCCCACATTTGGACCCCACAAAAAAGTTCTCACATAATATGTGAGAACAGTTCCCACCTGAATATTACCCTTCTAGATATGTTTAAGTTTGTAGATTCTTGAGTTACAATTTAATGTCCATCGGTTAGCAAAGCATTAATGCAAGCATTCTTTTCAACCTAGCACTAATAAAAGTGAAGTCCCCTTTTCAGTTATATGTCCAAAGGCGTGGGGCCTGCCCCTAAAAAAACACTGTGTTTGGATATGAATATTTTGAAAGTTTTAATAATGGATGCACCAGAATTACGAATTACCACTTACCATGTATTTATCTTTTGAAAAACAAAGATGAGGTTCTTAACATGCTCAAACTTTTTCAAAATAACGTCAAAAGTACGTACAACACCAAAATTAGAGTCTTACGTTCTGATAAGGAAAGTGAATACACTTCAGAATGAATATAAACCTATCTCTATGAGGAAGCAATTGGGTTTCAATGCTCCTATTCCTACTAATCTTCACAGAATGGGATAGCTGAAAGAAAGAATAGGCATTCCTTAAGGTTTGCAGGGCTCTTTTATTCAATATGAATGTTCCAAGGAAATACACGTCAAAATCTATTTTAATGGCAAATATATCATTAAAAGACTTTGAAAGAATTTAGGGTCTGCGATTTCTAGATTGGTCTACTCAAATAATCAACCCAAAAGTTTGCATAAATAAACAATATGTAGCGGAAATAAAATCAACAAGCACACACCACAAGGACACCAAATTTAAGGTGGAAAACCCTAACCGGGTGAAAAACCACCGATCCAAACTGAATTAAATAAAAAACTATGAATCTCGCAATTACAAGAAACTTATATCTCTTCCCAAGATATCCCCTACCCAAGGACTGAAGTTACTTCATATTGCTTAACGCTTCAACGACTTCGCACCGTTGATTGCAACAAATTCAATCCAGCGCCTGACTCATCAAGTCTTCTCGCAAGAAGATAATCTTCTACAAAGGATGCAGAAGAACTTACTCTAGAGAGCTTGACATCACAACTTCATTAAAATCTCTAGAGAAAAATATTCTCAACAATAATCTCTAACTTAGAACTTTGAGAGGCGAGGTCTTATCTTTGAATAGCCCTTGAGTCCTTTTAAATAGCCATTGGTTCGTGCTTAAGGTTGCCTAACTTTATTAGGATAAAAACAAGCAGTTTGAGCATAATTAGAAAAGCAGTTTCTAATTTTGTAGGACCCTCTGCGCCTTGTCCGCTCGAGCGGATGAGTTTCTGTTTCGGCACTGGGCATTCTGACTCTGTTCGCTCGAGCGGATGAGATGGTCGCTCGAGGGGACCCCATTCTGTTGATCAGGAAATTCAGCACAAAATTTTCAGCAGACTTCTTCTAATTCTTTCAGACCTTCTTCTTCTGAACCCTTCCAATCTTCTATCTTCATAGACTTTTTTTAAATAAAAAAATACAACTAAAAAGACCTAGAGTTTTGTCCAACCTATGAATTTAGCCAACACTAAACTTCTAACAGACCTCCTACTCATCTTTTCAGTGGGAAGTTCTTAGTCACAGACCCAGTTCTTTTTTAGTTCCCCCAAAGGTTCTTAGTGCACTTGTTTTGTGTTAACGGCCCATCGAGGCCCATGTACAAGCCCATTTGTATAATACAAAAACCCAGCTCATTTGTAGAATAAAGATATGGTCAAAGACGACAATCATATACACCTTGTAGATACCATATTAGGAGATTCTCTTGATTATAATAGATTGTAATTAGCTGGTGATTATACTTAATTGCAGCCCAAGGGTTGGACGTCTACCTCTTCTCTCCGCTTTGGTTTCCTTCTAGAGTACCTAGTTTTTTTTTTTTTTTCTTTGAGATCATACCATTCTCTTTTAAGAAGTTCTCTAACAAGAGGGTTATAGTGTGGAAAAACACAAAGGATAAGGAGATCGAATCCGCGAAAAGGGTTTCTTAGAATCAAGAAATCAAAGTTCTCGATTTATGGACAACCAAGCTCCAAAGGTATGGATCTACAAACCATTTGTTTCAGTAGATCTTCTTATGCTTGTTTGTTTTTCTTGATCTGTTTTCTTAATAGATCTTTGATATGAGATTGGGGTTTAGATATTGGAATTGGGTTCTTGGCCTTTTAGGTGTTTGATCCGTGCTTTAAGTAGGTCAAAAGTTTTGTAAACTTATTAGAAAGCCCACCTACTTCCAATAACATCATAAGTTATTCACTATTAGGAACTGGTTATTTTCCTTCTCTTATTACGGACAAATAAGAAGCGAATCTCATTTATTTCATGGGGAAAAAATTATAATTCTTGGGCATTTCAGTTTCAAGTCTATCTCAAGGGGAAGAAAATGTGGGGATATGTCACAGGATCCATTCCAAAACCCAAATCCAAAGAAGAAGTTAAATTGGAAGACTAAGTGTCAGACCCCATCCCAGACTAACCCGATTAGTGTTAATTAAGTGAGTGTCTGGTCTTAAGAGGTTTAGTATTCGTGGGATTAAAATAGTGTTTAGTCTTGGTGTTAGTTTTGAGAATTTTGAGGGCGTTTGTTGAATCAGACACACTCAGGAAGGCCCTGAGTGTACGTGTAAGAATGGGAGGATAATCATAGATTTCTGTTTTGATTGCGATTTTAATTTATCTTGAGTGGTTGTATTGTTTACTTCGATTTTCGTATTTAACTCTTCAGTGTACAAGACCAGAAATTTGTGTTTTTAATCAAAAGGGTAGTATTTGTCCCTTTCACCCAAATCTGGACATGATTTTCGAGATGTCAAAACCATGTTAAAAATATACTTTTTGGAAACTAGATTTTTCAATGATCGTTTTATCCTTCTTCGTCGACCTTGTCCGGGGCCCGCAAGATCATGTTTTAGCTGTTTGAAGTTCCAGACTCAAGGGGCCCCACACCCAAGTCATATTAATCCCTTTTCTCTCTTCACTCTCACTCACTGTGCATTCCCGTGGACTTTTCATCATGCCAGAGCTTGAGGACTTTTCCCTTCTCTTCTTCTCTCCATCTTTTTCTCCTTGGAGCTCAATCTTTCAAACTTGGATAGAAGCTTGGACCTCACCATCATCTTCCTCATTTTCCAAGCTCTCCGTTGGATCTATTTTGTTGGGCATTTCGACTTGTTTAGCTATCTTCTTCTCCATTCCTTCTTGTTTGGCCATCTCTAGGTAAGAGCTTCATCAATCTCGTCAATGGACTTCCTTTCTTTCCCTTAAGGCCTTGTTCTTCATGTTTACAAACCCTTTTTCAAAATGGGTTCCTTTGTTTTCAAATGTTAGGGCTTTGAAGTTCTTTTAGGGATTTTTGTAGATTTGACTTCATTCTTGAGTAGAGCTTTTGAAGAAGGTTTGAATCTCTAAGGCAAGTTATCCTTTTAGTCCATTTAATGATGTTTGAGTATTGATTTCATTTTTAGCCCAAATGTGATTTTAGGGTTGTTTTTGTATTCATAGAAAAGTGATGTTTTGTTTTGGAAATCCATTTTTACCTTGCATTTATGTGTTTCAGCATGATTTGGATGTATTTGATTAGCTCAAGTTAATTTTAGTCGGTTTTGTATTGTTTTGGAGAAGACAGTGCCAGAGTTATGCAACTGGATTGACCTTTCCCGAGCTGGCGGTCACCTCGGCGGCTAGTCGAGTGGTGATCGGCGGCTAACCGACCCGGTTACGGTTGGATATCCAGAAGGCGGCAAATTCTGGATAGCTCTAGAGGCTAGCTGAAGATTTGACCACGGCTAACCGCCAATAGAACCGTCAGGTAGCCGAAACTCGTGGTTAGAAACACAGAGTTCTGTAGCAAAATGGGTTCTGACGGTCAGCTAATGGTTAGCTAGCGGCTAACCGCCTTGCACCTCCGTGGCTAGCCTACAGGTGACCGAACATTTTCGATTACATTTCCAGTATGCTGTTATTTTCTGTTTGGGACCCAGCGGTCAGCTGGCGGCTAGCCGATCTTCTTTTCTGCGGCTAGCCGACTGGTGACCGCGAGTCAACCGAAATTCAGTTCTTGACTATTTTGTTGGATTTTTCCTTGGGAATGAAAACTAGAATATGATTAAGGGCTTTTAACTTGACATCATGCATTAGAACTCAGAATGTCTCCTAACTTCGGAAGCACCAAATATATTTCAATACGACATTTGAGTGTCAAATACATGAGAGTCAAATAGAGGGGCTTAGTACATATGCTTGAGGATTTTGTTTAGACTCTCAGTCTTGACACGATGACTATCGTTTTGAACCTGTTTTGATTTACAAGCTTCAGTCATGTTTTGAGCGGTTTTAAGAACCATTAAGGGAATCACTTCACAAGTTCAGTTTTCGCTATAGCTTATGCTATTCCTAACCAGTTTTGCTTTGCCTTGTTTTGATAAGTGATTTTCCCTATTTTCGATCTATTGTGTATATTTTCGCCTGTTTTATGCATTCATGACTTATGATGAACACCACTGAGCTGAGACTGCCCTTTCAGTTTGATCCACTGTCTGGGGTTCTTTAAACACTTAGACTTTCTGTAGATTAGTCGTATATTATATATATACATCCTGTTCTGACTGGTAATGCAGCCGGTACCCGGTTACCTTTTATGGTACGGGATCCTGTTTTGCTCCTGTTTCTGTTCTGCTTTCTCTTTTCATTTCTGTATGATGGAAAAAGGATGGGCTCATTGTGGGATTATCTATTCATGATATTATAAGTATCCATGTTAGTTCTGCTTATTTGAAATGCATTCTAGTTCTGTAATTGTTTAAGTTCAGTATCTGTTTTCAGAAATATTTCTTCTCTTTCAATGGTTTTATGTATGCACCTAAATTGATTTCTTGCCAAATTGTTGTGTTTGATTCTTGTATTTTTTGTGCTTAGGTGTGGACGCCTTTGCCCCTGAGGAGGAGTGTCAGGAGGAGGCTGTTGAGCCACCCCCGGCTCGTGAGTGGCAACCCAACGACGTCATCTAGGCGTCGCGAGGGTCCTTGAGACGTGCATCTTTTGGGAAGGGTTTTATATTTTGATTCTTTTGGGAATGTATTGGCCTTTATTGGCCTCTTATTGGGTTGTATTTAACATTACACTTTTGTTAACTCTAAACTTGTATGTAATTGGATATTGTCCTGATTATATTTCCCCCTCTGGAATACATGTTTGATGAATTTAAATATATGAGAGTGGTTTCCATACCTTATGTCTTATCTTGAGTGATTTGCTACACGCTTCCGCCATCCATTGTTTATGTGAGTCTGTCCCGTGTATCCGAGATCCTCACCGCGGTAACCTGCGGGAAGTCGATGTCGTCGGCATCTACTATCGCGGGCCCGGGCTCCCGGTCCGAGGTCGCGACACTAAGAAACTAAAGGTGCCCAAATTATGATTTGGATTTTGGGCTCTGTTGAACATCGGTTTTTTTTTTTTAATGAATCTCCGACCCTACAAAACAACAAAAGGATATGTGGGATTATCTTAAAAGCATATATAATCAGGAAATCCAACGCGGTGATTTCAATTGGAACACGAGATCGCCTACCATAATCAAGGTAATCTATCCATTCAAGATTATTACTTCGGATTCATGAGTTTGTGGATGGAATACATAGACATTGCTCATGCAAACATTACTTCTGACATTTTGTCCGGCATTCAAGGAATTTATAAAGTAAGCCAACGTGATCAATTCTTAATAAAACTGAGACCTGGATATGAAACTGTTCTCTCCAACCTAATGAGCCGAACACCTTCACACTCCATAGCAATTTGCCTAAATGAGTTATGCGTGAGGAAAAAAAGACAACTAACTCAAGTTGACTTAACACATAATTCTTCAAGTGCACCACTTAAGTTGATAGGTGGAAGGCCCGGACAAGTATATAAAGCCCTGTCAAATCCATTACCCCACAATGTGGGTCGTGGGACTTTCCCAACAGGCTCCAAACTGCAACACTCAAGGAATATTAGGATATAAAAGAGAATAAAGGGAGACAATGGAGAGAAGAGTTTTGGAGGAAAAAGTGATACCTCAATGGAGGATTGACTCACCATTTTATAATGTAGTGTTTCCTAATTACATGTTATCAATCACAATAAAAATCAATCTAATTACAATTAGAATAAAGAATCCTAATCAATCATAATCTCTACACATGGAAGTATATCTTTAAGATAGCATTCAATCCCACATGTGGGATTTTCTTCTTGGGCCTAGATGGGCCCAGCCCAGATTAGTGTACATGGGCCTTTTTATTTCTACACTCCCCCTCAAATTGATGTGGTAAGGCAGAAAACATCAATTTGCAAGTAAGATCATGATGATGCGTTTTGGGTAGTGCTTTGGTGAATATATCTGCCAAATGGTTAAAAGTAGAGACATGAGGCAAAGATATCTTCTCAGTAACAACATGCTGACGGATGAAGTGACAATCAATCTCAACGTGCTTCATTTTTTCATTAAAGACCGGATTGTTGGCAATTCTGGTAGCACTTGTGTTGTCTCCATCAAGAGGGGTAGAACGACTAATACGAACACCGAATTCACAGAGAAGACGGCATAGCCAGATGATCTGAGCACTAGCGGATGACATTGCTCGATATTCTGCCTTAGCAGAAGACCTCGAAACAGTGGTTTGTTTCTTGCACTTCCATGAAATCAGAGTCCCCAAGAAACATACACCAACCAGTAGTGAAGCGCCGAGAATCTGGACAACCAGCCCAGTCGGCATCAGCATAAGCGGATAGGTGTAGAAATAAAAAGGCCCATGTACACTAATCTGGGCTGGGCCCATCTAGGCCCAAAAAGAAAATCCCACGTGTGGGATTGGGTGCTATCTTAAAGATATACTTCCATGTATAGAGATTAGGATTGATTATGATTCTTTTATTCTTTGATTCTAATTGTAATTAAATTGATTTTTATTGTGATTGATAGCATGTAATTAGGAAACACTACATTATAAAATGGTGAGTCGATCCTCCATTGAGGTATCTATTTTTCCTCCAAAACTCTTCTCTCCATTGTCTCCCTTTATGCTCTTTTATATCCTAATATGGTATCAGAGCGAGTTCCAATCCCGTCGTTCTCGTGTAGCCCACGTGGCAGGCCCGTCCATGAAATCTGTTGGGCTTGCATGTGAGGGGGAGTGTTGGCAAAGTAAAGCCCCACATCCCACATTGCCTAAGTAATGCCTTTGGCAAGGCTTCATATATACCTGTTTGGGCCTTCCACCTATGAGCTTAAGCTTTTGGGTTGGTATATGATTTATTACAAGGAATAATTTAAAATTTTCAAGATAATCTCCTTCAACATATTCAAAGTAGGATGCAAACCATAATCTAATAAACATTATATAAATAAATACACACCGAATAGGATTCATAGAAGCTGCCAAGTTCTTATACAACAAAAATAGTAGATCTTGGATCTTTAATCTGGAACAACTAAGGGGAATAAGTCGAAGTGACGATGCTACGAATATAAATTGATTGCTTAAGTGATCAAGATTCAGGAGTAGATGTAAAAGTGCGAGTCCGTGACCTAGAAATATTATAAATTCAAATGACTCTGTATCAAACACACAAGTTAAACCAAGAGAATGTAAGTTACACACAAGTTAAACCAAGAGAATGTAAGTTGTTTCATTCTCTGTTATTCCAGTAATCCGAATCCATAATGGTCGGGTAGAGATTAGAGGCAGATGCATAGGAGGAGTCTGGATCACCTATCGCATTTATTATACGTTCACTGTGAGTGGATCAATAATACTCCGCCACGTCATCCAAAAATTTAGGTGATTCTGAAGTTTAAAATATTTAAATTAGATGAAAGGGAATCACCTAAATTTTTGGATGACGTGACGGAGTATTATTAGTCCACTCACGGTGAATGTATAACAAATGCGATAGGTGATCCAGACTAGCAGAGGAGTAAGTCTGTAGCCTATCGATTGAGATGCTTTGGCTTTGGCTCAGGTTCTGTTCCTGGCTATGGATTTGCTGATGGTGGCTCCTGATGTCTTTAATGTCCAAATCATCACTCGGGAGATTTGGCTCCGAAATATGGTTTTGGACGTCAGTACGACCTTCAAGCATGCTCACCACAGCAGACATGGTAGGCCTAAGTGTTGAAGAAGTATTAGTGCATAAAAGAGCAATAGTAATCATCCCAATTGCCTCTTCTTTGTTGAATTCTGATCCCAGCTTTGGATCAACCAGCTCTATCATACTTCCTCTCTCTTGCAGAACATAAGCCTACAATCTCCATTTAAAAAAAAATAGTAATGAGATTGCTTAACTTAGTTTAGTAGTAAAAAAGAATATGGTGTTTATTTAGGTCTTGCTGAGTTTTCATGTAGATGGTTTATAATGTTAACTGGTCATCTAGAAGGCCCTACATTGACCATGGCCAAAGGTTGGACAATTAAATATGATTAAAGGACTATTTAAAGTAAAGAAAATGATGCAATATACAAAAAAAGACAACCAATGTGCCACTAAGCATTCTTGGTTCAAATCCTCCAGCTATTAGGGCTGAATCGCCTAGTGACTATCATTTTTAGTCTATAACTGATACATTGTAGGGACCAAACAAATGGATCAACAAGGATATGATCTATATCAGATGATACAATCACTGCCAACGTAAAGGGAAAAAATTGTCTGGCTCTGTTCTGCAGTGTTACCGAAGTCATGTTAATCCTGCTCAAATTATAGCGATAATAACAATAACATAAGTGGAAATCTGAAGTACCCAATCCAGAAGATAAATGCCTTCTGATTTCGGCTTGTAGCTTGCGTTGCTCTTCCCACTGACTATTTCCAAAGCAACAATCCCAAAGCTGTATACATCTGCTTTGTCGGTGAGATACCCACGTAGTGCATATTCCGGTGCCATATATCCTCTGCAAAAATCAAGATTATTATGGATTTGTGTGCTTGTAAATAATTACAATGAACCTATAATGTATGGGCACTAAATACTTTTGCCAAAGGCAAGGGCACAATCAAGAATGTATCTACTTATTCCGTTAAAGATACCAAAATGGATGATTAGGAGTTTGAATATCTTCACAGAAAATAAAAATAAAAAAAGATATTAGGTAGAGGAAGAACTGGGAAATTCAAAATTTATGGAAGTAACTCAAAAATTATTTTTGCACAAGGAAAATGAATAATGGATCAAAGAACCTGTATGTTTCTTTCTGGGAAACAAGAAAACCTGTCTGTTTAAGTTAGAAAAGCCCAATATATTCAACTTCTGGACTATGGCCCATGCAAAATGAAGCACACGTTCGCGTTAAAGCCATGTGACATTGTAAGTATTTTATGTTGGCTACTTCATGGGTTGGACAAAACTATGGGTCCATTGAATTGTATATTCTATTTTATTTTAGAATGGACTATGGTTGTGTCATTGGAAGAGCTGAACCGAAGAAAAGAAAAGATCAGACGAATCTCCCAGGCACGATTGATCGGAGCCTCTGTCCGATCGATCAGACAATTGAAGCGCCCCACTTATTTGGGTGGTTTGATCGATCGAAGCCACTGTCCAATCGACCGAACAGGTACTGGCAAAACGAGAAATCTCCTAACCTACTACGAAGTTGTTTCCTTTTGAGACTTTGTTTCCCAATTTGAGTCCTACTTTTGCACTAAGTCTAAGGCACGAATTTTGGGCTATATATAGGGTATTGCTTTCAACCCTAGAAATCACTCTCATTTATATGAGTCACAAATATCTTAGAGAGAGATTATTCTGTAGAGCCACTAAGAGATCATTATGAAGGGTTGCTCTAGAAGGTCATTGTTGCTTCCGCTTTCTTGTAGAAGATAGTTCATTTTAACTGACAAGGTGCGAGGAGATCAAGTAAGGAGAATGGACCACAGTGGATGTCGTGTTAGTAGATTATTTGCAAGAACAACTACAGTCCTTAGGTCGAGGTACAGACTGAGGTAAAATAGGTTGTGAGTATATCTTGTAACTGTTTGTGAACTCTTCATTTCTAGTTAGTGGTTTTCTCCCTGTATAGGGTGCTAAATACTGTGTTTGCCTTCTTGTGGTGTGTGATTGGTTGATAGTTAGTTCTATATTGTCTGATTGGTTATTTCCACTGTACTGATTAGTTAAATTAGAAATGACGCTGACATTTGGCCTCTAAAGACCTTCACTTTACACTATTTTGTAGAACTCAAAATTTTCATTTTTGTCACCACTTATATAAACCTAAGACTTTCACTCTTCCCATTTCAGGATGAACCTTGCAAGAGCTCAGCACAGGGGAAAAAAACTTGAAAGATGCATAGGCATTAAAGTTAAAGTCTTGATTTGAAACATTTAAGGGGAAAAAAAGGCTCTCTAATTTTGTGTTTACATTGAGAAGAGTAATAAACTTAGAATAAAATCCTGCTCCTATTATGTTATAAATAAAATCCTTCACTGTGGGAGGAAAAAAATAAAAGGGATAATAATATAATTTTAAATCAAAGATAACAGTAGGAAAACAAAAGCACACTAACTCACATGGTTCCAGCTATTCGAGTGCTGATGTGGGTGTTCTCCTCTTCATCAAGTTTCGCCAAACCAAAGTCCGAGATCTTAGGATTAAGATCCTTATCCAGCAGTACGTTGGGAGCTTTGATGTCTCTATGAACAATTTTTAACCTTGACTCTTCATGGAGATAAGCCAAACCTCTTGCTATTCCAACACATATGCGATGCCTAGTTGGCCAATCCAGTTTCAGTTGTTGTTCTTCCAAACCTAAGAAACATCCAGTAATGACATCAGATGCTTTCTGCATAATATTTATGGATTTCAGTCAATGGTACTGATCTTACCAAACAGAGCACGAGCAAGGCTATTATTTTCCATATACTCATACACTAGCAATAATTGATTTCCTTCAATACAACATCCATATAGCTTTACGAGATTCGGGTGTTGCACAGCAGAAATCATTCCTATCTCATTCACGAACTCACGGTTTCCTTGCTTTGATTTAGAAGAAAGTTGCTTGATTGCAATTATGGTACCATCATATAATAGTCCCTGCATTAGAGTGATAATGTGAAGTTATACATAACCATCAAAGTGAAGGACGGAGTTAGTTTGAATTTGATGGATAAAAAGTTCATGTATATACTATATAATACCTTGTACACAGGCCCAAAACCACCTTCTCCAATCTTATTGGCAGCATCAAAGTTGTTTGTGGCAGCTTTAAGTTGCCTCAGGGTAAAGGAGCCAGTTTGCAGATCTAGACGATTGAGATCTATCGGAAGAAAATTTTGGATGATTTGTTGCTGTTATAAATTTTGAATTACTCATTTCATTACACAATTCATAAAAGGTATGATGTCGAATAGCCCGCACCTTCACCTTCGTACATTGAGCTTTTCTTACGGAAGCAGCCTTTCCACCAAAGGATTCCTATAATCAAGAAAATGACACAAAATACTGAAGCTACAATACCAATCACAGCACCAGCAGGTATCTTGTTGCCACCTGGAGGTGTGAAATCTGCAGAAAGAAAGAAAATAAATCACGTACTTTTACCAGATAAAATTGTTCAACTGACTGATGATAAAAAGAAACTAGTGCGTACTCATATTCACTCAAGCGTATATTTGTTATCCGAATTTCAGAACATGATATATTGGCTGACTAAAATTTTACTATCCGAACAATAACAGAAACAGCGAAGCAGGCCATTCAGATTCAATTGCTTGAAATCACAGGCCATCTTCACTTTTTTTTTTTTCAGAAAATAAAAGCATTTATATACAATTATCAAACATAATTTTTTTCTCATTTAGGAAAAAAAACAGAAGTATCACAAGTTTTATTGTGCCTTTTATCATTTTTCCTCAACTGTCGTGTCGAGACTCGAGTGTAATCATGGGCGGACCGAGATATAAATGACCCGGGGCGGTAGCCCCAGGTCAATTTTGAAATTACCTGATATTGGAATGGGCCTGTACCTCTTCCACGTATGTCTAATAAACAGTCGCCCCACGTCTAAATTTTGTGATTGCCCCACATTACAAATCCTGAAAAGGTTGAGAACTAAACATCTTCGTGCCGATCTCTTTCTACTTCTTTTAAGTGAGAGTCTGAGATCCTCTTCTCACCGATCGAACTTCTCATCGCTGGTCTTCTTGTGGTTAGTCTCTCTCTTATCAAATAACTCTAAATAAAGCAATATTCCTCCTCAGTTATAGTATAATTTTAATCACTCTATATCTGAATGTGAACCCTTAATTTCCGAATCTTAATTTCAAACCCTAAATTCCCAAATTCTAATCCAAACCCTAAGGCCTAAATCACAGAATATCTACAAGTCTGAAGATGACCAAATCACCGTTGGGCACACTTTAAACTCAATTTATACATAAATCAGGCATTAGGGTTCATATGTTTGGATGAGTTGAGTTATATTTAAGTGTTTTTTTTTTTCATCTTTGCTATGAGCTCATGACCAACTATAGAAAATTATTTTTATTGTTAAGGTAACTGTAGTCAACCAAATTCTTTATATCCAAATAAATTCCCTTTAGAAACTCAAATAGGATAAATGGGTGCTCACCCTAATTACAGTTTCAGGGCATCCAAACACCTAGGATTAAAGAAAATGTTATGTTAGGTTGTTTTGACAATGATGAATTAATGATCACATGAATTTGTGAGAGGTAGTGGGAAGACCCTTCAATTGGGTAGGAGATGAAAGCATGGAAAAGAGTTGTATCTATTTAGATGGATTATTTTATCTTTTGATATTGTTAATGTAAAAAAAGTTAGCAAAGTAGAGTAAGAGTTTAGCCCCACCTAAATAAAAATTATGGGTCCGCCACTGAGTGTAATCCACATCAACACTAGCTTGTCTCTCTAGCTCTAATTGAATACAAAAGCAATATAATTCTCACACAAGCAACGGTAAAAAAAAAAAAAAAAAGAATTTGTGTAATTTGAGATGGACTGAAGAAGACTTGCCACAGCATGCAAAGTACCTGGTTCCACAGAAATGGCTGATATGAGAGGACCATAGGTTCCTCTATAAGGGAGGCTCTCTGTGCCTTTTCCAGCCCAATAGAAACGGATCTCCAGGGTGTGTATTGTCACAACTGCAGTAAAATTCTTCACAACTGCTTTATGTGTCCCTCCTGCTTCAGCTTCGATATTGAAATCTTTCCGTACCAATTTCCCCTGAGAAAAACTAGTTTAACTAGACCCGACTCTGAAAAGTTGGCAAATAAGCATAATCCTCAAAATGCAACTCATACCTGAATATAAATATCAAATATGCGCTCTCCGAGGCTGCTATATGATTTGTTATTTGAGAACATTATCTCTGCGAAGTGTAGTTTCACAGTGTAATTCCCATTTAGTAAACAGAGTCCATAATAAGTCAGGGAGAGAGGAGAAAGCCGTGCGCTCGTGTACAAATCAAAGTTGCTCATTGAGAGTCTGGATATATTTGATGCTATGTATGTGTCCAAATCATTATTGTCCATGAAGTTTCCTGTGCTGCTAAATGCCCAGTTTTGTCCACTCAAAAAGAATTTTGAAGCACTATCCGGTTCTCGATCTTCGCTAAATGTTGTCTTTCTACGGAATTCATCAATAGGGACTGTCACTTCTTTTCCTCCACAATTTATATGCAATGAAGAGAGTACTGTCATTGGGAGAAACAAAATTACTAATGCAAGTAATTAACTACAACCAAAAGGGAGAAGAACACAGGGATGGTTCCTTTGACTAAGCATCAACATCAGTCTTGTTTTATATTTATAATTTTCTTTATTTATATTTATAATTATATTTTTATTCTTTTTGTATTTTGAAGCTCGCTATCTGGCACGCAGAGTTTTCTTTTAATTAATAGTTCAAAGTCTTTCTGTAATTTCAAAGGAACCAAAGTTAAACTTTTATATTCACACCGAATAATAACTTCCAACAAGTGATAGTGCTTGGAACAAGTGCAGATTCAAATACAGAATGATCTCATCCTCACATCTATAGAAATATATCTTCATTTGTATATGTGGAATTATATAAAGCTGGAAGGGCCTTTATGGAATACTAAAAATGTAGTTATGAATAAATAAAGGGAGCTGCTATATGCACATCCGAAGTTGCTCGGTGCACATATATGCTCCGTCCACATCCAACAGCCATCGATATTTGCTCCGTGCACTTCCTCATCTTCCCAGTTTGTCCAAGGCTCTTGCTTGGTGCACATCCCTTCTTTCCTTCCAAGTCACGGTTTGAAGCATAATAAGATTGGAAAAGACGACACCCGAACTTCCTTCTTCCCTTCTTCCTTCCTTTTTCTTCTTCTTCTCCTTCCCCCATTCCCTCCCATTCCCATTTTATAAACAGAGTCCAGCCCGTTTGGTGATTTTACCGTAAAATAAAGATAAAGTACAGTATCAAATCAAGAGAGAATAAAATATGAGTAAGTTATAATGGTATTTTATTTTTAGTTGTTCGGTATGAAATCTTTTTGACTTTCTGTATAGAAAAGTGGACTTTTTTCATTTTTTTAGTAGAGAAAGGAGGTTGCTTTTTACTTTTTTGAAGGAGAGAATATTGAAAAAGTGTACTTTTGATGTAACCCTTGTGTAAAAAATGGAAGCTTTACTCGACATTTATTGAACTAGTAAAGTGCCAAAGGGGCCCTAATAAGTCAAAGAGAGAGAGGAGAAAGCCGTGCTGTCGTGCACAACTTAGAGTCGGGCATTGTGAGTTTGGATATATTTTTTCCTACATAAATGTCTGGATCTCGTTTATCGTCTAAGAAATATCCTGCGCTGCTAAATGCCCAGTGTTCTCCATTCCGAACGCATTTTGAAGGGCCACGCAGTTCATGATCTTCCTTGAATGTGGCAATTCTATTGGTTCCATTGACAGGGGCATTCACTTCTTTTCCTCCACAATTTATATAGAATTTAGAGAGTACTGTTATTGAGAGAAATAAAATTACTAATGTTAATTATCTGAAAGGTAGGGAAATTTCTCTTGCAGATGTTCCCGCATTCAAATCTTTAAATTTAGGGGGGGTTCAGGTCTTTTGACCGCACCATGCCCCTTTGATTGTCCGATCTCACATCCGCATGCAGGAACGTCTGAAGGTGAATGTTGAGTTCAACGTCCACCATTACTCCTGAGTAGTCATAATTGTGGTTGAACCCTCGCCCTCACCATAAAACCATTGTTGTGCCGTTTCCTATCACCAATTGGTTTTGGGATAAGTGGTAGTTCAATGGGGTGTAAGATCTTACAAGTGGTATCAGAGCCTGGTAGGTCGGGTGTTTGAGTCACGGGATACGCGTTTTGCGAGTTGCGCAGCAGGAGTCGTGGCGGGTGTGCCGTTGAGGTAGGGATTGTTGAGGTCAACGTCCACCCTTGCTCATGAGTGGTCATAATTGTGGTTGAACCCTCGTCCTCACCATAAAACCATTGTTGTGCCGTTTCCTATCACCAATTGGTTTTGGGATAAGTGGTAGTTCAATGGGGTGTAAGATCCTACAGTGAAAATTTCACTTGCAAATCAACAATTGAAAGAAAAAGAGAAAAAATTTAGACCTAGTTGCTTTGGTTAGGCCTTGATATCAACCAACAGATCTCTTTCAGCATCTTTTGTGGTCCTATTTTAAGTAAACTCAAATCTGGCACATATTAGTTTTGCTTTAGTTAATAGTTCACAAAGTCTTTCCGTAATTTAAAAGGAACCAATTCACATGAGTTATATATTACTTCCAACTGATGATGCTGCTTGGAACAAGTGCAGATTAATCACAGGATAATCTCATCCCTACATCCACCAAAACCCACAATTTATGGGTACATCCAAGCACAGACAAAAGACATTTATGCTCAATGCTAATAAAACTAGCACTCTTACATGATTTCGGACAGTCGCTTTCCAAACTGGCCCTTAAGCAGAGAGGAACAGCTCCAATTCTAGATCAATATGAGGTCAAGTATGTGTCAGCACTAAAACAGCATTTGAAAGTGTTTTATGCGCGGCTTTAAAGTTAACCAACGCATCTGGTCACAAAATCAAATTGTTACTTTCTATGTGAATTGCATAAAAAGAGAAGCGAAGACACTTACAAATTGTTCGCTGTAGGAGGGCTTCCAAATAAGTTTCTAAAGAAATGCCCCACAAAAAAAATAAATCAATCAGCAATATGAATAATAATCAACTACTTGTAGCTGGAAAGCATAAAGAACCTTACATGTTTTCATCTTGACATTCCTTAGTGCTCGCCGGAGTAAAATTGTTGTATGAAAGGTCACTGCCACAACAATTCAAAGGAATAACAGATTTCAAGGAAGCAATTGGTAACATTATTAAGGAAATTAACTGGATTTCTTTTTAAAAATTTTTGATAAAAAGAAACTAATGAAGGAAAAAAAAACAGAAAGAAGACAACAAAAAGGAGCCAATTAAGCAGAGAACTGGATGTTGGTTATCCATGTTGCATTTTTCTTGATTGATTTTGTCTTTTCCATTGTTTTGCTTCACATTTCCACTCTGGAAACCATAAAAGAACTTGAATATGAATATAATAAATATCAACATGAAGAAAACAGAAAAAACATACACGTTATCTACTTTCTTCAATCCCTCTGGTACAGGTCCATCGAGCAAGTTCCAAGTTAAATATCTATCCAGAAGCCACAGTAACAATGCATTGGGTTTGAATAGTTGTGTGTAAATTGTAATAATACCATAATCAGCAAAATAAAAAAAAAAAACAGAAAAATATGCTTAGATGCTAATCACTCACATGAATTGAGCAACTGTTGGTAACCTGAGGTCGGGTGGAAGTTGTCCTTCCAACATGTTAAAGCTAAGGTCTCTGCCAACAAAAATTAAAAGAAAAAAGGGGAAAAAAAGGACCTGGTTCAGCCTAAAAAGAGTGTGTACTACTAAAATTATATTCGATAAACCCGTAGTTGGTTAGCAATACTTATAATGTTACATTGCTTATATTTGTCGTGCATACTTTGAAGAGAGTAGACGATTTAAGCAATCTCAAAACTTGTCATATGCAACTTGAATTATGGGCAATAAAAATCACAAAACATGAAATTTATAAATTCTACGAAAGTGTGGAGAATATTCTCTAATGCAATGTGCTTCCAGATCTCCCATCTTGCGTATGCAAATATGTGAGTCCCATCTCTGGGACTATTTGGATGAGCCATGCACAAGTGCGCAGTGCGCAACTGAATGTTTTTCCAACTTACTGCTAATAAAAATATCAACCATGTAAATAGATTAATGCTGAATACCGCTTTTGAAGAACTACTTTACTCAATTTATCCATCAACTTGGACAATATCTTTACCAAAAAAAAAAAAAAAAAAACTTGGACAATATGATTCAATCACACAGTATTGCAACCATTTACAATAAATTCTCAAGAAATTCTTATTTTATGAAATTTCATGAAATTGTTGGAATTTTCGAGATACAATTGATTTCTGTGGCAATGCCAAATTATACTCAGTATCTTCTGAAACTAGGGGCAATAGACCTACATATATTTAAAAAAGGATAAGACTAACACATAATATTTAGTAGTTAGGTGATAATTATTCTAGATAGCTAATCAGGACTTGAATCAACATCACACAGCATTCATGCAGTCCCATCTCATTTACAACTAGCAAAAAAGGCCCCTAAGCTCAAGCCAAAAACTAAATGAGTTTTCTTATTAATTTTACAAAAAATTTAAATAAGTTAAAATAATAAATGTAGAAACAAATGTTACACACATATATTGCTTGGTATACACTTTTATAGTTTGGATGGCACATATCAATTATCAAACGCAACATCACGTTGAATTCTTCAAAGTTTTTTTTATTACAAATTAAAGCGTTGTTCTCTAGTTTTAAATTATTATTATTACTATTGTTGTTGTTGTTGTTGTTGTTGCTGTTGCGACTATTGCTACATGTTTTTCTAACTAAAATATTAAAATATTTATTACGTGAATATTTATAGTAAGATCTTAGGCACTCTTTTTTTCATTTGTGTTACTTTTATACTATTTTAAATAAAATCAATAATTATACAAATTTAGTTAAGTATAATCCCATATCCACAAATTACGAATCCACGAAATTTAGTTCCACAATTCCAAGGAAATGTGTTGCTAAAGAGGGTATGTTTATGTAACATGAGGATTTCACGCTCCAAATTATTCCTTTCTATTGGAAGCATCATATTTATCAAATTTTAGTTCAATCTGGTTGAATTAAGAGATATAATTATTCAGTTTGTTAGATGTCTAATCAAACAATCCTGGTGTAAAAAAATTATGTTAGATAACTAACCTTTTGCCTTTTTAAATAACCAACCTAACTACTAAACCACACAGTACTAAATAGCAAGTTAATTATCTATCCAGAAGCAATAGTAACAATGCATTGTTTGTAAATTGCAATAATACCATAATCAGCAAAATAAAATAAAAAAAGACAAATATACTTAGATGTTAATCACTCACATGAAATCAGCCTTTTCTGGTAACCTGAGGTCGCGTGGAAGTTGTCCTTCCAACATGTTAAAGCTAAGGTCTCTGCCAACAAAAATTACAAGAAAAAAAGGGAAAAAAATGAACTGGTTCAGCCCAAAAAGAGTGTATACTACTAAAATTATATCCGATAAACCTTTAGTTGGTTAATAATACTTATAATTTTACATTGCTTATATTTGTCGTGCATACTTTGAAGAGAGTAAACAATTTAAGCAATCTCAAAACTTGTCATATGCAACTTGAGTTACAGGCAAAAGAAATCACAAAACATGAAATTTATAATTTCTATGAAAATGTGGAAAATATTCTCCAATGCAATGTGCTTCTAGACCTCTCGTCTCATGTATGCAAACGTGAGTCCCATCTCTGGGACGGTCTGGAAGAGCTATGCACAAGTGCGCTGTGTGCAGTGAACGTTTTCCCAACTTACTGCTAATAAAAATATCAGCCATGTAAGCAGATTAATGTTGAATACCGCTTTTGCAGAACTGCTTTACTCAATTTATCCATCAACTTGGACAATATCTTTACCCGAAAAAAAAAAAGGCTTGGACAATAGGATTCAATCATACAATATTACAACCATTTACAATAAATTTTAAAGAAACTCTTATTTTATTAAATTCCATGAAAATGTTGGAATTTTCGAGATACAATTGATTTCTGTGACAATGCCGAATTATACTCAGTATCTTTTGAAACTAGGGGCAATAGACCTACATATATTGAAAATAAGTTAAGACTAACACATAAGATTTAGTAGTTAGGCGATAATTATTCTTGACCACTAATCAAGACTTGAATCAACATCACACAGTATTCGTGCAGTCTGTCTCATTTACAACTAGCAAAAAAGGCCCCTGAGCTCAAGCCAATAACTAAATGAGTTTTTTTATGAATTAAAAAAAATAATTAATTAAAATAATAAATGTAGAAACAAATTATACACATATATATTGCTTGGTATACACTTTTATAGTTTGGATGGCACATATCAATTATCAAATGCAACATCACACTAAATTCTTCAAAGTTTTTTTTATTACATATTAAAGCGTTGTTCTCTATTTTTAAATTATTATTATTATTATTATTATTATTATTATTGCTGCTGCTACTACTATTCCTACATGTTTATTCTAACTAAAATATTAAAATATTTATTACTTGGATATTTATCGTAAGATTTAGGTACTATTTTTTTTATTTGTGTTACTTTTATACCATTTTAAATAAAATCAATAATTATATAAATTTAGTTGAGTATAATCCCATATCCGCAAATTACGAATCCATTCAATTTAGTTCCACAATTCCAAGGAAATGACTTGCTAAAGAGGGTATTTTTATGTAACATGAGGATTTCACCCTCCAAAATATTCCTTTCTAATGGAAGCATCATCTTTATCGAATTTTAGTTCAATTTGGCTGAAACAAATGAAATTATTCAGTTTATTAGATGTCTAATCAAACAATCCTGGTGTAAAAAAAATTATGTTAGATGACTAACCTTTTGCCTTTTTAAGTAACCAATCTAACTACTAAACCACACATTACCAATATATAGTTATTTATCAAAGAAATGTCAAAGGTAGTTAGAAGGAGTGGGGACCCAAGTCATGTGGATGAGCTCGTGCTTAGCATGGTTTATTGTCCGAGTAGCTATTAAGAAAGCTAGGTTCCAAGTTCTTATACATTGTTGACTTACATACTTATATAAAAATTTCTCTAAATATTAATAGCGTCTCATAAAAACTTATGCAAATGATATGATGCATATTTTCACGTACAATGATAACAAGAAATGGATATTTCATCTCCGATGGACACAATGCTCTACCCTGTAACTACTTTTTCACATTTTTCTTAACAAACATTCAATAAATATTTTTGTTGAGCACGGGGTAGGACAACAATTTAAGTTTTTTAATAAGCCAGAGGTCGTGAGTTCAAATCTCTATAAGGTATTTTTTTAACGGCATGATTTCAGTCGTTTCTAATGTATGTTATATATACACACCCAAGTCCCAACACATGTGGCAAAACAAGCAGACCTCAGTTTAGGTTCTTATATACAACCACCAATCCCCACTCAAAATATCACCATCCAATTTCACCAGCAGTTATGATCAGTTCCACTCAGTTTTGATTAAAAATCACTCTAAAGAACAAAGATGCACTTGTGAGTAAAGCAAGCGTATAGTCATTCAGAGCCTTTGTTATAGAATAAGGTATGGGTAGGCATATTTTTAGGGGCAGCTAGACCATTCCAAGCTTAGGATGGTCCATCCTATAGGGCTTATTGCCCCCTCCTATAGTCAATCTAAGTACATCACACTCATTGTCCTATTGCGAAATAGAACTGGACCAAATTTGACACTCATTTGAGTTGTGTAGGCCCTCCAATTGTTCATGAAAATCTTGATACCCATGCCATGCAAATTTTGGCACCCATGCCACATTATCTAACAGTCTCACATGGGTAACATTCAGGCTAAGTGGCCAATAAGTTGCGGGTGAACATGTTATTAATGTCATGTAAAAGTGCTAGTGTTCTGATAAGCCCTTGTCTCAGTCTGTGCAATAAGTTATAGATTGGTAAGGTTCAACTATGGCTTATGGAAGTGCCTAAGTTTCACAACACTCTCCTACATTTACTACAAAATTCTATTTGAAGCATTCCAACTTCATTAATCAATCACAATGTTGGTCTTACTTAATTCTACTAATTAGTGCTCTGCAATTTTCACATTTGGTTTCTGAATGGAAGAAACCAAGTGACATGTTAAAATTTCTACTGAGTGGCTTTTTCTAGTTGGACAACATTTTACCTTTCTTCAACGTCTTTTTGTTCTACAATCAACCTACAATACTCTTGCATGACATCATATTCCAAAGGAATGGATTCTGCATAAAGTCAGACTTGTTTAGTGGAACCTATTTCCATTTTTAATGGAAGCCATAAAGAAGTTAATGTCACATATAATATATCCTTTTTATTGAAAAGAATCAACTTACAAGGTTTTCAGAATTTTCATTGTCCATATATATGGAGGGATAGATCCATTAAGATTGCAATTCCTCAATATCCTGCATACAAAATAGAATGCATTTAGTTCAACAGGATGCATGTGGATGGCAGTTCCTATAAAACAAGAGGCATATAAGCATTCAACTCACAATGTCCTAAGGTCTGTCATGTTAACCAGATTTGGAAAAGGTGATGCTGTTCCATTAATGTCACTGATCCTCCTACAACATATACATCCCACCAAGAATAGTTAACCATGCATCTGGAAAAGGCATTCTACACATCAGTTAATAGCGGTTCCTCAGTTTAACGGTGGATCCTCAGCGCTTTCACTTACAAGTCGGTCAGTTTTTTCAATGACGAAATCCCAGAAGGAATTGGTCCTTGCAAACCGCTTCCTTGTATTGCTCTGCGATTGATGAAACTTGTAAATCTTTAAGCCAAAGAAAATCGATAAAGAATCTCATGTTTAAAATAACAAAAACTTACAATTTTTTAAGCTTTGTCCAGTTCTCTATGAAATCAGGTATCCTTCCAGTAAAGCTGTTATCACTTATCCTACTGCATAGTGTGCAAAAATAAATATCTACCTCCCTCTTCCAATTGGAGAGAAAACGTTTTAGGTACGAAATATGCATCGATAAAACTCAAAAGAACTTACAAATCCGTCAAGTTTGTAAGGTTAGCAAGGCTCATTGGCAGCTGTCCCGAAAATGCATTGGAAGAAATAAGACTGCTTTTACAGAATGAAGGTACAAGAAATTGTAATATCCAAATTCATTTCAAGATTAGAGAAGAAAAGATCATATATCCTATCAATCCAAGATCTGTTCTAATACTGAGCAATTGTGATTGACAAACATTGAACCAAAGGAAAGAACAATTCTCCTAAATATAGATTCTAGAAGCTAAAACAGAAAAAAAAAAAAATGAAGCTTTTACAATTAATAACCAGTAACACTAAAGGCTTGAGCTATTAGTGAACGGCATAACAATGGACATCAATAGTTATATGCAACTAACATAGGATCATGTTAGCAAATGTCTTGATTTTCAGAATCAGACCTACACATGGGTAGTCATGGTTCTCGCAAAAGTAGGTTCTCTTTGTGTTTTAAAGAAGGATTTTGTTGGGAAAGTGCCACATTCCAGATCGCCCAAGTAATAGATTTGACGGGGCTTCATAATTCATATACATGTTTGGGCCTTATACCTATTAGCTTAAGCTTTTGGGTTAGTACATGGTATCTTACGTGGTATATCATATCCCATACATGTTACGTTACAATTCAAATGAGGAGGTGGCTTTACATTCTCTTTATGCTGACAAGCTTCTCAATTCCTTGAAAAAGAACTGCAAATTCTCTAGAAAACTTGTTGGCTTCCAGGACCCTAAAAATTCAAATTCTTTCAAAATTCACCAATATCATAGACTAAAACGAAGATTCCAAAATGAACCCAGACAAAGAAATCGTGATTCAAAGGAGAAAATTTATTGATATTTACAGATCTGTAAGAGTGGTAATATTCCAAAGTTCCTTTGGGATTGGCCCTGTTATGTGGTTTCCAAGAAGAGAGCTGCACAACACCACTGTCTCTATTAGGACACTTGCTTTCACACGATAATTCTTAACACATATATGACGGTTGATAAAAGCTTACATGTTCACGAGTGGGATGGAACCCCATTTTGCAGGTATTGTGCCGTTGAGGTAGTTACGAGTCAAATCGCTGTCAATGAGAAGAATATTGACTACGGTCAGTATGGAAGCCTAGCATTGCGTTGCGTTTGAAGAATACATAAATCAAGGAATTTATGCATGCAAAAGCTTACATTTGCTGGAGGTAAGGAAGCTTGGCTAACTCTGGTGGAAGCACTCCTTGAAGATTCTGACCTTTGAGAACTCTATAATTCCAAAGTCAACTCAGCAGGGGCAAAGATAAATGAAATTTTTCAAAAAAGTCTCTATTTCTGTTTTGGAAAGATAGTAATGTTTTTTGAAAGATATATGAAAATTTTCAAAAAAGTCTCTATGATTTTCATGATTTTTGATAAAAGACAAGAATAATCACAAAGTCAACTCAGTAGGGGCAAAGATAAATGAAAATTTTCAAAAAAGTCTCTATTTTTTTGAAAGATATATGAAAATTTTCAAAAAAAGTCTCTATGCTTTTCATGATTTTTGAAAAAAAGACAACAAGATTCAATTATTTCATCAATTCAGTCCTTTCACTCTAGGGGCAGGCCTGGTCAACCCCTACCCTATCCTCACATATTGGGGCAGGGCCTAGGTGGAGTCAAGGCCCTCACCATTCTCGGCAGTCCTATATAATTAATACCATGGCCCTTATCCTACCCTCAAGGGCCCCTAGGGCCAAACAAAAGAATACAACCACACACTAAAATTACTCATCATGAGAATCACGTTGATACGTACCTATTATTTAATTTTTAGAAATATATATTTATCTAATATTTAGTAAAAATAATTAATAGTCTCTTGTCAGTACTTTACATTTTATTAGAATTTTTTATTTAGGAATTAGTTTTATGAGGATTCTTAATTGTATTTAAAATAATAGGCTTTATGTGCTCAGATCGACCAAGTCTGCATCTAATACTTGAGCCCTTTAATAATTGGGCTGCACTTTAATTAAGCGATAGAAAGCACGAAGCCCTGCACAGGCCCAAATAAATGGTGCTTGTAAGCTGTTGACTGATTTGCCCCACCAACTAATGGTAAGCTTGGCCTGGGGCAGCTTGGCCTGATTGACGAAATGGGCAGGCTTGGGCCGGAACAAGGTTGAGATGGAACAAGCTCTGGCCCGGCGGTTAAGGCCTGCATTGGGCTTAGGTCAGATATGGGCTAGAGCTTCTAAAGCCAGGCAGGGCCTAGATATGACTCAGCCTAGCCCAACCCGGCCCATGAAAACCCCTGTGTGAAACTAATGGACAACTGCCCCAGTTCCATTCAACCACATCCAAGGAAAAGAAGAGTCAGAGAGAGTGCAAAACGCAGGAACAAAGCTCTATCAGATATTGGATATACATGTCCTACTTGTTTAATCAATTCCTTTCCGGCCTCATTTTTTTCGAATTAGGACCCTTTTGAAAACGTTGAAAAACTTAGGGAGCTAAACCCTAAGATATATCATAAATGAGCACTTCATATCAGGGGGGCCACCTCTACTGATCAGACAATCATCCACATGTAGAATGGCATGTGTGAAGGATCTGATCAATTCATCGGGTAAAAGCAGAGAATTCTCTTTCCTTTTTCTTCAACTGATCATAACTCTATCCCCCTTTCATAGCCCATTTGATCCGTGGCCCAGCGTTTTTGGGGACACAGGATTTTCATGTGTGCTAGCTCACCTGTTCAACGGCCCAGATGCCACATCTGACATGGATCCTCTTGTGGCAAGTCCTCGGCCAGGAGACGTCAACAGAGGAAGGGGTTACATTACATCGTTGGTGTGGGCTGAACCAACCTAAATTTCAAATTGGGTCAGTTGAGTGTGGGCCCACACGTTGCACCCCTAACTAAGATCTTGATGGATTACTCAATGATAGCGAAACCTCGAGGGGCAGATAATTTAAGGGTAACGGCTATAAAGTTTTGTGGAACATTTTTCTAAAAGTTAACAATCTTAAGCCGGGTCATTTGAGTGAAATTTGATCAGGTCTATTCACGATATGAGTTTTATTTGTGTTTCTATCGTTGTAGAACTCATCTAACATGTTTTTTTTTTTTTTTTTTTTTTTTTTTTTTTTACTTTTACTATTTCTACTGTGTAGATGGTATCCATCCTAGGTCTTGACTTAAGAGAGATGGCATGCATCCTAGGTCTTGGTTTAAGAGACCATGTAGGCTCCATAAAGTCTAACACTATTTTCATATGCTAAATTGGTCAAAGGTTGCCCCATGTAGTCTCCATAAAGTTGGACCCTCCGTAGGAGAATACATTGCACAACAGCGGAGGGAAATTGAACACTTGACCTACCGCTCTGATATCATGTGGACAACCACGTACTCTAAAAGCTTAACCTGATTGAGAACGGAGTAACAATTTATATCAAGCTTACAACATCAAGGAGGTCCGCGCCGGGATTGATCCTTGATTTTTTTTTTATTTTAAAGAACGTGCCTCACTGCTGATAAGTGATGAGCTACTAGTGGACTGGCGATTGGGCATGCACTTAAAGAGTAATATATAGCAATATAATGGCAGTTTGCTTACATGCTTACAATGTGACAGACGGTGTCGGTGCAGTTGCAGGTGACATTGTTGGCCGAATTGTTTACAACCCTTCTACATGGACAAACTTTTTGGCATGAATTTGTGACAAACTCCCATGTGGCACAATCCTAGAGGTGCTTTTTCCCCCTCTCTCAAAAGTTGCACCTCTAAGATTGTGCCACATGGGAGTTTGTCACAAATTCATGCCAAAAAGTTTGTCCATTTAGACTTTTTGAATTGTTTAACCAGCCCCGTTCTCCACTGCATGGGTTGGCACTAAAGTCCCAGTTATCTTTGCCCAACGTCTTGCTGATTTGTTCGAGAGCTTCAACTGATCACATTCACAAAATGAAGGACGTCAGTGATAGAAACCATAACCATTTCTACGGTCAAACGGCACGCCCCCCCTCACCACCACCACACCGAGATGTCTACCTTAACTCATATTATGACTCACTTGCCTCTAAACCAGGAATTTTTTAGTTAAAATTTAAGAATTCTTTTGAAATATTGTTGGGATAAAATAAATATAAAATAATTTTTTTTATTATCTTTGAATATTAAAATTTTTTCTATGTATGAAAATAAATATAAAATAAAGTAAATTTACATAACAAGACGACCCCTTGACTTTAAAGGCATTGACCATTACGACTAACTCATTTACGGATATATTATACCATTGATGATTGAAAATATAAGAAAAAGAAAACAAACCAGATAGATCTACAGCTACTAAAAAGAAAACAAAAAAAAGGGATAAAAAAATTAATGTGTTTGACCCATCAGTGGGGGTCACCCTTGAAATGTTTTTAACGTGTGGGACCCACTGATAGCTCTGCATCCAAAGAAGAAAAAAGGGAAGATAAGAAGAAAGGAAATGGAAATCAAATGATTTCATCGTCAATGGGCCACACACCACCTCTGGATTTATGGTGATGGAACAGTTGGCCCCCACAGATGATTGATAGTATAATAAAAAAAAAATTGAAAGAGGGGGGTGAACAAGTGTAAGAGAAGAAAAAAAAATAAAATATGTACATTGGATGGGATGAGTGTACGTGGATATAGATATGAGTCATCCTAGTATGTTTCTAATAATTCCAACTCACATGCACACAAATCACATCCTAACGATTATAAAAGAAATTAAGCTTGTGTATGATACCAACTCAGTCTGATTGCCCACTACGGATACATATTGACCGAGAAAACTAATATCTATGCATAATCCATGAGTGGGTCCCACTGCAGAAAAAAGTTAAATCTGCAGAGCTCACCAATTGATTTGCATCCATTAAGAAACCAAGCAGCGGCCAACATGCTTGCCTTCCTCCATCACTGGGGCCCACTCTTAGAAAAAAGGGGTTAAGAGAAGGCCATTGGGATTTCATCCAATATTGGAGTCTAATCTTGAAATATATTTAATACGAACTGGTGCCCATTACTGGATCCATCCATTTGGGGGAAAAAAAACTAAAATGATAATAAAGGAGCAACAATTTGGATTTCATTTATCGGTAGGGCCTACAAAACATATTTAACATGAGACTCATTGATGATTGAAGATCTAAGGAAAAAAAAAAAAAAAACAAACCAATTGTAAAGATTTGCTTATAATTTGGATAATGGCAATAAATAAGACTCAAATTCAAACGTTAATAAAAATCTCTTATGAGAGAGGTTTTAGGAGAGAAAGAGTAGCCCAAAGTGAGGTGGCAGCTTAAAACATTGTTGGTTTTTTGTGCATATTTCTTTGAAAGGAGAGACTTTTTAGAGATGAGGTGGCACCTCTCACAGCCCTCCTCTCCATTTGCTTTAATATATATAATTATTACTCACTTGCCTCTGAACTATGAATTTTGTTTACGGTCTAAAGAAAAAAAACTTTTTAAAAACTAATAAAATTTAGTAATAAAACATGCAATAATCAAACTATTGAAATTGTGGTCGATGTTATTTCATTGAATTGAAATAATCAATTATCCATGGTAGATTAATTCTGATTGGATTAAGAATTTAAGTAACAAGTTTAAGGCACCTCAAAATAGTCCAAATCCTTAAAAAATCTCATTGAAAAAGGATTTTGGCCTACTTTCATATTGATCACTAGCAAATAAATGTGAACAATATATCATGAAAATTTTGTTTATTTTATTGATCAATATGATGTCAAGCCATCTTTTATTAGAATGAAGTTTTGCAAGGGCTTAAAAGGGGGACAATTTACTTTAAACATTCTATATATCTCTATAAATATGTCCCTGTAAGGAACCTCACAAAATCTTCTTGAGTCCACTTTATAATTTTTTCGTACTTGTAGTTTATATTTAGACAAAATATAATGGAATAGATAAAATAATAACCCTTGGCCCTTTTTTAAAAGACCCCGGTTGTTTCAAGATAGGATTGCTCAGAAGTGAGGCAAAAGCCACTCTATATTCATGCAAAACCGCAAAAGTGACGTTGGGTTTTTTTTTTTGGGTACTACTTCGTATCATCATCATCATCATCATCATATATATATAGGGAAATATTCATATGCATCTATCCCTCACCATTTTGGTGAGGGATAGATGCATATGAATATTTGTGATTGACATCCATATTTGAAATCTAAACCATTCAAAAACATGTTCCCACCAGTTTTTATCAATTTAAAAGACTTTCCTCCATTTGGATTTATTATGACAAAAAAATTATAATAAAAAGGGCACATGAAACTAATTTTTTTTAATCCATACTGTATATAACACTGATTGGATTATAAATTTATTTGATAAATAAATATATAGGTAGCATAATTTTGAGTGGTTTAGATTTCATGCATGAGCATCGGTGAGTGAGAATCACAATGATGCATGGTTCACTACTATATATACCAATTGTAAATTACTAAAGTGAAGAATTCTAGGGATGAGTTCTTTTCTTCTCAAACACACGCATGGATTCAGGACTCCAAGTGGACGCAAATGTAAGATAGGCAGAAACCTATTCTTTTATCTTTTCATACTTATTTCTTTCTTTATTTCATCTTTAATTCCTTCGTTTCCTTTCCCTTCATTTCCTTCATTCTATTTTTATTTTATTTTGTGGCAAAATCAGCTAAGATTGTGCCAATATAATTTTGGGAATCAAAGATTTTGGTGATTACATTTGCTAACAGAAAGGTTGCCATCCATTGATGGAGGGGCATATGATGGGGGCAGAGGATCTCTCCACATGGAGATTCTCAAACTTTTGGTTTTTTTATTTTTTTATTTTTTGTGGGTGGGGTAGGCCCCGGCTAGACCTTCAAATAGTGCTAGCGTCAAACTAGGGTTGTTAACGGGACGGTTCCGGATCGAAACCATGGTGGACTCGGACCCATTTTTAAATAACGGTTCCGATTTTGACTCAAAATTTATTTTGTTGATTCGAGACCCTGTTCCGATAGAAAAATCCAAATTCTATTTCGGAATCGAGTCCACCTAAAGGACTGGAATTTAGTTTCAAAAATCGATTCTAATTTCTCTTTATTTTTTATTTTTTTCTTAAAATAAATATATTATTCAACTTATAATAGTGCATCAAGTCTACTACCTTTATGATTATACATAATCATGTAAAAAATAAAATAAAATTTTGAGGTACAATTTATAATATCAAAGCTTATACGTAGGGTTTGGGTCCACGGGAATAAACCTATATATACCCGTAATCGGACCAGTTTATGAATGAAGTCTAAAATTGATTTTCAATCCCATTTTTTTTCCGGAGAATCGAGTACATGTTTGTCAAAATCTTCCGGTAGGGGCCAAAAATGGTCGATTGGGGCTTTCTTTATACTCCTTATCCTCCTCGTCTTCTTTTGTCTCATCATTCTATCCATGGATTCTAGCCATGGATTTCTCTGATATGCAACCCTCGATCCCTTGATCTTGCATTCTTCTCAAACGAATCCAATGATTCCTGATTCGGATCGGATCTTGTACAGTTGTGTTCCCAGTAAAACTACGATATTGCAGATTTCATCTTCGGTGATAGCGATCTCATAACCCTAGTGCCGTAAAATACATCCAACGGATACCTCCTTCCCACCTCCTTTACTCCTACACCACTGGGAAGCGGATCTACCATTTATTATTATATTTTTTATATCGACGATTCATTCCTCTTTTTCGCCATCATCTTCAAAGGATATGAAGCGAAAGTTCTCCGAAAAGATGCGGAACCTGATGATGCAGATGATCCTAGGAAGCGGTATTACAAAGAGAGGTTATGGATTTGGACGAGGCAAGGTATTCTCGGGAAAACATACAGGAGTCGTTGCGTCCTTTGAACAGAGCATCATCAAGTTTGCTAGATTTTCCCAATTTAGAGGTGGAAAAAAGGCTGATCACTAGGTTCTAGTTCATCCCCATCTCACAGGGTTATAGTTTAAAAACACGGTTTTCTTATTATATCGGCCAAAACCTAACACCTTCTTCATGTTGATTCACTGTCCTGCAGAATTTCTAGAGCCTTTGCTAAAACAAAACATTAATCAGGACTTCTTTTTGTCACCTTTTAGAGTGTTCTGTGCTTAAACAAAATATAGAGGTGATTAGATCATGGAATTTCAAAATATTCAAAGTTTCAGATTAGCTAGCACATGGTGAAATGGTTAGATATATCATCTTCCATTAAAGACATTTTTCAAGAAAGAAAATGGGAATCATTGATCTTACTTTCATCCCGGGGAAGAGTTGCTCCAGATCCAAAAGTTGTTGGAAAACAAGTAAATGTCAGAAGAAACAGGAAAACAAGTACGTCTCGTCTGTGCATCAGCATCTTTGGGCAGGAAAGAGAAGCACTAGATGTTGAATGACTTGCTCTGAGCGCCCTTCACTCCCACTTATATTGGCTTGATCTGGTTGTGGACTTTTCCATTCTTGTATTTTCTGAGAAACGTATGGGTGGACGTGATTGGCTAGAAACATTTTCAGTCATAGTATCATGCAGAAGGTTACCTAGAATTTTCATTCAACGTGCGCGAACAATGGCCTTATTGCTACTTTCTTCAATAGTTTTTCGTTTGAAGGGGTTGTGGGCTAATTCTGCCCCCATAGAAAAATCATCTCTTTGGTCCCCACAACTGAACACATTTCAGTCAAAGTTGTCGTATGCGCCAAGCAGTATATCACGGTCGTTATTCTTGTTTCCCATCCAATTACATTTAGATTCAAACATCAATCGACATCAATAGGAAAATGAGGAGCAATAGGTGATAGCTTTGCATGCATATGACCTGACCTTGACTCAACCCATAAAAATAGCGTGTAAAAGGATTCCAATTTATTCGGATCTGACTTGACTCAACCCATAAAAATAGGGTATGGGTTTAAAGCCGAATAACTTTTAGGTCTGGGTTTGGGTCTATTGTATTGCACTCGAACACATTTCAGGTCTCTGTGTATGGATCCATGCAGTTGCAGACCTGTTGATTTATATTCCTGCAATAACGTTAAAAAGGGCGGGCTGGCCTGGCTTTGTTAATTCCTTGAATTGCTGCTTCCCCCATATTCAAATCAGATTTACATTGAAAACTTTATTTCAAACTCAAGGCAGCAAACTGAAACTGCAAGTACAGTCACAAAAAGAGAGAAGATTGAATTCCAGTGGGAATTACTGCGGTCTCCAAACAGATCAATACTGAAGCATGTGGGGACTACCCCACGTATTCAAACTAGGACGCAGACTGTAATCAATTTATGCAAGATTTCATAAGAAATGTACAAATGCGCACACATTCATCAATAGGATACAGCAAAAACAGTGGCACTTGGGATCTTTAATCTGCAACAACCAAGGGGAACAAGACCAAATAACCACACTCTGAATATGCATTGACTGGATAGTGATAAATATTATGCATTCAAATGACTGTATCAAACGCACAAGTTCAACCAAGAGACTGTTAAGTTGTTTCATTCTCTTTGATTCCAGAAATCCGAATCCAAAATAATTGGGCAGAGATCAAACAATCCCTCCCTCAACGGAACACCGACTCGTCATGACTCCTATTATGCAAATCGTAAAATACGTGTCCCGTGACTCAAACACGGGTTCTTTGATACCACTTGTAGAATCCAATCCGAAAGGAGATCGCCGAGAATTCTAAAGTTTGTGAAAAAGTGCAGGGGTCTCCGGGATCTCTAGATTGGTCTACTCAAACAAACAATCCAAAAGTGTGCAGAAAAATATAATATGCAGCGGAAATAAAATCAACAAGCACACATCATAAGGACACCAAGTTTAAGGTGGAAAACCCTAACCGGGTAAAAAACCACCGATCCAATCTGGATCAAATCAAGCACTATGAATCTCGCAATTATAAGAAACTCAGATCTCCTCCCTAGATATCCCCTACCCAAGGACTGAAGATACCTTGTGTCGCTTCATGCTTCAACGACTTCACACCATTGATTGCACCAGATCCAGACCAGCACTTGACTCCTCAAATCTTCTCGCAGGAAGATAATCTTCTACAAAGGATGCAGAAGAAGTGACTCTAGAGAACTTAGCAGCACAACTTCATAAAGCTCTATAGAAGAACTCTCTCAATGATAAACTCTAACTCAGCACTATGAGAGGTGAGGTGTGTCTTTGGAATAGCCTTAGAACCCTTTAAATAGCCCTTGGTTCGTGCTTAAGGTTGCCTAAGATGATTAGGACTAAAACAGGCAGTTTGAGCACAATTAGATAATCAGGTTTCCAAATTCGTAACACTGTCTGCGCCAGGTTCGCTCGAGTGAACCGAGAGATCGCTCGAGCGAACAACCCTCTGTTTCAGAACTGGGTAAGACAAAACACTGTTCGCTCGAGCCAATGAAATGGTCGCTCGAGCGAACTCCCCTTTGGACTTGATCCGGAAATTCAGCTCTCTATCACCAGCAGACTTCTTCTAATTCCTTCAGGTTTTCTCCTTCTGAGTCCTTCCAATCTTCTAACTTCAAGGGCTTTAACAAATAAAACATTACAACTCAAAGACCCAGAGTTTTGTCCAACCCATGAATTTAGCCAACACACAAAATCCTAACAATCTCCCCCTTTGGCAATTCATGGACAAAACTCCCTAGGACAATACAATTTGATCTACCCATAATGAAACCAAAATACATACTAAAAAAATAGCTCAGCAATGTAGATCTGCATTGTCTCTGACTCAGTTTGATCTTTTCAGCTTGATCTTCTCGAACTCCCCCTTGATCAGTCATTCTCCCCCTTTTTGTCCATAATTTGACAAAGCTAAAAAATACCAGCAGCTTTCTTGTCAATTAGGATCTATATCTCCCCCTCATTAGCAACTCCCCCTAAATGTATCTTCATAGCAGAGCCGGGGGTGGGAGCTTGATCCCCTTGATCAGGGCTTTTTACATGTAGCCACCCACACTTGTGTAGTTTGATCTTTCAGCAGAGTGTCAGCAAACTCCTTAGGCAAGTCTGATTTTCTAACCCAAATTGGAGTTGTCTTGGGTGGAGAAAAACTCTTCCGCCATTGCTTGGTCTTGGGTAGACATTGCAACTTTTTGCAATGGGGACGAATGTGTCCTTTTAAACCACAATGATGACAAGTGGAAGTGCGTACAGCGCGTGACACATTCTTTTTCTTTATACTACTCAACACATTATTTGAAAGTGCAGTATGTGGAGTAGCATGTGCAACACTTGAAATAAAAACTGTTTTACCTTTAACATTTGAAGTGGATGCACCATGATCATAACCAAGACCGCTTCTGTCAAAAGAAGGCTTCTGACTAAACAAGATGTTTGTGAGGATCTTCGAACCATTGTTCATCTTGTTGAGAGAGGCTTGTTTGACTTCTAGCTCAGACAGAGTGATCTTCAGTCTCCCTTGCAGATCTTGATTTTCAGCTTTCAGTATCACTATCTCTTTTTCAGCCTTTTCAAGTTTTTGACCATCAGTAGTCAAATTTTCAGCTATACAATTTTTCTGACTTTTCAAGAGATGAACTTCTTTAAGCGCTTGCTCCAATTCTATCTTCAGTGCAGAATTTTCTTCTTGAACATCCTTGTACTTGATAGTGATCTTGTTACCATACTTGGTCATCTTGACACAATCAGCATAGGTAGCATGGTATAACTCTTCCCAATCTTTTTCTTGATCTGACAACTCATCTTCATTATCTTCATCAGTATCATTGTCAGTCACAGATTTAGCCATGAAAGCTAGAAACTTGCCATTCACATTGTCAGAAGGATCATCTTCGGGATCTTCTTTTTCTTCTTCAGAAGATTCTTCATCCCAAGTTGTGTTTAGAGCCTTTTGCTTTGTAGCCTTTTTCTTGTTGGCACACTCATTTGCATAGTGACCATAGCCTTGGCATTCAAAACACTTTGTTCCTTTTGCAGAATCCTTCTTCTCAAATTTGTAATTCTTTTTATCGACTCTCTTTGTCTTCATGTATTTTTTATAATACTTCACAAACTCAGCCATATCATCTTAAGCTTCAGTTTCAGAATCAGACTCAATTTTCTTTACAGGCTTCTTTCTTGATTCTGATGTGGCTTTCAAGGCAATGCCCTTTTCTTTTGATTTGCCATTATTTAACCGGTTTGCTTCGAATGTCTGAAGATTTCCAACCAGTTCATTCACCTTGAGGGTATCCAGATTCTTGTTTTCTTCAATTGCATCAACTTTAGAATCGAATTTGGAAGGTAGAGACCTCAAAATTTTCTTGACAATCTTATGTTCTGGTATTTCTTCTCCCAGAATGAACACAGAATTGACAATTTCATTAAGCTTTGCATAAAATTGATCAAAGGTCCACCCTCTTCCATCACGATGGTTTCAAAATCTCTATTCAGCATTTGCAATTTAGATTGCTTCACCGTGTCTGTACCCTTATAGACTGTCTGTAAGACGTCCCATGCTTCTTTTGCAGATTTGCAAGTAGAAATCCTTCTAAACTCATCAGCAGAGACTCCATTGTAAATGCAATTCACAGCCTTGTTATTGCAATTAGATCTATACTTCTCATCCTTAGACCATTCAGCTTTAGGTTTAGGAGCAGTTTTTCCATCAACCACAGATGTTGGTCTAGAAAACCCATCTTCAACAATATCCCAGACATCATCATCAATGGATTTAAGGAAACCAATCATCCTTTGCTTCCAATAGGCATAATTAGAACCATCAAACAAAGGAGGCTTGGAAGTTGATGTCCCTTCTCTATTGAGCACCATTCTAGAAATCTTGTAGGATCAAACACAACAAAATAGTGCAACCCGCTCTGATACCAATTGAAAAAGTGCAGGGGTCTCCAGGATCTCTAGATTGGTCTACTCAAACAAACAATCCAAAAGTGTGCAGAAAAATATAATATGCAGCGGAAATAAAATCAACAAGCACACATCATAAGGACACCAAGTTTAAGGTGGAAAACCCTAACCGGGTAAAAAACCACCGATCCAATCTGGATCAAATCAAGCACTATGAATCTCGCAATTACAAGAAACTCATATCTCCTCCCTAAATATCCCCTATCCAAGGACTGAAGATACCTTGTGTCGCTTCACGCTTCAACGACTTCACACCGTTGATTGCACCAGATCCAGACCGGCACTTGACTCCTCAAATCTTCTCGCAGGAAGATAATCTTCTACAAAGGATGCAGAAGAAGTGACTCTAGAGAACTTGGCAGCACAACTTCATAAAGCTCTAGAGAAGAACTCTCTCAATGATAAACTCTAACTCAGCACTATGAGAGGTGAGGTGTGTCTTTGGAATAGCCTTAGAACCCTTTAAATAGCCCTTGGTTCATGCTTAAGGTTGCCTAAGATGATTAGGACTAAAACAAGCAGTTTGAGCACAATTAGATAATCAGGTTTCCAAATTCGTAACACTGCCTGCGCCAGGTTCGCTCGAGTGATCTCTCGGTTCGCTCGAGCGAACAACCCTCTGTTTCAGAAATGGGTAAGACGGAACACTGTTCGCTCGAGCCAATGAAATGGTCGCTCGAGCGAACTCCCCTTTGGACTTGATCCGGAAATTCAGCTCTCTATCACCAGCAGACTTCTTCTAATTCCTTCAGGCTTTCTCCTTCTGAGTCCTTCCAATCTTCTAACTTCAAGGGCTTTAACAAATAAAACATTACAACTCAAAGACCCAGAGTTTTGTCCAACCCATGAATTTAGCCAACACACAAAATCCTAAGAGTTTGCAGATCATCCTATCATCCTCAATTTCTTTTTTAGAACAATATAACTCCTGCAAAATGAAACGGGGAGAGAGCGTCATAGATCATGTCAATAAAATGTTAGTAATGGCTAAAGAATTTGGTTGAAGCAGGGAATATCATTTCCGAAACCGACGCCCGTTCACGCCCGGACACGCCCGTTTCCCCCTCCACGCCAAGCCGCACCACTGCCATCCACAAGTAAGGAACTGTCCCTTCTCTCCCTGACATCTACACCAACGCCCACTGCCTCTGGTCCCTGCAACACCCAATGCCATGCACCGTTTCACAACAGCCTTCCCCTCCATCTTCTTCCGTTTTTTCTCTTTACTTTCCTTTTCCTTTCCATCAGTCTCTCTCTTTCTCCTCGCTACTTCTGCCCTTCTCCCTCATCGTGCACCACTGTACCCCCACACCTTAAACTACCTCGTTATGGCTTCAGTAATCCTCTCTCTCTGATTCTCCCTTGGTTTCTGCATTTTTTTCTTTTTTTTTGGGGATCTATTTTGCTAATGAATCTGGGGTTGGTTGGTTGATTTCCAATTTTCTTGTTGCAGATGTCTTTTTTTCTGGTGAATATAGGTTCTGATTGGATTAGCGATTGTTTAATGTTTGCATCTTCTTTTTTAGCCGTCTGTGGCTCTATTTTCTTCTGACTTTTGATTTTATTGTGGTAGATACCTCCTCATGTCTTGTTTGATTTCGTCTGGGTTAACCATTGTTCTGTTTTTTGTATTCTCATTTTTGGTTTTATTTGGGGCTAGATTCATCTGATCTGTGATTTTCTTATAGTACAATTGTGTTTTGTTGATCAGTGATCGAGTCAATCTATGTGTCTCGGTGTCTGTTTGTTGAAAGATTTTCTTGTAGGTCTTGGAGATTATCTAGTATTAATCAGGGATTCTGACCATATATTTGGCAATGATGTAGAGTTTTGTTATTAGTTCCAAAGCTACAAAAAGAGAATATTCCCAAGTGATCCTACATTGTTCTAATAAATAAATAAATGAAAATTTAAGAGAGGAAAAATGACACAAAAGTAGAGGTTTTCTTAGATGAAGATTCAAAATGTTTCAGGTCTGTTGTTTTCTTGTTGAATGTGGAATCATTCTATAGATTGTCTATTTTCAGTCCACCAGTACTCTAACGGTTAAAATCTCCTGAAAGTATTTTATGGGACATGACCTGTCCATTGTGAGGGCACTCAGATTATTCAGACCTCCCCTAAAGTTGTGCTTAATGAGAAAATAAACACACACTGTATGCTTTAACATCATATAATACTACTTTCCTGTTTTGCCTTATTTTCTGACAAATTTTGACTAATTGTTAAAACTTGTTTACAGTTCAGGGCCTGGTGGGTTATACTTTGAGACCATAAATTCAATGATGAAGATAACTAGAGTATTTGCCAGTTCTACAATCCACTTAATACTCTCTCACCATCAATGTGGTTCACACACTTATCTGGTGCATGCTTATTAGATGCAAACCCAAGTTCTATATAGAGCTCCTTATGGCTCAAAACTCGCAACTGACAACCTGGTTAGCTCAAGTTGGGCTTCAATCCAGTCCTAATTTTTAGATGATGGTTGGTGCAAGTAGGTTTAGAAAAATATTAAAACACGATTGTGATATTATCACATTATTGCTTTGTTATAAAATTATCATGATATTAATGATTTACTAACATCCTTGGATAATCTTATTTCTATTGTGTTATTTGCAAAATACCTAGTAACTGTCTCTATATCTCCTCGAGAGATGCAAAAGCCCAAGCAGCCTAAGGAGAAGGCTAATCCTACCTAATCTTTTCTCTAAGTTACATCACAAACTTGGTCATGTTATTCTACATGATACTAAAATTGGTTCATGCATTGTAGTGTAATCTTATTATTAAGTTTCCCTAACTAACCATTTGCACTAAAACCTTGATGCATTAGTAGTGGCAGCATAAATACTTTTCAATACTCCCCTTTAGATGAAGCCTTCTCCTCAACATGTTGGTAAAGTAAAGCCTACATCCCACGCTGCTTAAGTAATGCCTTTGGCAAAGCTTTATATATACTTGTTTGGGCCGTCCACTTATGAGCTTAAGCTTTTGGATTGATATATGGCTTCTTGCATGATATCGGAACGGGTTTTGCGAGGGTTGGTATTTCTTTAGACTGTGTAACCATCTGTGGACGTCATTGGCTAGAAACATTTTCAGTCATAGTATTATGCAGAAGGTTGCCTAGAATTTTCATTCAACGTGCGCGAACAATGGCCCTATTGCTACTTTCTTCAATAGTTTATCGTTTGAAGGGGGTGTGGGCTAATTCTGCCCCATAGAAAAATCCTCTCTTTGGTCCCCACTACTGAACACATTTCAGTCAAAGTCGTCGCATGCGCCAAGCAGTATATCACAGTCGTTATTCTTGTTTCCCATCCAATTACATATAGATTCAAACATCAATCGACATCAATAGGAAAATGAGTAGCAGTAGGTGATAGCTTTGCATGCATATGACCTGACCTTGACTCAACCCATAAAAATAGCGTGTAAAAGGATTCCAATTTATTCGGATCTGACTTGACTCAACCCATAAACATAGGGTATGGGTTTAAAGTCGAATAAGTTTTAGGTCTGGGTTTGGGTCTATTGTATTGCACCTGAACACATTTCAGGTCTCTGTGTGTGGATCCATGCAGTTGCAGGCCTATGGATAAATCATATATATTCCTGCAATAACGTTAAAAAGGGCAGGCTGGCCTGGCTTTGTTAATTCCTTGAATTGCTGCTTCCACCATATTCAAATCAGATTTACATTGAAAACTTTATTTCAAACTCAAGGCAGCAAACTGAAACTGCAAGTACAGTCACAAAAAGAGAGAAGATTGAATTCCAATGGGAATCACTGCTGCCTCCAAACAGATCAATACTGAAGCATGTAGGGACCACCCCACGTATTCAAACTTGGACGCAAACTGTAAGCAATTTATGCAAGATTTCATAAGAAATGTACCTTCAACTACCTCGTTACGGCTTCAGTAATCCTCTCTCTCTGATTCTCCCTTGATTTCTGCATTTTTTTTCTTATTTTTTGGGGATCTATTTTGCTTATGAATATGGGGTTGGTTGATTTCCAATTTTCTTGTTGCAGATGTCTTTTTTGCTGGTGAATATAGGTTCTGATTGGATTAGCGATTGCTTTAATGTTTGCATCTTCTTTTTTAGCCATCTATGGTGCTATTTTTTTCTGACTTTTGATTTTATTGTGGTAGATGCCTCCTGTCTTGTTTGATTTCTTCTGGGATTTTCTTCTGACTTTTGATTTTATTGTGGTAGATACCTTCTCCTGTCTTGTTTGATTTCTTCTGGTGTTAACCATTGCTCTGTTTTTTGTATTCTCATTTTTGGTGATATTTGGGGCTAGATTCTTCTGATCTGTGATTTTCTTATAGTAGAATTGTGTTTTGTTGATCAGTGATTGAGTCAATCTATGTGTCTCGGTGTCTGTTTGTTGAAAGATTTTCTTGTACGTCTTGGAGATTATCTAGTATTAATCAGGGATTCTGACCATATATTTGGCAATGATGTAGAATTTTGTTATTAGTTCCAATTCATCTCTGTGTAAATTGTAATAACACTATCCAAAGCTACAAAAAGAGAATATTCCCAAGTGATCCTACATTGTTCTAATAAATATATAAATAAATAAATGACACCCATGAAAATTTGAGAGAGGAAAAATGACTCACAAAAATATAAGTTTTCTTAGATGAAGATACAAAATGTTTCAGGTCTCCTCACTCCTGCTTTTATATTTTCTTCTAGAATTCTTTCTTATTACTGTCATTGGAAAAATGGTAGAAGTGTTGGGAAAATATGATGATCTTAAAATGTGTTAAGTTGAGGTGACACTTCTTAGGAAATTTGACAAGAGAAAATTCAACTGTCTGTGCTCCTATTGGAGTTTCTTCCGGAGAATTTTACCTTGAAACTTCCTTTGGATAATGGAAGAAGTGAATTTATGCAATTGAATGCGCTAAACAGGTGCAAGTGTATCACAAAATAGTATCGTTCTGATTTTGGACACATTACAACCTATTTGGTCTTCTAACTTGTAGCATGCTTTGTGGTTTTTTTACCATGCATTCTTTTTTGCCAGTTTGCTCTTCTTTTATTTATTTATTCATCTTTTGATTGATAACATGACTTGAACCTGTAACCCCTTGCTTTTGACAACGAGCAAAATTGTGCTAGGGCTCATCTCTTGGTGTGTTCTTTCTTGTTTGATGTTATTTTAGTAGACATAATCCCATTATAATCTATCCTGTTGTTCAGGAAGGAAGCTCATATAACTGATCCATTGCCCTATTGTATACAGTGTTAATATATGTATGAGAGAGGGAGAGGGAGAGAACGTATAAGCCCATCACTCTTAGTACATGGTCTATGGTACATTCTCAGAACTTCTGGGAATGCTTCTCGTTGAGAACTTCTTGTAAGTGTCTTTGGCTTGAGGATTCTTTTTCAAGGCACATCAAATATAAATGGAAAATCTTGTGTAATGCAGGTCTGAAATCATAAAAATGTCTATTTTTCCAAGAGGCCATTGCATTTAGGTTTTCTTCTGTTTGATGTGAGTGTTAAACGTTTTTGGTCATAATGCCTGACTACCACTGTAACCCTATTAAAGTTACATTTTTTGTCAATAGAAACATGAATTTTGTCACTGAGATGTTCGCCTCAGGGACTCTCAGTGATTTCTTTTCTGTTTTTTGTCCCTTGTCTATTTGCTTTAGATTGTAGAGAAGTATTGTTTGTTTGGGTTGTTTTTTTATTTGATCCATCTTGTTCTAGGTATATGCAAAAGCACGAGAGAGTTAATGTATGTAAGGGCAGTGAAGCATTGGTGTAGGCAACAACACCTCTGATCTGTCTTCTGTCCGAACCGATCCCCTCCACTCCCTAGCCCCGAGAGAGCAGGAGAAACTGAACCAAGTTCCCAGCCCAGATCTCCTGTCTGCTGCAACCAGAAACTCTTATTCTGCTGCGATCCGACTGGCCCACAGTTAATCTCAGCCAAACCCGATCTCCAGTGCTCCTCTCTGGGTTGATCCACGGTATCTTTCTCCAAGGATTTTGGGTAAGATGCTTTCCTACTTCTCTCACTTCAATTTTTCTTTCTTTTTTTGCTTGCTTTGGTATTATGCACACCTTTCTCTTCTCTGTGTAGTTCTATTTTATCATCTTACATAGTTGTGTGGTATGACTCTTGTGTGGGGAACTTTCTTTTATTTTATCATCTTACATAGTTGTGTGAATGGTGGGTTTCTGACTTGAACCCTTGAACACTTGAACCAACAACAACAGTAAGAACAAATGAAAAATGCCAAGTTGGCCTGAAGCCAGAGAGTAAGGAAACCCACCCACCTACCCAGGTATCAATCCCTGGGTGGGACCGTTGGGTGTGGGTGTGCTATCCACAACACCCACTATCATAGAATTTAATACAGTGTTATTCATTGGAATGCTTATGCAAGGATAGTCGGTTTAACAACAGTAGCCTATCTGGTTCTATTCCTATGTCTTTAACAAATATCAGCGCACTGCAAGTTCTGTAAGTAAATCTTTGCTTTTCATGCTTGAAGTTGGTTCTCTTTTACATTATGTATTTGTCTGCATATATTCAGACAGGTTGCCTTTCTTATCTCACCATGAAACATTTATCATTAGAATTGTAGGGATTTATCCAACAACAGGCTAACAGGGGAGAAGTTCCAGCAAATGTCTCCTTTTCACTGTCTACTCCCATAAGGTCTCTTGCTGACCGAATCCATGAACAGCATGATCAAGGAATTGATGGGCCCTGAGCCACACTGAATTGTGCATTACTTGATCCCTAACTTCCTTACATGTGGGGACCATTGCTGTTGATACCACTGAATATGAAAAATCCCATGGAGGATGGTGATTCCTTTAAAATGTCCTAGAGTAGAAGATCATAGCCCTTGAATTAGTGTCTTACATGGAAGGTTAAAAGTAATCGAATACCTGAACAATAATAGCTTGGTATATTTCTTCTTCCAATCCTTGATTGTTTTTGGGTGCCTCCTAGTCCTATCTACTTTGTGTCCATATTTATGGAATTGACAACTTGAGCGACTGTACATTTGTTGAGGCTCAGGATCCTATATCTTAGCCAGCACGAGTTTTATTTAGCTCCAATTGCAACCATAGCTAATTGCTACTTCATCATTTTGCAGTTTTCCCAATAACGACCTATGTGGTCCAGTTACATTGAAGCCCTGCCCAGGATCTCCTCCATTTTCTCCACCTCCGCCATTTGTTCCACCACCGCCAGTCTCCACCCAAGGTTAGTGTGTTACCCTCTTCTTCTTCTTTTTTTTTTTTTTTTTCAGTTATTGTTTATGTCATGGAGATATCATGCTGCCCCAAATTTTCTTGATTTCTCTGGACAAGCTGTGATTAGATTTGTCTTGCTCAGCCTAACTAATGCTGAAATCAGCATTTATTTTCTTTTATCTTTGTGAAACAACTTCAATTTGCATTCACCTTTTGCTTTGCTTACCAAATGTTGGTATCAGTGCTCAATTTCTTTTTCTGTTTTGAGACACCTTCAGTATGCGTTCACCTTAGATGCAACCTCATAAGTAAACATGGTTCATTGTTAAAGAAAAATTTGACTTGTGATTGTATACTTAATTGACCAAGGACTGTAACTCATTATATTCACTTGAAACCTCCATTATATTTGCATGGTTGTGCTCTCTCTGTGCGTGCGCGCACACGCCGAGATGGACATGCTGATTGTACAGTTTCCAGTGTACACATGGGTATGGTTCATTTCCAAAATTTCATGTGTGGAATTCTGATTGAGTTCATGAGGAGATTTCAGTTTGGTGAGGGAATTATGAGAGTTGGCCTTCCTCCGTTGCAGAACCTTGCTACTTCTGTTCCCCAGATCTGCCATTGAATAATGTTCACTTGATTACGATAGCTTCATATGCCATTTCATGCTTAAAGATGCTTTTTAGTATCTTCTAGTTAGGTTCTTGCCTGCGAGGAAAGTATCATTTCCTTATCTTAGTTGCTAAATGTCATTTCAGGGGGAAATAGTATCTCTAGCACTGGAGCGATTGCTGGGGGAGTGGCTGCAGGCGCTACTAAAGAGGATCCAGCAGTTCATCTGGGCCAGCTTAAAAGGTTTTCTTTGCGAGAACTACAAGTGGTAACTGACAGTTATAGCAATAAGAACATCTGGGCAGAGGTGGGTTTGGTAAGGTTTACAAAGGACGCCTAGCGGATGGCTCACTTGTGGCTGTGAAACGGCTAAAAGAAGAGCATACGCCTGGTGGGGAGCTACAGTTTCAAACAGAGGTGCAGATGATCAGCATGGCTGTGCATCATAATCTCCTTAGGTTACGCAGTTTTTGCATGACCCCTACTGAGCGCTTGCTTGTTTATCCCTATATGGCTCATGGAAGTGTTGCATCATGTTTAAGAGGTACTTGCCATCATCCTCATACTTGCCATGCTTTCTATGTGCTTTCAATGATATTCTTTTCCAACTGCCTTGGTTATTATTAATAGTTTCTCGTGCTCTTTTTTTCTTTTTTTTTTTTCCTGAAATGTTTTTGTTTCTATTTACTGGTTGGTTGAAGTTTGAATTAGTGATGAAACTGAATTAGAACTTAGGGTACCTGTGTCTATTTAGCTCATGTGTGCCAATGCTCTAAAAGAAAGTCTGTGGTTTGTTTTAGAGCGTCCACCAGGGGATTGCCCCCTAGATTGGCTGACAAGGAAGCGGATTGAACCCTTGAATGCTTGAACCAACAGCAACAATAAGAATAAAAGAAAAATGCCAAGTTGGCCTGAAGCCAGAGAGTAAGGAAACCCACCCACCCACCCACCCACCCAGGTATCAATACCTGGGTGGGACTGTTGGGTGTGGGTGTGCTATCCACAACATCCACCCTGTGATTCCAAGCAAACTGTTTCCGGTTATATCAATACCATTGTATCCATATTTTATTGATAATATTCAATTGATGTGGTGGATTAGAATATATAAGGCTTCTTTTTCTTCTAGTGTAATTGATTTTTGGATGAATCTCTTTGATGGGTTTTGATAAATGGGTGTGTTCTTTCTTGCCTAAATAGTGGAATTATCCCCTTTGAGCCTTTTGGGTTTTGCTTACTTTTGAGGATTTTGAGCCTAAAAGATTCAAGTTTGGGTGGAGCTTACCACTGGTTTAATCCTTTGAAAGCTTTATGTTGATATTTCTGACTCTTCAGGTAGAAGTGCTTTGCTTCAAGTGGTTGGTTTCAGTTAATTTATAATGGCTCTTTGGTGTTTTTTTTTTTTTGATAAAAATGACTAAAGATTACATTTGAGTCCTCTCCTTTTCACTGTTCTTAATATGTACGTCATATAGAAGCAAATACTAATTGAGTAGAGGATTGATGTGTTTGGGAAATGAGGATTCTTTGATCTAGCATCTTGTTGGTTGTAAATCTTCTATGTTGTAGTTTTGATAATAAACATAAACTTGTGCATGAAATTTCATTTGAATGCGACCAGTGTTGAGAGAGAGATGGCAAGTGTTGCGTGATCATGTACCATTTTCTATTTGAGTACCTCACGCCATTTCAATATGTTTTAAGTATTTAGATATGAAATACTCTAATTATGAGAAAAATTTGTTAAGCATTGATTATGTACAGGAAACAGGTTAATATACATGAAATGTATTTGATATTTGATGTATGTATTTTTTTTTTGAAAAAAATACTGCTTTTACCCGCGGCCATATGACCGCCGCTAAAAGCAGTATATTTTTTGAAAGAAAATGCTTCCGCCGCTACAAAGGACAAGCCCCCTCCCATCCACCCGTTCTCGTGTGAAAGACAATCCACGTCACATTAGATGTACCGAAGGACCATAAGTAGCACTTTATGCGAATTTGTCTTTGATTAATGACTGCTCTCATAATTCCCAATCAATAGGCTTTAATCCCGAGAGATTAATGGACTGAGGTTTCTACTATGTATTTACTTTGAGTTACCAATGAGTAAGGCTAACTTTTGTCAACACCCCGGTATCTTGGGTACGTGGTAGTGGGACTGTGAGAATATATAATTCTCAATATGAAATCTATCCTCTTAGAGAGAAATATCCCCTTGTACAAATTAATGAAATTTATCATTGGTAAATGCGCACCCATAACAATTAAGTGTAATTGGACAGTAATGATGATTACTGTGATTAATTGGGTCATAAGGATAATAAGATATAGATCAAATTTGGTTGGACATATTTATTCCAATGGATCCATGTATATAATTGATAGAGGGGCCTACTTGTAGTAATTGAAAAGATTAGAGTCTTGTAAATATTTTAAGACTGTAGTACAATTACATTTATTTAGTGGAGTTATTTGCAATTAATTGTGGGTCTGGAGTTTACATGAGATATGGGGTTCAAATATTCAGTTGGAGCCATATTTTAAGGAATCCATAATGGTCCCCATGCTAATCCTAAGAAGAAAATTTTCCAAGGAAAAAGGAGTAAGGCACTTGTCAGAAATAGAAGTGAGACTTCTAATTTTAATCCAAGAGGAGGTGTGTCCAAAACTATATATAAGAGGGGAGGGTGGACGTCCAAGGTATTGCACGCCCAAGGGTTGGACGTCCACCTCTTCTCTCTCCTCTTTCTTCCTCTTTTCTGCCCTTTGGTTTCCTTCTAGAGTGCCTAGGGCTCTTTCTTATTTGAGATCCCACTATTCTCTTTTAAGAAGTTCTCTAACAAGAGGGTTATTGTGTGGAATAACACAAAGGATAAGTAGATTAAATCTGCGAAAAGGGTTTTGTAGAATCAAGAAATCAAAGTTTTTGATTTGTGCACAACCAAGCTCCAAAAATTATAGATCTACAACCTATTTGATTCAGTAGATCTTCTTATGATTGTTTGTTTTTCTTGATCTGTTTTCATGATAGATCTTTGATCTTAATGTATGTGATTAGGGTTTTAGATATTGGGATTGGGTTCTTGGCCTTGGAATTTGATCCTTGCTTTAAGTGGGTCAAAAGTTTTGTAAACTTATCTAAAAGGCCCACTTACTTCCAATAACATCATCAGTTATTCACTATTAGGAACTGGTTATTTTCCTTCTCTTATTATGGATAAACCAGAAGCAAATCTCATTAGTTTCACAGGAAAAATTATAGTTCTTGGGCATTGTAGTTTCAATTCTATCTCAAGGGGAAGAACATGTGGGGGTATGTCACGGGATCCATTCCAAAACCCAAATCCGAAGAAGAAGTCAAACTGGAAGACTGGGAAACTAAAGATGCCCAAATTATGAGTTGGATTTTGGGCTCTATTGATCATCATTTTTTTTTATGAATCTCCGACCCTACAAAACAGCAAAGGATATGTGGGATTGTCTTAAAAGCATTTATAATTAGGAGACTCCAGTGCGGCGATTTCAATTGGAACATGAGATTGCCTACCATAATCAGGGTAATCTATCCATTCAAGACTACTACTCCAGATTCATGAGTCTGTGGGTGGAATACACAGACATTGCTTATGCAAACATTATTTCTAACATTTTGGCCGGCATTCAAGGAATTCACAAGGTAAGCCAGTGTGATCAATTCTTAATGAAATTGAGATCTGGATATGAAACTGTTCGCTCCAACCTAATGAGCCGAACACCTTCACCTTCCTTAGCAATTTGCCCTAAATGAGTTATTGCGTGAGGAAAAAAGACAACTAACTCAAGTTGCCTTGACACAGAGTTCTTCAAGTGCACCACTTAAGTTGATAGGTGGAAGGCCCATTCAAGTATATGAAGCCCTGTCAAATGTGGGTTGTGGGACTTTCCCAACAGGCTCCAAACTACAACACGCCAGGGGTGCTTTAAAAAATTCAAGATAATCTCCTTGAACATTTTCAAACTAGGAAGCAAACCATAATCTAATCAACATTATATAAATAAATACACACCGAATAGGATTCATAGAAGCTGCCAAGTTCTTATACAACAAAAATAGTAGATCAGGAACAACTAAGGGGAATAAGTCCAAGTGACGATGCTCCGAATATACATTGATGGCATAGCGATCAGGATTCAGGAGTACATGTAAAAGTGCAAGTCCGTGACCCAGAAATATTATAAGTTCAAATGACTCTGTATCAAACACACAAGTTAAACCAAGAGAGTGTAAGTTGTTTCATTCTCTGTTATTCCAGTAATCCGAATCCATAATGATCGGGTAGAGATCAGAGGCAGATGCAGAGGAGGCAGTCTGTGGCCCATCGATTGAGATACTTTGGCTTTGGCTCTGGTTCTGTTCCTGGCTATGGATTTGTTGATGTTGGCTCCTGATGGCTTTAATGTCCAAATCATCACTCGAGAGATTTGGCACCAAAATATGGCTTCGGGCGTCAGTACGACCTTCAAGCATGCTCACCACAGCAGACATGGTAGGCCTAAGTGTTGAAGAAGAATTAGTGCATAAAAGAGCGACAGTAATCATCCCAATTGCCTCTTCTTTGTTGAATTCTAATCCCAGCTTTGGATCAACCAGCTCTATCAGACTTCCTCTCTCTTGCAGAACATAAGCCTACAATGTCCATTTAAAAAATAAATAAATAGTAATGAGATTGCTTAACTTAGTTTAGTAGGAAAAAAGAATTTAGTGTTTAAATACTTTCAAAGAATCACTGATTTCCCATAATTTAACCGTAGGTTCCAATAAATGAAATGGCTACATTAATAATCATAATCAAACTAACTAGGTTCCAATAAATGAAATGGCTACATTAATAATGATAATCAAACTAACTTTATCCTAAAGATAACCTTATCCCAAGGATAAGGATAATATACTAAATCCTAACAATATTTTGTTTCTCCAACAGTGTTTACTTAGGTCTTGGTGACTTTTTGACCATGGCCAAAAGTTGGACAATTAAATATGATTAAAGGACTATTTAAAGTTAAGAAAATGATGCAATATACAAAAAAAAAAGACAACCAATGTGCTACTGAGCGTTCTTGGTTCTTTCAGGTAAAATCCCCCATTTATTAGGACTGAATGGCCTAGTAACTATCATTTTCAGTCTACAACTGATACATTGTTGGGACCAAACAAATGGATCTACAAGGATGTGATCTATATCAGATGATACGATCACTGCCAACGTTAAGGGAAAAAATTGTCTGGCTCTGTTCTGTAGTATTACCGAAGTCATGTTAATCCTGCTCAAATTATAGCGATAATAACAATAACATAAGTGGAAATCTGAAGTACCCAATCCAGAAGATAAATGCCTTCTGATTTCGGCTTGTAGCTTGTGTTGCTCTTCCCACTGACTAATTCCAAAGCAACAATCCCAAAGCTGTAGACATCTGCTTTGTCGGTGAGATAACCACGCAGTGCATATTCCGGTGCCATATATCCTCTGCAAAATTCAAGATTATTGTGGATTATGTGTGCTTGTAAATAATTAAAATGAACCTATAATAGATGGGCACTAAATACTTTTGCCAAAGGCAAGGGCACAATCAAGAATGTATCTACTTATTCCATGAAAGATACCAAAATGGATGGTCAGGAGTTTGGATATCTCCACAGAAAATTTTAAAAAACTATATTAGTTAGAGGAGGAACTGGGAAGTTATGAAATCATAGAAGTAACTCAGAAATTATTTTTGCACGAGGAAAATGAATAATGGATCAAAGAACTTGCATGTTTCTTTCTGGGAAACAACCTGTCTGTTTAAGTTAGAAATGCCCAATGTATTCAACTTCTGGACTGTGGCCCATGCAAAATGAAGCACACTTGGTTCGCAGTAAACCCATGTGACATGCTTTATATTGTGGGACGCTGACATTTGGCCTCTAAAGACCTTCACTTTATGCTATTTGTAGAACTCAAAATTTTCATTTTTGTCACCACTTAAATAAACCTAAGTCAGGACGATCCTTGCAAGAGCTCAGCGCAGGGGAAAAAAACTTGAAAGATGCATAGGCATTAAAGTTACAGTCCTGATTTGAAACATTTAAGGAAAAAAAAGTCTCTAATTTTGTGTTTACATTGAGAAGAGTAATAAACTTAGAATAAAATCCTGCTACTATTATGTTACAAATAAAATCCTTCTCTGAGGCAGGAAAAATAAAAATAAAAGGGATAATAATATAATTTTCAACAAAAGATAACGGTAGGAAAATGAAAGCGCATTGACTCACATGGTTCCCGCTATGCGAGTGCTGATGTGGGTGTTCTCCTCTTCATCAAGTTTTGCCAAACCAAAATCTGATATCTTAGGATTAAGATCCTCATCCAGCAGTACATTGGTTGCTTTGATGTCTCTATGAACAATTTTCAACCTTGATTCTTCATGGAGATAAGCCAAACCTCTTGCTATCCCAACACATATCCTATGCCTCGTCGGCCAATCCAGTTTCAGTTGTTGTTCTTCTGGACCTATGAAGAATCCAGTAATGACATTAGATATTCTCTGTTTTGTCATAATAATGGATATAGTTAATTGGTACTGATCTTACCGAACAGAGCACGAGCAAGGCTATTATTTTCCATATACTCATACACTAGCAATAGTTGATTTCCTTCAATACAACATCCATATAGCTTTACGAGATTCGGGTGTTGCAAAGCAGAAATCATTCCTATCTCATTCACAAACTCACGGTTTCCTTGCTTTGATTTAGAAGAAAGTTGCTTGACTGCAATTATGGTACCATCATATAATAGTCCCTGCATTAGAGTGATAATGTGAAGTTATACATGACCATCAGAGTGAAAGACAAAGTTAGTTTGAATTTGATGGATAAGGAGTTCATGTATATACTATATAATACCTTGTAAACAGGCCCAAAACCACCTTCTCCGATCTTGTTGGCAGTGTCAAAGTTGTTAGTGGCAGCTTTAAGTTGACTCAGGGTAAAGGAACCAGTTTGCAGATCTAGACGTTTGAGATCTATCAGAAGAAAAATTTGGATGATTTGTCGCTGTTATAAATTTTGAATTACTCATTTCATAACACAATTCATAAAAGAATTATACTGCCGATTAGCCCGCACCTTCATACATTGAGCTTTTTTTACGGAAGCAGCCTCTCCACCAAAGGATTCCTATAATCAAGATAACGACACAGAATACAGAAGCTACAATACCAATCACAACACCCGCAGATATCTTGTTGCCACCTGGAGGTGTGAAATCTGCAGAAAGAAAGAAAATAAACTGTTAGGATTTTATTTGTGTTGCTAATTCATGGGTTGGACAAAACTCTGAGTCTATTGAGTTGTATTTTCTATTTTATTTTAGAAGGGACTGTAATTGTCTCGCCGGAAGATTTGAAGCTAAGAAAAATAAGAAAAAGAAGAAATTCGGAAGACACCATCCATGAGGCTCGATCGATCGGTCATCGGGAAAGTCTCCCGATCTGAGAACGGAATTATGTCCTTTTAAGACTATGTTTTCCACTTTGAGTCCTATTTGTCTTCTTACTCTAAGGCACGAATCTGAGGCTATATATAGGGTGTTTCTCAACACTCTAAGACAGAAGACAATAAGTTAATTCTCTCTTTATTTGAGGTAAGAGAGATTTTTTTATTTCTCTAGAGTTATTGAGAGATTGTTGTAGAAGGCTGCTCTAGAAGGTTTTGTTGCTTGGACTCTTTTTTGTAGAAGATTGTGCACCTTGATCTTAAGGTGTTGAAGGAGGATCAAGCACAGGGAGCGGTGCACGGCGGGGAAGTCGTGGTAACATAAGAAGTTGTGCAAGAACAACTACAGTCCTTAAGTCGACGTACTGATTGGAATAAAGGAGCTGTGAGTATATCTTGTAACTACTCAATAGTGATTGATTTTTCTGGATCGCGGTTTTTCTCCCGGTAAAGGTTTCCATGTTAAAAATTGTGCGTACCTTCTTTTTGTGGTGTGTGATTGGTAGATTAGTTTTGGCAGTTCACTTTTATTTGGTTGATTGCTTCCGCTGCATTGGTTTGTTGGAACTAGCACCCATTCTAGTAAGTTTGCGAACTTTCATAAACCATGTACTTTTATCAGATAAAAATTTTCAACTAACTGACGATAAAAAGAAACTAGTGCCCACTCATAACCACTCAAACGTATATTGGTTATCCGAATTTCAGATTAGGATATATCGGCTGACTCAAATTTTACTATCTGAACAATAACAGAAGCAGCAAAGTAGGCCATTTAGATTCAATTGCTTGTAATCATAGACCATCTTCGCTTTTTTCTCAAAAAATGAAACCATTTGTATAAAATTATCAAACATAATTTTTTCTCTCATTTAGGAAAAGAACATAAGTTTCACAAGCTTTATTGTGCCTTTTTTCATTTTTTCTGCAACTATCGCGTCGAGTGTAATCCACATCAACACTAGCTTGGCTCTGTAACTCATTGTTAAGTTTTTTGGTGTTGGCTAAATTCATGGGTTGGACAAAACTCTGGATCTTTTGAGTTATATTTTTTATTTTAAAAAGTCTCTAAAGATAGAAGATTGGAAGGACTCAGAAGAAGAAAGTCTGAAAGAATTAGAAGAAGATAGCGGGAGAAAAAGTGCTGAAATTCCGGATCAACCAGAATGGGGTCCGCTCCAGCGATCAGTTCATCCGCTCGAGCGAACAGAGTCAGAATGCCCAACGCTGAAACAGAATCTTATCCGCTCGAGCGGATGGTGGGTCCGCTCGAGCGGACAAGGCGCAGAGAGTCCTACGAAATTAGAAACTACTTTTCTAATTGTGCTCAAACTACTTGTTTTAGTCCTAATTATCTTAGGCAACCTTAAGCACGAACCAATGGCTTTTTAAAGTACTCAAGGGCTATTCCAGAGATACCTCACCTCTCAAAGTTCTGAGCTAGAGATTTTTATTGAGAGAATTCTTCTCTAGAGATTTTTATGAAGTTGTGCTGCCAAGTTCTCTAGAGCCAGTTCTTCTGTATCATTTGTAGAAGATTATCTTTTTGCGAGAAGATTTGAGGAGTCAAGCGCTGGATTGAATCTGTTGCAATCAACGGTGTGAAGTCGTTAAAGCGTGAAGCGACACAAGGTAACTTCAGTCCTTGGGTAAGGGATATCTGGGGAAGAGATCTGAGTTTCTTGTAATTGCGAGATTGATAGTGTTTGATTTGGTCCAGTTCGGATTGGTGGTTTTTCGCCCGGTTTGGGTTTTCCACCTTAAATTTGGTGTCCTTGTGGTGTGTGCTTGTTGATTTTATTTTCGCTGCATATTGCTTATTTCTGCACACTATTGGATTGTTTGTTTGAGTAGACCAATCTAGAAATCGAGGATCCTAAAATATTTTCAATTAGTATCAGAGCGGGTTGCAGTATCTTGTTGTGTTTGATCCTACAAGATTTCTAGAATGGTGCTCAATAGAGAAGGGACATCAACTTTCAAGCCTCCTTTGTTTGATGGTTCTAATTATGCATGTTGAAAGCAAAGGATGATTGGATTCCTTAAGTCCATTGATGATGATATTTAGGATATTGTTGAAGAGGGCTACTCTATACCTACAATTGTGGTTAATGGACAAACTGTTCTTAAACCTAAAGCCCAATGGACTAAGGATGAGAAGTATAGATCCAATTGCAATAACAAGGCTATGAATTGCATATACAATGGAGTGTCTACTGATGAGTTTCGAAGGATTTCCACTTGCAAAACTGAAAAAGAAGCATGGGACGCTTGCAGACAGTTTATGAGGGTACAGATACGGTGAAATAAGCCAAATTGCAAAGGCTGAATAAAGAATTTGAAACCATTGTGATGGAAGAAGATGAGACTTTTGATCAATTTTATGCAAAGCTGAATGAAATTGTCAATTCTCTTTTCATTCTGGGGGAAGAAATACCAGAACACAAGATTGTCAAGAAAATTCTAAGGTTTCTACCTTCGATGTTCGATTCTAAAGTTGATGCTATTGAAGAAAATAAAAAATCTGGATACTCTCAAGGTAAATGAACTGGTTGGAAATCTTCAGACGTTTGAAGCAAACTGTTTGAATAAAGGAAAATCAAAAGAGAATGATATTGCTTTGAAAGCCATCTCAGAATCAAGAATGAAGCCTGCAAAGAAAATTGAGTTTGATTATGAATATGAAGCTGAAGATGATATGGTTGAGTTTCTGAAATGTTTCAGAAAATACATGAAGACAAAATGAGCCAATAAAAAGAATTTCAAATTTGAGAAGAAGGATCCTGCAAAAGGGACAAAGTGTTTTGAATGCCAAGGCTATGGTCACTATGCTAATGAGTGTGCCAACAAGAAAAATGCTACAAAGCAAAAGGCTCTGAACACAACTTGGGATGAAGAATCTTCTGATGAAGAAAAAGAAAATGCTAAAGATCCTGAGGATGATCCTTCTAATAATGTGAATGGCAAGTTTGTAGCATTCATGACTAAATCTGTGTCTGATAATGATACTGATGAAGATAATGAAGATAAGTCGTCATACCAAGAGAAAGATTGGGAAGAGTTGTACCATGCTACTTACTTGGTCACAAGATCACTATCAAGTACAAGGCTGCTAAAGGAGAAAATTCTGTACTAAAGAATGAATTAGAGCAAACGCTTAAACAGGTTCATCTCTTGAAAAGTCAGAAAAACTGTTTGACTGAAAATTTGACTACTGATGGTCAAAAACTTAAGAAGACTAAAAAAGACGTAGTGTATCTGAAGGAAGAGATAGTGATATTGAAAGCTGAAAATCAAGACCTGCAAGGAAGATTGAAGATTACTCTGTCTGAGCTTGAAATCAATCAAGCTTCTCTAAACAAGATGAACACTGGTTCGAAGATTCTTACAAACATCTTGTGTAGTCAGAAGCCTCCTTTTGACAGAAATGGTCTTGGTTATGATCATAGTACATCCACTTCAAATGCTAAAGGTAAAACAATTTTTGTTTCAAGTGTTGCACATGCTACTCCACATACTGCACTTTCAAATAATGTGTTAAGTAGTTTCAAGAAAAAGAATGTGTCACACGCTGCACGCACATCCACTTGTCATCATTGTGGATTAAAAGGATACATTCGTCCCCATTGCAAAAAGTTGCAAAGTCTACCTAAGACCAAGCAATGGCGGAAGAATTTTTCTCCACCCAAGACAACTCTGATTTGGGTTAGAAAATCTGATTTGCCTAAGGAGTTACTCACACTCTGCTGAAAGATCAAACTACACAAGTGTGGGTAATTACATTTAAAAAGCCCTGATCAGAAAGGTTGAGCTCCCACCCCCAGTGCTGCTACGAAGATAATTTTAGGGGGAGTTGCTATTGAGGGGGAGCTATTGATCCTAATTGACAAAAAAGCTGTATGTTCTGATTTTTAGCTTTGTCAAATTATGGACAAAAAGGGGGAGAAAGGTGACAGATCAAGGGGGAGAACATGAAGTTCAGACTGAGTCAGAGACAATGCAGATCAACATTTACTGATTGCCATTTATTTTGTGCTGATTTTTTTTAAATTTTCATTATATTTTAGGTTTCATTTTGGGTAGATCAAATTGTATTGTCCTAGGGAGTTTCGTCCATGAATTACCAAAGGGGGAGATTGTTAAGTTTTTTGGTGTTGGTTAAATTCATGGGTTGGACAAAACTCTAGGTCTTTTGAGTTGTATTTTTTATTTTAAAAAAGTCTCTGAAGATAGAAGATTGGAATGACTCAAAAGAAGAAAGTCTGAAAGAATTAGAAGAAGATAGCTGGAGAAAAAGTGCTGAAATTCCGGATCAACCAGAATGGGGTCCGCTCGAGCAACCAGTTTATCCACTCGAGCGAATAGAGTCAGAATGCCTAACGCTGAAACAGAACCTCATCCGCTCGAGCGGATGGTGGGTCCGTTCGAGCGAACAAGGTGCAGAGAGTCCTACGAAATTAGAAATTGCTTTTCTAATTGTGCTCAAACTGCTTGTTTTAGTCCTAATCATCTTAGGCAACTTTCAGCACGAACCAACGGTTTTTTAAAGGACTCAAGGGCTATTCCAGAGATACCTCACCTCTCAAAGTTCTGAGTTAGAGGTTTTTATTGAGAGAATTCTTCTCTAGAGATTTTTATGAAGTTGTGCTGCCAAGTTCTCTAGAGTCAGTTCTTCTATATCCTTTGTAGAAGATTATCTTCTTGTGAGAAGATTTGAGTAGTCAAGCGTTGGATTGAATCTGTTGCAATCAATGGTGTGAAGTCATTGAAGTGTGAAGCGACACAAGGTAACTTCAGTCCTTGGGTAGGTGATATCCGGGGAAGAGATTTGAGTTTCTTGTAATTGCGAGATTCATAGTATTTGATTTGATGCAGTTCGGATCGGTGGTTTTTTCACCCGGTTTGGGTTTTGCACCTTAAATTTGGTGTCCTTGTGGTGTGTGCTTATTGATTTAATTTCCACTGCATATTGTTTATTTCTGCACACTATTGGATTGTTTGTTTAAGTAGACCAATCTAGAAAACGCGGATCCTAAAATATTTTCATTCTAATTGAATACAAAAGCAATATAATTCTCACACAAGCAATGGTACCAAAAAAAAAAAAAAAAAAATTGTAATTTAGTTGGACTGAAGAAAACTTGCCACAGCATGCAAAGTACCTGATTCCACAGAAATGGCTGATATGAGAGGACCATAGGTTCCTCTATAAGGGATGCTCTGTGTGCCTTTTCCAGCCCAATAGAAACGGATCTCCAGGGTGTGTGTTGTTGTCACAACTGCAGTAAAACTCCTCACAACTGCTTTATGTGTCCCTCCTGCTTCAGCTACAATATTGAAATCTTTCGCTACCAAGTTCCCCTGAGAAAAACTAGTTTAACTTGACCTGACTGTGAAAAGTTGGCAAATAAGTATAATCCTCAAAATGTAACTCATACCTGAATAAAAATATCAAATATGCGCTTTCCGAGGCTGCTATATGATTTGTTATCTGAGAACATTATCTCTGCGAAATGTAGTTTCACCGTATAATTCCCATTCCATAAACAGAATCCATAATAAGTCAGGGAGAGAGGAGAAAGCCGGGCTCTTGTGTACAACTGAGAGTCGGGCATTGTGAGTCTGGATGTATTTGATGCTGTGTAGATGTCATTATCTTGATCATCGTCAGGGAAATTTCCTGTGCTGCTAAATGCCCAGCGTTCTCTACTCCGAACGTATTTTGAAGCACCGCCCGAATCTTGATCTTCTGTGAATGTGGCATTTATATTGGTTCCATTGACAAGGGCATTCACTTTTTCTCCTCCACAATTTATACAGAATTTAGAGAGTACTGTCATTGAGAGAAGCAAAATTACTAATGTTAATTATCTGAGAGGTAGGGAGATTTTCTCCTGCAGATGTTCATGTATTTAGATGTGACAGTTGTCATGGTTGGAAGCTTTAAATTTAGGGGCTCTGGTCTTTTGACAGCATTGTGCCTCTTTGATCGTCCGATCTCACATCCGCATGCTGGAACGTCTTGGGTGAAAATCTCACCAGCAAGTAAACAATTGAAAGGAAAAGAGAAAAAAATGTAGAGCTAGTTGTTTTGGTTAGGCCTTGATATCAACCAAGATCTCTTTCAGCATCTTTTGAGGTCTTATTTTAAGTAAACACAAATCTGGCACATAGGAGTTTTGCTTTAGTTAATAGTTCATAAAGTCTTTCCGTAATTTAAAAGGAACCAATTCACGAGTTATTACTTCCAACCGGTGAAGCCGCTTGGAACAAGTGCAGATTAATGACAGGATGATCTCATCCCTACATCCACCAAAACCCACAATTTATGGGTACATCTGTAAGACCCCGCCCCGAGTTAATCAAGATTAACTCTAATTAATTAAAGTTAATGCTAGTTAATCACGTTTAATGAGGCTAATGATGGCTAATGACTAAGCTCGATGAGATTAGTCTCAAATGATTGAATTAAGCTTAATGAAATGATAATGAAGGGGATTGAATGGATTTAATGAGATTTTAGACTCAAACTAAGAGAACAAGGCCTTTTCCCGTAAATACGGATTTGTACGTATTTTGTCGAATACGGAAACTCTTGATACCCACACGTGTATCTCGACGAGTACGTTAACTTTCATAGTAGGCTCGAAGTCATCCGACGAGTATTGACTCAAGTGAGCCTCCATTTGACTTGAATTGAAAATAAGAAAGAAAGAGAGGGTTTAGTTGCAAAAAGGTCTTATAAGAGATGAGATAAACTCTTTTGAGTTCATTCTCTTCCATTTTCCATTTCATTGAAGAGAAACCCTAGGCACCTCCCTTCTTCATCTCTTCCTTTCATTCTTCTTCATCAAAAGAGTGAGATTGAGAGTATTCAAGGGGGTTTTGGGAGAAACTTCATCTTCTTCATCACCTTCCTTGGCTTGTCTTCCATTTTGGAGTGTTGAAGCTTGAGGAAGAGCTCAAGACTTCTTGAACTTGGATCTACAAGTAAGTAGATAACCTTGTCTTAGGATTCTCCAAGCCTATTGAGTATTTTGGAGTAGTGTTTAGAACAAATAACTTATAGGGTTGTGTCTTTCATATTTTTATGGAAATAGGGTTTGGATTTGGGGATTTCTCACCTCAAAGTCAAACTATCAAGGGATTTCTTGCTAATAGGCTTTAAAGGCAAGTATAAATGTTCATTTATGATTCAAATGCTAATCTATAAGTTTCCTTGAGTTATTAGAGATGGGTTCTCAAAACCCCTTTTCTTTCTTATGAAATGGAGATTAGGTTGAATGTGATTTGTATGGTTTTATGATGTGTTAATGATGGAATAGAAGTGCTAAATGTGTATTAAATGATGAATGAGGGGAGGATTGAAGATCCTTAAATGTGTATGCAAAGGGTGGTTGAAAGGAATGAATGAAGGAGTGAAGTTCGGAGTTCCAGAAATGGAGTTCTGGACAGTTCGCTCGAGCGAACTTGACAGTTCGCTCGAGCGAACCAGTTACTGTCTGATGCGAAAAGTGTCCGCACGAGCGAACATTATGTGCGCTCGTGCGATGAAAGTTCTGTTTGGGTCCGCTCGAGCGAACTCGGGTCCGCTCGAGCGAACCTAATACTGGCCCAAATATGAAATTGTAAGCAAAAATTTGTCCAATCGATCGGACCTAACGGTCCGATCGATTGTGGGACTCAGTTTGAGTCCAGTGGATTTTGATATTGTGGGTGGAAAATTTTTGGGGGCTAAATGCACATATTAAATGAAAATGTGATGTCCATCGAAAATAACACGTGCATTTAGTTACTAATAATTACACCTAGAAATTGTCTAAATTTGGGATAGAGACAAGTAGGACCGTGAACGATTAATGATTCATTTAATTCCCTTGAGTCTATAATGACTGAATACACTGAACCACCGAACAATGAATGGATACACTGAACCACCGAACAATGAATGGATACACTGAACCACCGAACAATGAATGAATACACTGAACCACTGAACAATGAATAAATGCAATGAATAATGATAATCCTGCTGCAGCAGATGATTGGGGTGTTCCGGAGCTCCGTGGTGATGCCAGTGATCTCTGATCAAGACACTGGTAGATCCCACATATAGACTGAAAAGTCAATGAATTGATAAGCCATGTAAGGAAAACTGAAATAATATTGAAGCCTCGGCCATGAATGGTTCGCCCTTCCGCCTTGTGCTTAATTAAATTGATTAAACGAAAGTGAAGTAAAGCCAGGCCATGAACGGTTTGCCCTTCCGCCTTGTGCTTAAGTTTCTTCCGTTGGAAGACACGAAATGAAACGAAATGACATGAAATAAACGAAATGAATTGAATAATGCTTCCTTGGGAAGACGTTGAACTGAATGATAGTAACACTATTGTATTTGTAAATTTAGCCATTGAGTATCAATGGGCTACACTGTACATGATATTGCATTAACCTAGATGTAATTGTCTAGAGTTGTTATATTGATAATGGACAAGTTTAGCATGTGTTATCATAAATGTGTTTATACATTGTTGAACCGTCGTGTTCATAGTGTTATTGATGGCATTACAGGCCCAGTTGCCCCTCCCGGTCTTGCAGAGGCCGCGCCGCGTGCGGAGGAGGCCCATTCGATACCTCCAGGAGGTTTAGCCGAGTGGGCGTAGCTCGGAGGGCGTTGATTTTAATGTTTGGAGATTATTTTGTGAATCATTGATAGATGTTTTTGTATATCATTTTGAGATGTAGTTAGATGTCCCCTGCATTGTATTGTGAATATGCAGTGGTGGACTTCATTGAATTATATTTTTGTATATGTGAACTTTACTTGTAATGTAAAGTCAACTATTGTCAATGTATATATATATTTCCGCAAAAATGTACATTTGACAGGTATGTATGTTAGATCCCTTGTGAGTCTTCGTCTTAACTTCGGTTAATTCGAGATTTACGGGAGTAAGTATGTTGGATTCGCGACCCGGGGATTAGGCCCCGATTAGTCCGGTCTCGGGCCCGGGTCGTGACAACATCCAAGCACAGACAAAAGATATTTATGCTCAATGCTAATAAAACTAGCGCTCTTACATGGTTTTGGACAGTCGCTTTCCAAACTGGCCCTTAAGCAGAGAGGAACAGCTCCACTTCTAGATCAATATGAGGTCAAGAATGTGTCAGCACCAAAATATCATTTGTAAAGTGTTTTATTTGCAACTTTAAAGCTAACCAAAGCATTTGGTCACAAAATCAAAATTTTACTTTCTATGTGAATTGCATAAAAAGAAAAGCGAAGACACTTACAAACTGTTCGCTGTAGGAGGGCTTCCAAATAAGTTTCTAAAGAAACCCCCAGAAAAAAAAATAAAAAATCAGTCAACAGTAGGAATAATAAACTGCATGTAGCCGGAAAGCATAAAGAACCTTACATAGTTCCATCTTGACAAGTGCTCGCCGAAGTAAAATTGTTGTATGAAAGGTCACTGCCACAACAATGCTTTGAAATATTATCCACCCACACAATTCAAAGGAATAACAGATTTCAAGGAAGCAATTGGCAACATTATTAAGGAAATTAACTGGATTTCTATTTAAATTTTTTTGATAAAACGAAACTCATGAAGGAAAGAAAAACACAAAGAAGACAACAAAAACGAGCCAATTAAGCAGAGAACTGGATGTTGGTTATCCATGTTTCCTGCATTTTCTTGATTGATTTTGTCTTTTCCATTGTCTTGCTTCACATTTCCACTCTGGAAACCATAAAGAACTTGAATATGAATATAACAAATATCAACATGAAGAAAACAGAAAAAACGTACACGTGATCTACTTTCTTCAATCCCTCTGGTACGGGTCCATCGTGCAAGTTCCAAGTTAAATATCTATCCAGAAGCCGCAGTAACAATGCATTGGGTTTGAATAGTTGTGTGTAAATTGTAATAATACCATAATAAGCAAAATAAAAAAACAGAAAAATATGCTTAGATGCTAATCACTCACATGAATTGAGCAACTTTTGGTAACCTGAGGTCAGATGGAAGTTTTCCTTCCAACATGTTAAAGCTAAGGTCCCTGCCAACACAAATTACAAGAAAAAAGGGGAAAAAACGACCTGCTTCAGCCTAAAAAGAGTGTATACTACTAAAATTATATCCGATAAACCTTTAGTTGGTTCTTATAATTTTACATTGCTTATATTTGTCGTGCATACTTTGAAGAGAGTACACAATTTAAGCAATCTCAAAAATTGTCATATGCAACTTGAATTATGGGCAATAAAAATCACAAAACATGAAATTTATAATTTCTACCAAAATGTGGAAAATATTCTCCACTGCAATGTGCTTCCAGACCTCCCATCTCGCGTATGCAAACGTGAGACCCATCTCTCGGATGGTCTGGATGAGCTATACACAAGTGTGCTGTTTGCAGCTGAACGTTTTCCCAACTTACTGCTATTAAAAATATCAGCCATGTAAACAGATTAATGTTGAATAACGCTTTTGCAGAACTACTTTACTCAATTTATCCATCAACTTGGGCAATATCTTTACCAAAAACAAAAGCTTGGACAATAGGATTCAATCACACAATATGACAACCATTTACAATAAATTTCCAAGAAACTCTTATTTTATGAAATTCCATGAAAATGTTGGAATTTTTGAGATACAATTGATTTCTGTGACAATGCCGATCGAATTATACTTAGTATCTTCTGAAACTAGGGGCAATAGACCTACATATATTGAAAAAAAGATAAGACTAACACATAAGATTTAGTAGTTAGGTGATAATTATTCCAGACAGTTAATCAGGACTTGAATCAACATCACACAGTATTCGTGCAGTCTGTCTCATTTACAACTAGCAAAAAAGGCCCCTAAGCTCTAATGAGTTTTATTATTAATTTTACAAAAATTTTAAATTAGTTAAAATAATAAATGTAGAAACAAATGTTACACATATATATTGCTTGGTATACACTTTTATACTGTGGATGACACACATCAATTATCAAACGCAACGTCACGTTGAATTCTTCGAAGTTTTTTTTATTACAAATTAAAGCGTTGTTCTCTAGTTTTAAATTATTATTATTATTATTATTATTATTATTATTATTATTATTATTATTGCTGCTACTGCTACTACTATTGCTACATGTATATTTTAACTAAAATATTAAAATATTTATTGCTTGAATATTTATAGTAAGATTTAGGCACTTATTTTTTATTTGTGTTACTTTTATACCATTTTAAATAAAATCAATAATTATATAAATTTAGTTGAGTATAATCCCATATCCACAAATTACGAATCCATGCAATTTACTTCCACAATCCCAAGGAAATGAGTTGCTAAAGAGGATATGTTTATGTAACATGAGGATTTCACGCTCCAAAATATTCCTTTCTATTGGAAGCATCATCTTTATCGAATTTTAGTTCAACTTGGCTCAAACAGATGAAATTATTTAGTTCGTTAGATGTCAAATCAACCAATCCTGGTGTAAAAAAAAATTATATTAGAAAACTAAGTTTTTGCCCTTTTAAACAACCAACCTAACTACTAAACCACACAGTAAAACATATAATTATTTATCAGAGAAATGTCAAAAGTAGTTAAAAGGAGCGGGGACCGGAGCCATGTGGGTCATGCTTGTGCTTAGCATGGTTTATTGTGCTGGCAGCTATTAAGGAAGCTAGGTTCCAGGTTCTTATACATTGTTGACATACGTACTTATATAAATAATGTTCTAAATATTAATAGGCGCGTCTCATAAAAAGTTATGCAAATGATATGATGCATATTTTCATGTAAAACTATAACAAGAAATGGATCTTTAATCTCCGATGGATATAATGCTCTACCCTATAACTACTTTTGACATTTTTCTTAACAAACATTTTATAAAAAAAATTATGTCGAGCAGGGGGTAGGACAACAGTTTAAAATTTTTAATAAGTCAGAGGCGAGTTCAAATCTCTTTAAGTTACTTTTTTAACAGCATGAGTTCAGTGAGCTCTAATGTATGTTACATATATACACCCAAGTCCCAACACATGTGGCAAAACAAGCACACCTCAGTTTAGGTTCTTACATTCAACCAACCAATCCCCACTCAAAATATCACCAACCAATTTCACCAGCAGTTATGACCAATTCCACTCAGTTTTGATAAAAAGTCACTCAAAAGAACAAAGATGCTCTTGTGAGTAAAGCAAGCGTTTAAGGCATTCAGAGCCTTTGTTGGAGAATAAGGAATGCGTAGGCATATTTTTAGGGGCGGCAGACCAAGCTCAGGATGGTCCATCCTATAGGGCCTATTGTCCCCTCCTATAGTCAATCTAAGTACATCACACTCATTGTCCTATTGTGAAATAGAACTTGACCATATTTGACATTCATCTAAGTTGTGTAGGCCCTCCAATTGTTCATGCAAATTTTGACACACATGCCATGCAAATTTTGGCACCTATGCCACATTATCTTACAGTCTCACTTGCGTAACATTCAGGCTAAACGGAATTGGTTGGGGCCCGGGAGGTTTAACTTAATCCAATGGCCAATAAGCTACAGGTGAACATGTTATCAATGTCATGTGCAAGTGCTTGTGTTCTGCTAAGCCCTTGTCCCAGTATGTGCAATAAGTTATAAACCGGTAAGCTTCAACTGTGGCTTATAGAAGTGTCTATCAATTCATCATCTTCTTCTTCATCTTTTTTGTTTAAATATCAATTTGCCTTCAATTTCACTAGGCTCTCCTACATTTAATACAAAATTCTATTTGAAGCATTCCAACTTCATTAATCAATCACATTGTCGGTGTTACTTAATTCTACTAATTAGTGCTCTGCAATTTTCACATTTGGTTTCATAGAAACCAAGCAGCATGTTAAAATTCCTACTGAGTGGCGTATTCTAGTTGGACAAAGTTTTCTCTTTCTTCAACGTCCTTTTTGTTCAACAATCAACTTACAATACTCCCGCATGACATCATGTTCCAAAGGAATGGATTCTGCAGAAAGTCAGACTTGTTTAGTGGAACCTATTTCCATTTTTAAGGGAAGCTAGAAAGAAGTTAATGTCACATATAATATATCTTTTTTATCTAAAAGAATCAACTTACAAGGTTTTCAATTTTTTCATTGTCCATATATATTGAGGGATAGGTCCGATAAGATTGCAATTCCTCAATATCCTGCATACAAAATAGAATGCATTCAGTTAAACAGGATGTGGATTGCGGTTCCTATAAAACAAGAGGAATATAAGCATTCAACTCACAATATCGTAATGTTTGTCATTTTATCCAGAATTGGAAAAGGCGATGCTGTTCCATTAATGTCACTGATCCTCCTACAACATATACATCCCACCAAGAATATTTAGTGGAAGTTCATATACCCTCAACTTGTTTTCCTTGATTCACAACCATTTGGAAAAGGCATTCTACACATCAGTTAATAGTGGATTCTCAATTAACAGTAGATCCTCAGCGCTTTCACTTACAGCTTAGTTAATTTTACCAATGACGAAATCCCAGAAGGAATTGGTCCTTGCAAACCGGTTCCTTGCATTTCTCTGCGATTGATGAAATTTGTAAATGTTTAAGTAAAAGAAAATGGACAGAGAAAACTCAAATGTCTGAAAGAAAAAATACTTACAATCTTTCAAGCCTTTTCCAGTTCTTTATGAAATCAGGTATCCTTTTGGTAAAGTTGTTATCATTTATCCTACTGCATAGTGTGCAAAAATAAATATCTACCTCCCCCTTCCGATTGGAGAGAAAATGTTTTAGGTACGAAATATGCATTTATAAAACTCAAAAGAACTTACAAATCCGTCAAGTTTGTAAGTTTAGCAAGGCTCTTTGGCAGCTGTCCCGAAAATGCATTGGAAGAAATAAGACTGCTTTTATAGAAAAAAAAAAGGCAAAAAAAATAAAAAAAAATCAAAATACATTTAAAGATTAGAGAAGAAAAGATCATATAGCCTATCAATCCAAGATCTGTTCCAATACCGAGCAATTGTGGTTGACAAACTTCGAACCAAAGAAAAGAAAAATTCTACTAAATCTAGATTCTAAAAGCTAAAACAATGAAGAAAGGAAGCTGTTCCATTCTCCCGACATATGATCATGTTAGCAAATATCTTGATTTTCAGAATCGGAACTACACATGGGAGATCATGGCTTTTAAAGAAGGATCTTGTTGGGAAAGTGCCACATTCCAGATGGCTTAAGTAATAGATTTGACAGAACTTTATAAACCTGTTTGGGCCTTCTACCTATCAAATAAAGTTTTTGGATTAGTACATGCTATCTCACCCAACGTACTAAAATTCATAAAACATATACAAAGAAAGTGGTTTTACATTCTATTTATGTTGACAAGCTTCTCAATTCCTTCAAGAAGAACTGCAGATTCTCCAGAAATCTTGTTGGCTTCCAGGACCCTGAAAATTCAAATTTTTTCAAAAATCACCAATATCATAGACTAAAACAAATATTCCAAAATGAACCCAGACAGAGAAATCGTGATTCGAAGGAGAAAATTTATTGATATTTACAGATCTGTGAGAGTGGTAATATTCCAAAGTTCCTTTGGGATTGGCCCTGTTATGCGGTTTCCAAGAAGAGAGCTGCACAACACCATTGTCTCTATTAGGACACTTGCTTTCACAAGATAAGTCTTAACGCATATATGACGGTTGATAAAAGCTTACATGGTCACGAGTTGCATGGAACCCCATTCCGCAGGTATTGTGCCGTTGAGGTAGTTACGAGTCAAATCGCTGTCAATGAGAAGAATATTGACTACAGTCAGTGTGGAAGCCTAGCATTGCATTGTGTCTGAGGAATACAAGTGTCGCGACCCCGGACCGGGACCCGGGCCCGCGACTGCGCGGCGGCATGATTAACCGACAACCAAAGCACGCCGCCGCCGGCTGTTGTTTGATTTCCCACAGGTTTCCGCGGTGAGGATCCCAAGACAAGGGTCGAGCTCACACGAATGGGTATGCGGAAGCGTGTAGCAAAACAATTCATACAATCTTGAACGATAAGATACAAGAAGCATATATAATATGGAGACAAGGTATCAAAAAGGAAAGTCATCAAGCATTCCTATCATGATTAACATTTCAAGGTTTAACAAAAGTATATTAATTCAAGTTACACAACCCAAAGAGGCCAACAAAGGCCAATACAACAATGGAACCCCAAAAGAACAACCCAACATAACCCAAGCTAGGTGAAACGAAAATCAAGATCCCGACCGGCGTCTAGATGACGTCGTTGGGCTGCCACTCGAGTGCTGGGGGTGGCTCAACAGCCTCCTCCGGGCACTCCTCGTCACGCGTGAACACTCCTGCACCTGGACACCAAAATAACAAGCATCAAACACGACGGTTTGGCAAATAAACCATTTAGGCATGAATAGTTAAAATAATGCTAAAACAGTTCAAGAGTTGAATACACGTTTCACGTTTTCGAAACTAGCATGTATACTTATAATATCATGATTAGTAAATCCACAAAGAGCCCATCCTTTCTCCATCATACATGATGATAAGAGTAAGCACGCACGACAAGCACGATAAGCACAACACGATAAACACGATCCCACGCCACACAAGGTAGACGGGGTGTCCGGCCGCGGAACCGGACCACGAACACGCACGATGTGTCAATTCAAGACACGACTAGTCTGCAGACAGTCCACATGTTTAAGGACCCCCAGGTAGTGGATCAAGCTAAAAGGGCAGTCCAAGCTCAGTGGTAATCACTTATATCATGAATGCATAAAACACGACAAAACTTATCCGAGAACACGTCAAAGCAAGAGGGAAATCATTTATCAAACACGTCACGACAGGCTAGCAAAAATAGCATTATATAAATGCTTAACAAAACTTAAGAAATGATTCCCTTTTTCTTTCTTGAAACACGATTCTTGAAACACGTCTTAAATACAAGCTTATACTTGAAAAAGATCAAACAAGAACATGAGGACGCATAAAGCATCAAAACAAGAGTCCGAACAAAATCTATCAAGCATAGGCTAAGACCAAAACTTTGACCCTTGTGGACTTGGAAATCCAAACGTCGAAACTCTATATAACTTGGTGTCCCCGAAGGTAAGATACATTTAGGAATTTCAAGTGCACAATGTCAAATGGAGGTCTAAAGCATAGTCTAGTTTTCATTCCTGCAAAATTTCTCCAAACACAGTTCTTTTTGTAACTGTCGGTCAACGCTCGGTTAACCGTCGGTTAACCGAGGTCGATCTGTCGGTCGACCGAAGGCTTGACCGACAGATCCCAGCCCAGAATTGCTGCTCTCTGGAAATTGAACCGACAGATCCTCGGTTGACCGAATGTGAACCGACAGATGACCAGACAGAAAATGTTGCTCTCTGGAAATTGAACCGACAGATCCTCGGTTGGTTGTCGGTCGACCTGTCGGTTGACCGACAGCGAACCGAGGGATGTCCTGACAGAAATGCTGCTCTCTGGAATTCGAACCGACAGATTTCGGTTGGTGTCGGTCGACCTGTCGGTCGACCGAAGTCTGACCGACAGCTGACCGACAGGCACGGGCAGTGCATTCTGTTCAGAATTTTCACAACTTTTTCTCCCTTCTTCACTTCCACACTTTTACCACCTGCACTCCCCAAGCCTCCATGCTTTCCAAGGGGTTCATTACACACATTAAAGAGCATTCCATCCACAATTTGTCCATTTATTCCAAAGAGAAACATCAAGGCATTCCCATAACGATTTCATGAAACTTACAAAACCAACATGATTCTAAGAACTTGGATGAATCATCAACAATAACACAAGTAAAGGAACTCAAACTAATGACTTGAGAGAAAATAAACATAACCTACATTAATAGGTTCAAGCATAAAAACCATGTCTTAAATGGAAGTAGTGAAACTACAACACAATGTATATGAAAATCCTATAAAGTTTACTTGCCTCAAATCAAAGTCAAAGGAAGCTTCACAAAAACCAACAATGAGGGGTGCTCCACGAAATCTACACAAAACCCCCAAAATGGAGCATACAAAAATCAACATTTTAGCCATTACAAACCCCCATTTCGAAAATGGGTTTGAAATCATGATAAACAAGCTCTTGGTGAGCCTAAGAACATCAAATAGAAAGATGGGTCCAAGCTCTAACCTTTTGCTAGCCAAACAAGAAGAATGGAGGTTGAAGATGATGAATAGTGGAAAGGGTTTGGCTCTAAAACGTGCCCAATCGAAGCTCGCGAAGAGAGGAAGAGAATGGCGGAAACGAATCGAAGATTGGAGTCTTCTTGCTAGATGATCCAAGGAAGAAAAGGTCAAGAAGAGGGCTGCCTTCTCCACTCCACTCTAGGGCAACCGTTGCAGGAAAAAGGAAGAAGAAAATGGAGGAGAGAGAGTAAGAGACCTTTTATATGGGTTGAGAGGTGGGTCCCTCTCTAGCTGAACTAGAAACGCTTAAAACATGGTCTTGTGGACCCCGGATGAAATCGACGAAGAAGAACAAAACGATCGTCGAAAAATCTAGTTTCAGAAAAGTATACTTTTGACATGGTTTCACGACTTCGAAAAGTGTGCCCAGATTTTGCATGAAAAGACAGATTTACCCTATTGGGCCAAAACTTGGGCTTCTGGGCCTCACATGCATGCAGCTTGAAAACAAAAGTTGTCACAAATAATAAAATCACTCAAGAGAAATAAAGATCACATCCACATCAAAGATCTAGCACAAAACCCCATTCTTACTCGTGTACTCAGGGCGTCCCTGAGCGTGTCTGACTCATACTAAACGTCCTCAAAATCCCCAAATCTATAATCCAGACTAAGTCTAATCACATTCTAACCCAACTAGTACTAAGACTCACTTAAGACTAAACGTTCACTTAATTAGCACTAATCGCGTTGGTCTGGGTCGGGGTCTAACATCCTCCACCCCTTAGGATATTTGGTCCACCAAATATAAACAATCTTACCTCTGGTAACAGGTGTGGATACTTCTTTTGGACTTGATCTCTCAATTCCCATGTGGCTTCTTCTGGCTCGTGGTTCTCCCAAAGCACTTTGACCCAATGGATAGTCCGATTTCTCAACTCATGCTCTCGGGTATCGATGATTCTAACCGGTCTCTCCACATACGACGCATCTTCTCGAATCTCAAGAGGCTCGTGTGGAATAATGTGAGAAGGACTGTGAACATACTTCTTGAGCATAGAGATGTGAAAGACATTATGTACCCCTGAGAGTTCTGGCGGTAACGCAAGCCTGTAAGCGACATTTCCAATCTTGCTCAAAATCTCATATGGGCCAATGTATCTGCTGGACAATTTTCCTTTCTTTCCAAATCTTAGAGTACCTCTGACCGGTGAGACTTTCAAGAACACTTTGTCACCCACTTCAAATTGCAATTCTCTCCGGCGAGTGTCAGCATAACTTTTCTGTCTGCTTCGAGCGATCTTCAATCTGTCCTGAATCTGCTTAACCTTGTCGCTTGTCTCTCCAACTATAGTCGGTCCATGAAAACTACGCAAACCGACTTCTTCCCAACAGACTGGAGTTCTGCACCTCCTACCATAGAGTGCCTCGAACGGTGCCATTCCAATGCTAGAATGGTAGCTATTGTTGTACGCAAACTCGCAAAGAGGTAGGTTCTCATCCCACTGGACCTTGAAATCCAACACACAAGCACGTAGCATATCTTCAAGAGTCTGTATCGTCCGCTCTGACTGACCATCGGTCTGAGGATGATACGCTGTGCTGAACTGAAGTTTGGACCCCATGGATTCAAGAAGAGATTTCCAAAATCTCGAAACAAATCTGCTATCTCTGTCGGAAGTGATGGAGACGGGCTGACCATGTTTGCTAACAATCTCGTCAATGAATAGTCTAGCGAGTGGTGCCATATGCATCATGTTCCCAGTCTTCATCGGAAGGAAGTGCGCAGACTTCGTAAGACGATCAACTATAACCCAAATAGCATTGTTTCCTCTCTTGGTATTAGGCAAACCGGAGACAAAATCCATAGTGATATGCTCCCATTTCCACTCCGGAATCTCCAAAGGCTGTAACAACCCAGGAGGCTTCTGATGTTCTGCCTTGATCATCTGACAAGTCAAGCAACGAGATACAAAAGCTGCGATCTCTCGCTTCATATTATTCCACCAAAATCTGCTCTTCAAGTTATGGTACATCTTCGTGCTACCCGGATGTATAGAGTATCTAGTATGGTGAGCTTCAATCATAATTTCATTCTTCAAATCATCAACATTCGGCACGCACAACCGGTCACGAAAATACAACACTCCATCAGAAATTCTGAAATCTGGACGTTCTGTAATCTGATCTACAATCTTGGCCAATTCTGGGTCTTGCAACTGACTATCTTTGATTCTTTGGATGAAGGTAGGCTCAGACACGGTCATATTTGCCACTAAGACACCTCTCCTCAAGTGTTGTACCTCTACTCCCAGTTCTTCCAACTGTTGGAGAACACTAACTCCTCTCAAACTAGCCATCACTGCTGACTTTCTGCTCAATGCATCTGCCACAACGTTCACTTTGCCCGGATGATACTTGATTGGGAAGTCATAATCTTTAATATACTCCATCCACCGTCTCTGTCTCATATTCAATTCCTTCTGTGAAAACAAATATTGCAAACTTCGGTGGTCGGAATGAACTTCGAATTTCTCCCCATAGAGGTAGTGCCTCCACATCTTCAAAGCAAAAACTACTGCTGCCAACTCCAAGTCATGCGTTGCATAATTAACCTCATGATTCTTCAACTGTCTCGAACCATAGGCAATCACCTTGCCATCTTGCATCAATACACAACCTAATCCCACATTGGACGCATCCGTAAAAACAACAAATCCACCGCTGCCCGATGGTAATGTGAGGATTGGGGCTGTGGTTAACCTCTTCTTCAACTCCTGAAAGCTGCCTTCACACTGATCAGTCCAAACAAAAGGGACATTTTTCCGGGTCAACTTCGTCAATGGTGCTGCAATAGACGAAAAACCTTGGACAAATCTCCGATAGTATCCTGCTAACCCCAAAAAGCTTCTAATTTCTGTCACACTGCTGGGTCTCTTCCACTCGATGACTGCTTCTATCTTGGCTGGATCAACTGCTAATCCTTCTCTCGAAATAATGTGACCCAAAAAGGAAACTTGCTCTAGCCAAAATTCACACTTGTTCAACTTCGCATAGAGCTGGTGGTCTCTCAAAAGCTGCAACGATGTCCTCAAGTGCTCTTCATGCTCCTCCTTACTCTTAGAATACACGAGGACATCATCAATGAACACCACGGTAGAGTGATCTAGAAACTCTGCAAAAACCTTGTTCATGAGAGCCATGAAGACTGCAGGCGCATTTGTCAAACCAAAGGGCATCACTAAGAACTCATAATGCCCATATCTCGTTCGGAAAGCTGTCTTCGCCACATCAGACTCTCTAACCCGCAACTGATGATACCCTGACCTCAAGTCTATCTTGGAAAAGTGTGTTGCTCCTTGTAATTGGTCAAACAACTCATCTATCCTTGGCAAGGGGTATTTGTTCTTGACGGTCACATGGTTCAATCTTCTATAGTCGATGCACATTCTAAGGCTTCCATCCTTCTTCTTCACAAAAAGAACTGGCGCTCCCCACGGTGAAACACTTGGCCTAATAAAGCCCTTGCTCAACATTTCTTGCAACTGAAGTTTCAATTCTCCTAACTCTGCAGGAGCCATCCTATAAGGTGCAATTGAGATCGGTGCAGTCCCTGGAAGGAGTTCAATAGTAAACTCAACTTCTCTAACTGGTGGTAAACCCGGGATTTCATCTGGAAAAACATCCGGAAATTCACACACTACGGGGATATCCTCCACCCCTTGGGACTGTTTATCCTCCGTGATAAACGCTATAAATGCCTCACACCCACTGCTCACCAATCTATTGGCTTTCAAAGCTGAAATGAAACCACTAGAAGACTTCTTCCTATTTCCCTGAAACATCAACTCTGTCTGTAGCCCTTGCAATCTGAAGGTAATGGTCTTACCAAAACAATCCATGGTAGCATGGTAGGTCTCTAACCAATCCATGCCTAAGATAATGTCAAAATCATGCATGTCTAAAATTATGAGGTTGGCCGGTAATTTGATATCTCCTAACAAAACCTGACAACTAGGGTAAAAGGTCGTGCAAACAACATGTCTACCTACGGGTGTAGTGACAGTCAAATTATAATCCAATTCTGCATGCTGTGCATCAATCTTCTTTGCAAACAAAGGTGATAGAAAGGAGTGTGTGGATCCTGGATCAAATAAGATCTGTGCTTCTACTCCACAAACAAGAAGTTTACCTTCTATGACGTCACCCGCTGCTTCAGCGTCAGCACGGTTGATATTGTATGCACGTCCTTGTTGGTGTGGCCTATTCTGTTGCTGAATCTGTCTACCTTGGTTATTTCTGTTCTGCGGTGGACGAGCATTTTGATTCTGCACTTGCCTGCCTTGCTGCTGCTGTTGTGGTGGTGGCCTCATCTGAACTGGTACTGCTGGATTCTGTGGTGGCATCTGCCTTGGCTGCTGATATCTGTTGGCTTGACTCTGAAGGTGTGGGCAATCCTTGATTGCATGGTCCATCCCTCCACACTTGAAGCAAGCACCCGTTGCCTTGCGGCATTCGTGAGTAGGGTGGTTCTTGCCACAAAGATTACAACCAGACTGTCTAACTTGATGTTGTTCCTGTCTTGGCTTCTTGCCACCTTGCTGTCTTTGGTTTTGCTGCTGGTAGTGCTGCTTTCTATCCTGGATTATCTCGTTGTTAAACTCTTCAAATTTGTATGCCCGACTGACTGCTTCATCAAAGGTGACTGGAGGGATCACTCCCGAGACATCCCTCTTGAGAATGGGATTCAGTCCTTCCAAAAATTTGACGATCTTTTTCTGTTCAGTGTCAATAAACTCGGTAGCATATCTGGCAAGCCTCTCAAACTTCGTGACATACTCCAAAACGGACATACTCCCTTGCTTCAACTGTTGGAATTCAATTGCCTTCTGTCTCTTAACATGGGAGGGGACGTACTTATCCGTGAAGTGTGTCTTAAAGGTCGTCCAAGCAACCTCATCTGCCATGACCTGGTATGGCTCTTTGACTGTTTGCCACCAATCGTCTGCAAGCCCATAAAATAGAGAAGCGGTGAGGTTCACCCTCTCCCTGCCAGTGCAAACAAAAACGTCAAAAATCTTGGCCGTGTTCGCGAGCCAATCATCAGCAGTCAAAGGATCCTCTTGGCCCGAGAATTCCTTGGGTCCCCTCTTCCGAAATCTCTCGAAGAGAACATTGACATCATCAGCCCTATTCTGGTACACCACATTTGGTGGGGCTTGATGCTGAGGTCTATTTTGGAGGACTTCTAGAAGTTGCCTCTGTACTTGAGCCATTTCCTCGTCTTTCTTAGCCATTTGCTCTTGAAATTTTGCTTGCGTTTCGTTTGCTTGCCTCTGTTGCTCCAACATGGCCTGCATCAATTGTTGGAACTGAGTAGCGGTAGGATTTTCAGTCGGTTCTGTCTCATTCTGATTACTGCCTGAAGCATTATGATTCGGAGTTTTACGTGGAGGCATGATGCTGCAAGACAATTTGTTAGCACATATGTAGACATATTTGGGTTGGTCATGTTGTCTAGACAAACATTCTATCGAACTCACGAATCCTCGCCACGTTCCTAAGACTTTCTAGTTTCTTTTAACTGCCTGAAACATGTCCCGCTCTGATACCAGTCCTGTCGCGACCCCGGACCGGGACCCGGGCCCGCGACTGCGCGGCGGCATGATTAACCGACAACCAAAGCACGCCGCCGCCGGCTGTTGTTTGATTTCCCACAGGTTTCCGCGGTGAGGATCCCAAGACAAGGGTCGAGCTCACACGAATGGGTATGCGGAAGCGTGTAGCAAAACAATTCATACAATCTTGAACGATAAGATACAAGAAGCATATATAATATGGAGACAAGGTATCAAAAAGGAAAGTCATCAAGCATTCCTATCATGATTAACATTTCAAGGTTTAACAAAAGTATATTAATTCAAGTTACACAACCCAAAGAGGCCAACAAAGGCCAATACAACAATGGAACCCCAAAAGAACAACCCAACATAACCCAAGCTAGGTGAAACGAAAATCAAGATCCCGACCGGCGTCTAGATGACGTCGTTGGGCTGCCACTCGAGTGCTGGGGGTGGCTCAACAGCCTCCTCCGGGCACTCCTCGTCACGCGTGAACACTCCTGCACCTGGACACCAAAATAACAAGCATCAAACACGACGGTTTGGCAAATAAACCATTTAGGCATGAATAGTTAAAATAATGCTAAAACAGTTCAAGAGTTGAATACACGTTTCACGTTTTCGAAACTAGCATGTATACTTATAATATCATGATTAGTAAATCCACAAAGAGCCCATCCTTTCTCCATCATACATGATGATAAGAGTAAGCACGCACGACAAGCACGATAAGCACAACACGATAAACACGATCCCACGCCACACAAGGTAGACGGGGTGTCCGGCCGCGGAACCGGACCACGAACACGCACGATGTGTCAATTCAAGACACGACTAGTCTGCAGACAGTCCACATGTTTAAGGACCCCCAGGTAGTGGATCAAGCTAAAAGGGCAGTCCAAGCTCAGTGGTAATCACTTATATCATGAATGCATAAAACACGACAAAACTTATCCGAGAACACGTCAAAGCAAGAGGGAAATCATTTATCAAACACGTCACGACAGGCTAGCAAAAATAGCATTATATAAATGCTTAACAAAACTTAAGAAATGATTCCCTTTTTCTTTCTTGAAACACGATTCTTGAAACACGTCTTAAATACAAGCTTATACTTGAAAAAGATCAAACAAGAACATGAGGACGCATAAAGCATCAAAACAAGAGTCCGAACAAAATCTATCAAGCATAGGCTAAGACCAAAACTTTGACCCTTGTGGACTTGGAAATCCAAACGTCGAAACTCTATATAACTTGGTGTCCCCGAAGGTAAGATACATTTAGGAATTTCAAGTGCACAATGTCAAATGGAGGTCTAAAGCATAGTCTAGTTTTCATTCCTGCAAAATTTCTCCAAACACAGTTCTTTTTGTAACTGTCGGTCAACGCTCGGTTAACCGTCGGTTAACCGAGGTCGATCTGTCGGTCGACCGAAGGCTTGACCGACAGATCCCAGCCCAGAATTGCTGCTCTCTGGAAATTGAACCGACAGATCCTCGGTTGACCGAATGTGAACCGACAGATGACCAGACAGAAAATGTTGCTCTCTGGAAATTGAACCGACAGATCCTCGGTTGGTTGTCGGTCGACCTGTCGGTTGACCGACAGCGAACCGAGGGATGTCCTGACAGAAATGCTGCTCTCTGGAATTCGAACCGACAGATTTCGGTTGGTGTCGGTCGACCTGTCGGTCGACCGAAGTCTGACCGACAGCTGACCGACAGGCACGGGCAGTGCATTCTGTTCAGAATTTTCACAACTTTTTCTCCCTTCTTCACTTCCACACTTTTACCACCTGCACTCCCCAAGCCTCCATGCTTTCCAAGGGGTTCATTACACACATTAAAGAGCATTCCATCCACAATTTGTCCATTTATTCCAAAGAGAAACATCAAGGCATTCCCATAACGATTTCATGAAACTTACAAAACCAACATGATTCTAAGAACTTGGATGAATCATCAACAATAACACAAGTAAAGGAACTCAAACTAATGACTTGAGAGAAAATAAACATAACCTACATTAATAGGTTCAAGCATAAAAACCATGTCTTAAATGGAAGTAGTGAAACTACAACACAATGTATATGAAAATCCTATAAAGTTTACTTGCCTCAAATCAAAGTCAAAGGAAGCTTCACAAAAACCAACAATGAGGGGTGCTCCACGAAATCTACACAAAACCCCCAAAATGGAGCATACAAAAATCAACATTTTAGCCATTACAAACCCCCATTTCGAAAATGGGTTTGAAATCATGATAAACAAGCTCTTGGTGAGCCTAAGAACATCAAATAGAAAGATGGGTCCAAGCTCTAACCTTTTGCTAGCCAAACAAGAAGAATGGAGGTTGAAGATGATGAATAGTGGAAAGGGTTTGGCTCTAAAACGTGCCCAATCGAAGCTCGCGAAGAGAGGAAGAGAATGGCGGAAACGAATCGAAGATTGGAGTCTTCTTGCTAGATGATCCAAGGAAGAAAAGGTCAAGAAGAGGGCTGCCTTCTCCACTCCACTCTAGGGCAACCGTTGCAGGAAAAAGGAAGAAGAAAATGGAGGAGAGAGAGTAAGAGACCTTTTATATGGGTTGAGAGGTGGGTCCCTCTCTAGCTGAACTAGAAACGCTTAAAACATGGTCTTGTGGACCCCGGATGAAATCGACGAAGAAGAACAAAACGATCGTCGAAAAATCTAGTTTCAGAAAAGTATACTTTTGACATGGTTTCACGACTTCGAAAAGTGTGCCCAGATTTTGCATGAAAAGACAGATTTACCCTATTGGGCCAAAACTTGGGCTTCTGGGCCTCACATGCATGCAGCTTGAAAACAAAAGTTGTCACAAATAATAAAATCACTCAAGAGAAATAAAGATCACATCCACATCAAAGATCTAGCACAAAACCCCATTCTTACTCGTGTACTCAGGGCGTCCCTGAGCGTGTCTGACTCATACTAAACGTCCTCAAAATCCCCAAATCTATAATCCAGACTAAGTCTAATCACATTCTAACCCAACTAGTACTAAGACTCACTTAAGACTAAACGTTCACTTAATTAGCACTAATCGCGTTGGTCTGGGTCGGGGTCTAACAACAAGTCAAGGAATTTATGCATGCAAAAGCTTACATTTCCTTGAGAGATGGAAGCTTTGCTAACTCTGGTGGAAGCACTCCTTGAAGATTCTGACCTTTGAGAACTCTACAATTCCAAAGTCAACTCAGCAGGGGCAAAGATAAATGAAAATTTTCTAAAAAGTTTATTTCCTTTTTAAATATATATGAAAATTTCAAAAAAGTATCTATGCTTTTCATGATTTTTGAAAAAAGACAGCAAGAATCGATTATTTCATCAATATAGTCCTTTCACTCTAGGGGTGGGCCTTGTCAACCCTTGCCATATCCTCACATATTGGGGCAGGGTCTAGCTGGAGTCAAGGCCCTCAGCATTCTCCGCAGTCCTATATAATTAATACCATGGCCCTTATCCTACCCTCAAGGGCCCCTAGGGCCAAAACAAAAGAATACATGGCCACATACTAAAATTACTCATCATGAGAATCACGTTTATACGTACCTATTTTAATCTTTATAAATATATATTTATCTAATATTTAGGAAAGATAATTAATAGTCTTTTGTTAGTATTTTATATTTGAATGTTTTATTTAGGAATTAGTTTTATGAGGATTCTTAATTGTATTTAAAATAGTAGGCTTTATGTACTCGGACCGACCAGGTCTGCATCTAAAGCTTGAGCCCTTTAATAATTGGGCTGCACTTGGATTAAGCGATAGTAAGCACGAAGCCCTGCACAGGCCCAAATAATTGGTGCTTGTAAGTTGGTGACTGATTTGCCCCACCAAGTAATTGAAAGCTTGGCCTGATTGACTAAATGGGAGGGCTTGGGCCTGAACAGGGTTGAGGTGGAACGGGCTCGTGCCCGGCGGTTACGGCCTGCGTTGGGCTTAGGCCAGATATGGGCTAGTGCTTCTAAAGCCAGGTTGGGCCTGGACATGACTCAGCCTAGCCCAACCTGGCCCATGAAAACCGGTGTGTGAAACTGATGGACAACTGCCCCAGCTCCATTCAATCAAATCCAAGGAAAAGAAGAATCAGAGAGAGTGCAAACCCAGGAACAAAGCTCTATCAGATATTGAATATACATGTCTTACTTGTTTGATGAAGGTGTCCATCCTAGCCCTGAGATTGAATTCGTATGAATTAAACCAGACATCTCTGGCCTCTACAAAAGTTTACTGTGTCCACAATACTTGCAATAACATCAGAGCTTTCATGGGCTTGCCCCTGAAAGGTTGATTGATTTCAGTTGCGATTCAACTACCCAAAATTACCCGAGTCAGTTTCGCTTGGAGAAAAATTTTAGGAGAATCGAGGGCTTTTTTTTATTATTACAAATCTAAACTGTTGAATTGGAAAATTTTAGGAGATAACCATAATTTCCAATATTCTCCCTTTTTTCTGTGTATTGTGAATGTGGCTAAGTTTGCCCAGATCAATGAAAGTTGAACAGCACCGGTGGTATTCCTGGCCAAACTAAGATGTCACTTTAATCTGGTGAAGAGCTGATATGGCATAATTGACAGCCCTATTTTTGGCTAAATCCCTCGCTTCTAGGGCTACACTAAAAATCCGATCTGCTAAACCGGACCGAACCGGGTGGTTCGGATCGGTTTTATAGTAGATCGGTTTGGTCTACGGTTTGAAAAATCGTAGAAACCGCTTCGGTGGGTTATTGGTTAGAACCCTCGGTTCACCGCCTAAACCGAATCGATCGGTATATTACATAATTTGAGTATTTGACTATTTAGATTTTAGGGTTTCATTCGGCTGCCATTTGACAACTCATGCTCCTTTTCTGGAGGTGTCATCATTTTGAAAATTTCAATTTCTGATTAAAGAAAAGGGTTTAACCGATTGAACCGAATCGAATACTTTGGTTCAGTCTAAGCCCTCTCCATCGATCGGATCAGATCGGTTAATTAAAAAACCGATAGGTTCGGTTTGGTGGTTGGTTTTAGTGCTAAACCGATCCGAACCGCCCATGTGCAGCCATACTCGCTGCTGCGCCAATTCCTTTTTTTATTTTTTTATTTTTTTATTTTTTTATTTTTTTTAATTAAGACCTTTTTGAAAACCTTGAAAAATTTAGGGAGCTAAACCCTAAGATATATCATAAATGAGCACTTCATATCAGAGGGGCCACCTCTACTGATCAGACAATCATCCACATGTAGAATGGCATGTGTGAAGGATCTGATCAATTCATCGGGTAAAAGCAGAGAATTCTCTTTCCTTTTTCTGCAAGTGATCATCACTCTATCCCCCTTTCAAAGCCCATTTGATCCGTGGCCCAGCATTTTTGGGGACACAGGACTTTCATGTGTGCTAGCCCACCTGTTCAACGACCCAGATGTCACATCTGACATGGATCCTCTTGTTGCAAGTCCTCGGCCAGGAGACGTCAAGAGAGGAAGGGGTTACATTACATAGTTGGTGTGGGCTGAACCAACCTAAATTTCAGATTGGATCAGTTAAGTGTGGCCCACACGTTGCACCCCTAACTAAGATCTTGATGGATTACTCAATGATAGAGGAACCACTAGGGGCAGATAATTTAAGGGTAAGGGCCGATGGGGCATCATTCTGGGAATATTTCGTTTTGAGAAAAAATAGAGAAAAACTTGTTTGGAAGGGCTTTTCTGACAGAAAATCTAAAAAGAAAGCTTTTTTGTGACAGAAAATCTAAAGAGAGAGAGAGAAGGGAGACAGATAAGGGGAGTTATATATATGTGCAGAAAAGGAGAAAAAATACCTATCAAACAAGCTTTTCTTCATTCATTCTGAGAATGAGATATTCTCAAAATGAGGTTGATAGGCCAACTCAATTCTAAAAACTAAACCGTCCAAAATAAAATCTAAATCCTTGATTGACAACCCTACATGACTATGGATTGATCTCTGGGTAATGCCACTCTTCCCGCTTTATGAGCTTCTCTTCCCACATGTCCGGGCTCTCCTCACATAGGAGCTTCCTCTTCCAGCTTTTGTTGGCTCTCTTGGGCTGTAGGCCCCTAGGCTAGGATAAAAAAGGTCATTACGGAGTGTTGGTCTCGCAGAACCAGTGTCATACAAGAGTCCAGAATAGAAATAGACCTAACCTTTGGATGATTTTTCACAAAATTAGCTACTTACAAGCCTTAAATATTACACAAAAGCAATGGCAGAACACCCCAGCACCCCCACCCCCACCCCAACAAATAAAAGCCCCCGGAAAAAACAAACAAACAAGAGATTTGCAAACTGAACCTGTGAATGGTACTTGAGAAATAGATATAAAATAGTTATATGGTGGTAGTTTGCTTACATCCCTTCAACGTGAGTTACGATACAGGATGTGTCGTTTTTGATGCAGCTGCAGGTTATAGTTACATTCTCAGCTGATGACTGGCCTGACCTTTCTTCGTTGCAGTGGTAGTCCCAATTCTTGCCCAATTTCTTGCCGATTTGTTGAAGGGCATCCACTAGTCACATAAAAATAAAAAATAAAAAATAAAAGAAAAAGAAAAAAGAAAAATGAAGCAAGTCAGTGGCAAAAGCCATAACCATATATAGGTTTGTTTCCAAAATTAAGAATTCTCTCTGTGGTTTTTCTCTCTCTCTCGCTCTCTAAAATTTCAAGGGCTTCAAAACTTCCATTATCCAAAGAACATTATACAAAATCTTGGGTTGGAGCATTGATGAGAAGATTGACAAGGGCCAAATTTTAATTTACAGAGCGTTTTAACATATCCTAATTTTGTTAAGTAAAAGTGGTTTATATTCCAAACCTTAACTTCACACCAAGTATCCAAATCGAGTGAAGTGCTCTATCTTTAACTTCAACCCACTTCTCTTCCACTTCACTCCTCATGAAATGTACAAAACTTTAGTCCACTCCTCGTTTATCCAAACATGCCAGTAGAGACAAGTTAACTGGTAACTGTATGAGTTCTTGATATGCAATTTCTCCACCAGTACAAATAAGGATCCCCTATATCTAATTTCTAAATAAACTGGAAAAAAAAAAAAACCTTCACTTAAGAAACATGGGCCTATTTCTTTGGTAGAATTCTTTAGGACAATTTGTCATGTCAAGAATTTCTAACAAGGTACTCCCTGCGAAAATTCTTCATATCAAGAATTTCTAACAAGGTGTTGGTGGCTGTCCCTTGGACATTTCTAGATGCAACATCTTTTTTTTTTAGAATTCAGGATTTTGACCACCCAAAATTTCACAAATAATCTTTAAAAGTTCTTGGAATTTCAACCTCCTTGGCATTTTAGAATTCTTCTATAGAGAGAAAGATTTGAGAATTATCCAAGCAAGGAACAACATTTGAAGAATTTGAAATTCTCTAGACATGAATTCAGAATTCTATGATTTCTGGTGAAAAAATAGAATCAAGGGATTTTCTTTTGGAAATTTCAAGATGGATGATTAAACCCTAACAGCTTTTTTTTATTTTTATTTTTATTTTTAGAATGCAAATTGTCTTGATCAAAGGGCAAAAACTGCCAAAAAGAATTACAAGCCCACAAAGGGCAAAGCCAAAAAATAAAACAGGCTATACGGATAACCTAAGAGGCAAAACTGCACAATTAAATGCCTACAGAGGAAATAAAAAATAAGAAACAAGAGGGGGGGACCAGTATTATCCTTTTTACATGCAGCTAGCGTGGAGAAAGAGTTTTCTTTGACCCCACGAATGGTAGAGCTTGAATTGGGCCTCACATTTTCAAAAACATAGATCTGGAGGAGGCAAGGAGGTTTGAACGGGGCGCCAAATTTGCTAGATTTTGCCCATTTTGAGGTGGATAGGGTTTGAGGGAGTGGAAAAGAGGATGATTGGGTTGGTAAAGGATAGGGATTTACTATTGTAGGGTCTGATTGATCGACGAGCTTCGAAAGAAAGGATTTTTTTTTCTGCAAGAGAGGGAAAACAGAAAAAGTTGATCAATGTTCTACCATGTATGGCGATGTCGCCGCTCAGGCCCTTTGTCGTCAATATGAAAATGACGGCCTCTCTCATTCCTATGACAATATCTAAGAGAAATTTTCTTGTAAAATCCTCTTTATTTTAATATATCTTATTTTTACTTTTTCTTTGTTTCGACATCCGTTTGCCTTTGCTTCTCAACACATGTAAATACATTTGTCATCGAGTTTACTCTCCCACAATTTACCAACTTTTTTAAGTACAAAAAGAAGCATGTGGAGGAGTACAAGCTTAGTGGTGTCACATCATAAATTTAATTCTACACTTCACATTTTCCATTCAAATGTGGGAAAGTAAAAAAAAAAACCATTACATTATTTGCCTATTTTTACTCTACATTTTTATTACTCCTTACCAGTAACTAAAAAATCTTACCTCATAAAAAAAAAGTGAAGTGGTTACTTTACACCGTCTCTCTTTCAAATTATCTTACTTTATGCAAAAGAAACACAAGTTTTGCTTTACCAGAAGCTATACTTCCCATTTACTCAACCATGCCTTTTCCATCGACTTAACATTTACTTTAATTTACCAGCAAATTAAACAAACATTCCACGGATGAACATGAGGTCGAGCTTAGTCGAGTCACTACCAAGGTCGGTGGGAAGGGGGTCGAGTGTGGGCAATTGCCCCATTTGATTTTCTTTTCATCTTTGACAAACAAGAGAAAATATAGAATTGAATTTAGGAACTTTTTTATACCCTTTTGCCCCTCCTCAACTTTCTCTACTCTTTGAGAACTTTATAAAGCAACAAGGGTATATTCTTGTTTTTATGAGGGCATTGTTGACCTTCTCTTTTCCTAAAAGATAAAATCTTATTGAGTGGAGCCCATTTAATAAAATTAAATAAGCTTGGAATGTGGGTGCTCCAGGGCTGATGCTCTTGAGGCATACTTTGAAAAAAACAAACTCTTTAAAATAAGTGCTCTAATTCTCTATGAAAAAAATGTAACTGAATATGATTTGTGCCCAAGTCAAATTGATTTATATGAAAAAATCGAGTTTTTTTATAAAGTTCTATGGAACATTTTACTAAAAGTTAACAATCTTAAGTTGAGTCATTTGAGTGAAATTTGATAAGGTCTATACACGATATGAGGAGGTTGTTTTTCAACAATTTAGATGTTTTATTTGTGTTTCTATTGTTGTAGAACTCATCTATCATGTTTTTTTTTTCTCTTTTTAATACCTCTACTGTGTAGATGGCATCCATGGACATTGAAATCATCCTAGGTCTTGATTTAAAATCTAACACTATTTTCCTAATAATTTCTCTCTCCTTTTTTTATAAGATTTACCCAATAGTGGGGTAAATGATCGAAGAGCATAAAACTTGGCATGGTGCCAAATGATGGTGGGGATATAAGTATGAAAGGAGTAAAATTGGTCAAAGGTTGGCCCATGTAGGCCCCATATAGTTGGACTTTACATGTGATCTATTTAATTATAAGAGAAAATCTTCATTTTAAGTGAATCTTATGTAGATAAGGGAATGGGCCATTTCTTGAATGATATAGGTTTTTCATAAGTGGGCCCACTAACATTATTGGTCGATCGACTTTGGCTTAAGAAAATCCTTACTCGGTCCCTGTTCACTTCACTTCGTGAGCTACATGTGAGACGAACTTGGCTGAGTACATGCTTCTTTTAGTTCTTTAAGCTTAGTTTGTTTTTCAAATAACCATGTAAAACAGGCTCGAGCCAAACCAAGCTGAACCGAAAAAGCTTACTAAGTACCAGCTCATCCTCATCTCACAGGCAATCGTATATACACTTTATAGTTTAAAAACACCGTTTTCTTATTATATCGGCCAAAGCTTAACACCTTCTTAATGTTGATTCACTGTCCTGCAGTAGTATCACAATTTCTAAGGTCTCTGCTAAAATAAAACATTACTCAAGACTTTTTTTGTCATCTTTTAGAGTGTTCTATGCTTAAACAAAATATAGAGGTGATGAGAATGGAATTCCAAAATATTTAAAGTTTCAGAGTCAATTCAGACTAGCACATGGTGCAATGGTTAGACATACCATCTTCCATTAAAGACATTTAAAGAAAGAAAATGGGAATCAGGTGAGTCGATCTTACTTTCCCCTTGGGGAAGACTAGTTGCTCCAGATCCAAAAGCTGGAAAACAAGTAACTGTCAGAAGAAACAGGAAAACAACGTCTCGTCTTTGCATCAGCATCTTTGGGCAGGAAAGAGAAGCACTCGATGTAAGCACTTGATGTAGAATGATTTGCTCTGAGCGCCCTTCACTCCCACTTATATTGGCTTGATCTGGTTGTGGATTTTTTTCGTTCTTGTATTTTCTGAGAAACGTATGGACGAGAGAAGGAGCGCGGAAATATCTCGAGGACCGAGAGGGATTGTTGAGGGCGTTGAAATTGACACAGGAAACGAACGAAAGGTTACACATGCATGCATATGCATGGATATAAAGACTTCCGGTCGTTGTCTCGGGCCCAAGCCAACTTTTTATGCATATGCATGGATATAAAGACTTCCGGTCGTCGTCTCGGGCCCAAGCCAACTTTTTATGCATATGCATGGATCTAAAGACTTTCGGTCGTCGTCTTGGGCCCAAGCCAACTTTTTAGTGATTAATATTCCTCGTTGATTTTTCGACTTAATCAGATTAGTCAAGTTCGCACGTTTTGATGACTCGAGCGTAAATTCAATCATAACCCAATAGTTTTACCCCCCAGAGTAACTCATCTTTTTATGGTCTGCTGTTTTCTTGTTGAATGCGGATCATTCTATAAATTGTCTATTTTCAGTCCGCCATTCTGACGGTTAAAATCTCCTGGAAGTATTTTATGGGACATGACTCAGATTATTCAGGCCTCCCTTAAAGTTGTGCTTAATGAGAAAATAAACACACACTGTATGCTTTAACATCGTATAATACTACTTTCCTGTTTTGCGTTATTTTCCGACAAATCTTGACTAATTGTTAAAACTTTTTACTGTTGATCAGGGCCTGGTGGGTTATACTCTGAGACCATAAATACAATGATGAAGATAACTAGAGTATTTGCCGGATCTACAATCCACTTAAGACTATCTCACCATCAATGTGGTTCGCACACTTATCTGGTGCATGATTATTATATGAGAACCCAAGTTCTCTATAGAGCTCGTTATGGCTCAAAACTCGCAACTGACCATCCGGTTAGGGCTTACATCAAGTCCTAATTTTTAGATGATGGTTGGTGCAAGTAGGTTTAGAAAAATATTAAAACTTGGTCATGTTATTCTACATGATCATACTAAAATTGGTTCATGCATTGTAGTGTAATCTTATTATTAAGTTTCCTCATCTAACCATTCGTATTATAATCTTGATGCATTAGTAGCGGCAGCATAAATACTTTTCAATACTCCTGTATAGATGAAGCCCACTTCTCAACATGTTGGTAAAGTAAAGCCTATATCCCATATTGCTTAAGTAATGCCTTTTGTAAAGCTTTATGTATACTTGTTTGGACCTTTCACTTATGAGCTTAAGTTTTTGGATTTTTATATATCTTCTTATATGTTATTAGAGTGGGTTTCGCGGGGGGTTGATATTCTTACACTTACGCAGATTCGGTCAATTGGTATTGTGGTCGCCAAGAAGGTCATAAAAGGAGGCTTTGTGGAATTTTTTTTAATATTTGATAGTCGCGCCATCTTTAGACCGTGTAACCATCTGTGGACGTGATTGGCTAGACACATTTTCAGTCATAGTATCATGCAGTCTGTTGCCTAGAATTTTCATTTGACGGGGGCCAACAATGGCCCTATTGCTACTTTCTTCAATAGTTTATCGTTTGAAGGGGGTGTGGGCTAATTTCTTCATTATTTTTTACGGGGGACATGAACTTTTTTTTTTTTCCCTTTCTTTTGGGCCTTTTCATGGGGGTGATTGCCCCTAAAACCCAATTCATGGGTTTACCAATCGTAGCAAGTGGTGCAGATGCGGGAATGAAATTATGGTTATTATCAAATTGTTATAGTGGATCTACAATTGCTCTTTGTAGATGAAATTTTACTTTTCTTGACCTATTGAGTATCTTGAACACATTTCAGGTCTATGTGTGTGGATCCATACAGTTGCAGACCTATGGATAAATCATATATATTCCTGCAATAACGTTAAAAAGGGCGGGCTGGCCTGGCTTTGCTAATTCCTTGAATTGCTGCTTCCACCATATTCAAATCAGATTTACATTGAAAACTTTATTTCAAACTCAAGGCAGCAAACTGAAACTGCAAGTACAGTCACAAAAAGAGAGAAGATTGAATTCCAATGGGAATCACTGTCACGTCCCCAAAATACAGCCAAGGGATAACTTGAAAAATATGAATAAATAATTATTTTCCTGTGTTTAATGCAACACAAGCTCCCAAATATGGACCTACAAAATTTCGAAACATGATGGGTCATAATAAAACATTTGCGGAAGCATTAACCAATTGGTATCGATATCTAATATTAAACCAACACATAACTACTGAATATTAAGGTTTAAAGTTTCAAAAAATAACTTAAATAAAACAACTAACTAAAATATATTATGGAGTTAAATCAACTAAGGAATCTAAGGTGTCGATATCTCATGCGTGGACTCAGACGGCTCCGTAGCTATCTCCGGGTCTCCACTCAGGTTCGTCAACTGGTTCAAACGCTTGAAACGTTTGACCATCCTCCGTCTCCACAGTAGGGTAGGGGTCGGTACCTATGCACCAATAAACAAAGTAAACAGCAAGTACGAAAACATAATTCATAAATAAAACACAAGATCAATGTGAATAAAGACAGGTAATGATCATAAGAGATTAATAATGGAACAATGATGAAAAGAACGTAAATCTAAATCCATTCTATACAATAGAGCAATACAATAATCACACAGAAGCACTGCTACTGTTTTGGGTGGTTAGCCCTAACTATCTCAATGACGTCGACGGTTATAAACCGATCAATAATCCGGAATACCGGTCAATTAATCAAGTCGGATATTATAGTGTCCGCTCACATCGGTGATCAGCCATCCAATTACAACTGCAGTCGATCAATTATGACCAAATTGCTGTATATATATAGATATATCATAATAAAATAAACCTAGTGATTTGTAAACCTCTGACATAGAAACCTAGGTCAAAGTGAAGGGCTGGCTGCACAACAATCTATAATCGAATATCAATCAAATCATTCAATTGATCTCTACAATATCTCAATCAATTGCCACGCCACATCACGGTTCATATCCAATCAACACAGTTTATGCAACTAATGGGACAATATCAAACTCAATCATGTATGCGAACCCAAAGGCCAAAGGATAATTCACAAGCCAATCTTATGGTCAAACGTAAGGTCTCATACCCGACACCCACATGAATCTCTAATAGATAAAATATCAACACATCCCCTCTCAATCAATGGTGCATAGACCCAATTAAGGGTTTTTCAATAGAGATGAGTTGAGCTCGAATCCATTAGGATTTCCCCGAGGTCATACGAGTAATAAACCCCATATTAGCAATATACCGTGTGCCCGGACGGTATTTACTTGGTTCAAAGATCCAATTAATAAAGTTCAAAAATATAAATTTAACATATTAAAATCAAGGATATCATTTGAAATTAATTTGTAAATAAAAATAAGAAATAGCAATTCTTAATTTATAATTTTAGAAAACTTAAGGTCCCATCTTAATGTATTTTCAAGGATATAAAACTTAAGAATCCAATGGAGTTTATTAAAGAATAATATTTTTTTTTCAAATTCCTAAAATCAATGGGGTCAAGGGTTAAAATTTATAAATGGTGTGCTGTCACAACATTACTCTCATCCCGGGCGTCAACATCATGCTCTTGAAATTGGGCCTCATATCCCATGCACCATCACTCTCTCTCTCTCTCTCTCTCTCTCTCTCTCTATCTCTCGTGTCCCTGTGATTTTCTCTCCTTATCCCCGTGTTATTATCACCATACTCACCTTTTCACTTAAGCACACAAGTCACTTCCTTTTCACTCTCATTCCAATACTACCATGCACTTACGGAACACCAATCCTCTTATCCTCATCTTCTCATCAGCGCAAGCCTGCAACGAAAGCTACAGAACGCCCCCAAAGCCTCCTCGCCTGGGTGCTAAGTTCGCTGACATCGTGGGCTCCACTGATCAAGGCCCAGATCAGACCACACCATCATGGTCGCCCAGGTCTACACGGCCGGATGCCCGGACCAGATCTGTGATCCAATCGTCCCGCGGTCCCCACAACCATCAGATGCCCAAACAGTCCCTCTTCCCCCACCACATTCACGCATCCAACTGATCAAACTAAGGGATGGTGGGCCAGGGGTGTCTACTGCATATAGTTCCAGCCTATTTAAGGTCGTCCGTGGGTCCTCCTTTGGATCCACGGATCAGATATAACATCGGAGCCCACCTGGGTCCCGCAGTCCCAAAACACAGATATAAGGGTCTTATGGTTCCGCTACAGGAAAACCGTGACAGTCCGGTCCTCTGTGGGTGATTTGGTGGGTGGACAGCAATGATTAAAAATAAATAAATAAATAAATAAGAAAATCAATCCAATCATCTATGATGTCCGATTTATATTATTAAAATATTAAACATCGTAACAAGGGCATCGAAGGGTCTCTACATGCATTAATACGCAAATCAAGGAATAACACAAGTATTAAATCTATAAATTATTAGGGCTGAACAGAAAATCCGGTATCACCACAAAACCGAACCGAACCGACCGAATTGGGCGCCGGTTCGGATCGGTTTATAGTAGATCGGTTCGGTTAACGGTTTGAAAATCATAAAAACTGCTTACATCGGTCGATTATTGGTTTGAGCCCACGATTAACCGCTTAAACTGAACCGACCGTATGCAGTAATTTAAGTTTTGATTTTTTACTATTTTAGCCTTAGGGTTTCATTTTTAACTATTTTCAAAGTTATATTCCACAACTCCATTCTCACATGAACTCAACCGTCATCACTACCTCAATGCATCTCCTCTAATCTCTCAAATGCTTTTTGATACTTCATTGCATATGGAGGGATTACTATAGATAGTGTTTTCCTTCCATCATAATTCCTACCACGTTTCAACGAAGTTTTTATCAGAAGGCTGCACTCTTGAGAATGCTAAAAAAACCAATACAGCCTAGCCTTTTGATGGTTGGTTTTGGTCTCATCTAACCAATGTGATAAGAAACCTTCATTTCTGAAAAATACAGTGGGTTTTGATACAGATTCTGTTTGTGTGTGACTTTTTTTGACATGAATTATTATTCTATTGTAATTCCAAATGGTATCATGTGGAATGAATGTTTCACTACATGTTGGTTATTATTATTATTATTTTTTTTGGGCGCTTGCGTTTAGTCCAACTCTTTTTTTGGAGTGGAATTACTTTTTATATGTGTTTAGTTCAGTCTGGAATATTAGATTATTATGTTTGCACTAAACATTGGAATAAATGCAAAGGACGGGGCATCATCATTTTGAAATTTTCAATGTCTGTTTTCAAAAAAATAAAATAAAAAACAACGGTTTAACAGACCGAACCGAGCCAAACCGTTTGGTTCGGTTCGGTTCGGTTCAAACCCTCTCCATCGGTCGGATAGAATCGGTTAATAACAAAACCGACAGGTTTGGTTTGATTGTTGGTTTTAGTGTTAAACCGATCCGAACCGCCCATGTGCAGCCCTATAAATTATGGTTAGGTACTTGCCTACGGTCCGCGGTTGAGGGAGACGGTCTAGAATTCCTACTGCAAAAGCCCAAAGCTTTAACCCAGAGAAAAGTTGGAAAAGAGAGAGAGAGAGAGTTGTGTATGAAAATAAAATAGTGTGGTGGTGTATAAATAGGAAATAAGAATAAGGGTTGTAGTGTAACTTAAATTCTAAAAAGAATAGAGTTTTGGTTCTAAAAACAATAGGAGTTTGGATTAGAAAAGGATTATACCCACTAAACTGGGCCTGGATTAACTATGCGTCAAGACACATATCCAATAAGCCTAACTCACCACCCTAAGTCTAGCGTGGTCCCCACTTAGACTAATCGCATATTTAATTAAAATACAATCAATTATATAATAATAATAAAATAAATAATATATATATTAAAAGACCAAAACATCACATTGAATGTGACGCCCAGGAGTCCCACATCGACTATAGCGAGGAAAGTGAATGAGGTTATATGTAGATCCTACACCCTTACCTTGCATGAGGCCTTTTGATGAGGTGAGGCCCATCAGAAGCAAAACAGTGAGACCCGTGGGCAAAAGCGGACAATATCATGCATGCGTGAAGGGTGGGGCGTTACAAATGGTATCAGAGCCGACTCTCGACTAGTTCGAGTGTAGGTCCCCTGCCGTGGTCTGGTGCAAGTGGGCGGGTCTCTATGTAGGCGGGCCAAGAGGGCTGGCAGGCATGCTACTGCACAGGGACGTGCAGCCTTAAGGGGGGTGGAATGTGACGGCCCGGAGTCTGACATCGACTATAGAGAGGAAAGTGAATGTGGTTATATGTAGATCTTACACCCTTACCTTACATGAGGCCTTTTGATGGGTAAGGGGGGTGGAATGTGACGGCCCGGAGTCTGACATCGACTATAGAGAGGAAAGTGAATGTGGTTATATGTAGATCTTACACCCTTACCTTACATGAGGCCTTTTGATGGGGTGAGGCCCATCAGAAGCAAAACTGTGAGGCCCGTGGGCCAAAGCGGACAATATCATGCATGCGTGAAGGGTGGGGCATTACAATCACTGCTGTCTCCAAACAATAATCAATTTATGCAAGATTTCATAAGAAATGTACCTTCAACTACCTCGTTACGACTTCAGTAGTCATCTCTCTCTAATTTGCAGATGTCTTTTTTGCTGGTGAATATAGGCTCTGATTGGATTAGCGATTGTTTTAATGTTTGCATCTTCTTTTTTAGCCATCCGTGGAGCTATTTTCTTCTGACTTTTGATTTTATTGTGGTAGAAACCTCATGTCTTGTTTGATTTCTTCTGGGTTAACCATTGTTCTGTTTTTTGTATTCTCATTTTTGGTGTTATTTGGGGCTAGATTCCACTGATCTGTGATTTTCTTATAGTAGAATTGTGTTTTGTTGATCAGTGATGGAGTCAATCTATGTGTCTCGGTGTCTGTTTGTTGAAAGATTTTCTTGTAGGTCTTGGAGATTATCTAGTATTAATCAGGGATTCTGACCATATATTTGGCAATGATGTAGAGTTTTGTTATTAGTTCCAATTCATCTCTGTGTAAATTGTAATAACAGTATCCAAAGCTACAAAAAGAGACTATTCCCAAGTGATCCTACATTGTTCTAATAAATAAATAAATTACACCCATGAAAATTTGAGAGAGGAAAAATGACTCACAAAAATAGAGCTTTCTTAGATGAAGATACAACATGTTTCAGGTCTCCGTACTCTTTCTTTTATATTTTCTTCTAGAATTCTTTCTTATTACTGTCATTGGAAAAATGGTACGTAGGAATGTTGGGAAAATATGAATGATCTTAAAATGTGTTCAGTTGAGGTGACACTCCTTAAGAAATTTGACAAGAGAAAATTCAACTGTCAGTGCTCCTATTGGAGTTTCTTCTGGATTATTTTACCTTGAAACTTCCTTTGGATAATGGAAGAAGTGAACTTAGGCAATTGAATGCTCTAAACAGGTGCAAGTGTATCACAAAAATAGTATCGTTGTGATTTTGGACAAATTACAACCTATTTGGTCTTTTAACTCGTAGCATGCTTTGTGGTTTTTTTACCATGCATTTTTTTTTTGCCATTTTGCTCTTCTTTTATTTATTTATTCATCTTTTGATTGATAACATGACTTGAACCTGTAACCCCGGGCTTTTGACAATGAGCAAAATTGTGTTAGGGCTCATCTCTTGGTGTGTTCTTTCTCGTTTGACGTTAATTATTTTACTAGACGTAATCCCATTATAATCTATCCTGTTGTTCAGAAAAGAAGCTCATATATACAACTGATCCATTGCCCTATTGTATACAGTGTTAATATATGTATGAGAGAGGGAGAGGGAGAGAACCTATAAGCCCATCACTCTTCCATGATGTATGGTACTTTTGTCAAGTTGCACTTGCGGTGCGTGGGACGTTGTTTATAGAAGATGCCATAGAAGATACATGTCTACTTGCAATGATGATGATATTTTATTTTGTTTGTATTTTGTTCATCTGTTCTAATGTTCCTTTCTTTGCAATAGGAGAAATGGAAGATGGAGATCTATAGAATCAACAATCATCCCTAATTTTCATCTTCGTATTGTACACAATAAATTCATGCATAAATAAAGAAATACACTAAATTTCATTGGATACAAATTTCCCTCCATTTAATGGGAGGTTTTACATTCAATTTTATGGGTACATCACACTCCCGATCGTAAGAACTCATCGATCGTTAATTACATCCTCAATGGAAAACCTCTGATTATCGAGACATTGACTCAATAAAATTTACAAAGAAAATACAGGAATTAATTAAATAAAATTCATAAGTTCTTTCTCTTCGTCTTTGCTATCAGAAGTAGTTCTTTAGATTCACCTGGATCTTCGTGATCATTTCTCGATTGGGTTCATAAATTGATGAATTTGATGATGATGATTTTTTTTTATATGGAAATGGGCCACTCTTTATATTTTTTTTATTGGCCCATCATAACGGTTTGAAATGGCTAGGCCTCATTGTTGAATGAGTCGAGTTGGATTAGTTGACCCATACTTTTGATTATATGGGCTACCATTGACTTTTTCTCCTCAAGGGATTTTTAAATTTGAAAAGGGGTTGTTTTAACTCCCATGTATCAAGGAGCAATCCTTGAACTTCTCTTTCTTACCCCTTTCAACTCCCCATACCTATATCCCACGTATGGGTTAAGAGTTGAGAAGAAAATTTGAATTTGCTCACAGAAGGAGCCAGAATTGAAACTACTACTACTTTGTTAGAGATCACATCAAAAGTGAGGTAACGTTGACCTCTTTCCCTTTTTGTTTTATGCATAATTTAGCATTTCTTCTGTATGGGTTATTTTATAAAATATCCATAATCCAAAAATATATTCTGTATGTAAACAGTTGTGAGGTGTATTCCGGCTGATTTTATCTTCTTTGAATTATATTCTACAATGTGTTATTTCAAGTACATGTAGAAAAATTGTTTCGTTGTTGCTCATTTTTGTTGTTGTTTGCTTAAGTGGCCATCATTGAATAATCACCATCATGTTTCTTCTCCATCATTATTTTCTTGTTATGATTTTTATTTGAGTAATGATGAAAATGGGTCATTTCTTTATTTGGGGTTGATATCAATAGTGCTTATTTCCTTGATGGGTATGGACTGATGTAGTAGTATGTGAAGTCCTTTTTACAGTCCTCATTTGGACTGGTTTCTTGAGCCATTCATGTCCCTCACTTTGACTAAAGAACTCATGCCTGCTATATGAACTGATTTTCAATCCAATTAATGAGATCATTCTAGGTTTGGCTCTCCATCATTTAGGACTATTACTCAGGTTCATTAACTTATTTTCAGCCAACATCTTGGCTATCTTTTGACCAATTTAGAGCCATCATTTAGACTGAGTTTTCAGTCTACTTCCAGCCAATATTTGGGTTACATTTCAGCCCATTATAAGTGATTTCTTGACATCTAATTTAACCAAATTTAAGTCATTATTTGGGCTGATTTTGGCTTATAATTCTGGCCCAATTTTGTCCCATAAATCTGATCTGGTTTAGAATTATATGTCTAGATTGGTTCTAGCCTGACTTGAATCTGCAATTCTGGCCTGACTCGGACTGCAATTCTGGCCTGGCTAGGATTGCAATTCTGGCCTGGGTAATACCCAGAATTAGGGCCTAAGTTAGGCCCAAAAATCTGTCTCAGATTAGACCCAATATCTTGTCTGATTCAGACCCAAAATCTGGCCTGATTCGGACTAAAAAATCTGATCTTATTTAGGCCTAAAATTTGGTCTTATTTAGGCCCAAAAATATGTCTTGAATTGGACCCAAAATATGGCCTTATTTAGTCCTAAAATCTGGTCTTATTTAGGCCCAAAAGTCTGGCCTGAATTAGACCCAAAATTTGGTCTTATTTGGGCCCAAAATCTGGTCTTATTTAGGCCCAAAAATCTGGTCTGAATTAGACCCAAAATGTGGTCTTATTTAGCCCCAAAAATATTTCTTGAATTGGATCCAAAATCTGGCCTTATTTAGGCTCATAAGTTTAGATTGGTTCTGGCCCGAGTTGAATTTGTAATTCTGACTAAGCCCATTGTAATTGTTATTTTTAGTCCCTTTACAAAATTGTTTCCAGCCCAATCCTAATTATATTACAACATATTCCTAATCCGAAAATAGGCTGATTTATGGACTTATTTTCTGATTGGATATTGACATTGTAATGGCTCGTTGAGACCCATTTTATAGTCATTTATACTCTAAGAAAGTAGTCTGATTCTGACCATTGTTTGGGCCACAGTTCAGCCCAATTTTAGCCAACATTTGGGCTATGACTCAGTCCAATTTCAGCCAATATTTGGACAATATTTCAGGCTAATTCTGGCCAATTTCTGATTCATAATCAACCTTATTTTTACTGTTGTTCGGGTTGATTTTCAACCCATTTACAGAAACCAGTTTAGGTCAAAGTTTCACCCATTCAGAGAAATCAGTTTGGGTCAAGGTTTAGGGGTCGAGGTTTAACCCATTTAGAGAAAACAGTTTGGGTCAAGGTTCAACCCATTTAGATAAACTAGTTTGGGTCAAGGTTAAACCCATTTAGAGAAACTAGTTTGGGTCAAGGTTTAACCCATTTAGAGAAAACAGTTTGGGTTGGTGTATAAGCCCATTGGCAATCAATAAACCAATATAGGCAACCATGCTAGCAGAGTGTAAATCTCAATGTTTTCTTCGGTTGGATAATGCCAAGTTAAATTGTTTGGCTTCAGATTCAATATATAGCCTTGGTTCACTCCTTAATTTTTAGGACCCATTTTACAAATGAGTTCAATGTTCTGCTTGAATCCATGTCATGGGTTCAGGTCTTTTATTTACTTAAACCCAAACTTTTTATCCATGTCCATTGTAGCCGCATAACTGATTTTTAGCTCTATTCACAGAACTGATTTTCAATTTGGAGAGTGCTGAATTAATTTTTAATCTATTTGTGTCCCTCTTTTAGACTGTGTTTCAGGCTACCATATCCATTTATTTGGGGTGTCTTTTGACCTAATTAGAGCCCAATTTTTCAACCTGTTTGCAGACGAAATCTGGCTGTAACCCAGCCCAATTTCAGCAAGTGTTTGGGCTAAAATCCAGCCCAGTTCAGCCAATATTTGGGCTAACTCCTGACCCATTTAGAGCCCCATCCTGGACTGAGTTTTCAACCCATTTGCAGACGAAATCTGGTTGTAACTCAGCCCAATTTCAGCAAGTGTTTGGGCTAAAATCCAGTCCAGTTTAGCCAATATTTGGGCTAACTCCTGACCCATTTAGAGCCCCATCCTGGACTGAGTTTTCAACCCATTTCAGCCAATATATGGGTTGTTTGTTTAGAGGGATTTAAGATTTTTTTTTTATACAAGAGCTGTGTTTTCTTGTATTATTTTTGTCAATGTTTACATGTGTTAATCATTCTATTCACTGGGATTCAGCTCTGAGATTGGTCAGATGTTAGATTCATGTTTGGTCCTTAAGATTGCAAAAATATTAACTGATGCAGCAGAAAACATATGTCGTCTAACAGAAGGTGCAGTGTGCAGTGTGGACTCCATTAATTCCTGTTAGCGCAATCACAACAATTTGTAAATTTAAATGATGAGGTTTTAATTTCAGAAACTTTAGAGGGCAGATTTCCATTAGGAAATCTGAATCTCCAACTTTTTTTCTTCAGGTGGGAGGGCAGACTTCTTTTAGAGAAATCTGAATCTCCATTAAAAAAAAATGGGGAAGTTTTAAAGAATAAATCCTTTTGTAACATAAGGATTTGGATTTTCATTTGATGGAGGGCAGAAACCTTTGAACAAGGATTTGAATCTCCATTTTAATGGAAATGAAGTGGTGGGAAAGATGAAGATGGAGTGGGTACGGAGGTGATGTGGTGACTGGAGGGCAGAATCCCTCTAAAGAGGATTCCGAATCTCCAACATGGAAAAGAGGAGATGGGAAAATAGAGTGAGGTTATGACAGAGATACAGAAGAAGAACAACTTCATTACCTTCTTCTTCTTTCCTTTTCCTCTCTCTTTCTCTTTCTTTTTTTTTTTTTTTTTACCTCTCTCTGCAACCCCAAACGAAGTCTCCTCCTTTTGTCTTTCTCTTTTTCTCTATTCTTTCTCCTCTCTGTTAGAATGCAATCCCCTTTCTCTTTACTTCTCCGCCTTTTATTTCTTTGTTTGAAAAGTTATGCAACTTCCCAATCCAACATGATAAGATCGTGAGGAAGAGGTGGGGAGTTTTAAAAACTTCCACAACAATCTCTTTCTCTTTGAAATGTTTGAGTGGGTCAAATGGCTCTCATTAGATCATTTTGTGGGACCCACACTTGAATTTTGAGGAATAAAAATAGCTTATGTAGGGATTTGAAACTTAGTCTTTTGGGATGATGTGCATTAGCTTCCACCACTTTACCAACAACTACTCATGTATTTTTTCACTAAAAAAATATTTTGAAATTTTGATGACTCGTGTCATTGAACCATGCTGATTTAATGAGCTTAGACCAATTTCCATCTGCATCTTTTGTTTGGAAAATTTTTGACATCAACACGTATACTTGGAGTGATGATGATATTTTATTTTGGTCGTATTGTGTCAATCTGCAGAAGTGTTCTATATGCTTTGAATTTGGTATTCAAGAAGCTCAATGCCATTGGCTAAAGCCTGCAGGAGTCGTTGTGAACAACCTTTTTTTTTATAACTCTCATTGGTATTTATGTATCTGCAAGGTGGCCTTCCTCAAAGCAAGAAAGGGATTTGTGCGCATAGCCTGGGCCAGACTCTTGTTCTAGTATTCAGCTTTAGTCAGGTATCAGTACGTCCATTCTGACATTCCTACTTATGCATGTGGGATGGTAGCCAAAGGGAAGTAGCTAATTTTTCCTCCCAATTATGCAATGTACAGAGTAATGTTTACAGGTGGTGGAAGCCCAAATGCAGTTGGTGTTTCTGTTTCTATTGATTTTGTTTGTGTTTCTGCATTGGTTATTTGATTGGATTTGATTCTGGTTTGCATTTCTTTGTTCTTATGAACAGAGGTTATTGTGCCTGCTGTTGGTGTCCATGCTAAAATAACGATTCTGCCTCTCTTCTCACAAGTGCTTGTAATTCAAAAAGTCTAAATGGACAAACTTTTTGTCCAGAATTTGGGACAAACTCCCATGTGGCACATTCCTAGAGGTGCAACTTTTGAAAGAGAGGGAAAAAGCACCTCTAGGAATGTGCCACATGGGAGTTTGTCCCAAATTCTGGACAAAAAGTTTGTCCATGTAGCAGTGTTGCTTGTAATTTCTGTGTGTTTTAATCTGAAGATGAAAAGTTTTATGAATGCAGTCTCCTATTTTGATGGTTTCTTTGATTTCTGCTCTATAGGCACTGCCATAATTCTTTCATTTTCTTGTCCTCTAATTAGTGGCATAAATGAATCATTTGACAATTTATCCAATAGTAGAGGTACCTAGGTAAGTGAAGGTCCCTTTTTAAATGGTCCTTTGGAAGTTTCTTACTGCAATGGTGCCTTTTTTTTTTGTATGGTCTGATGGTCCCTTTCTGCATGCAAGCATGGTGCATTGGTGTGAGATTTGATTTAGTGATTGGTATGCCTATTATTTGTCCCATTCAATTATTTTGCTGTGGATGCTTCACCAAATGATAGGTGGAGGGCTGGCACTAGACAGGTGGTGGTGAGCCATAAAACTTGCCAAAAAATATTTTAGTCATTTCTATGTCATAGGTAGTGCTTGACTCAGTACCTACTCAGAACTTCTGGGAATGCTTCTCGTTGAGAACTTCTAGTAAGTGTCTTTGGCTTGAGGATTCTGTTTCAAGGCACATTAAATATAAATGGAAAATCTTGTGCAATGCAGGTCTGAAATCATAAAAATGTCTATTTTTCCAAGAGGCCATTGCATTTAAGTTTTCTTCTGTTTGATATGAGCGTTTAACGGTTTTGGTCTTAATGCCTGACTAGCACTGTAACCCTATTAAAGTTACATTTTGGGACAAACTTTTTCTCCAGAATTTAGGACAAACTACCAGGTGGCATAATCCTAGATGTGCTTTTTCCCTCTCTCTCAAAAGTTGAATGCATTGTTCACCTCTAATGGTAGTTTGTCCTAAATTCTGGACAAAAAGTTTGTACATTTAGACTTTTTGGTGTATATAATGGCAGTGAAGTATTAGGGTACGCAACAACACCTCCGATCTGTCTTCTGTCCACACCGATCCTCCTGTCTGCTGCAGCCAGAAACTCTTATTCTGCTGCGATCCAACTGGCCCACTGTTGATCTCAGCCAAACTCGACCTCCACTGCTCCTCTCTGGCTTGATCCACGGTATCTTTCTCCAAGGATTTTGGGCAAGATGCTTTCCTTCTTCTCTCACTTCAATCTTTCTTTCTTTTTTTGCTTGCTTTGGTATTATGCACACCTTTCTCTTCTCTGTGTAGATCTATTTTATCATCTTACATAGTTGTGTGGTATGACTCTTGTGTGGGGAACTTTCTTTTATTTTATCATCTTACATAGTTGTGTGAATGGTGGATTTCTGACTTGAACCCTTGAACATTTGAACCAACAACAACAATAAGAACAAAAGAAAAAAGGCAAGTTGGCCTGATGCCAGAGACTAATGAAACCCACCCACCCACCCACCCACCCAGGTATCAATCCCTGGGTGGGACTGTTGGGTGTGGGTGTGCTATCCACAGCACCCACTATCATAGAATTTAGCAGTGTTATTCATTGGAATGGTTATGCAAGGATGGTCGGTTTAACAACAATAGCCTATTTGGTTTTATTCCTATGTCTTTAACAAATATCAGCGCACTGCAAGTTCTGTTAAGTAAATATTTCCTTTTCATGCTTGAAGCTGGTTCTCTTTTACATTATGTATTTGTCTGCTTATATTCAGACAGGTTGCCTTTCTTATCTCACCATGAAACATTTATCATTAGAATTGTAGGGATTTATCCAACAACAGGCTAACAGGAGAAGTTCCAGCAAATGTTTCCTTTTCACTGTCTACTCCCATAAGGTCTCTTGCTGACCAAATCCATGAACAGCATGATCAAGGAATTGATGGGCCCTGAGCCACACTGAATTGTGCATTACTTGATCCCTGACTTCCTTACATGTGGGGACCATTGTTGTTGATACCATTGAATATGAAAAATCCCATGGAGGATGGTGATTCCTTTAAAATGTCCTAGAGTCGAAGATCATAGCCCTTGAATTAGTGTCTTACATGGAAGGTTAAAAGTGATTGAATACCTGAACAATAATAGCTCGGTATTTTTCTTCTTCCAATCCTTGATTGTTTTTGGGTGCCTCCTAGTCCCGTCTACTTTGTGTCCATATTTATGTGACAACTTGAGCGACTGTACATTGAGACTCAGGACCCTATATCTTAGCCAGCATGAGCTTTATTTAGCTCCAATTGCAACCATAGCTAATTGCTACTTCATCATTTTGTAGTTTTGCCAATAACGACCTATGTGGTCCAGTTACATTGAAGCCCTGCCCAGGATCTCCTCCATTTTCTCCACCTCCGCCATTTGTTCCACTAACGCCAGTCTCCACCCAAGGTTAGTGTGTTACCCTCTTCTTCTTCTTTTTTTTTTTTTTTTTTTCTTTCAGTTATTGTTTATGTCATGGAGATATCATGCTGCCCCAAATTTTCTTGATTTCTCTGGACAAGCTGTGATTAGATTTGTTTTGCTTAGCCTAACTAATGCTGAAATCAGCATTTATTTTCATTTATCTTAGTGAAAATAACTTCAATTTTCATTCACCTTTTCCTTTACTTACCAAATGTTGGTATCAGTGCTTAATTTTGACTTGTGATTGTATACTTAATTGACCAAAGACTGTAACTCATTATATTCACTTGAAGCCTCCATAATATTTGCATGGTTGTGCTCTCTCTGTGCGAGCGCGCACATGCCGAGATGGACATGCTGATTGTACAGTTTCCACTGTACACATGGGTATGGTTCATTTCCAAAATTTCATGTGTGGAATTCTGATTGAGTTCATGAGGAGATTTCAGTTTGGTTAGGGAATTATGAGAGTTGGCCTTCCTCCGTTACAGAACCTTGCTACTTCTGTTCCCCAGATCTGCCATTGAATAATGTTCACTTGATTACGATAGCTTCATATGCCATTTCATGCTTAAAGATGCTTTTTACTATCTTCTAGTTAGGTTCTTGCCTGCGAGGAAAGTATCATTTCCTTATCTTAGTTGCTAAATGTCATTTCAGGGGGAAATAGTATCTCTAGCACTAGAGCGATTGCTGGGGGAGTGGCTGCAGGTGCTACTAAAGAGGATCCAGCAGTTCATCTGGGCCAGCTTAAAAGGTTTTCTTTGCGAGAACTACAAGTGGTAACTGACAGTTATAGCAATAAGAACATTCTGGGCAGAGGTGGGTTTGGTAAGGTTTACAAAGGACGCCCAGCGGATGGCTCACTTGTGGCTGTGAAATGGCTAAAAGAAGAGCATACGCCTGGTGGGGAGCTACAGTTTCAGACAGAGGTGGAGATGATCAGCATGGCTGTGCATCGTAATCTCCTTAGGTTATGCTGTTTTTGCCTGCTGCTGAGCATCATCCAGAAGCGTTCTTATCATTTCGTGTTCAGTCCTTTGGTGCAGGTGCTGGTGTCACTCCTAAGCTAGCAGCTAATGCTTAAGGTCTCTTTCCTTTTGGGAGCTGTAGGTTGTTCGGTGCCCATCTGCTCACTGCAGCAGAAGGTTTCGTTTGTGGAAGGTAGATTAGCAGCAATGCCTTGGCTTGTTCCGGTTGGTTGAGTCTTTCATGTTTCTGCTGCTTCTTTTTCCCTGTTTTTGGTTGGTTTTAGCCCTCCCTGTTTTAGGGCAGGTCTTTTCGGTTTGCTCTTCATTGGATGTATTTATTCTTCTCTTTTCCTTGTCCTGGGCCTTTGCCATTTTCTTTCTTTCAATACAAATTTACCAATTAGCAAAAAAAAAAATGCTGTTTTTGCATGACCCCTACCGAGCGCTTGCTTGTTTATCCCTATATGGCTAATGGAAGTGTTGCATCATGTTTAAGAGGTACTTGCCATCATCCTCATACTTGCCATGCTTTCTATGTGCTTTCAATGATATTCTTTTCCAACTGCCTTGGTTGTTACTAATAGTTTCTCGTGCTCTTTTTTTTTTCCTGAAATGTTTTTGTTCCTATTTACTGGTTGGTTGAAGTTTGAATTAGTGATGAAACTGGATTAGAACTTAGGGTGCCTGTGTCTATTTAGCTCGTGTGCCAATGCTCTTAAAGAAAGCCTTTGTGGTTTGTTTTAGAGCGTCCACCAGGGAATTGCCCCCTAGATTGGCCGACAAGGAAGCGGATTGAACCCTTGAACGCTTGAACCAACAGCAACAATAAGAATAAAAGAAAAATGCCAAGTTGGCCTGAAGCCAGAGAGTAAGGAAACCCACCCACCCACCCAGGTATCAATACCTGGGCAGGACTGTTGGGTGTGGGTGTGCTATCCACAACATCCACCCTGTGATTCGAAGCAAAATGTTTCTGGTTATATCAATACCATTGTATCCATATTTTATTGATAATATTCAATTGATGTGGTGGATTAGAATATATAAGCCTTCTTTTTCTTCTAGTATAATTGGTTTTTGGATGAATCCCTTTAATGGGTTTTGATAAATGGGTGTGTTCTTTCTTGCCTAAATAGTGGATTTATCCCTTTTGAGCCATTTGGGTTTTGCTTACTTCTGTTGATTTTGAGCCTAAAAGATTCAAATTTGGGTGGAGCTTACCAATGGTTTAATCCTTTGAAAGCTTTATGTTGATAATTCTGACTCTTCGGGTGGAAGTGCTTTGCTTCAAGTGGTTGGTTTCGGTTAATTTATAATGGCTCTTTGGTGGTTTTTTTTTTTTTTTTGGATAAAAATGACTAAAGATTACATTTGAGTCCTCTCCTTTTCACTGTTCTTAATATGTACGTCATATAGAAGCAAGAACTAATTGAGTAGAGGATTGATGTGTTTGGGAAATGAGGATTTTTTGATCTATCATCTTGTTGGTTATAAATCTTCTATGTTGCAGTTCTAATAATAAATATAAACTTGTGCAGGAAATTTCATTTGAACGCGACTAGTGTTGAGAGAGAGATGGCAAGTGTTGCGTGATCATGTACCATTTTCTATTTGAGGACCTCACGCCATTTCAATATATTTAAGTATTTAGATATGAAATACTCTAATTATGAGAAAAATTTGTTAAGCATTGATTATGTACAGGAAACAGGTTAATATACATGAAATGTATTTGATATTTGATGTATTATTTTTTTTTTTTTTGAAAAAATACTGCTTTTACCGGCGGCCATATGACCATCGCTAAAAGCAGTATTTTTTCAAAAGACAATGCTTCCGCCGCTACAAAGGACAAGTCCCCCTCCCATCCACCCGTTCTCGTGCGAAAGGCAATCCACGTCACATTAGATGTACCGAAGGACCATGAGTAGCACTTTATGCAAATTTGTCTTTGATTAATGACTACTCTCATAATTCCTAATCAATAGGCTTTAATCCCGAGAGATTAATGGACTCAAGTTTCTACTATGCATTTACTTTGAGTTACCAATGAGTGAGGCTGACTTTTGTCAACACCCCGGTATCTTGGGTACGTGGTAGTGGGACTGTGAGAAATATCCCTTTGTACCAATTAATGAAATTTATCATTCGCAAGTGCGCACCCATCTCAATTAAGTGTAATTGGACAGTAATGATAATTACTGTGATCAATTGGGTCATAAGGATAATAAGATATAGATCAAATTTGGTTGGATATATTTATTCCAATGGATCCATGTAGGGGCTTACTTGCAGTAATTGAAAAGATTAGGGTCTTGTAAATATTCCTAAGATTGTAGTACAATTGCATTTATTTAGTGGAGTTATTTGCAATTAATTGTGGGTCCGGAGTTCACATGAGATGTGGTTCAAATATTTAGTTGGAGCCATATTCTAAGGAATCCCTAGTGGCCCCTACGCTAATCCTAAGAAGAGAAGTTTCCAAGGAAAAAGGAGTAAGACACTTGTTAAAAATAGAAGTGAGAATTCTAATTTTAATCCAAGAGGAGGTGTGTCCAAAACTATATATAAGAGGGGAGGGTGGACGTCCAAGGTATTGCACGCCCAAGGGTTGGACGTCCACCTCTTGTCTCTCTTCTTTCTTCCTCTTTTCTGTCCTCTGATTTCCTTCTAGAGTGCCTAGGGCTTCTTCTTATTTGAGATCCCACCATTCTCTTTTAAGAAGTTCTCTAACAAGAGGGTTATAGTGTGGAATAACACAAATGATAAGTAGATTAAATCTGCGAAAAGGGTTTCGTAGAATCAAGAAATCAAAGTTCTCGATTTGTGCACAACCAAGCTCCAAAAGTTATAGATCCACAACCTATTTGATTCAGTAGATCTTCTTATGATTGTTTGTTTTTCTTGATCTGTTTTTTTGATAGATCTTTGATCTTAATGTATGTGATTAGGGTTTTAGATATTGGGATTGAGTTCTTGGCCTTGGAATTTGATCCTTGTTTTAAGTGGGTCAAAAGTTTCGTAAACTTATCAAGAAGGCCTACTTACTTCCAATAACATCATCAGTTATTCACTATTAGGAACTGGTTATTTTCCTTCTCATATTATGGATAAACCAAAAGCAAATCTCATTCGTTTCATAGGAAAAATCATAGTTCTTGGGCATTGTAGTTTCAATTCTATCTCAAGGGGAAGAACATGTGGGGATATGTCATGGGATCGATTCCAAAACCCAAATCCGAAGAAGTCAAACTGGAAGACTGGGAAACTAAAGATGCCCAAATTATGAGTTGGATTTTGGGCTTTATTGATCATAATTTTTTTTATGAATCTCCAACCGTACAAAACAATAAAGGATATGTGGGATTGTCTTAAAAGCATTTATAATTAGGAGAATCCAGCACGGCGATTTCAATTGGAACATGAGATTGCCTACCATAATCCGGGCAATCTATCCATTCAAGACTAGTACTCCAGATTCATGAGTCTGTGGATGGAATACGCAGACATTGCTTGTGCAAACATTATTTCTAACATTTTGGCCGGCATTCAAGGAATTCACAAAGTAAGCCAGCGTAATCAATTCTTAATGAAACTGAGATCTGGATATGAAGCTGTTCGCTCCAACCTAATGAGCCGAACACCTTCACCTTCCTTAGCAATTTGCCTAAATGAATTATTGCGTGAGGAAAAAAGACAACTAACTCAAGTTACCTTGACACAGAGTTCTTCAAGTGCACCACTTAAGTTGATAGCTGGAAGGCCTAAACAAGTGTATGAAGCCCTGTCAAATCCATTACTTGCACGATGTGGGTTGTGGGACTTTCCCAACAGGCTCCAAACTGCAACACGCCAGGAGTACTTTTAAAAATTCAAGATAATCTCCTTTAACATTTTCAAACTAGGAAGCAAACCATAATCTAATAAACATTATATAAATAAATACACACCGAATAGGATTCATAGAAGTTGCCAAGTTCTTATACAGCAAAAATAGTAGATCTTGGATCTTTAATCTTGAACAACTAAGGGGAATAAGTCCAAGTGACGATGCTCCGAATATACATTGATTGCATAGTGATCAGGATTCAGGAGTAGATGTAAAAGTGTGAGTCCGTGACCCAATAAATATTATAAGTTCAAATGACTCTGTATCAAACACACAAGTTAAACCCAGAGAATGTAAGTTGTTTCATTCTCTGTTATTCCAGTAATCCAAATCCATAATGATTGGGTAGAGATCAGAGGCAGATGCAGAGGAGACAATCTGTAGCTCATCGATTGAGATACTTTAACTTTGGCTCTGGTTCTGTTCTTGGCTATCGATTTGTTGATGGTGGCTCCCGATGGCTTTAATGTCCAAATCATCACTCGAGAGATTTGGCACGGAAATATGGCTTTGGGCGTCAGTACGACCTTCAAGCATGCTCACCACAGCAGACTTGGTAGGCCTAAGTGTTGAAGAAGAATTAGTGCATAAAAGAGCGATAGTGATCATCCCAATTGCCTCTTCTTTGTTGAATTCTGATCCCAGCTTTGGATCAACCAGCTCTATCAGACTTCCTCTCTCTTGCAGAACATAAGCCTACAATGTTCATTTAAAAAATAAACTAGTAATGAGATTGCTTAACTTAGTTTAGTAGGAAGAAAGAATATAGTGTTTACTTAGGTCTTGGTGACTTTTCATGCAGATGGTTTGTAGATGGTTTATAATGTTAGCTGGTTATCTAGCAGGCCCTACATTGACCATGGCCAACGGTTGGACAATTAAATATGATTAAAAGACTATTTAAAGTTAAGAAAATGATGCAATATACAAAAAAAGACAACCAATGTGCCGCTGAGCGTTCTTGGTTCTTTCAGGTAAAATCCTCCAGTTATTAGGGCTGAATCGCCTAGTGACTATCATTTCTAGTCTATAACTGATACATTGTAGGGACCAAACAAATGGATCTACAAGGATGTGATCTATATCAGACGATACAATCACTGCCAATGTTAAGGGAAAAAATTGTCTGGCTCTGTTCTGTAGTATTACCGAAGTCATGTTAATCCTGCTCAAATTATAGCGATAATAAAAATAACATAAGCGGAAATCTGAAGTACCCAATCGAGAAGATAAATGCCTTCTGATTTCGGCTTGTAGCTTGTGTTGCTCTTCCCACTGACTATTTCCAAAGCAACAATCCCAAAGCTGTAGACATCTGCTTTGTCTGTGAGATAACCACGCGTTGCATATTCCGGTGCCATATATCCTCTGCAAAAATTAAGATTATTATGAATTATGTTTGCTTGTAAATAATTACAATGAACCTATAATGTATGGGCACTAAATGCTTTTGCCATAGGCAAGGGCACAATCAAGAATGTATCTACTTATTCCATTAAAGATACCAAAATGGATGGTTAGGAGTTTGGATATCTTCACAGAAAATTTAAAAAAAAATTATATTAGTTAGAGGAAGAACTGGGAAGTTATGAAATCTGTTTAAGTTAGAAATGCCCAATATATTCAACTTCTGGACTATGGCCCATGCAAAATGAAGCACACTTGGTTTATATCGTGGGACGCTAACATTTGGCCTCTAAAGACCTAAGACTGTCACTCTTCCCACTACAGGACGATCCTTGCAAGAGCTCAGCGCAGGGGAAAAAAAAACTTGAAAGATGCATAGGCATTAAAGTTAAAGCCCTGATTTGAAACATTTAAGGAAAAAAAAGTCTCTAATTTTGTGTTTACATTGAGAAGAGTAATAAACTTAGAATAAAATCCTGCTACTATTATGTTAAAAATAAAATCCTTCTCTGAGGCAGGAAAAAATAAATAAAAGGGATAATAATATAATTTTCAACAAAAGATAACGGTAGGAAAATGAAAGCACATTTACTCACATGGTTCCCGCTATTCGAGTGCTAATGTGGGTGTTCTCCTCTTCATCAAGTTTTGCCAAACCAAAATCTGATATCTTAGGATTAAGATCCTTATCCAGCAGTACATTGGTAGCTTTGATGTCTCTATGAACAATTTTCAACCTTGATTCTTCATGGAGATAAGCCAAACCTCTTGCTATCCCAACGCATATCCTATGCCTCGTCGGCCAATCCAGTTCCAATTGTTGTTCTTCTGGACCTATGAAGAATCCAGTAATGACATTAGATATTCTCTGTTTTGTCATAATAATGGGTATAGTTAATTGGTACTGATCTTACCGAATAGAGCACGAGCAAGGCTATTATTTTCCATATACTCATACACTAGCAATAGTTGATTTCCTTCAATACAACATCCATATAGCTTTACGAGATTCGGGTGTTGCAAAGCAGAAATCATTCCTATCTCATTCACAAACTCACGGTTTCCTTGCTTTGATTTAGAAGAAAGTTGCTTGACTGCAATTATGGTACCATCATATAATAGTCCCTGCATTAGAGTGATAATGTGAAGTTATACATGACCATCAGAGTGAAAGACAAAGTTAGTTTGAATTTGATGGATAAGAAGTTCATGTATATACTATATGATACCTTGTAAACAGGCCCAAAACCACCTTCTCCAATCTTGTTGGCAGCGTCGAAGTTGTTAGTAGCAGCTTTAAGTTGGCTCAGGGCAAGGGAACCAGTTTGCAGATCTAGACGTTTGAGATCTATCAGAAGAAAATTTTGGACGATTTGTTGCTGTTATAAATTTTGAATTACTCATTTCATCACACAATTCATAAAAAGGATTATACTGTCGATTAGCCCGCACCTTCATACATTGTGCTTTTTGTATGGAAGCGGCCTTTCCACCAAAGGATTCCTATAATCAAGAAAACGACAAAGTATACAGAAGCTACAATACCAATCACAGCACCGGCAGATATATTTTTGTCACCTGGAGGTGTGAAATCTACATAAAGAAAGAAAATAAACCATATACGTTTATCAGATAAAATTGTTTAACTGACTGATGATAAAAAGAAAATAGTGCATAATAATAAACAGTCAAACGTATATTGGTTATGTGAAATTTTAGAATAGGATATTGTTGACAACCACTACCTCTAAAAGCTTAAGCTGATACAGAACTGTGCAACAATACTACAGCCCCCCACCTCCCCTCTCATGTGTGGGCTCTTACATGGGAATTACACCCTCTATGGGAGAATATAGGGGCTCCGCATGGGAATTGGTCCGTGGGAGAATACAAGGCACAACAGCCCAAGGGATTGGAACACTCGACCTCCTGCTCTGGCTGATAGAGAACAGTGTAACAATGTATATCAGGGTTACAACACCACCCCTTATATGCGGGCTCCTTCATGGGAATTACACCCTCCATGGGAGAATACAGGGGATCCGCACGAGAATCACACCCTCCGCGGGAGAATACAAGGCACAACAGTCTCGGGGATTTGAACACTTGGCCTCCCGCGCGCTGATACCATGTTGAACACTCCTCAATAGATATATTAGATAGCTCAAATTTTACTAATCTGAACAATTACAAAAACAGCACAGCTTGCCACTCAGATAGAATATGCTTGAAATCACATATCATCTTCACTTTAATTTTTGAATGGTCCATCTTCACTTTTTTTTATAAAATATAAAAGAATTTATAACAAATTGTCAAACAATTTTTTTCTAATTTAGGAAAAAACTTAAGTTTCATAAGTTTTATTATGCCTTTAATAATTTTTCTGAGTGCAATCCACGTCAACAATAGCTTGTCTCTCTAACTCAAATTGAATACCAAAGCAATATAATCCTCATGCAAGAAAGGTTACAAAAGAATTGTGCAATTTGAGTTGGACTGAAGAAGACTTGCCACAGCATGCAGAGTACCTGATGTCACAGATATGGCTGATATGAGAGGACCATAGGTTCCTCTATCAGGGATGCACTGCGTGCCTTTTCCAGCCCAATAGAAACGGATCTCCAGGGTGTGTCCCCCTGCAACAAACTAGTTCAACTTGACCTGACTGTGAAAAGTTGAAGGATAAGTATAATCATCAAAATGTAACCGATACCTGAATATAAATATCAAATATGCGCTTCCCAAGGCTGCTATATGTGTTGTCATCTGTGAACATTATCTCTGCGAAGTACAGTTTCACTGTGTAATTCCCATTCAATAAACAGAGTCCATAATAAGTCAAGGAGAGGGGAGAAATCCGTGCGCTTGTGTACAAATCGGAGTTGGGCATCGTGAGTCTGGATTTATTTTTTTCTGTGTATATGTATGCGTCTGGTTCGTAATTATTGTCCATGAAATCTCCTGTGCTGCTAAATGCCCAGTTTTCTCCTAAAAAGTATCTTGAAGCGCTGCCGGGGTCATCATCTTTTGTGAATTTCTTCTTGATCTTCTCTGAAGTGACAGTCACCTCCTTCCCTCCACAATTTACACATAAATCTAGCACATAGAGTTTTGCTTAAGTCATTGAAATACTAGGAAGTAAATAGATAAGGTAGTTAAGAAAGAAGATCAAAGGTGAATTGCCAAAACTGAGAATCAAATAACATTTTCTTTTGGCTCTATTTTCCTACAAGAAAATGTGATTTGATGTTCATTTTTGAAAATTCACCTTTAGTCTTCATTTTTTTCCACCTTATGTATTCAATTCTTAAATACTCTTCTCTGCAAACAAACAGGCTCTAAGTCTTTCTGTAATTTAAAACCCACAATTTATGACAACCGCAGCTAAAAGACATTTATGCTCTATGTTAATAAAAATAGTTGTCTTACGCTTTGGACAAGGGGAGTCCTTCAAGCAGGGAACAACTCCACTCCTAGAACGATATGGGATCAAGAATGTGTCAGCACTAAAATATCACTTGTAAGGTGTTTGATCTAATTTCAAAACTAACCAAAGTATCTGTCACCAATCAAATTATTGCATTCTATGTGAATTGCGAAAAAAAGAGAAGTGAGGACACTTACAAATTGTTCACAGTAGGAGGGCTTCCAAGTAGGTTTCCAATGAAACAAAAATAAAATTTTCAGCAGTGGGAATAATAACTACATGTTGCTGGAAAGCATAAAGAACCTGAATATTACATAGAAGTAACCTTACAGATCTCCACGTTGACATTGCCCAGCAGTGCTCAGAGATTTAAAGTCGTTGTAAGAAAGGTCACTGCGACAACAATGCTTTGCAATATGAACAACAAAATGAGAGAGACTGACAGATTTCAAGGAAGCAATTGGCAGCAATATCATTGTCTATACTGAATGCAGGGAACAGGTTGTTGGTTATCCATGTTTCTTGCATTGATTTTGCTCATTTTAATTTTTTGGTTCACATTTCTACTCTGGAATGCATAAACAACTTGAATATGTATATGATAAATATCAACATGAGGACAACAGGAAAAACATACATGTTTCTTCCTTTATTCAGCAGCCCTTCTGGTACAGTTCCATTGAGGAAGTTGCTAGTTAAATATCTATCCAGAAGCCACAGCAACAATGCAATGTGATTGAATAGTTGTTTGTAAATTGTAATAACAGCATAACCAACAAAGTAAAATAAAATAAAATAAATACTCAGATATTAATCACTCACATGTACTTGGGTTTTTTTTGTGTGATGAGGCCGCGTAGAAGCTGTCCTTCCAACATGTTGAAGCCAAGGTCTCTGACAACAAGAATTACAAGACAGGAGAACAAAACAACATGGTTCAGCCCAAAAAGAAAGTATACTTGTAAATTATTATTTGATGAAACTCTAATTGGTCAGTTAATACTTAAAATTTTGACATTGCTAACATTGATCATGCATACAACTGCTTTATGCAATTCACCCATGAACTTGGACAATAGGATTCAATCACACAATATAACAACCAGTTACACTAAGATTTCAAGAAGATTAACTTTTGGACAATTTGTAAAAATGCTAAGTGAATTTCAAGATACAGATGATTTTCTTGACTATGGTTAATTTTACCCAGTACCTTCTGAATCTAATTGAGGCAAAGCTAGGGGCAAAAGACCTAAATAAATTGAAAACAATAAGGCTAACACATAAAGAGTAGCTAGTTAGGTGATAATCATTCCAGACAGCCAATTTGGACCCGAAATCAACGTTACACCATATTCCTGAAGTCAATCTCATCTGCTTGCTTTTGCTCTTGCTCATCAAGATTCTAGAGTCTATTATTACATCATATATGAACCGAACTGATTTCAAATTGAAATCAGCCTCAATTTCACCATTTGATTTTTCACCTTTTCAATTTATGTTGGCCATCCCAATAACACCACTCTCTACCACGTTACTTCCGTTCCTCTCTTCTTATTTAGTTTTGAAAGGCCTCTCCTCTCACAACGCCTTTATTTTGTAAACCCCGAAAGCAGAAAGATCTCTTTCCCGTTTCTCTTTCTCATCTCCTCTCCGTCCCATTTCAAACGGGGAGATTGTGGTTTATTTTGCTATCGTATTTGTTTGGATTGGTCTTTGGACAGGACATTCAAACAATTGGCAAAATTGCATTTTTCTTCTTCTTCTTTGCTAATCGGCAGGTCAAATGTTTATATTTCCAAGCCTTGGCCGATGCCATCATTCTCATTTGCATTGCCACAACGCAGGAAATGCATTTTTCAATTCTTTAAGAATGACAGTTTTAGGTTCCTTTTTTCAGGGGTTTTGAGACAGAGTTGGATCTAGGTTTAATTATAATTCTGAAGAGATAAATTTTGTTTGTAGAGTCTAATCTTGACTTGAGGATACTATTGGGCTGTTCACGATGCGGAAAAGGGGTTTTGTGTATGCAGTAAATGGTAAGAGACTTTTGCTGATTCAAATTTATTATTTAGGGTAAATTAGCGATACATCCCTTATTATTGGGCTATAAAGTCTCCAGTACAGACAAGAATTGTTTAATGGCTAGGGTCCCTTGCGCATGGGATTTATTCGGGCGGTGTTCTCTTGTGTGACACGTCATACTTTTTTTATGACTGTTTGCCCTTCTAACCGTTTGTATAGTTCTTCTTCTTCTTCTTCTTCTTCTTCTTCTGACGTTGCTACAAAGCACATATAAACACAAAAAGACAGATAAATTCATATAAATACAGAGATAACTTTATTTTAAAGTCAGATAACTTTATTTTAAAGTCAGATAACTTCATGCCAAAATTAGATAGCATATATAAAAACTCAGATAAAATAACAGCAAACTCAGAAAAACAACAAATTTATCTGAGTTTTCTGAAACTTATCTTAACCTCTCAGAAAACTCAAACAAATTTATCTGAGTTTTGAACAACCTCTATGAGTTGCAAACAAATTTATCTGAGTCTAGACCAAAGCAAATTTGTCCTGTCAGATAAATTAACAGCAAACTCAGAGAAATATCAAATTTATCTGAGTTTTCTGAAAACTTATCTTAACCTCTTGCAAAACTCAGACAAATTTATCTAAGTTTTGAAGAACTTCTCTGAGTTGCGAACAAATGTATCTGAGTCTGGACCAATACAATTTTGTCCGAGTAGATAAAGTAACAGCAAACTCAGAATTTATTTGACTTTTCTGAAACTTATCTTAACCTCTCAGAAAACTCAGACAAATTTATCTGAGTTTTGAAGAACCTCTCTTTGTTGCGAACAAATTTATCTGAGTCTGGACCAAAGCAAATTTGTCCAGGCAGATAAATTAGCAGCAAACTCAGAGAAATATTAAATTTATCTGAGTTTTATGAAACTTATCTTAACCTCTTGCAAAACTTAGATAAATTTATCTGAGTTTTGAAGAACTTCTTTGAGTTGCGAACAAATTTATCTGAGTCTGGACCGAGTTTGAAAGAAATAAACTGATTTGAAGTCCTTTTTTATTTGATAGATTTGAAAGTGAGATAAAATGGTTTAAAACTGAGAAAACCATATCTGTTTCTTGATTGACCTTGCTCTTGCTTTGGTTGTACTGTTGATTGCTTTTTCCCTTGGCTTGAGATAAGTGAGGACTTTGTTCTAGCCATTGTCTACATAGATTTGAACATAAAGAATAGATAAAATCAGATAAGAACGAAATGAAATTGGGTTTTTAGTTTTGTTCAGAAGAAATTGTATTGTACATATTCTTTTTAGGAATGTAAGAAGTAGAAGAGGAGCGTTGTTGTCAATGTGTACAGGGGCCGATGTGTACAGGGGCATTTTCGTCTTTCTTAGCACGTCATTATCACAAAAGGACTGTCGCCGTTACGAAAAGTTATCCAGGACCTTAGGCTTTAAAATCAAATGATGCGGGACCTATGGCCAAAATCCCCTATTATTGTTTATTTATTATTATTATTATTATTTTTGATATTTTGGCGATGTTCATTTGCTAAAGTGCATTTACTTATTGTTGTACTTAAAACTCTACCGATGATGACTGTACTTAAGACTCTACCAATGATTTCTTATTGTATGCCTAGGGATGAAAGTGGGCCGGGCAGAGCCGGGCTTTGAGAGGCCTTAGGCTCGGCCCTGGTATTTTTCAGTAGGCCCTAGCCCGGCCCGAGCTCGAGAGGGCTTCAAAAACCCTGGCTTGGGCTCGGCTCTTATTAAGTTATGAGGCCCTAGGGCCGGCCCTTCGAGCCCGGCTCGATTGAGGCCCTAGCTCGGCTCGTGAGCCCAGCCTATTTTATAATGATATAGCACTAGCTGAAAGAAAATATTTTCAAGAAAAAAAAATTCTGTCGGAATTTAAAGAAATCTGCATATGCAAACCAGAACAAAAAAATGGTCAAATGCATGCATTCATCCCATATTCTCATTCCCGTAATTTGGATTGCAGCAATAAAATTAACTAAAATAAGAAAGACTCCATAAAAGTAAAGGGAGCCCAGTTTCAACACTCCATAATAGTTCAATGTTAATGTAGATGAGCATTATCAAACTACAACAATAATACAAATCAAATTAAACTCCAATAGCATCATAGAATAAAATAAAGTATTCGGCTAGCATCATAAAATAAAGGTTTAAGGTTTAGGGTTTATGGATTATTTCGTGCTTAGATTTAGGGTTTAGGGTTCATGGATTATTTAGTGCTTAGGGTTTAGGGATTATTTATATTGGATTAAAATTAGGGTTTAAGGTTTAGTGCTTAGGTTTAGGGTTTATGGATTATTTAGTGCTTAGGGTTTAGGGATTATTTATATTGGATTAAAATTAGTGTTTAAGGTTTAGTGCTTAGGTTTAGGGTTTATGGATTATTTAGTGCTTAGGGTTTAGTGTTTAGGATTTAGGAATTATTTATATTGGATTAAAACTAAGGTTGAGGATTTATGGTTTATGTTATATCATATATGTATTATATACTGTATAGTGTACATATATATATAATATGTATTAATATATGTAGGCCATAGGGCTTACGAGCCGGGATTCATCAAGCCCGAGCTCGGCCCTTTTAAGCTAACAGGCCTCCTACTAGGCCCTAGCTCGGTTCTTTTGTCTTTTGAGCCGAACTCGGGCCGAGCCTATAACGGGCCGTCCACGGGCCGACCCACTTTCACCCCTATGTATGCCTTCAAAGTTTGAATTACAGTTAAAATGTTAATTTTTAAAATTTTATCAACTTTTTCACAATTCTTATTATCTATTTAATATTAGAAATTACATTACCCGTGCTTAGCCTGGGGCGCTGTTCGCTAGTATAAAATGACAAAGAAATGCCGATTTGATACCTTCAATATATAATGAGTTTTGGGATTATCCTACATTATAAATACCCAAGTCCAAACACATGTGACACATCAGTCAACAAGCACATTTATATGCTTTGGAAATTTATATACAGAAGTCAGACTTTTCTGTTTTTTTCACCCCGTGTTTAGATGTTTTTTTATCTAACCACCAATCCATATTTCAAATATCAAAAACCACTTTCACCGCGGGATGGACTACTTCTCATTCAAAGTCACTCAAAAGGACAAAAATTCTTTTGCCAGTAAAGTAAGCATCTGGAACCTTTGTGACCTTTGTGGAGAAGGAATGGGTAGGCATAGTTTTAGGGACAACCTGACCCTAGCTCGGGACGGTCCATTCTATGGGGCTCACTTGCCCTCTCCTATGGTCAATCCAAATCCTTAACGATAATTACCCTCTTGTGAATTAGCATTGAACCAAATTTGACACCCCTCCAAGTTGTGAAGGCCCTCCAATTGATGCTGCGAATTTTGGCACCATCACCCATGCCACTCTATCTAATGATTAGATTTGGATAATCTTTGAAGTCTCCAAATAGTACCTCTCTTAATCTTAATTTTTTGCACAGTAGGTCACATAGAGACCTTTTAAATCCTTAAAAATCCCCATGATTATCATGCTTACAGAGAGACTTGACCCATTGGTGCACATGCTTTGCACTGCATTTTAAATATTGCACATGGGAGACCTTTTAAATCCTTAAAAATCCCAATGATTATCATGCTTACAGAGAGACTTGACCCATTGGTGCATATGCTCTGCACTGCATTTTAAATATTGCACATGGGAAATCTTGTGGGGCCTTCTGGTCATAGTAAAAACAAAAGAAATTTAGAATCTATCTGTTTGTAAAACATGAAGACCTATGGACCTTATTTAAAAATAAAATAAAATGCATAGTTTGAACCATCCATTTTGTACCCTTGGAGACACACAACTCGCAATGTCCAATGAACCCAAGTTTTTTTAGATTGCCTTAGATTGATCATAGGGGACCACGTGGCCCCACAACTTGGACAATTAGTTGCAAAGGAATGGCTACAGCTACCTAAAAATTATTCTTGTATATATAACACTCACTTGGGTAACACTCAGGCTAAATAGAATGGGTGGGGGTTTAATTTAATCCAATGGTCAATAAGCTTCCAGTGAACACGTGAACAATTTTATGAAAAAGTGCTTGCTTTCTGATTGGCCTTGCCCCAGTCTGTGCAATAAGTTACAAATTGCTTCAATTGTGACTTCTACATTCATCGGGTTATTAGAAGTGACATTCAATTCATCTTCAAATTCTCAATGCTCTCCTACTTTCACCATAAAATACTACTAGCACAGTGATCCGTGATTAGCACAGATATGAGCCTCATGGCTAGGGTTTCCACTTCATCTAAGTACTTTTGCAAATTTTCTGATAAATAATTACACATTAATATTGTGTTGTGCAGTGGTTAAATTAGTTATTTAAAAATAAAAAAGGCCGTGAGTTCAAGTCTCACAACTTATATATTTTTAGCTTTTTACCAAGGCTCAATATATCATAGCAGAATAATGCTCTAGATCATGTAGAGTAATAATATATCATAGCAGAAGAATGTTCTAGATCTTCTTCAATAGACTGGTAATTTGGGAGCCAAACAGTTGGACACACCCTTTGAAGAGGTCTTAAGCTGTTCTTAAATAGTGGAGAGTTATTTGAGGATCCTCAAATGTATTGTGGACTTATAGGTAAACTAAGTTACCTTATAATTACTCGATGGAATATATCACAAGCTGTTCTTGTGGTGAGTGTTATGGCTCTGATAGTTACTTTATAATTACTCGATGGAATATATCACAAGCTGTTCTTGTGGTGAGTGTTATGGCTCTGATACCATTTATTGTGTGAGCGCGCATAAGGTTAAAACTTGCAATATAGAATTAAAAAAGCACACAAGAAGAGAGAAAAACCACATAGAAATTTACGTAGTTCGGCAAAACTCAACTTTCCTTGGTTCTGTGTCCCACTTGGTTTGGCAAACCCGGACACCCATGGGGAGAGAGCTCTCACCTATTTCAGAGAGTCTATGGTTACAAATTACATCACTATATAATCACGACTTTCTTGGCCCCCAAGAAACCGAATCTTAGCCATAAGAAAGCCTCTGTATAATTACTAAAATACCCATGACCTTGAACTTGGTCATTGGCTAACCCAATGAATTTGTTGGGATAGAGAACGAGTTCGCTATAGCGAGCCTAGGAAATAAAGCCTTGCGTGGACTCAACTACTAATCTGAGTTAGTTTACAATTCTGATATGATTATTATTAGAAGTCTCGTGCACGGATTTAGGGTTATATATTGGATGATTCTCTCAACCCTAATACACACAAGAAGTTGCTCTCTCTTGTTCTAAGGTGAGAAAACCTTAAGAAAGATTCATTGTTCTTTAGAGCTATCATTGAGAGATTGGGCTGAAGATCTGCTCTAGAAGGTTTGATGCTTCTACTCTTTTGCAGAAGATTGGTTCATCTTGCTTCTCATGGTAATTGTTGGAGGATCAAGCACGGGGAGCAGTGCGCGACGAGTAGTCGTGGCAGTGAGGAGTTGTGGAAGAACAACTACTGTCCTTAGGTTGACATACTGACTGGGATAAGGGAGCTGTGAGTATATCTTGTAACTGTTTAATAGTGATTGGTTTTTCTGATTGTGGTTTTTCTCCCCGGATAGGGTTTTGATGTTAAATTTTGTGTCTGCCTTCTTGTAGTGATTGCTTGGTAGATAGTTCTACCGGTTCTCTTTAGTTTGCTTTATTACTTCCGCTATGCAGTGGTATTTGGACTAGCTTACTCATTCCATTATAGTAAATTTCGATTGGTATCAGAGTGGGTTGCACTATTGCATTGTGTAGATCCAAATCTTGCTATAATGGATATCTACCACGAGGGCACTTCGATCAAATTCCTTAAATATGTTGGAAGAAGAGTGCTATGAGTGTCAAGGATTTGAACACAATACTAGTGATTGTGGTAATAAGAAACTAAAGAAAAGGGCTTTCAATTTGACTTAGGATGATAAGGAGAAGAAATCTGAGTCTAAGAATCCTGACACTAGCAAAGAGAAATTCATGGCCTTTATGGCTACTTCAGTTTTTGCTACTCCACATGTTTTTTCTGATGATAAAACTGATCATGATGATAATGAGTTAGAGGAAGAACTAGATTGAAAAAACTGAATATGAGGTACTTTTAAAAAAGACAATGAAGATGGTTAAGATGAATGAGAAAGTGGCTATCAATTGGAAAGCGTCTGAAGAGCAGAGTTCCTCTTTGAAAGCCGCACTTGCTGAAGCTCTCGCAAAGGTACAACAATTGGAGGATGAGAACAACAGAATGACTGACAAGCTGATTGCGGAATCACAGAAGTGCAACATGCTTGATTTTGATATGCAGACCTTGAAAGCTGAGACTGCTGATATGCATGGTAGATTCAAAATGGTTCTTTCTAAGTTTGATACTGCTAAGATTTCACAAGATAGGATGAATACTGAATCGAGAAAGCTTAATAACATCCTAAGCAGTTAAAAGGCTAAGACTAACAAGCACGACATTGGTTACACTGATTGTGTATCTATATCGAACGCCAAAGGTAAAAACTGTTTTGTTAAAAATTTAGTCATTACTAATCAAGTTGTTGATGCTGCACATATAGTTGCTAAAAAGAAGAATGTGTTACGTCCTGAACGAATTCCCACTTGCCATTACTGTGGAATTAAAGGACACATTCGACCCCATTGCAATAAGCCGCGAAGTTTACCAAATCAAAAGCAATGGAAGATGCAGAAAACTAAGCTGAAAAAGAACACCAAAGCTATCTGGGTCAATTAAGAAAGAAGCCCTACCTACTCTATTCGTTCATACTTTGATGAAGTGTTTCAATTTTCAAGTGTGCGTACCTAAGCTTCATCACCCTTGATCTTAAAGATCAAGCCCCCACCCCAGTGCCAAAAAGAAGATGACATTTATGGGGAGTTAAAATTGAGGAGGAGTGATAAGTCTACAAAATTAGGTCATTAGGTCATCATTTCATGAGCATTTGTGGACTTAATTATGTTTAATTGCATAGATTACACTCAATTTCATGATTTCATGCATTTGGGGTTATTTTTGGAAACATGGTCAAAATAGTTCAAAATTCATTACATTGCATGTCTTTTAAGAAATTAAAGTTTTTCATCTCATTTATCACCCCAAAATTAGTTTTATTTTGGCTTCATCGATGTATACCTACTATTTCTAGCACCATATGCTATTTTTGGAGAGTTTGTCATTTGGGTGCATTATTAGGCATGTAGGGTCCCATGCATGATTTATGTTTATTTTCTTATATATAATTAATGATAAATTTATTTCTTTCAATTTGTAGGAGAAATCAACATAGGATCCACATTGATGAAATTTGGGAAGAGAGGTCAAAGGAGAGTCAAATAAGCAAGCAAGGAAAGAGTCCAAGCATGCCTTGGACGTCCGACATGGGTCCCACACACCCCATTGCATGCCAACATAGAAGCTTCCATTTGTGCACAATTATTCCCAGATTTCTCAGGGGCAGCAACTTAAAATGGCTATAATTCTCAAATCGAGTGTTGGATCGGCGCAATCTAGCCATCGTTGGAAAGCTCTTTTCGAGTAGATATCTGTGACCTCAGGAAGTTGTCTCCTACAATTTTAGGTGGGAATTGATAGAAATCTCAATATTTGGAAAGTTTCTTCCCTCTACATCATCATGCAATTTTTAGAGATATTCTTGAAATTATACAAGGAAGGTGTGTGCATCAAGAAACCTAATAAGGCAAGGAGATCTCTCAAATTTATAAGTCTTTCTAAAGAAAGAAGTTAGCTTGGAGCCTAAGCAAGAATATCTACACATAAGGAAACAAGAGCCTTAAAGATAAGAGATTCTTTACAAAAAAGATTTACAAAAAGCATGAAAAGGAGTCAAGGGGAGGGTCTGGACGTGGAACATCACCTTAGGAATCACCTTGAAGGCTTTCTCTCTCTTCATTCCATTCCATTCCACTCCACTCCACTCCTCTCTCTCCTAAGTCCCTTTCTGCTTCTTTCTTTTAATTCTTTTAGGCATAGGTTGAGAGACCATGTTGAGAGAATGAAGAAGATTGAAGAATATTAATTCCTTGTACTCAAAGATTAAGGAATAAAGACACTACTTGGATTGATTATACGTGTTCTTTATTTAAGTGGTTTAATTTTCTCTTTCTAGTTCTTTTATGTGTTTTGATTGGAGACAATGCTTTACATGATTAGATCTAGGTTTTTGAAAATAAAATAAATAAGTTAAAAGTCGAGAGACATCAGTTAATCACTTGCATTTGTTTTTTTTCTACTTTGAGAAGAGAGGACTTCATTATCGCATTTTCAATACTTATATGATCGTCTAGTTTCTAGATCTTTGATACATCTTTTCCGCTTTTTATTTTTTTCACCCTTTTTTTTATATTAAGTTAATATTTTGATCATTTTTTTATTTGCAAATTCTTGATTTAGGTACCCCAACTTGCATCTTTTCATGTTTACTATTTTTGTTACTTGCATAATCTATGGTTGGAAAGTGTTTTTGTATATGCATCATATTTATAAATTGCATTAGAACAGGCTTTTACTGCTGAAATCACAATGTTTGATGACTGATTAGAAGATCAAATTTGGACCTTATGTGTGAATAATGAAGAAGATAGCATTGTTACAGCAGTTTCAAGCTGCTTTTCTCTCAAAAGTGTGCAGTTTGAAAATTATGCAAACGAGCTTAGTTTCCATCGAAAATTTGCAGAATTAATATTTGGAAACAAGTCTTTGTAACCCCAAAGTTTCACAGAAAAATAAGTTTGGGAAGTGGGGTAGACAGCGGCCTAAACAGGGGTGGTTAGAAAGCCTGCAATCAGATTTCCAGCATAAAATTGTTCAACTAGGCTTCTTTAGGTGATCATATCTTTATCGTTTTAAGTCCTTTTTCCATTATTCTTTTTTTGTTGTATTTATACATCATCAAAATATTGATCCCAGCCATTAGATTTAGGTTTATATCATCTTAGGCCAGTCGTACAGTCCAGCAAAATTGGGCCTGTGCAAGAGTTTCCATACTGAGAAGTTTTTTCAGCATGCATCAGATTTTTAGGAACTTGTCTAGAATTGCATTTTTTTTCATGTAGGATCTCATAAATCATTCATATTTACATTGTAATTTGTTTTAGGAAGTTTTGTTTTGATTCACTTTATATTAAATTGATTGTTTGATTTGTGTATTCTTTTGCTGGTTTTTTTAGCTTAATTAGTAATATCTAGATTAGGTTTCTTTATTTAGATTAGCGTTTTTATTTTTTTGGAAAGTTGATGTAATTTAATTGGTTTCCATTTAGGCCAGATTTAGTGTTTATTTAGGATAGGTCAAAGTTGGAAAGTTTCACAAAAATCATTGCTCCCTGTGGATTGACCTGGACTCAACAGATTATTACTCCGATCAAGGGGCTACTACATCCAGGTTGTCAAAAGCTGCATGATGATATTTGTTTGTCAATTATGGACAAAAAAGGGGAGAAGAATGGAGCTATGGGGAGTTATCCAAGCAAAGACAGTGCAATATCTACAGGGATCAAAAAAAATTTTGTGCTAAAAATTCTATGTTTTTTGTTTGAGATTTTTTGGGTAGATCAAATTGTATTGTCCTAGGGAGTTTTGTCCAGGAATTGCCAAAGGGGGAGATTATTGGGACAGAGAACGAGTTCGCCATAGTGAGGCCTCCCGCTCGCTATAGCGAGCTTGGGAAATAAAGCCCTGCGCGGATTAAACTTCTAATCTGAGTCAGTTTACAATTCAGATGTGATTATTATTAGAAGTCTCTTGCACGGATTTAGGGCTATATATTGGGTGATTCTCTCAACCCTAATACACACAAGAAGTTGCTCTCTCTTGTTCTAAGGTGAGAAAACCTTAAGAGAGATTCCTTGTTCTTTGGAGCTATCATTAAGAGATTGGGTTGAAGATCCGCTCTAGAAGGTTTGGTGCTTCTACTCTTTTGTAGAAGATTAATGGTTCACCTTACTTCTCAAGGTGATTGTTGGAGGATCAAGCACGGGGCGCAGTGAGCGACGAGTATTCGTGGCAGCAAGGAGTTGTGCAAGAACAACTATTGTCCTTAGGTTGATGTACTAATTGGGATAAGGGAGCTGTGAGAATATCTTGTAACTGTTCAATAGTGACAGGTTTCTTTGATCATGGTTTTTTTCCCCAAATAGGGTTTCGACGTTAAATTTTGTGTCTGCCTTCTTGTGGTGATTGCTTGGTAGATAGTTTTATTAGTTCTCTTTAGTTTGGTTTATTACTTCCGCTGTACATTGGTATTTGGACTAGCTTACTCAGTCCATTCTAATAACTTTCAATACCAATCCGGTAAACCCAGAATACAATATATAAACCCAACAATCTCTACTTTGGCTTGGATTCTGTACAACCCGATCCATTGGAATATTAAGCAATGTCTTCCCATGCCTTGATAATAGATATGTCCCTAAACCTACTGTCATTGAGTGCAATCCTCTTTTTTCAACACTCTAACATGTTGAACTAGCACTTGAACCCCGGTTTTAGCACCACTGTGAACATCCAATCACCACAAGCATGCAAGTGAAAATAGATTGGGAATTCGAGTCCTGATGACTCCATAATCGCAGAACAATCTCTGCCTCGGATCATTTAAAACCACTTTTAACCTAGTTTAAAGACCTATCTCTGAGTAGTAAAAACCCCTATTTGATCGTTTGCTGACGTACCAGGATCTCGCAATCTAGTCAAAACCCCTGACCCTTACTGATGTCATCATGAGATCAACTTCTGCTTACTGCTTAATCACTAGATGGATTTAGCAAGATGAACGACATCACATGTCATCCAGCAACATGTGGCTTCCAAATGAACATCTTCATTTCATTGATCTACAAACCCTTCTTCAATTTGGTAAAATCTAGCCCACCTTTTATGTTGAATTCTTCAAAGCTTTTTTTTTTTTTATACAAATTAAAGCGTTGATCTTTATTTTTAAATTATTATTATTATTATTGTTGTTGTTGCTGTTGCTGCTGCTATTCCTACATGTTTTTTCTAACTAAATTATTAAAATATTTATTACTTGAATATTTATAGTAAGATTTAGACACTATTTTTTATTTGTGTTACTTTTATATCATTTTAAATAAAATCAATAATTACATAAATTTAGTTGAGTATAATCCATATCCACAAATTACGAATCCATGCAATTTGTTTATGTAACATGAGGATTTCACGCTCCAAATTATTCCTTTCTGTTGGAAGCATCATCTTTATCGAATATTAGTTAGATTTGGCTGAAACAAATGAAATTATTCAGTTTGTTAGATGTCTAATCAAACAATCTGGTGTAAAAAAAATTATGTTAGATAACTAACCTTTTACCCTTTTAAATAACCAACCAAAGTACTAAACCACACAGTACCAATATATAATTATTTATCAGAGAAATGTCAAAAGTAATTAGAAGGAGTTGGGACCCAAGCCATGTGGGTCATGCCCGTGCTTAGCATGGTTTATTGTGCTGGTAGCTATTAAGGAAGCTAGGTTCCAAGTTCTTATACATTGTTGACATACATACTTATATAAAAACTGCTCTAAATATTAATAGTGTCTCATAAATGTTTTTGCAAATGATAAGATGCATATTTTCATGTACAACTATAACAAGAAATGAATATTTCATCTCCGATGGACATAATGCTCTGCCCTCTAACTACTTTTTCACATTTTTCTTAACAAACATTTTATAAAAAAATTATGTCGAGCAGTGGATAGGACAGCAGTTTAAGATTTTTAATAAGTCAGAGGTAGTGACTTCAAATTTCTAAAAGTTACTTTTTAACATCATGAGTTCAATGGGCTCTGATGTATGTAACATGTACACACCCAAGTCCCAACACATGTGGCAAAACAAGCACACCTTAGTTTAGGTTCTTACATACAACCACCAATCCCCACTCAAAATATCACCAACCAATTTCACCTGCAGTTATGACCAGTTCCACTCAGTTTTGATTAAAAATTACTCAAAAGAACAAAGATGCTCTTGTGAGTAAAGCAAGCGTCTAGGCAATCAAACCGTTTGTTAGAGAATAAGGAATGGGTAGGCATATTTTTAGGGGCATACCATTCCAAGCCCAAGATGGTCCATCCTATGGGGCTTATTGCCCCCTCCTATAATCAATCTAAGTACATCACACTCATTGTCCTATTGTGAAAATAGAATATGACCAAATTTGACACTCTTCTAGGTTGTGTAGGCCTTCCAATTTTTCATGCAAATCTTGACACCCATGCCACATTATCTAACAGTCTCACTTGGGTAACAGTCAGGCTAAACAGAATTGGTTGGGGCCCGGGGGTTTAACTTAATCCAGTGACCAATAAGCTGCGGGTGAACATGTCATCAATGTCATGTAAAAGTGCTTTGTGTTCTGATAAGCCCTTGTCCCAGTCTGTGCAGTAAGTTATAAACTGGTAAGCTTCAGCTGTGGATTATAGAAGTGTCTATCAACTCATCGTCATCATCATCATCTTCTTCTTCTTCTTTTATTGGTTTAAATATCAATTTGTCCTTAGTTTCACAATGCTCTCCAACATTTACTACAAAATTCTATTTGTAGCATTTGTAAGAATTTTTGGTTGGCAATTCTTGGATTTCGGACAAAACTTGAGTCCAGATTGAGTCGTAATTTAATATTTTTAGATATGGACTGTGATGGGCTTCATATTAAAGATTAAAGGAAGAAAAAAGAAGACACTCAGAAATCGCAGCGTACTGAAGTTCCCTGAGCTAGAAGGCGGGCTCGCTCGAGTGAGCAGATCCCTTGCTCGAGTAACCCTCGCGAAATAGGCCTGAGCAAATTGGACTCTCATTCCTATTTTCTCTCCACTTGCTTGTTTGAGTTCTAATTATCTTAGAAAACACTATGCACGTCCCTAAGCCAATTTAAAGGACTCTATTGCTACCTTAGAATATACCTCTCTCCTATTCTAAACCCTAGAATATTTTGAGAGATCTATTGTCGTCTCCAAGCATCATAGTTGCAGAGCTGAAGAGTTAAAGCTTGGAGTTCTTTCTATCTACTCTCTTGCAGTAGATTCACCTTGTAGAGGCATTCAAGGTTGTTCGTTTAAGCACAGTGAAGGTGAACGGCGAGTCGTCGGTAAGACCATCACAGTCTTTAGGTTGAGTTGCAACTAGGAATGGTTTTGTGAGTCCTTGTAACTTTCTTTTCATAGTGCTTGGTTTCCGTTGATCTGACCTGTGGTTTTTCCCGAATAGGATTTTCTATGTAAAAAGTCTTGTGCCTCCTGTCTCTATTGTGGTTGTTTGATTTTTGGACTTAGATTAATCATCTAGGTTAATTAGTTGAAATTGGAATCCGTAACGAAAACTGATTTGGAACCTTAGCTTGCTTTAAGGCTTAAACGCAACCTTTACGTGGTATCAAAGCTTTTGAATATCACGCGGTTCTTTTCACATTTCAACTTTGTTAATCGATCACATTGTCAGTGCGACTTAATTCTACTAATTAGTGCTCTGCAATTTTCACATTTGGTTTATGAATGGAAGAAACCAAGCGACATGTTAAAATTTCTACTGAGTGGGTTATTCTAGTTGGACAAAATTTTCCCTTTCTTCCTTGTTGTTTTGTTCTACAAACAATTTATAATACTCTTGCATGACAAATCTTCCAAAGAAATGTATTCTGTAGAAAGTTAGACTTGTTTAGTGGAACCTATTTCCATTTTAAGGGAAGCCAAAAACAAGTTAATGGCACATATAATATATCCTTTTTATCGAAAAGAATCAACTTACAAGGTTTTCAAATTTTTCATTGTCCATATATATGGAGGGATAGATCCGTTAAGATTGCAATTCCTCAATATCCTGCATACAAAATGGAATGCATTCAGTTCAACAGAATGTGGATGGTAGTTCCTATATAACAAGACGAATAAAAGCATTCAACTCACAATGTCTTAATGCTTGTCATTTTATCCAGTTTTGGAAAAGATGATGCTATTCCATTAATGTCACTGATCCTCCTACAACATATACATCCCACCAAGAATAGTTAACCATCTGGAAAAGGCATTCTACACATCAGTTAATAGTGGATTTGCAATTAATAGTGGATCCTCAGCGCTTTCACTTACAAGTCAATTAAATTTACCAATGAAGAAATCTCAGAAGGAATTGGTCCTTGCAAACCGGTTCCTTGCATTTCTCTGCGATTGATGAAATTTGTAAATGTTTAAGTAAAAGAAAATGGACAGAGAAAACTCAAATGTCTGAAAGAACAAATACTTACAATCTTTCAAACTTTTTCCAGTTCTTTATGAAATCAGGTATCCTTCCAGTAAAGTTGTTATCATTTATCCTACTGCATAGTGTGCAAAAATAAATATCTTCTTGCCCCTTCCGATTGGAGAGAAAATGTTTTAGGTACGAAATATGCATTTATAAAACTCAAAAGAACTTACAAATCCATCAAGGTTGTAAGGTTAGCAAGGCTCTTTGGCAGCTGTCCCGAAAATGCATTGGAAGAAATATGACTGCTTTTATAGAAAAAAAAAATCAAAATACATTTAAAGATTAGAGAAGAAAAGATCATATATCCTATCAATCCAAGATCTGTTCCAATACCGAGCAATTGTGGTTGACAAACATCGAACCAAAGAAAAGAAAAATTCTACTAAATCTAGATTCTAAAAGCTAAAACAATGAAGAAAGGAAGCTGTTACATTCCCCCGACATATGATCATGTTAGCAAATATCTTGATTTTCAGAATCGGACCTACACATGGGCGGTCATGGCTTTTAAAGAAGGATCTTGTTGGGAAAGTGCCACATTCCAGATCGCCCAAGTAATAGATTTGACAGAACTTTATAACCTGTTGGGGCCTTTTACCTATCAACTAAAGTTTTTGGATTAGTACATGCTATCTCACCCAACGTACTAAAATTCATAAAACACATACAAAGGAGGTGTGGTTTTACATTTTCTTTATGCTGACAATCTTCTCAATTCCTTCGAGAAGAACTGCAGATTCTCCAGAAATCTTGTTGGCTTCCAGGACCCTGAAAATTCAAATTCTTTCAAAATTCACCAATATCATAGACTAAAACAAAGATTCCAAAATGAACCCAGACAGAGAAATCGTGATTCAAAGGAGAAAATTTATTGATATTTACAGATCTGTGAGAGTGGTAATATTCCAAAGTTCCTTTGGGATTGGCCCTGTTATGCGGTTTCCAAGAAGAGAGCTGCACAACACCACTGGCTCTATTAGGACACTTGCTTTCACACGATAAGTCTTAACACATATATGACGGTTGATAAAAGCTTACATTTTCTCGAGTGGCATGGAACCCCATTCCTTAGGTATTGGGCCACTGAGGTAGTTACGAGTCAAATCACTGTCAATGAGAAGAATATTGACTACAGTCAGTGTGGAAGCCTAGCATTGCATTGCGTTTGATGAATACATAAGTCAAGGAGTTTATGCATGCAAAAGCTTACATTTCCTTGAGGGAAGGAAGATTGGCTAACTCTGGTGGAAGCACTCCTGGAAGATCCAGACCTTTGAGAAATCTGCAATTCCAAAGTCAACTTAGCAGGGGCAAAGATAAATGAAAAGTTTCAAAAAAGTCTCTATGCTTTTCATGATTTTTGAAAAAAGACAACAAGAATTGATTATTTCATCAATATAGTCCTTTCACTCTAGGGGCAGACCTTGTCAACCGGTACCCCTATCCTCACATATTGGGGCAGGGCCTAAGTGGAGTCAAGGCCCACAGCATTCTCCGCAGTCTCATATAATTAATACCATGGCCCTTATCCAACTCTCAAGGGCCCCTAGGGCCAAAACAAAAGAATACATGACCATACACTAAAATTACTCATCATGAGAATCACGTTGATACGTACCTATTATTTAATCTTTATAAATATATATTTATCTAATATTTAGGAAAGATAATTAATAGTCTTTTGTTAGTATTTTATATTTTATTAGAATGTTTTATTTAGGAATTAGTTTTATGAGGATTCTTAATTGTATTTAAAATAGTAGGCTTTATGTACTCGGACCGACCAGGTCTGCATCTAAAACTTGAGCCCTTTAATAATTGGGCTGCACTTGGATTAAGCGATAGTAAGCACAAAGCCCTGCACAGGCCCAAATAATTGGTGCTTGTAAGTTGGTGACTGATTTGCCCCACCAAGTAATTGAAAGCTTGGCCTGATTGAAGAAATGGGAGGGCTTGGGCCTGAACAGGGCTGAGGTGGAACGGGCTCGTGCCCGGCGGTTACGGCCTGCGTTGGGCTTAGGCCAGATATGGGGTAGTGCTTCTAAAGCCAGGCAGGGCCTGGACATGACTCAGCCTAGCCCAACCTAGCCCATGAAAACCAGTGTGTGAAACTAATGGACAACTGCCCCAGTTCCATTCAACCAAATCCAAGGAAAAGAAGAATCAGAGAGAGTGCAAAACCCAAGAACAAAGCTCTATCAGATATTGAATATATATGTCTTACTTGTTTGATGAAGGTGTCCATCCTAGCCCTTAGATTGAATTCGTATGAATTAAACCAGACATCTCTGGCCTCTACAAAAGTTTACTGTGTCCACAATACTTGAAATAACATTAGAGCTTTCATGGGCTTGCCCCTGAAAGGTTGATTGATTTCAGTTGCGATTCAACTAACCCAAAATTACCCGAGTCAGTTTCGCTTGGAGAAAAATTTTAGGAGAATCGAGGGCTTTTTTTTATTATTACAAATCTAAACTGTTGAATTGGAAAATCTAAGGGCCTCAGATAACCATAATTTCCAATATTCTCCCTTTTTTTCTGTGTATTGTGAATGTGGCAAAGTTTGCCCAGATCAATAAAAGTTGAACAGCACCGGTGGTATTCCTGGCCAAACTAAGATGTCACTTTAATATGGCGAAAAGCTGATACGGCATAATTGACAGCCCTATTTTGGCTAAATCCCTCGCTTCTAGGGCTACATAGGAAATCCGGTATCACCGCTAAACCGGACCGAACCGGGTGGTTCGGATCGGTTTTATAGTAGATCAGTTCGGTCCACGGTTTGAAAAATCGTAGAAACCACTTCGGTGGGTCATTGGTTCGAACCCTCAGTTCACCGCCTAAACTGAATCTATCGGTATATTATATAATTTGAGTATTTGACTATTTAGATTTTAGGGTTTCATTCGGCTGCCATTTGACAACTCATGCTCCTCTTCTGGAGGTGTCATCATTTTGAAAATTTCAATTTCTGATTTAAAAAAAAGGTTTTAACCGATTGAACCGAACCGAATACTCTGGTTCCGTCTAAGCCCTCTCCATCGATCGGATCGGATCGGTTAATTAAAAAAACGATAGGTTTGGTTTGGTGGTTGGTTTCAGTGCTAAACTGATCCGAACCGCCCATGTGCAGCCATACTCGCTGCTGCGCCAATTCCTTTCCGCCCTCTTTTTTTTTTTTTTAGAATTAGGACCTTTTTGAAAACCTTGAAAATTTTAGGGAGCTAAACCCTAAGATATATCATAAATGAGCACTTCATATCAGAGGGGCCACCTCTACTGATCAGACAATCATCCACATGTAGAATGGCATGTGTGAAGGATCTGATCAATTCATCGGGTAAAAGCAGAGAATTCTCTTTCCTTTTTCTTCAACTGATCATCACTCTATCCCCCTTTCATAGCCCATTTGATCCGTGGCCCATCGTTTTTGGGGACACAGGACTTTCATGTGTGCTAGCTCACCTGTTCAACGGCCCAGATGTCACATCTGACATGGATCCTCTTGTTGTAAGTCCTCGGCCAGGAGACGTCAAGAGAGGAAGGGGTTACATTACATGGTGTGGGCTGAACCAACCTCAATTTCAGATTGGGTCAGTTGAGTGTGGGCCCACACGTTGCACCCTTAACTACGATCTTGATGGATTACTCAATGATAGAGGAACCTCTAGGGAGTAGGGGCAGATAATTTAAGGGTAAGGGCCGCCGGTTGGGCATCATTCTGGAAATATTTCGTTACGAGAATAAATAGAGAAAAACTTGACAGAGAAGGGGAGTTTTATATATGTGTAGAAAAGGAGAGCAAATACATGTCAAACAAGATTTTCTTCATTTTGAGAATGAGATATTCTCAGAATGAGGTCAATAGGCCGACTCAATTCTAAAATCTAAACCGTCCAAAATAAAGTCCCCTTATGTTCGCAATAGACCAATTTCACTCAAATTACAGTTAGGTTCATCGTTAGACTTGTCCAAAGCGAACAAGAGGACAACAAGGGTTGTTCAGTTAATTGACAACCCTACATGGAACGGGGATTGATTCCTGGGTAATGCCAGTACTCTTCTTGCTTTATGAGCTTCTCTTCCCACATGACCGGGTTCTCCCCCACAAAGGAGCTTCCTCTTCCACTTTTGTTGGCTCTCTTGGGTTGTAGGCCCCTAGGCTAGGATAAAAAAGGTCATTACCTAGTGTTGGTCTCACCGAACCAGTGTCATACTAAAGTCCATGTTAGAGATAGACCTAACCTTTGGTAATTTTACACAAATGAAAACAACCCCGAAAGCAAACCGCACCCACCCCCCCCCCCCCAACTTTAAATATTACACAAAAGCAATGACAAACCCAAAATAGATATAAAAATAGTTATATGGTGGTAGTTTTCTTACATTCTTTCAACGTGACAGAATGTGTCGTTTGTGCAGCTGCAGGTTACAGTAACATTCTCATCTTTGTTAGTGGTTGCAGGGACTGACCATTCTCCCGTGCAGGGGTTGGCGTTGTAGTCCCAATTCATGCCCAATTTGTCGCCGATTCGTTGAAGGGCTTCCACTAATCACATTAAATGAAAAATGAAGCAAGTCAGTGGCAGAAACCATAACCATATTTAGGTTTGTTTCCAAAATTAAGAAATTCTCTCTGTCGTTTTTTTTCTCTCTCTCTCTCTCTAAAATTTCAACGGCTTCAAAACTTCCATTTTTCCAAAGAACATTATACAAAATCTTGGGTCGAAGCATCATTGATAAGAAGATTGACAAGGGCATAATTTTAATTTTTTAGAGTGTTTTAACGTATCCTAATTTATCCTAATTTTGTTAAGTAAAGTGGATTTTACTCCAAACCTTAACTTCACACCAAGTATCCAAACCGAGTGTAAAAGATTTAGGGTCCGCGATCTTTAGATTGGTCTACTCAAATAATCAACCCAAAAGTGTGCAGATATAAACAATATGCAGCGGAAATAAAATAAACAAGCACACACAACAAGGACACCAAATTTAAGGTGGAAAACCCTAACCGAGTGAAAAACCACTGATCCGAACTGGATCAAATCAAACACTATGAACCTCGCAATTACAAGAAACTCAAATCTCTTCCCCAGATATCCCCTACGTAAAGACTAAAGTTATCTTGTGTCGCTTCATGTTTCAATGACAATTACTACTGTTGATTGCAACATATTCAATCCAGCGCTTGACTCCTCAAGTCTTCTCGGAAGAAGATAATCTTCTACAAAGGATGCACAAGAACTGACTATAGAGAATTTGTCAGCACAACTCCCTAATAAATCTCTAGAGAAGAATTCTCTCAATGATAATCTCTAACTCAAAACTTTGAGAGGTGAGGTGTTACTTTAGAATAGCCATTGAGTCCTTTAAATAGCGCTTATGTCGTGCTACAAGTTGCTTAAGATAATTAGGACTAAAACAAGCAGTTTGGGCACAATTAGAAATCAGTTTCTAAATAAACCTGGACTCTGCCGCCTTGTCCGCTTGAGCGGAGCCACCATCTGCTCGAGCGGATGAGTCTCTGTTTCAGCGCAAATACACTTTTGTCAGGCGGCTGGGCTCTCTGTCTTGCCTTCGCTTGAGCGAAGCTTGGACCGCTCGAGCGGACCCCATTCTGAATGATCCGGAATTTCAACTCTCTTAATTTCTCCAGCTTTCTTTCTTCTAATTCTTTCAGACTTTCTTCTTGTAAGTCCTTTCAATCTTCTATCTTCAGAGTCTTTTTCTAAATAAAAGATACAACTCAAAAGACCCATAGAGTTTTGTCCAACCTATGAATTTAGCCAACACTAAAAAACCTAAAAGAGTGAAGTGAAGTACTCTAACTTTAACTTCAACCCACTTCTCTTCCACTTCATTCCTAATGTGAAAATTTACATGACTTTGCTCCACTCCTCATTTATTTAAATAGGCCCTAGGGACAAGTTAACTGGTAATAGTATGAGTTCCTGATATGCAATTTCTCCACCAGTACAAATAAGGATCCCCTATAACTAATTTCTAAATAAACTTTAAAAAAATTCAATTAAGAAAAATGGGCCTATTTCTTTAGTAGAATTCCTTAGGATAATTTGTCGTGTCAGGAATTTCTAACAAGGTACTCCTTGCGAGAATTCTTCATGTCAAGAATTTCTAACAAGGTGCTGGTGGCTATCCCTTGGACATTTCTGGATGCAACATTTTTTTTTTTTTTAGAATTTAGGATTTCGACCACCCAAAATTTCACAAATAATCAATGGATATTCTTGGAATTTCAACCTCTTTGGCATTTCAAAATTCTTTTATGGAGAGAAGGACTTGGGAATTATTCAAGCAACGGACAACATTTGAAGAATTTGCAAATTTTCCAAGCATGAATTCAGAATTCTATGATTTCTGGTAAAAACAAAATAGAATCAAGGGACTTTCTTTTGGAAATCTCAAGATGGATGATTAAGCCTTAAAATATGTCTTTTTTAGAATGCAAATTGTATTTTATCAAAGGGCAAAAACCGCAAAAAAGAATTACAAGCCCACAAAGGGCAGAGCCAAAAAATAAAGAGCCCTGCTACTTGTCCCGGGACTGGCCCGACTCCACATAAAAGGGCATTTTGGTCATTTGAAAAAAATGACCAAAATGCCCTTTTATGTGGAGTCGGGCCAGTCCCAGGACAAGAGTCCCGGGACAAGTAGACTTTTTCAAAAATAAAACAGGGTATACGGATAACACAAGAGGCAAAACTGCACAATTAAATGCCTACAGAGGAAATAAAAAATAAGAAAGAAGAGGAGGGGGCCGGTATTATCCTTTTTACATGCGGCCAGGGTGGAGAGAGGGTTTTCTTTGATCCCACGAATGGTAGAGCTTGGATTGGGCCTCACATTTTCAAACACATGGATTCGGAGGAGGCAAGGTGGTTTGAACGGGGTGTCAAATTTGCTAGATTTTGCCCATTTTGAGGTGGATAGGGTTTGAGGGAGTGGAAAAGAGGATGATTGGGTTGGTAAAGGAGATGGATGTACTGTTGTAGGGTCTGATTGATCGATGAGCTTTGAAAGAAAGGACTGCAAGAGAGGGAAAGAAGAAAACGTTGATCGATGTACTGCCATGAATGACTATGTCGCCACTCAGGCCCTTTGCTGTCAATATGGGAATTTGACGGCCATTCTCATTCCTAATTTTTCTTGTAAAATCCTCTTTATTTTAATGTATCTTATTTTTTCTTTTTCTTTATTTCGATATTCATTTGCTTTTGCTTCTCAACACATGTAAATGCATTTGTCATCAAGTTTACTCTTCCACAATTTACCAACTTTTTCCAGTACAAAAAGAAGCATGTGGGGGACTAAAAGGTTAGTGGTGTCACATCATAAATTTAATTATCCACTTCCCATTTTCCATCCAAATGTGGCAAAGTAAAAAAAAAATTACATTATTTGCCTATTTTTACTCCACATTTTTATTACTCGTGCGAGACAAATAGGGGTAGACATCTTTCACATGGTAAGTAAAATCTGTATTAAAATAATCTTAGCTTTCAAAACTTTTACTTTTCCCCATACTTAGTTGGTCACAATAAGGGGGAAAGTAAAGCTTCATCTGCCAAAAACTTTACTTTTACAGAACTTTTAATTTACCAGTAACTAAAAAATCTTACCTCATAAAAAAACAAGTAAAGTGGTTACTTTACACCCTCTCTTTCAAATTATCTTACTTCATGCAAAAGCAACACAAGTTTTACTTTACCAGAAGCTATACTTCCCATTTACTCAACCAAGCCTTTTCTATCGACTTAACGTTTACTTTAATTTACCAGTAAATTAAACAACCATTCCATAGTTGAGCATCAGGTCGAGCTTAGTCGAGTCACTTCCAAGGATGGAGGGAGGGGGGTCGAGTGTGGGCGCGCAATTGCCCCCATTCGATTTTCTTTTCATCTTTGATAAACAAGAGAACATATAGAATTGAATTTAGGAACTTTTTTATGCCCTTTTGCCCCTCCTCAACTTTCCCCACTCTTTGAGAACTTTATAAAGCAACAAGAGTATTCTTGTTTTTATGACGTCATTGTTGACCTTTTCCTTTCCTAAAAGATAAAATCTTATGGCTCTCTCTCTCTCTCTCCCTCTCTCTCTCCCTCTCTCTCTCTCTCTGCAGTGTCATGCCCATCCATCCCAATATATATCCCATCCCACAAGCAACCATGTTTAGAGAGTATTTAATGATAGTCTTGAGTGGAGCCCACTTAATAAAATTAAATAAGCTTGGAATGTGGGTGCTCCAGGGCTGATGCTCCTGAGGCATACTTTGAAAAAAACAAACTCTATAAAATAAATGCTTTAATTCTCTATGAAAAAAATGTAACCGAATATGATCTGTGCCCAAGTCAAATTAATTTATATGAAAAAATCGAGTTTGTTTATAAAGTTCTATAGAACATTTTTCTAAAAGTTAACAATCTTAAGCTGGGTCATTTGAGTAAAATTTGATAAGGTCTATACACAATATAAAGAGGCTGTTTTCAACAATTTAGCTGTTTTATTTGTGTTTCTATTGTTGTAGAACTCTTCTATCATGTTTTTCTTTTTTACTATCTCTACCGTGTAGATGGCATCCATGCATTGAAATCATCTTAGGTCTTGATTTAACGGACCTTAAAGTCTAACACTATTTTCATACTAATTCCTCTCTCCTTTTTCTTTTATGAGATTTGACCCAATGGTGAGTAAATGATTGAAGTGCATCAAAACTTGGGATGGTGCCAAATGAAGGTGGGGATATAAGTATCAAAGGAGCCAAATTGGTCAAATGTTGCCCCATGTAGGCCCCATAGAGTTGGGCTTTACATGTGATCTATTTATAAGAGAAAATCTTGCTTTAAGTGAATCTTACGTAGGTAAGGGAACGGCCCATTTCTTGAATGGTTTAGGTTTTTTCAGAAGTGGGCCCACTAACATTATTGGTCGATCAACTTTGCCCCATTAGAAGAAAATCCTAACTCCATTCCATCCCTAGCTGATGACTTCGTGAGCTACATGTGAGATGAAATTGGCTCAGTAGATCCTTCTTTTAGTTCTTTAAGCTTAGCTTGTTTTTCAAATAGCCATGTAAAACAGGCTCGAGCCAAACCAAGCTGAACCGAAAAAGCTCACTAAGTACCAGCTCATCCTCATCTCACAGGCAATCTTTTATACACTTTATAGTTTAAAAACACAGTTTTCATATTATATCGGCCAAAGCCTAACACCTTCTTCATGTTGATTCACCGTCCTACAGTAGCATCACAATTTCTAGGGTCTTTGCTAAAAGAAAACATTAATCAGGACTTCTTTTTGTCACCTTTTAGAGTGTTCTGTGCTTAAACCAAATATAGAGGTGATGACAATGGAATTTCAAAATATTCAAAGTTTCAGATTAGCCAGCACATGGTGCAATGGTTAGACATACCATCTTCCATTAAAGACATTTTTCAAGGAAAATTGGAATCATTGATCTTCCTTTCATCCGGGTGAAGAGTTTCTCCAGATCCAAAAGTTGTTGGAAAGCAAGTAAATGTCAGATGAAACAGGAAAACAACGTCTCTTCTTTGCATCAGCATCTTTGGGCAGGAAAGAGAAGCACTTGATGTACAATGATTTGCTCTGAGCGCCCTTCACTCCCACTTATATTGGCTTGATCTGGTTGTGGAGTACTTTTCCATTCTTGTATTTTCTGAGAAACGCATGGACGAGCAAAGGAGCGCAGAAATATCTCGAGAACCGATAAGGATTGGAATTGACACAGGAAACGAAGGAAAGGTTACAATGCATGCATATGCATGGATAGAAAGACTCCTGGTCGTCGTCTTGGGCCCAAAACGACTTTTTAGTCATGATCAGTCGTGATCAGCCAAGTTCGCAAGTTTTGATGACTCGAGCGTAAATTCAATCGTAACCCAGAAGTTTTACCCCCCAGAGTGACTCATCTTTTTATGGTCTGTTGTTTTCTTGTTGAATGCGGATATCATTCTATAAAGAAAAGAGGAATGCTACTTGTCCCGGGACTCATGTCCCGGGACTGGCCCGACTCCATAGGAGGAGGGCCAGTCCCGGGACATGAGTCCCGGGACAAGTGGACTTTTTCTAAAGAAAAAGTCTCCATGTCCCGACATCAGTCCCGATGTCGGGACGGAATTACATGGAGGAGGGTAAAACGGGTAAAGATATTTTTGCCTCCTCCCATAGGATTGATGTCGGGACAAGTAGCATGGCTATTCTATAAATTGTACGTCTATTTTCAGTCCACCAGTCTAACGGTTAAAATCTCCTCGAAGTATTTTATGGGACATGACCTGTCCATTATGAGGGCACTCAGATTGTTCAGACCACCCCTAAAGTTGCGCTTCATGAGAAAATAAACAGGCAATGTATGCTTTAACATCATATAATACTACTGTGCGGGGCATTTTTATGATACTGAAATTACTCCTAGTTTTGGGTAAAAGTACCGACTACGTTTGTTTTGATCTCTGCCTCGTCTGGCTTGGCGACTGCGCCAGCCGACACCAAGCTTGAGCCCATCTCGGTAGGTGTACCGAGCACGCCCCTGTGAGTTCGGCATCGCACATCTCAACAGTAGTTCCCGAACCCACGCCCACGACCTCGATGACTTCTCCATCTCGGTTCTATTGACCGAGGTGAACACTAAACATCGAATCCCAATTATGTGACAAGACAGCTACGTTGCAGAACGTACTGACGGTTAGGGTGGCCGCCGAATATCGATAAGGGGTTATCCCTATCTGACGATCACTTCCGCATTTATGTGTTGGATTGAGGAAAGATCCGATGGGATAGTACCAACACCTACCCCCACAGAGGATACGAGGTGTGGGCTGATGGGACAGTGCTCCCACCTACCTCCACTCAGGAAGCTTCCATGAGACACTCGTCTCTCTATATATTTGCATGGTAAGACCAATGAAAGGTACGCATTGTGCAATATACTTCTCTCATTGCCTGAACTCCTTTCTTCCCAACTCACTCTCCCTTTGTTCGATGACTGCACTAACTTAGGCATCAGAGTACCTTCGACTGACTGCAGCCAGGGGCTCTGACCATCGTTTCTCCTCTCCCTTTCACGTTCAAGGCATCCAATCCATCCAAAGCAGTTTAACAACAACATTAAGAGTTTTATACTCGCCTAACCAAGTCTGTAATTTTTAGGCACTTACAATTGGCTTCGTCTGTGGGAAGAGACATTTCAGAAAACCAAATCCTCATCTCATAAACCATGCCTCCAAAGATTAAGAAAGGGAAAGGCGTTGGGCCATCTAGGTCCTTACCGCCACCTCCATTTTTGCCCATCCAGCCGTCACCACCGGTAACGCAACCACCAGAGATACTGGGGCAGTTTCCATTGATCCCTCGCCAGAAGAGGATCGAGGGAAGGTCCGGCGTGATGAGCGTGGGGGAACCAGTGACTCAATCGGGCTCGTCTTCGAAGGGGGTGACGGCATCTCCCAGGCGAGACCGCCCTGTGCTGGAATGCCTCCGGTAGGATCCTCCTCGGGCGGAACGTCCTCGTCAGGATGTTCTCCCGCTGGAACAACCCCGTCGAGACATTGTCGTTCGTCAGGACATTGCCGTCCCTCCGGAGCGTTCTCGACGGGACGGTACACCAATGCTGTCCAAGTCGCGCCAATCCCGTCACCAGGACGATGTGGGCGATGACGACGTGTTCCTCGAGGACGACGACGACGTCCTCCCTGAGGGGCGACGATGATGTACTTCTGGAAGATATCAGGGCCCAGAACCTCCATATTTAGAAGTAGGATCTTCTGATTCGCCAACTTCGAAGACAGCTCCAATAGAAGGCAAAGGCCCCAGTTAGGGCCTCGGTCGTACCTCCCACACGCTAGCCTGGCGGGCTCCTGAGGTCAAACAGAACTTGAGGCAAGTCCTGACCAATAAGCGACGCGACCGAGCCTATGACGAAGGCTTGAGCAGCATTCATTTCAGTGCTGACTCTAAGAAGCAGCGCCAGAGGCCGGAAAACGACCCCGACTTGAGAATATGGCTCAATCAGCAGGTCAAACAAACGGTCCAGCAGAACATGGAGGTGGTCGGTTTCACCCGAGATCGGCTAAATGCCTACGACACTGATGACCATGGCGCGTCTCCATTTTCTCAGGAGATCAGGGACTATATACTCCCTGAAAAATTCAGCGTCCCGAGATTCAATCTGTACAACGGGACCTCGGACCCAGCCACGCACCTCTGGCATTTCACTCAGAGAATGTCGGTATGGGGTGACGTCGGCAACCTGAACTGCAAGGTCTTCTCCTCCAGTCTAGGCGACCTCCCCCTGCGGTGGTTCTGTGCGCTTTCAGAGGGGTCAGTTTCGAACTGGCCGCAGCTCCGAAACTCCTTCGTTGAAAAGTTCCAAGCGCATAGGGTTATCCCGAAGATGGACGATGACCTAATGGCTATCAGAATGAGGCAGACTGAAAGCATCACTCAGTTCGCCAAGAGGTTTTAAACCATCTACAGCCAGGTAGATGATCGATGCCACTGCTGGGCATGACAGGATGAGTTTCCTCAATACCTACCGAGGTTACCATCAGATCCCGATGTATGGGCCTGACGAAGAAAAGACCGCATTTATAACACCTAGAGGCATTTACTGCTACAAAGTGATGCCCTTTGGGTTAAAGAACGCGGGGGCAACTTACCAGAGGCTGGTGACGAAAATGTTTCAGGCTCAACTCGGCAAGATAGTGGAGGTATACATCGACGACATGGTTGTCAAGTCTAAAAGGTCACAGGACCACTTGACAGACTTGAGTCAGACGTTTGCTGTCTTCAAAGAGTTCCAGCTCAAACTGAATGCGTTCAAATACACGTTCGGCGTCGGCTCCGATAAGTTCTTGGGAAGCCTGGTCACCAGAAGGGGGATCGAAGCCAATCCTGAGCAAATCTCAGCATTCTAAGCTATCCATAGCCCGACCACGGCAAAGCAGGTCCAAAGGCTCACAGGGATGGCGGCCGCGCTGAACCGTTTCATAAGCAGAGCTTTAGACAAATGCCGTCCCTTTTTTCAGCTTTTAAAGAAAAACTCGAAGTTCCAATGGACCCCGGAGTGCGACCTTGCCCTTCAGAAACTCAAAGGCTATTTATCCTCGCCTCCCTTACTATCTACTCCAAAGCAAAGGGAGACACGTTATCTATACTTGGCTGTCTCGGACCATGCAGTGAGCTCGGTACTCATCAGAGAAGAAGACGGGCAGTAGAGGGCTATCTACTATGGGGGCAAGATCCTGCTCGACGCCGAGATAAGGTACCTGCCGCTGGAGAAGCTCGCGCTTGCACTCATCAGCACCTCTCGCAAGCTCTCCCATTACTTCCAGACGTACTCCATAGTGGTTGTTACAGAACATCCACTCAAATCCCTTTTCAGAAAGGCAGACTTCTTTGGAAGAATATCTAAGTGGGCCGTCGAGCTGGGGCAATATGATATTCAAAATCAACCCAGAACGGCGATCAAAGCCTAGGTTTTGCCAGATTTCATTGTGGAATTTACCTTTCCTAGTTTGGCACCGAGAGAGCTCGATACCGAACTGGGGGGCAATGAGGATGAAGAAGTCACAGAGACCGAGACGGATCAAGAGCGATCTTGGAAGCAGTTCCTCGATTCAGCCTGGAAGATCTTCGTCGACGGGTCCTCAACCTCGAAAAGGGCTGGCGCAGGCATAGTCCTCCGATCTCCGAAGGGCCTTGTCATTGAGCAAGCCCTAACACTCTACTTCAAAGCATCCAATAACGAGGCTGAATATGAAGCACTCATTGCGGGGCTCGGCAACGCTAAAATCCTGGGGACACGAAAACTGGTGGTCTTCAGCAACTCTCAGCCGGTGACGAGCTAACTGAACGAAGAATACTAAGCCCGCGACGATAGGATGGCAGCCTACCTTGCTCACACAAAGCAACTCCTCTCTCAGTTCAAAAAGGTTGAAGTCAAACAGATCGGCAGAGACTCCAATTCTCACGCCGACGCTCTTGCCAACCTAGCTTCTGCTGTCGAGGTAGGGAGGAAGAGGACTGTCGAAGTGGAAGCACTGGACAAACCGAGCATAGAGCTCCACCCACCTCGGCAAGTCTTATGTGCTGACCTCGGCCCAAGCTGGATGGACCCAATCATCTCCTATTTGAGGAACGACTAGCTTCCTGAAGACAAGAGCGAAGCTCACAGAATCAGACTGAAGGCAACCCGGTTCTGGTTGTCTCTAGATGGCAAGCTCTACAAAAAATCCTACACTGGCCCCTACCTCCAGTGCGTTCACCCGAGCAAAGTCGAAGATTTCCTTTATGAAATCAATGAAGGGATCTGCGGCAGTCACATTGGAGGTCGGTCACTCGCGTATGGAGCTATCAGCTAGGGCTACTAGTGGCCTTATATGCAAAAGGATGCTCAGCTCTATGCCAGAAAATGCGAGAAGTGCTAGAAGTTCTCTCACTCCCTCCATTAGCCAACGCAAGATCTGAGCCCACTCTCTAGTCATGGCCTGTTGCCCAGTGGGGGTTGGACCTAGTGGGGCCTCTTGACCAAGCTCCAGGAAATAAGAGGTGGCTAATAGTAGCCACCGATTACTTCACCAAGTGGATAGAAGCCGAAGCATTGTCTTCCATCATCGAGTAGGACACGAAAAACTTCATATGGAGGAACATTATCACGACATTTGGAGTGCCTCGAGCCCTGGTCTCGGATAATGGAACCTAGTTCGACTCCAACTTCTTCAAAAACTTCTGCCAGGAGCTTGGCATCAGAAACTACTATTCCACTCCGGCCTACCCACCAAGCAACGGTCAGGCAGAAATCTCCAATAAGGTGGTGCTCGACGGGCTCAAGAAAAGACTCGACCGAGCTAAGGGGAGGTGGGTAGAAGAGCTTTCGAGCATTTTTTGGGCATATAGAACTACCCCAAGGCGCTCTACTTCGGCAATACCTTTCTCCCTCGCCTATGGAATGGAGGCTGTGATCCCACTCAAGGTCGGCCTCCCCACACTTAGATCAGAACTGTTTGACCAAGGCCAAAACGAAGTAAACCTCGCGAAAGAGCTCGATCTGGCCGAAGAACAAAGGGACGCAGCAGCCATTCGTTTAGCTTCTTACCAGTAGCAACTGGCCAGAGGGTACAATCAAAGGGTCAAAGAAAGAAAATTCTCAATTAGAGAATTGGTCTTGAAGAAGACACTTCCAACAGATAAAAGTCCCAGTGAAGGAAAGCTAGCACTGAACTGGCACGGACCATTCAAGGTGATCTCGGCAGCTGGGCAATCAGCTTACAAACTTGGGGACATGGAAGGTAGGGAGCTACCACGTCCATGGAATGCCACGCACCTCAAGAAGTACTATTTTTAGACTGTATTCAATCTTTGAAGTCAATAAAATTAGTTCTTATAGAAGGATACGTTTTGTTGCTTTCAAATTTTAACCAAGTTACGGAACTCGGCATCTGCATTCGGCCCGGTTAAAGAATCAGCCATCTTAGCTCTGGTTATGGAACCTAGCTTATTTAGTTCTGGTTGTGGAACTGAACTCAATTCCTCAGCTCTGGTTATGGAACCTAGCTTATTTAGTTCTGGTTGTGGAACTGAACTCAATTCCTCTGCTCTGGTTATGGAACCTAGCTGCTATTTTATTCTGGTTAAAGAACCGAACTCAGTTTACTCTGGTTATAGAACCTAGTTTACTAGTTCACTTTGGTTATAGAACCTAGTTTACTAGTTCGCTCTGGTTATAGAACCTAGTTTACTATTTTGCTCTGGTTATGGAACCTAGCTTATTTAGTTCTGGTTATGGAACCGAACTCAATTCCTTAGCTTTGGTTATGAAACCCAGCTTATTTAGTTCTGGTTGTGGAACCGAACTCAATTCCTTAGCTCTGGCTATGGAATCTAGCTTATTTAGTTCTGGTTGTGGAACCGAACTCGATTCCTTAGCTCTGGTTATGGAACCTAGCTGCTATTTTGTTCTGGTTAAAAAACCGAACTCAGTTTACTTTGGTTACAGAACCTAGTTTACTAGTTCGCTCTGGTTGTAGAACCTAGCTTACTACTTTGCTCTGGTTGTGGAACCTAGCTTTACTACTCTGATCTGGCTGTAAAACCCAGCTCAGTTACTGCCTTGTTCTGGTTATGGAACCAAGCTCGGCGACTTGCCCTTGTTGAGACCAAGCTCAGAAGCATAAATGAAAATGAAAAATGAATAATTATATTCATCAAGACAAAAGAAGCACATTGCACATAGAGATGAAGAAAGAGGATTGTTTTCATTTTTGAAGGTCTGGTCTTTACATCTGAGCAAAAAAGAAATTACAAGTTTGAACTTCTCCCCAAGTACAGAAAATAAAAAGAAAGCAAATACATCAACGAACATCCTTTTTAGCCACCCCCGCACTGGCATCGCGGACCTCATTTGCAGGCGTCTTGGTCTCGGCAGTGGAAGGAGGAACCCCCGAGGAGGAAGGAATCAGAGCGATGGAGCCAGAGGGAGGCTCGAGGGGAGGAATAAGAGTGGACACAGGCTTGGACGCGCGAGGAACGAACTTGGGAGGGTTCTGGAACACTGGGTGATCTTCGGAGATCCCCACTTCTTTCAATGCAGCCCTACACCCAAGCTCGAATAGCATTTTGCTCAGCCCATCTAATTGAGCCTCATAGTTTCTCGTTGCGTCCTCCACTCCATCCTAATATGCAGCATCCACCTCTGCATGCAGTGATTCCTCGAGCTCAGCCTTTTCCTTCGCCATGGCTTCCCTCTCAAACTGCAGCTGGGCTTCGGCTTCGGCTTTCAATTTTGCCAGGGCTGCCAGCTCGGTCTTTTGTTTCATTATCTTGACCTCGAGCTGGGCAACCCTCTTTCCCTTTTCCTCAGCCAACCCCCTCAAGTCGCGCGTTTCCGCCCTCAGCCTGATGATTTCGGCTGCCGCTGAATCCATCTCTGCGGCGAGTTTGGCATTCTTTTCCTCCAGCTCCCGTGACCTCTCACTGCTCGCCTCCAGGGCGGACGCGAGCTTCTTCTTCTCCTCCTCCAGCTGGGAGACCTTAGAGGAGCCCCGAAGGGCCCTCTCCAATACCACTTCAAGTCTTTGTACGTTCTGCAAAAAGAGGACCGAAGTCAGAAAGGTATTGAGGTCAGAAACTACAATATTCACAACAGAGCAAGACTCACTGCAATAGACGCCAGCATCGTTGCCATCACCAGACCCACGTCCTCAGCCTTCCTGTGCCTCTCCATGTCGCGAGGGAGAGCATAGGCCCTGGTGAGTGCAGCAAGGACAGAGGAGCTGGTAGTCAGCCTGTCCTCCACTGTCAATGGCCTCCCGGGCTCCAACATGAGGTCCGGCTTCCAAGGGTCCTTGCAGATGTGTCGAGGTGTGGGGTCCGGCTCGGGACCCCTCTCCATAGGCCCCTCCGACCTCGGCGTCTTCTCTTGTGGGGCGCCTTTCTTCCCTGAGCAGGCCCCTCTAGTCTCTGCCTCTTCTCTGTTTTCTCCGCCGGGGCACCTTTCTTGCTAGCCTCGGCAGGATGCTTCTGGGCTCGAAGAGGCACCAATCGCGGCAGAGGACCCAGTGGCGCTAGAGGCCGCGGATGAGGAGGTAAGGCCGGATCTCGGAGGCATAGAAACTGGAGGAACTTGGCCCCCGGACACCTTGGACTTCAGGTCCGAGGTTAGCAAAGGGGGCCAACGGCGCTCTAGAGGCATCTCCTCTTATTATTCTTCTTCGGAACTAGAGGGGAACGCCTTTATTGCCTGCTGGGGGTCGGCGGGTTTCGGCTAGACTCTCGAAGTAGAAGGTCCCACTCCCAGGGCAAGTACGAACTTTACGTCCTCAGGTTCTTCGATTGGCAGGGGAGCTCCGGTCCTTCTCGGGATGAAGGAGCAGTACACGGGCCAGTATCCAAGAAGATCCCAGGCCACCCGACCGTGGTGGCCCTGGTACTTCTTTACCGCCTTGAGCCACTCATCGTTCCTCCTCCACCCGACCCGGTATGGTTCCCTTTCCCTCTCGCTGTGACCTGCTCGGCACACAAAGTCCATGAGTTCGGCAAAGATAAAAAATATATAGAGGAAAGAAACAAGGCAGTGAGCTCGGTATTTACTTGGGGCTTTCCCGAGACAAAGGGGAACCTTGAACACTTTGGCCTCCACAGGCTCGGACTCCCCGAACTCCCAATCCCCTGAGACGAACAGGTGGTCGTCCCCAGTGTGCCTGTTCGAGTCCTCCAGATCATGGACAAACGGTTCCCTCCTCGACTTCCCACGAAGGTAGTAGCTTTCGTCGACCCCCGCGGATTTGCACAGGTCGTACACATCCTCGATGTCATGGACACTGAGGTTGATCCCCAAAATCATGTTCAGCTCGGCAGTGCCCATTATTATCTTAAAACTATTGGGCATCAGCTGACAGGGGCAGATGGTCCACTTCCGAAGACAAGTCCTTAGAAGTGGGTGGATCGGGAACCTAACCCCCCCTCTACGATCGACACCAAAGGGAATGGCATCCAGCAATTCCGGAAGACTCTGCCATCAAAGGCATCATCTGGGTCGTCTATCCTAGTTAGGACCTCCTCGGGGATCCTATACATATTCCTAAACCCTTTTAGGGCCTGTGGGGTGTCTACCCAATGCCTGTATGCTCCCATTTCTAAGGCTAGGGGCGGAAAGAAGATGGACAGAGAACAGAGAAAGACAAGACAGGGGTCCTAACAAGGGCTCTGGAAAGGACGCAAGAACGAAAAAGCAGGAAAGGGAGGGTGGAAGAAAGACTCATGAAGACAGCAAGGGTCCAAAAGCTCTTGGATTTTTTGCCGGAAGACGCTGTCGTAGGAAGATTCTTTCGCAAGAAGGTTCTCTCTTTCGAACGCCAAAGTAGAAGAACGGAGAAGGGTGTACTGTATATATAAAACAGAGAGGCACCCTTTCGAATTTCGAGGATGCGCGTTCAAACCGACGCTTCGAGAGCCATACGCGTCGCTTCGGAACAGTCGTACAGCCGATCAGATGGTGGCACGTAGCAAGGGCGGTACGCCTTCCGCAGTAATGTCGCCAGGGTAATTGATTGTCTCAGGCAAGCGAAGCGACATCGACACTTTCGGGCCAATGAAGCAGCGCGATAAGGATCAGACGTCAGCAATCGATATCGAGATAAAAAGCTACGAGCTCGGCATCGGAACTCCCTAATACTTAGCTCCAGACCTCAAAGAGTTATAGAACTCTCAAAAGATCAGGAGCTAGGGGGCAATTGTGCGGGGCATTTTTATGATACTGAAATTACTCCTAGTTTTGGGTAAAAGTACCGACTAAGTTTGCTGGCGATTGCGCCAGCCGACAGCGAGCTTGAGCCCATCTCGGTAGGAGTACCGAGCATGCTCCTGTGGGTTCGGCATCGCACATCTCAACCACGCCCACGACCTCGGTGACTTCTCCAGTTCGACTCTATTGACCGAGGTGAACACTGAACGTCGAATCCCAATTATGTGACAAGACAGCTACGTTGCAGAATGTACTGACAGTTAGGATGGCAGTCGGATATTGATAAGGGGTTATCCCTATCCGACGATCACATCCGCATTTATGTGTGGGATTGAGGAAAGATCCGATGGGACAGTACCAACACCTACCCCCACAGAGGATACGAGGTGTGGGCTGAGGGGGCAGTGCTCCCACCTACCTCCACTCAGGAAGCTCCCATGAGACACCCGTCTCTCTATATATTTGCATGGTAAGACCAATGAAATGTACGCATTGTGCAATATACTTCTCTCATTGCCTGAACTCCGTTCTTCCCCACTCACTCTCCCTTTGTTCGGTGACTGCACTAACTTAGGTATTAGAGTGCCTTCGGCTGACTGCAGCCAGGGGCTCTGACCATCGTTTCTCTATTCTCCCTTTTAGGTTCAGGGCATCCAATCCATCCAAAGCAGTTTAACAGCAACATTAAGAGTTTCACACTCGCCTAACCAAGTCCGTAATTTTTAGGCACTTACAACTACTTTCCTGCTTTGCCTTATTTTCTGACAAATTTTGACTAATTGTTAAAACTTGTTTACAGTTCAAGGCCTGGTGGCTGTGGGTTATACTTTGAGACCATAGATTCAGTGATGAAGATAACTAGAGTATTTGCCGGACCTACAATCCACTTAACACTCTCTCATCATCAATGTGGTTCGCACACTTATCTGGTGCATGCTTATTAGATGCGAACCCAAGTTCTCTATTAGAGCTCCCTTATGGCTCAAAACTCGCAACTGACCACTTGGTTAACTCAAGTTGGGCTTTAATCCTGTCCTAATTTTTAGATGATGGTTGGTTCAAGTAGGTTTAGAAAAATTTTAAAAAACGATTGTGATATTACCACATTATTGCTTTGTTATAAAATTATCATGATATTAATGATTTACTAACATCCTAGGATAATCTTGTTTCTATTGTGTTATTTGTAAAATACCTAGTAACTCTATATCTCCTCCAGGATGCAAAAGCCCAAGCAGCCTAGGGAGAAGGCAAATCCTACCTAATCTTTTCTCTAAGTTACATCACAAACTTGGTCATGTTATTCTACAGGATAATAAAATTGGTTCATCCATTCAGTGGCGGCTCCAGGAATTCGAGTCAGTGGGGTCAACAAAAACTTATCTTCCGCAAATCAAATAAATTTGTTTTTCCCTTCATCAACATCTGTTATCTACTTTCGATAATCCGACAAATAAAATATAAAATTCTCAAATAATCTACTTCTAATAATAGGACAAAGATAATATTGAATTCTTAAAAAAAAAAAAGAAACCATAAAGTTTAATACATTGTTACTAATAGTTCTTAATCCAAAAAGAAAATCCAAATACATAAACTCCTACAGCTGCCCCCCAACAGGTTTTCATGTGTTGAAATCGTTACATAATAACTTCATTATCAGCACTGGCAACCACATCTTTTTCAATATATGTGACCAAACAGTCATTTATCCATTGATCTCCTATTCGATTATGCAACTTGTTATTTACTTACTTCATTGCTGAAAAAGCTCTTTCTACCGTCGCAGTCGCTACTGGTAAATTCAACGCCAATTTTAGAAGCAAATAAACCAATTGGTATACCTATCCTTCTTTGACTCCACTAAATTCTCTATGAATGTCACCAATTCCTTTAAGTTTTAAAAACTCATTGTTAGAGCGCATGCCAGCAATGTGTGCCCATTAATTTTTTATTTATTTTGGTAGACATTTGGCCCATTAACTTAGGCGGTGAGTATTTTATGGTGACTTTTGTTCACTATCACATTAACAAAGAAAAGGTGTAAAGTTAGCTAATGTGGGGTGAAACTCTTAAATTAATTGGGGTCAAAAGCTTTCCATAAGTACAATTCATGACATAAAAAAAAATTATTTTTAAAATATTTTTTCAGATCTCAGTGGCGTCAATTGACCCCACTGAGATCAATGTGAAGCCGCCCATGCATGCATTGTAGTGTAATCTTATTATTAACTTTCCCCAGCTAACCATTTGTAATAAAACAATGATGCATTAGTAGTGGTAGCATAAATGCTTTTCAATACTCCCCTTTAGATGAAGCCTTCTCCTCAACATGTTGGTAAAGTAAAGCTGACATCCCACGCTGCTTAAGTAATGCCTTTGGCAAAGTTTTATATATATATATATATATATATATATATGGGAAATGTTCATATGCATCTATCCCTCACCATTTTTGGTGAGGGACACCCCTTTTGGGGGTGTTTCAAGTACAAAAGTGAGGAAGTACACCTTTGTACTTCCTCACTTTTGTACTTGAAACTTCCCCTTTTGGGGTGTCTATATATATATATATATATATATATATATATAGATAGATATATGGGGGGTCTTCATGTGCATCCATCCCTCACCATTTTTGGTGAGGGACACCCTTTTTGGGGGTATTTCAAGTACAAAAGAAGTACAAGAGGGGTACTTTGTACCTTCCTCTTGTACTTGAAACACCCCCAAAAGGGGTGTCCCTCACCAAAAATGGTGAGGGATGGATGCATATGAATATCCCATATATATATATATATATATATATATATATATATATATATACTTGTTTGGGCTGTCCGTTTATGCGCTTAATCTTTTGGATTCATATATGGCTTCTTACATAATATCGGAACGGGTTTTACGAGGGTTGGTATTTCTTTAGACCGTGTAACCATTTGTGGACGTGATTGGCTAGAAATATTTTCAGTCAGAGCATCATGCAGTCGGTTGCCTAGAATTTTCATTTAGCGTGGGCGAACAATGGCCCTATTGCTACTTTCTTCAATAGTTTATCGTTTGAAGGGGGTGTGGGCTAATTTCTTCATTATTTTTAGGGACATTTACTTCAAAAATCCCATTAAATAGGGTAATTACAACCGAGGACCCTAAATTTTTATAGTGACGGCCAAGGACCTACAGTGCAAAATCCAATAATTCATTCCGTTTTTGCCCTTGGTTCGCTGATGTCAACATAACCCTAAAAAAAAAAAAAAAAAAAAAAAACGTTCTTCACCCCTAAATCATCAGTAACAATAGAATAGATGAAAGAGAGGAAGGAGAGGAGGGAGAAGAAGGAGATCAACGCTTTACCCCTTTTTTCTCAATCACACTGAGAGAGAGAGATTGCTTGATGTCAACAAAACTCTAAACAATGAAAAACTCAATTTTGTTGAGCTAATTGGCCATTTTTGTCGACGTCAACACAATTTTATGTTGATGTCAACAAATCTTTTATCGATGTCAACAAATCTTTTGTCGACGTCAACAAATTCACAGTGTCACTCATGTTGTTAACTGGGCATTTTTGTTGACGTCAACACAATTTTATGTTGATGTCAACAAATCTTTTGTCGATGTCAACAAATCTTTTGTCGACGTCAACAAATTCACAGTGTCACTCATGTTGTTAACTGGGCATTTTTGTTGACGTCAATACAATTTTATGTTGATGTCGACAAATCTTCTATCGACATCAACAAATTCACAAGGTTACTGATTGTAATAATTAGGCATTTTTGTTGATGTCAATACAATTTTATGTTGATGTCGACGAATGTTTTGTTGATGTCAACAAATATTATTCATGACAGAATAGGAAACTGGTTATGTTGACATCAACAAAAAAAGGGCAAAACAGGAAAAAAAAGATATGATTTGGGCTAGAGGTCCTTGGCTGTCATTATAAAAGTTTAAGGTCCTCAGCTGTGATTATCCTATTTAAGAGGATTTTTGTGGTAAATGTCCCTTATTTTTAACGGGCGCATGAACTTTTTTTTTTTTCCTTTTCTTTTGGGCCTTTTTCATGGGGGTGATTGCCCCTAAAACCCAATAAATGGGTTCACCAATGGTAACAAGTGGTGCAGATGCAGGAATGAAATTATGGTTATCAAATTGTTATAGTGGATCTACAATTGCACTTTGTAGATGAAATTTTACTTTCCTCGAGACCTTTCGAGTATCTAGAAACAGAGGATACGATGGGTTTTAGGCCTGAGAAGCTGCGTGAATTTTCTAAAGGTGGGTCCCACCCATATTTAACATGGCCACTAAACCTTTATTTCTGACGGGCCCCACAGAAAAATCCTCTCTTTGGTCCCCACAACTGAACACACTTCCGTCAAAGTCGTCGCATGCGCCAAGCAGTATGTCGCAGTCGTTATTATTGGTTCCCATCCAATTACAAGTAGATTCAAACATTAATCGACATCAATAGGAAAATGAGGACCTGACAAGACCATTGTTTTTTCTTTTGGTTAGGCATTTACAGATTTACTCCCCAGTGAATTGGTACTGTATTGGAACTTTGGTCGACAACCTGATAACCTTGAGATTAAGGGTGTAAATGGATTCCCATTTATTTGGATCTGACATGACTCAACCCATAAAAATAGGGTATGGGTTTAAACTTTAACGATGAATAAATTTTAGGTCTGGGTTTGGGTCTATTGTATTGCACCTGAACACATTTCAGGTCGGTGTATGGATCCGTGCAGTTGCAGACCTATCGATACGTCATATATATATTCCTGCAATAACGTTAAAAAGGGCGGGCTGGCCTGGCTTTGCTAATTCCTTGAATGGCTGCTTCCACCATATTCAAATTAGATTTACATTGAAAACTTTATTTCAAACTCTGAGGCAGCAAACTGAAACTGAAATTACAGTCACAAAAAAGAGAAAAGATTGCATTCCAATGGGAATCACTGCTGTCTCCAAACAGATCAATACTGAAGCATGTGGGTACTACTCCAAAAGATTCAAGTTAATCTCCCCGAACGTATTCAAACTAGGACGCAGACTGTAATCAATTTATGCAAGATTTCATAAGAAATGTACAAATGCACACGTTCAATAGGATTTATAGAAGTTGCCAAACTTCTTATACAGCAAAAACAGTGGCACTTGGGATCCTTTAATCTGCAACAACTAAGGGGAACAAGACCAAACGACCACACTCTGAATATGCATTGATTGGATAGTGATAAGTATTATGCGTTCAAATGGCTGTATCAAACACCCAAGTTCAACCAAGAGAGTGTTTAGTTGTGTTTCATTCTCTGTGATTCAAGAAATCCGAATCCATAATGATTGGGTAGAGATCAGAGGCAGACGTAGAAGCACCAGTCTGGGGCCCATCCATGGAGATACTTTGGCTCTGTTCTGGGCTATGGAGTCGTTGATGGCGGCTCCTAATGGATTTATTGCTCCAATAATTGGTCGAGAGATTTGGCTCCAAAATATGGCTTTGGACGACCATACGACCTTCAAGCATGCTCACCACGGAAGACATGGTAGGCCTGAGCGGTGAGGAAGTACTAGTGCATAAAAGAGCAATATTAATCATCCCAATTGCCTCATCTTTGTTGAATTCTGATCCCAGCTTTGGATCAACCAGCTCTAGCAGACTCCCTCTCTCTTGCAGAACATGAGCCTACAGTGGCCATAGAAAAACAAGAAGAAGAAAATTAAGGAGAATGCTTAAAAAAGTTAATTAGAAAAAAGATATGGTGTTTACTTTAGGGTGATGAATTTTAATGGAGAGCATTTCTAATGTTAAGCTGGTAATCTAGCAGGCACCACTACCTTTACCAAGGCCAAAAGACAATAAATTGTTCCTTTCAGATGAAATCCAACAATTGTTGGGGATGGATTGCCTAGTGAATATCATTTTAAGACTATAGCTGGTACACTGTAGGGCTTATCGATCAACAAATGGATCTATATGCATGTGGTCGGTATGAAATGATACCGTCACTGTCAATACAGGGGAAAGATTGTGAGGCTCTGTAGTTTCACGTAAATCGTGTTAATACTGCTCTTTTATAGTGGCAATAATGATTACAATCATAATAACATAAATAGAACAACTTAAATAGAAATCTAAAATACCCAATCCAGAAGATAAACACAATCTGCTTTTGGCCTGTAGTTTGTGTTGCTCTTGCCACTGACAATTTCCAAAGCAACAATCCCAAAGCTGTAGACATCTGCTTTGTCTGTGAGATAACCACGCAGTGCATATTCTGGTGCCATATATCCTCTGCAAAATCAAGATTATTTTGGATTGTGTGTCCTTGCGCATAACTACTATGAACCAATTATGGAAATTCACTAATACTTCAGCCAAAGGTAAAGGTATCATTAAGAATGTCTCTACTTGTAGAGACATACTGAGGGGATTTTTTTTTTTCCCTTTTTTAGGGGATACTTGTATAGTTAAAGATGCCAAAATGGATGGTTAGAGAGAGTTTGGATATCTGAAAAGAAAAGAAACAAAAATGAAATAGTTACAGGAAGAACAGAAATTATAGAAGTAACTTGGAAATTGTTTTTGCCCCAGGCAAAGAGGGATAAGAAAAACTGAGTGTTTGTTTTTTATGGGAAACAAGAAAACCAGTCTGTTTAAAATAGGAACTGCCTTATATATTCAACTTCTGAACTATTGGACAAAAAAGCACACGCAGTGAATGTAAAACAGTTGGACATGCATGCCACGTGTATAGTTCAGATTGTGGAATGCTAACCTTTGTGGCGTCTAAAGACTCTCTTTAGGGTATTTTTTCAAAGTCAATAAGTTTCATTTTTCTCACCACTTTCGTAACTATGACTTTCACTCTTTCCATATAAGGATGAACCTTGCAACAACTCAGTAAAGGGGGAAAAATCTTCCAAGATAATTACGATTTACAATAGGATAAATCTTGGAATTGAAGATAACAATAGGAAAATAAAAGCACATTGACTCACATGGTTCCCGCTATTCGAGTGCTGATGTGGGTGTTCTCCTCTTCATCAAGTTTTGCCAAACCAAAATCTGATATCTTAGGATTAAGATCCTTATCCAGCAGTACATTGGTCGCTTTGATGTCTCTATGAACAATTTTCAACCTTGATTCTTCATGGAGATAAGCCAAACCTCTTGCTATCCCAACACATATCCTATGCCTCGTCGGCCAATCCAGTTTCAGTTGTTGTTCTTCTGGACCTATGAAGAATCCAGTAATGACATTAGATATTCTCTGTTCTGTCATAATACTGGGTATAGTTAATTGGTACTATCTTACCGAACAGAGCACGAGCAAGGCTATTATTTTCCATATACTCATACACTAGCAATAGTTGATTTCCTTCAATACAACATCCATATAGCTTTACGAGATTCGGGTGTTGCAGAGCAGAAATCATTCCTATCTCATTCACAAACTCACGGTTTCCTTGCTTTGATTTAGAAGAAAGTTGCTTGACTGCAATTATGGTACCATCATATAATAGTCCCTGCATTAGAGTGATAATGTGAAGTTATACATGACCACAGAGTGAAAGACGAAGTTATTTTGAATGTGATGGATAAGAAGTTCATGTATATACTATATAATACCTTGTAAACAGGCCCAAAACCACCTTCTCCGATCTTGTTGGCAGCGTCAAAGTTGTTAGTGGCAGCTTTAAGTTGTCTCAGGGTAAAGGAACCAGTTTTCAGATCTAGACGTTTGAGATCTAGCAGAAGAAAATTTTGGATGATTTGTTGCTGTTATAAATTTTGAATTACTTCTTTCATCACACAATTCATATAATGGATTATACTGTCGATTGGTCCGCACCTTCGTACATTGTGCTTTTTTTACGGAAGCAGCCTTTCCACCAAAGGATTCCTATCAAGAAAATGACACAGAATGCTGAAGCTACAATACCAATCACAGCACCAGCAGATATCTTGTTGCCACCTGGAGGTGTGAAATCTGCAGAAGGAAAGAAAATAAACCATGTACTTTTATCAGATAAAAATTTTCAACTAACTGACGATAAAAAGAAACTAGTGCCCACTCATAATCACTCACACGTATATTGGTTGTCCGAATTTCAGAACAGGATATATCGGCTGACTCAAATTTTACTATATGAACAATAACAGAAGCAGCAAAGCAGGCCATTCAGATTCAATTGCTTGTAATCACAGACCATCTTTGCTTTTTTCTTTTTTTTTTTTTTCAAAAAATGAATCCATTTATATAAATTTATCAAACACAATTTTTTTCTCTCTCATGTAGGAAAAAAACAGAAGTTTCACAAGCTTTATTGTGCCTTCCATCAATTTTCCGCAACTGGGTGTCGAGTGTAATCCACATCAACACTAGCTTGGCTCTCTAGCTCTAACTAAATACAATAGCAATATAATTCTCACACAATCAACGGTACCAAAAAGAAAAAAAAAATTGTGTAATTTGAGTTGGACTGAAGAAGACTTGCCACAGCATGCAAAGTACCTGATTCCACAGAAATGGCTGATATGAGAGGACCATAGGTTCCTCTATAAGGGATGCTCTGTGTGCCTTTTCCAGCCCAATAGAAACGGATCTCCAGGGTGTTTGCTGTCACAACTGCAGTAAAATTCCTCACAACTGCTTTATATGTCTCTCCTGCTTCGGCTTTGATATTGAAATCTTTTTGTACCAATTTCCCCTGAGAAAAACGAGTTTAACTTGACTGTGAATGTTGGCAAATAAGTATAATCCTCAAAATGTAACTCATACCTGAATATAAATATCAAATTTGCGCTCTCCGAGGCTGCTATAAGATTTGTTATTTGAGAACATTATCTCTGCGAAATGTAGTTTCACTGTATAACTCCCATTCAATAAACAGCGTCCATAATAAGTCAGAGAGATAGGAGAAAGCCGGGCTTTTGTGTACAACTCAAAGTCGGGCATTGTGAGTCCGGATATATTTTTTCCTGTATAAATGTATGAATCGGGCTTTTGTGTACAACTGTCGTCTAAGAAATATCCTGTGCTGCTTAATGCCCAGCCTGCTTTACTCATAACGTATCTTGAAGCGCCGCCCGGATCTTTGTCTTCTGTGAATGTGGTAGCTCTACGGGTTCCATTGACATGGACAGTCACTTCTTCTCCTCCACAATTTATATAGAATTTAGAGAGTACTGTCATTGAGAGAAAAAAAATTACTAATGTTAATTATCTGAAAGGTAGGGAGATTTTCTCTTGCAGACGTTCCCGCATTCAGATGTGACAATTGTCATGGTTGGAAGCTTTAAAATTAGGGGGTTCAGGTGTTTTGACCGCACCATGCCTCTTTGATCGTCCGATCTCACATCCACATGCTGGAACGTCTTAGGTGAAAATCTCACCTGCAAGTAAACAATTGAAAGGAAAAGAGAAAAAATGTAGAGCTAGTTGTTTTGGTTAGGCCTTGATATCAACCAACAGATCTCTTTCAGCATCTTTGAGGTCTCACTTAAAGTAAACACTAATCTGGCACATAGTAGTTTTGCTATAGTTAATAGTTCACAAAGTCTTTCCGTGATTTAAAAGGAACCAATTCACATGAGTTATATATTACTTCCAACCGATGATGCTGCTTGGAACAAGTGCAGATTAATCACAGGATGATCTCATCCCTACATCCACCAAAACCCACAATTTATGGGTACTTCCAAGCACAGACAAAATACATTTATGCTCTATGCTAATAAAACTGGCGCTCTTACGTTTCGGACAGGGGAAGTTCTTCAAGCAGGGAACAGCTCCAATTCTAGATCAATATGAGGTCAAGAATGTGTCAGCACTAAAATATCATTTGTATAGTGTTTTATGTGCGACTTTAAAGTTAACCAAAGCATCTCGTCACAAAATCGAAAACACTTACAAATTGGTCGCTGTACGAGGGCTTCCAAATAAGTTTCTAAAGAAACCCAAAAAAAAAAAAAAAAAAAAATCAATCAGCAATATGAATAATAATCAACTAAATGTAGCTGGAAAGCATAAAGAACCTTACATATTATAATCTTGACACTCCGTAGTGCTCGCCGGAGTAAAATTGTTGTATGAAAGGTCACTGCCACAACAATGCTTTGAAATATGACCCACCCACACAATTCAAAGGAATAACAGATTTCAAGGAAAACAATTGGTAACATTATTAAGGAAATTAACTGGATTTCTTTTTAACACTTTTTGATAAAAAGAAATTCATGAAATAACACAAAGAAACAACAAAAATGAGCCAATTAAGCAGAGAACTGGATCTTGGTTATCCATGTTTCTTGCATTTTTCTTGAACTGGAAACCATAAAGAAATTGAATATGAATATAATAAATATCAACATGAAGAAAACAGAAAAAACATACACGTTAGCTCCTCTCTTCAAGCCCTCTGGTACAGATCCATTGAGCAAGTTTCTAGTTAAATATCTATCCAGAAGCCACAGTAACAATGCATTGGGTTTGAATAGTTGTGTATAAATTGTAATAATACCATAATCAGACAAATAAAAAAAATAAAAAGAAAAATATACTTAGATGTTAATCACTTACATGAATTCAGTATCTTTTGGTATGTTGAGGGTGGGTCGAAGTTGTCCTTCCAACATGTTAAAGCTCAGGTCTCTGCCAACAAAAATTACAAGAAAAAAATGACCAGGTTCAATCCAAAAAGAGTGTATACTACTAAAATTATATCCGATAAACCTTTAGTTGGTTAGTAATACTTATAATTTTACATTGCTTATATTTATTGTGCATACTTCGAAGAGAGTACACAATTTATGCAATCTCAAAACTTTTCATATGCAACTTGAATTATGGGCAATAAAAATCACAGAACATGCAATTTATAATTTCTACGAGACTCTGGAAATTATTCTCAGATGTAATGTGCTTCCACCCCTCCTGTCTCGCTTATGCAAAGGTGAGTCCCATCTCTAGGGCGGTCTGGATCTAAGTGCCCAGAGTGTGGAAGGGAACGTTGAAAAGCTAAATTTTAAATAATTACATGTCGCCTATATAACATAGTGCTTGTGGATTTATAAATAATTAACTAATGGGCACAAATATATCTTATCCATATATTTAAGTATCAAAATGGCGAAAAAAAATTTAACTTTGCAATTTGATCACATAAAATAGACAATAATTCATAAGTCAGAATAAGTTTCTTCATTCAAAAGATAAATGTCAAGCGTACAGAAAAAGAAACTGCACAAAAAGCCAAAGATTTTGTGCGGTTTGCACTATATTTGGTCGAGCTGCGCTCTGAAAATGGTCGAACCGCACTCTGAGGACGGATCCACTTCGAAAACGTTGATCTGCGTTTACGGAGTAGGATCGAGAAGGATGAGAGGAGGTTTTGGGTACTAAGGTCTGGATGAGCAATCCACAAGTGTTCTGTGCGGAGCTGAATGTTTTCCCAACTTACTGCTAATAAAAATATCAGCCATGTAAACAGATTAATGCTGAATACTGCTTTTGCAGAATCGCTTTACTCAATTTATCCATCAACTTGGACAATATCTTTACCAAAAAAAAAAAAAAAAAAAATTGGAAAATAGGATTCAATCACACAATATTACATCCATTTACAATAAATTTTCAAGAAGATTCTTATTTTATGAAATTTCATGAAAATGTTCGAATTTTCGAGATACAATTGATTTATGTGACAATGCCGAATTATACTTGGTATCTTCTGAAAATTGGGGCAATAGACCTACATATATTGAAAAAAAGAAAAGACTAACACATAAGATTTAGTAGTTAGGTGATAATTATTCCAGACAGCTAATCAGGACTTGAATCAACATCACACAGTATTCATGCAGTCCGCCTCATTTACAATTAGCAAAAAAGACCCCTAGGCTCAAGCCAAAAACTAAATGATTTTTCTTATTCATTTTACAAAAAAATTAAATTAGTTAAAATAATAAATGTAGAAACAAATGATACACATATATATTGCTTGACACTTTTATAGTTTGGATGGCACATATCAATTATCAAACGCAACATCACGTTGAATTCTTCAAATTTTTTTTTATTACAAATTAAAGCCCTGTTCTCTAGTTTTAAATTATTATTATTATTATTATTATTGCTGCTGCCACTATTCCTACATGTTTAATCTAACTAAAATATTAAAATATTTATTACTTGAATATTTATAGTAAGATTTTGGCACTATTTTTTTATTTGTGTTACTTTTATACCATTTTAAATAAAATCAATAATTATATAAATTTAGTTGAGTATAATCCCATATCCACAAGTTAAGAATCCATGCAATTTAGTTCCACAATTCCAAGGAAATGAGTTGCAAAAGAGGGTATGTTTATGTAACACGAGGATTTCACGCTCGAAAACATTCCTTTCTATTGGAAGCATCATCTTTATCGAATTTTAGTTCGACTTGGCTGAAACAGATGAAATTATTTAGTTTGTTGGATGTCTAATCAAACAATCCTGTGAAAAAAAATTAAGTTAGATAAGTAACCTTTTGCCTTTTTAAATAACCAACCTAACTATTAAACCACACAGTACCAATATATAATTATTTATAAGAGAAATGTCAAAAGTGGTTAGAAGGAGCGGGGACCCAAGCCATGAGGGTCATGCCCGTGCTTAGCATGGATTATATGCTGGTAGCTATTAAGGAAGCCAGGTTCCAAGTTCTTATACGTTGTTGACGTACATACTTATATAAAAACTGCTCTAAATATTAATAGCGTCTCATAAAAAATTATGCAAGTGATATGATGCATATTTTCATGTACAACTATAACAAGAAATGGATCTTTCATCTCCGATGGATATAATTCTCTGCCCTGTAACTACTTTTCACATTTTTCTTAAGAAACATTTTATAAAAAAAAAAAAATTTATGTCGAGCTGTGGGTAGGATAGCAGTTCAAAATTTTTAATAAGTCAGAGGTCGTGAGTTCAAATCTCTATAAATTACTTTTTTAACGGCATGAGTTCAGTGGGCTCTAATGTATGTTACATATACAGACCCAAGTCCCGTGTGTCAAAACAAGCACACCTCAGTTTAGGTTCTTACATACAACCACTAATCCCCACTCAAATTATCAGTAACCAATTTCACCAGCAGTTATGACCACTTCCACTCAGTTTTGATTAAAAATCACTCAAAAGAACAAAGATGCTCTTGTGAGTAAAGCAAGCGTCTAGGCATTCAGAGCCTTTATTAGAGAATAAAGAATTGGTAGGCATATTTTTAGGGCCGGCCAGACCATTCCATGCTTAGGATGGTCCATCCTATAGGGCTTATTGCCCCCTCCTATAGTCATTCTAAGTACGTCACACTCATTGTCCTATTGTGAAATAGAACTGGACCAAATTTTTTGACACTCATCTGAGTTGTTGACCCTCCAATTGATCATGCAAATTTTGACACCCATGCCATGCAAATTTTGGCACCCATGCCACATTATCTAACAGTCTCACTTGGGCAACGATCAGGTTAAACAGAATTGGTTGGGGCCCGGGGGATTTAACTTAATCCAGTGGCCAATAAGCTGCGGGTGAACATGTTATCAATGTCATGTAAAAGTGCTTGCCAGTCAGTGGAATAAGTTATAAACTGGTAAGCTTCAACTGTGCTTATCGAAGTGTCTATCAATTCATCTCCAGTTTCGCAATGCTCTCCTACATTTACTACAAAATTCTATTTGAAGCATTCCAACTTCATTAATCAAGCATAGTGTTGGTCTTACTTAATTCTACTAATTGGTGCTCTGCAATTTTCACATTTGGTTTCTGAATGGAAGAAACCAAGCAACATGTTAAATTTCCACCGAGTGGCTTATTCTAGTTGGACAAAATTTTCCCTTTCTTCATTGTCTGTTACACCCCATCCCAAGTTAAATAAGATTAACTCTAATTAATCTAGATTAATGTAAATTAAATATGATTAATCAATTTAAATGTGATTAATGATTAAAATGAATCAAGTCAATCACAAGTGAATGAATTAAGCTTAATGGAATGAATTTGGAAGAGATTGAATTAATTGAGTGGATTTTATATTCAATTTGATGGAATTAAGGACTTTTCCGTAAATACGGATTTTTGCGTATTTCATCGGATACAGTAAAACTTCATACCAACGTGTGTATCTCAACATGTACAATAACTTTCATAATATACACATTTTCATTTGACTTAAAATGAGTTGAATGAGTCTTCATTTGACTCAAATTGGAAATAAAGATAGGAAGGAGGGTTAAGTTGCAAAAGTTTATTTATAAAAGGTTCCAAATAAACCCAATTGACATTCATACGAATGTTCCAGCACCAAGAAGTTCTCTCTAGGTCTTCACCTTTGTTTCTTCTTCCATTTTCTTTGATCAAGAGTTTGGGTAAGGAATTACTAGTTTTGGAGAGGAATTTGTCTTCTTCATCTCTCATCGCCATCTTCTTCAATCTTCTTGAAGTTAAAGTTTGAGGGAAAGCTTTGAATTTCTCTTCATCAAGCTTCAAGGTGAGTGCTTAGTAGTTCTTACTGAACTTTCAAGTTCTATAGGTGAATTGGAATAGTTTTTAGAATAAACAATTCAGAAATTCTGTTTTTGGTTGTTTCATGGAATTAGAGTTTGGATTAAAGAGATTTTGATCTCAAGACCAAGCTAACAAGAGAGGTTTTTGTGTGAAATTCAATTCAAAGGCAAGTATAAACAGTACTTGTGATTAAATTGCTACTTGATATGAGTTTCTTGTCATTAGATATGATTTCATTTGATTTGTATAGAAATGATTTGATTTGTGGATCATTTGAATAGTATTTGAAGTGATTACATGATAAATAGAAGTGTTAATCTTATGAGAAATATTGTTTGAGGAAGGGAAAAGGAGGTTCCAGAATTTTATTGCAAGTAAAATCATTTCTTATGTATATATGCTTGTAATTGTTCATTAATTTGGTTTTGTAAACAATTTCCATTGGGTTATAAATGATGAATGAATTGTTTATGGAGTATTAGAGACTCAAATCATGTTTAAATGGTCTTTGGAAAGACCTGGAAATGAGTAGTAAATGTGGGGAAAAAACTAGTGCAAAACAGACACTTACAGGTTCTGTTTTTGCAAATTCTGCACTGAGAGTTTGAACTCTTGTACTTACAGTTCAAACTCTTGGCCTAGCTGGTTTTTGTCTTGAAAACATCCTACACTGAGAGTTCGAACTCTTGTACTGAACGTTCGAACTCTTGGCAGATAGTTGAATTTGACAGATTTTCGAATTGCCATAACTTTTTATCCGCACGTCGGATTTTGGAGTTACATATGTCGATGGAAAGCTCTTGGAACATAAAATTTAATGGTCTAATTTCCAATCGATTAGATGACTCAGAAATGAGTCCGGACTGAGGTGATTCTATTTGAATCAAAAGCTCTTCTTATGCGTTTAAATAGGTATATAAATTAGTCTTGAGACTAATTGTAAAGTAATTGAGAGTTGTTAAGCTTAATGGACAATGAAAAGGAGAATTATTGATAACTTTGAATATTGTTTCAATAATGTATTAATTGTTCATTTGTTATAAACTAAGCCTCCATGGGTGTTAATTAAGGGGATTTTAATGTACAAATTTTATAAAATGTCGTGTCCATAAAAAATAACACGTACATTAAATAACCGATGATTACACCTGAATGGTTGGTATTACTTAATTGACATTGTACATGAATTGTATCTGAAATGGATCATAACTTGAATTGAATTCTAAAGGACTTGTTTATTGAGTTGAATCCGTTAATTTGTAATTGAACGGAATTAATATGTTAAACTATATTGTTTCTTGAGTCTGACACTACATAGTAATTTCTTTAAGCTCATTAGAACTATTCTTGCTGCAGCGGATGATTTGGTAGTGTTCTGGAGCTCCGTGGTGATGTCAATAGTCTTTGGCCCGGGCACTGATAAATCCCACTATACATGTTATTTGTATTTCCTTCTTTCAGGGAAGATGATTCCTTCCTTTTTAGGAAGATGTGGTTTGATTTTAAATGCTATTGTAGTTTGCCAAATAATAAAGACTCTCATTGATTTTGAATTGTAATTGTATTGTTTATTATTAAATTTAGACTGGTTAAATGTATAATTAGCATATATAATCATGTAATTGTTTATAGATTGCTGAATTGTCAAATTCATAGTATTATTGATGGCATTACAGGCTCAGCTGCCCATGTCGATCTTGCCCAAATCTCAGCGCCAGCAGAGGAGACCACTCCGGATCTTCCAGGATGATTAGTCGAGTGGAAATGATGCGATAACATTTGATATGAATTTTGGAGAATGAAAACAGTAAATGAAACTTTGAGTGGAGTTATGTAGAAAACGGTTCACACTTTTCATCCTTGCATTGTATTTAAATATGCAAGTGGATGTTATACAAAGTGTAAATGAAATTTTGTTTTATACGTTGGACAATGTATATTTGTTTATGTTTCGCATAATGTATATTTGGTATCCCTTGTGAATTTTATTTGATTGAAGTTCACGGGAGTAAGTATAAGACGCGACTTGGGGTTAACTTAGATTAATCATAATCTCAGGCTCAGGTCGTGTCATTGTCCTTTTGATCTACAATCAACTTATGATACTCTTGCATGACTTCATGTTCCAAAGGAATGGATTATGCAGAAAGTCAGACTCGTTTAGTGGAACCTATTTTCATTTTTAAGGGAAGCCAGAAAGAAGTTAATGTCACATATAATATATCCTTTTCATCGAAAAAAATCAACTTACAAGGTTTTCAAACTTTTCATTGTCCATATATATGGAGGGATAGATCCAGTAAGATTGCAATTCCTCAATATCCTGCATACAAAATAGAATGCATTCGGTTCAACAGGATGTGGATGGCAATTCCTATACAACAAGAGTCACATAAGCATTCAACTCACAATGTCCTAATGTTTGTCATGTTAACTAGATTTGGAAAAGGCGATGCTGTTCCATTAATGTCACTAATCCTCCTACAACATATACATCCCACCGAAAATAGTTAAGCATCTGGAAAAGGCATTCTACACATCAGTTAATAGTGGGTCCTCAACGCTTTCACTTACAGGTCGGTTAATTTCTTCAATGACGAAATCCCAGGAGGAATTGGTCCTTGCAAACCGCTTCCTTGTATTGCTCTGCGATTGATAAAATTTGTAAATGTTTCAGTCAAAGAAAACCGATAAAGAATCTCATGTTTGAAAGAACAAATACTTACAACTTTTCAAGCTTTGTCCATTTCTTTATGAAATCAGGTATCCTTCCACTAAAGTTGTTATCATTTATCCTACTGCATAGTGTGCAAAAATAAATATCTACCTCCCTCTTCCGATTGGAGAGAAAACGTGTTAGGTATGAAATATGCATCTATAAAACTCAAAAGAACTTACAAATCCGTCAAGTTTGTAAGGTTAGCAAGGCTCGTTGGCAGCTGTCCCGAAAATGCATTGGAAGAAAGAAGTCTGCGTTTACAGAAAGAACGCACAAAAAATGTACTATCAAAATCCATTTAAAGATTAGAGAAGAAAAGATGATATATCCTATCACTCCAAGATCTGTTCCAATACTGAGCAATAGTGGTTGACAAACATCGAACCAAAGAAAAGAACAATTCTACTAAATCTAGATTCTAAAAGCTAAAACAAAGAAGAAAGAAAGCTGTTACATTCTCCCGACATAGGATCATGTTAGCAAATGTCTTGATTTTCATAATCAGACCTACACCTGGGCGATCATGGTTCTGGCAAAAGTAGGTTCTCTTTTGGTTTTTAAGAAGGATCTTGTTGGGAAAGTCCCACATCCCACATTGCCCAAGTAATGAGTTTGAGAGAGCTTTATATACTTGTTTGAGCCTTCCACCTATCAACTAAAGCTTTTGGATTAATACATGCTATCTCACCCAACTTGCTAAAACTCACAAAACATATACAAAGGAGGTGGCTTTACATTCTCTCCATGCCGACAAGCTTCTCAATTCCTTCAAGAAGATGCCCAGATTCTCCAAGAGACATATTGTTGGCTTCCAGATTCCTGAAAATTCAAATCCTTAAAAAATTCACCAATATCGTAGACTAAAATGAAAATTCCAAAAAGAACCCAGACTACAAAATGGTGATTTGAAGGAGAATATTTATCAATATTTACAGATCTGTGAGAGTGGAAATATTCCAAAGTTCCTTTGGGATTGGCCCAGTTATGCGGTTTGCAAGAAGAGAGCTGCACAACACCACTGTCTCTATTAGGACACTTGCTTTCACAAGATAAGTCTTAACACATATATGATGGTTGATAAAAGTTTACATGGTCACGACTTGCATGGAACCCCATTCCTTTGGTATTGGGCCGCTGAGGTAGTTGCGAGTCAAATCGCTGTCAATGAGAAGAATATTGACTACAGTCAGTGTGGAGGCCTAGCATTGCATTGGTTTGAGGAATAAGTAAGTCAAGGAATTTATGCATGCAAAAGCTTACATTTGCTGGAGGTAACGAAGCTTGGCTAACTCTGGCGGAAGCACTCCTTGAAGATCCTGACCTTTGAGAACTCTGCAATTCCAAAGTCAACTCAACATGGGCAAAGATAAATGAAAGTTTAAAAAAAAAAGTCTCTATTTTTTTGAAAGATATATGAAGATTTTCAAAAAGTCTCTGTGCTTCTCATGATTTTTGAAAAAAAAGACAACAAGAATCGATTATTTCATCAATTCAGTCCTTTCACTCTAGGGGCGGGCCAGGTCAACCCTTACCCTATCCTCATATGTTGGTGCAGGGCCTAGGCGGAGTCAAGGCCCTCGGCATTCTTCCTATGTTTGTCAGTATTTTATATTTCATTAGAATGTTATATTTAGGAATTAGTTTTATTAAAATTCTTAGTTGTATTTAAAATAGTATTGTCCAAACTGTATGTAAATAGGCTTTATGTACTTGAACCGGGTCCACTTCTAAAACTTGAGCCCTTTAATAATTGGGCTGCACTTGGATTAAGCGATAGAAAACAGGAAGCTCTACACAGGCCCAAATTAATGGTGCTTGTAAGTTGGTGACTGATTTGCCCCACCAAGTAATTGAAAGCATGGCTTGAGGCAACTTGGCTTGATTGATTAAATGGGCGGGCTTGGGCCTTGTGGGGAGATTCTCCATAATACTATGATAAGCCCTGGTTTAGGTAAAAGTACCAGCCAGGCTTGCCCTGACCTCGGCTTCATGCAGCTCGGCAGCAGTGTCAGCTTATACCGAGCTCGAGCCTGCCTCGGTAAGGGTACCAGCTGAGCTGGTCTCGGTCTGCGCATTTCGGCAACAGTGCTAGGACGCGCCTATGATTGACTTCGGTATCAGTACTGGGCGTCAATCAGTCATAAATATGCTACTATGATAGTGCAGCGGCTTTGTAGAGCGAACTGACAGATAGGGTATGCGCCTGATAAGAGGTTGACCTTATCTGACAGCCACATCCGCTGCCATGCAAGAGATCGAAGAATGGGCTGATAAGACTTCTATCTCCACCTACCCCCACTAAGGATATAAGGTATGGGCTGACGAGACTTCTCGCCTCACCTGCCTCCACTAAGGGTACTGTCTGATGGGACTTCCTCCTATATATTTGCATGGGTGAGACCCATGGCAAGGTACGCATACGCACATGTACAAACCATTACCCATTACTCTCTCTTCTCCATTCACTCTTCCTTTGCTTAGTGATAGCACTAACTTGGCATCGGAGTGCCTTCGGCTGGCTGCAGCCAAGGCCTCTGACCGTTGTTTCCTCCCTTCCTTTTCAGGTCTTCAGGCACCAAATCTCCCTCAAAAGAAGTTAAACAACGATATTAAGAGTTTCATTTTCCTTTAACCAAGTCCATAATATTTAGGCACTCATAATTGGCGCCATCTGTGGGGAAAGAGAGAGAAATTAAACCAAATCTGTGGACACCATGCCCCCAAAGACTAGAAATGGCGAGGGCTCCTCAAGGTCCTGAAGGGCCCCCTCGCCACCATCAATAGCGTTACCCCCAGCATTCCTGCCACCACCAGAGTTGACATCGCCAGTACTCCCACAACCGGTGATGTAACCGCCGGAGATACCAGAGCAGTTGCCATTAATCCCTCGCCAGAGAAGATCCGGCGGAAAATCTGGAGCAGCAATCGTAGAAGGGCCGGTGATTGGGTCAGTGGCAGCCAAATCTCACCAGTCCCTTCACCAAAAGGCGCTAGCGAGCTTACAACGAAGGCTCGAGCAACAACCATCTGAATGAAGATTCGAAAAAAATCGCGCCAGTCACCGGAGCACAACCCCGACCCGAAGAGGTCGCAACAGAAGTCGGAAGACGATGGTGAGCTGAGAGAATGGCTCGACCGCCAGGTCAAACAGACGGTCCAGCAAAATCTAGAGATAGTCGGTTTCACCCGAGACCGACTGAGCACCTACGACGCCAAGGATCATGGCATGTCTCCTTTCTCTCGCGAGATAAGGGAGTTCTCCCTCCCAGACAAGTTCAGCGTCCCAAGGTTCGTCCTTTATGACGGGACCTCTGACCCTACTGCACATTTACGGAACTTTACCCAGCGAATGTCAGTATGGGGTGACGTCGGTCACTTAAATTACAAACTCTTCTCTTCAAGTCTAGGTGACCTCCCCCTGAGTTGGTTCTGTGCACTCCCTGAGGGATCGATCTTGAGCTGGCAGCAGCTTCGAAACTCTTTCGTAGAGAAGTTCCAAGCACATAGAGTCATCCCGAAGACAGACGACGACCTCATGGCGATCAGAATGAGGCGGACCGAGAACATTACTTAGTTCGCCAAAAGATTTTGGACCGTCTACAGCTAAGTCGAAGATGCCACTGACAGAGTAGCCATTAGGTCTTTCAAGCAGGCCCTACTGCCAAGCAATGAGCTTCGCAAGGATCTGATGCGGTTTCCTGTGGTCACTGTAAAAGCGCTGATGGCCCGGGTGAACCAATTTATTCAGCAGGAGGAAGATAAGGCCCGAGCTCGTGAGAGTTTCGGCCTCTGGCTGGAAGAGAAACCCTCCAAGAAGGACAAAAAACTATTTTGGAGGGAAGAGGAGAGCCAGAGCAAGGCTTCGACGAGCTCAGCGGCGATTTCGGCTCCCACCTTTGGGGCCAACAAGAAGTCCAAGCCCACCGTCACCTCTTATAAAGCTGTGAATACAATCTTCAAGGAGCCAATTTACAAGCTCATCGGCAGGATCAAATCACAGCCCTACTTCAAGTGGCCACAGCCAATGAAGGTTGACCCATCCACCCGAGATCAAAATAAGTTCTGTGCCTATCACAAGCAGAACGGGCATAGAACCGGGGACTGCATGGCCCTTAAGTCTTATCTCGAGAAGCTCGTCAAGGATGGGCACTTGAAAGACTTCATTAAGGAGGAGGGCAGAGTCAACCGAGCTCATCAGCGCCGACCTAATGATGGTCAGGACAGTGATGAGCCCGAAGGAATCATCAACGTCATTCACCTGGCTCCCACGCCCAAGGGGGCCAACCAAGGTCGTGCCGAGACCAGGAGGGCTTCACATAAACAGGTGATGACAGTCGAGCTGGGGCTAGCGGCCAAAAAAGCTTAAAAGGAGAAACCCAAGATCTGGTTCTCAGACGAGGATTTGGCTGGGGTCCAGCTCCCCCAAACGACCCCCTGATTCTAATCCTGAGGTTGAAAAACTTCAAGGTAAAACGGATCCTTGTAGACCCCGGGAGCTCTTCAGAGATCCTCTATTTTGACTGCTTTAAGAAGCTGGGTTTGAAAGAAGAAGACTTGCAGGAAGCTCACACTCCCCTGGTGGGCTTCAGCTCAAAGCCGGTCTACCCCAAGGGGAAAGTCTCCCTCAACGTCCAAGTCGGAGGCGCCTCCATGTCAGCCGACTTCCTTGTGGTGGATGCACCATCCCCGTATAACGCAATTATGGGGCGGACTTGGCTGTACAATAGGAAAACGGTGCCCCCCACTTATTACCAAAACCTCAAGTTCCCATTGGAGGATGCAAGCAGCCGAGTTAAGGTGGTCACGATCAAGGGCGACCAGCAGATGGACAAATAGTGCCTAATGGCTGTAGTGCCAGGCGAAACAGAACCTCGACAAGTGCACATGGCCAAACTGGAAGCAGAACTCGAGGATGTTGGCCGATCTCCGGAGCAGAAGAGCATTGGGGACGTGACTGAGGTGAGAATTGACCCTAACGATCTAGAGAGGTATTTCCTGCTTAGGAGCCGACTCACCGAAGCTGAGAAGACCGAGCTATTCAACTTCTTGTAGTAAAACAAAGAACTCTTCACCTGGATGCCTTATGAGATACCCGGCATCGATCCTGAAATCATGTGCCACAAGCTGAACGTGGACCCCAAACACAGACCAGTAGTGCAGAAAGCTCGCAGAACGGGGATCCCACAGACAGAAGCCGTGATCGAAGAGGTCGAGAGGCTGTTGGAAGCCAGGGCCATCAGAGAAGTACACTACCCAGAATGGCTGGCCAACACGATGGTAGTCAAAAAGAAAAATGGGAAGTGGAGAGTCTGCGTGGACTTCACCGACCTCAACAAGGCATGCCCCAAAGACAGCTTTCCGCTCCCTAAGATTGACCATATGATTGACGCCACTGCCGGGCATGATAGGATGAGTTTCCTCGATGCCTACCGAGGTTACCATCAGATTCTGATGCATGAGCCTGACGAAAAGAAGACCACGTTTATCACACCACGAGGCATCTACTATTACAAAGTGATGCCCTTTGGATTAAAGAAAGCAACGGTGACTTACCAAAGGCTGGTAACAAAAATGTTTCAGGCCCAGCTCGGCAAAACAGTGGAGGTATATATTGACGACATGGTTGTCAAGTCTAAAAGGTTACAAGACCACTTGGCAGACCTAAGTCAAACATTTGCTATCCTCAAAGAGTTCCGCCTCAAATTGAATGCGTCCAAGTGTGCGTTTGGCGTCGGTTTCGGCAAATTCCTCGGAAGCTTGGTCACCAGATGAGGGATTGAGGCCAACCCAGAATAGCTTTCTGCGATCCAAAGTCCAACCACGGCGAAACAAGTCCAGAGGCTCACAGGAATGGCAGCCGTGCTCAATCGCTTCATCAGCCGAGCTTCGGACAAATGTCGCCCCCCTTCTTTCAGCTTTTGAAAAAGAGCTCAAAATTTCATTGGACTCTGGAGTGCGACCGAGCCCTCCAGGAACTCAAGAACTATTTATCTTCAACCCTTGCTGTCCACACCAAAGCAGGGGGAAATACTCTATCTGTATTTGGCCATCTCAGACCACGCAGTAAGCTCAGTGCTCATCAAAGAAGAAGATAGGCATCAAAAACCTATATACTACACGAGCAAGATTCTGCTTGATGTCGAGACTAGATATTTGCCACTGGAAAAACTTGCATTAGCATCATTAGTGCTTTTCGCAAATTCTCCTACTACTTCAAAACGTATACTACAGTGATTGTTACAGAACATCCACTCAAGCCCCTTTCAGAAAAGGCGGACTTCTCTGGGAGAATATCAAGATGGGCCGTCGAGTTGGGGCAGTACGATATCAAGTATCAACCCAGAACGGCAATCAAAGCCCAAGTTTTGGCTGATTTCATTGTAGAATTCGTTTCTCCAAGTTTGACACCGAGCAAGCTCGACACCGAACTGGGGGGCAATAAGGATGACGAGGTTGCCGAGATCGAGACAAAACATGAACGGTCTTGGAAGTAGTTTCTCGAGTCAGTATGGAAAGTCTTCGTTGATGGATCCTCAATATCCAAGAGGGCTAGCGTTGGCATAGTCCTCCAATCTTCGGAGGGCCTTGTCATCGAACAAGCCCCGACACTCAACTTCAAGGCATCCAATAACGAAGCTGAATATGAAGCACTGATCACAGGGCTCGGCAGTGCCAAAATCCTGGGGGCACGGCGACTAGCGGTCTTCAGCAACTCCCAGCTGGTGCCCTACTCGCAGCTGGTCTTCAGCGACTTCAGTCAACTCAGTGGGGACTACGAAGCCTGCGACGACAGGATGGTAGCCTACTCGCACAAAGGAGCTCATTTCCTAGTTCGATAAGGCTGAAGTCAGGCAGATCGGCAGAGACTCCAACTCTCACGTTGATGCTCTTGCCAACATGGCCTCTGCTGTCGAGGCCGAAAGAAAAAGAACTATCAAAGTAGAAACATTGAACAAACCAATTATAGAGCTCCAACCACCTCGGGAAGTTTTGTGTGCTGACCTTGGCCCAAGCTGGATGGACCCGATCATCACCTATCTGTGGGATGGCCGACTTCCTGAAGATAAAAATGAAGCTCATAAAATCAGATTGAAGGCAGCTCGGTTCTGGTTGTCTCCAGATGGCAAGCTATACAGAAAATCCTTCACCGACCCATATCTCAGTGCGTCCACCCAAGCAAAGTAGAAGACTTCCTTTATGAGATCTATGAAGGAATCTGTGGGAACCACATTGGAGGACGGTCACAGGCTTATCGAGCTATCAGCCAAGGTTATTGGTGGCCCTACATGTAGAAGGACGCCCAGCTGTATGCTAGGAAGTGCGAGAAATGCCAGAAGTTCTCTCATTCTCTTCATCAGCCAGCACAAGACCTGAGCCCACTTTCTAGCCCATGGCCCTTTGCTCAGTGGGGTCTCGACATCGTGGGACCTCTCCACCAAACTCTAGGGAATAAGAGGTGGCTAATGGTAGCCACTGATTATTTCACCAAGTGGATAAAGACCGAAGCATTGTCCTCCATCACAGAGCAGGACACGAAGAACATTGTATGGAAGAATATTGTCAGAAGGTTTGGAATACCGCGAGTGTTGGTCTCGGACAACGGGACTCAGTTCGATTCCAATCTCTTCCGAAACTTCTGCCAAGAGCTTGGCATCAAAAACTGTTATTCAACTTCGATGTACCCTCAGAGCAACGGTCAGGCCGAGATCTCAAATAAGGTGGTATTGGATGGGTTTAAGAAGAGGCTCGACCGAGCTAAAGGAAGAATGGGTGGAGTAACTTCCAAGTGTCCTTTGGGCATATAGAACTACCTCGAGGCGATCCACTTCGGCGACACCCTTCTCCTTGGCCTATGGAATGGAAGCCGTGATCCCATGGGAGGTCGGCCTTCCAACCTTGAGGACGGAACTTTTCGACCAAGGTCAAAGTGATGTAAATTTGGCTCGAGAACTTGACTTGGCCGAGGAATGGAGGGATGCAGCAATCGTCCGCCTAGCTTCTCACCAATAGCAATTAGCGAGAGGATATAATCAAAGAGTAAGGGAGAGGAAGTTTTCGGTTGGAGAACTGGTCTTGAAGAAGACACTTCCTACAGACAAAAATCCCAACGAAGGTAAGCTGGAACCGAACTAGCATGGGCCATTCAAGGTTGTCTCGGCTGCCGGCCAATCAGCATACAGGCTTGAGGACATGGATGGTAGAGAGTTACCTCGCCCATAGAATGTCACGCACCTCATAGAGAGTTACATCGCCCATGGAATGCCACGCACCTCAAGAAGTATTACTTCTAAGTTGTACTCAATCTTTTGAATTAATAAAAATAATTCTTGTGAAAAAATGAGTTTTGTTGCTTCCAATATTCGCCAAGTTACGGAACTCAGAGACTATCCTCAACTCGGTTATAGAACCAGCTATATCGGCTCGGTTATGAAACCAGCGACCTCAGCTTGGTTGTAGGACCAGCTATATCGGCTCAGTTATGGAACCAGCCACCTCAGCTTGGTTATAGAACCAGTTATATCGGCTCGGTTATGGAACCAGCCAACTCAGCTTGGTTATAGAACCAGCTATATCGGCTCGGTTATGGAACCAGCCACCTCAGCTCGGTTATAGAACCAGTTATATCGGCTCGGTTATGGAACCAACCACCCCAGCTCGGTTGTGGAACCAGCTATATCGGCCCGGTTATAAAACCAGCTATCCTCAGCTCGGTTACAGAACTAGCTATCGGCGGACACTTCAGCTTTCTTAAGGAACCAGCTAATGCAGGATGCCAAGTTGCGGAACTTGGCAGTCATTTAAGTTTTGTCACGGGACCTACAGTGCTAAGCACTAAAGGCTCAGAGGCCACTTCAGAAAGTAAAGTCCGGTTACGGAACCGATTGAAGGTTTTTTTTTCGATTGCCAAGGTGAAACCCAAATTATATTGAGATAGAAGAACTTGAGATTATGCGTGACGCGTGCTTAATTATTAATCATCTTGAGTTAGAGAACTTAAAGTTATGTGTGGTTTTAGTCTAGCTATTACGATTGCCGATCGTGATGGCTCCGGTTGCTAAACCAGGCTCAACTATTTACACAGAAAAAGCATTCAATCAGACACATGTTCCAAACAAGAATGAAAAGAAGAATTGTATTCATTAAAAGAAGATATTTACATTACAAACTGGCCTTCCCAACAGTACAAAAAGAAAAATACATCAAAGAGCAGACTTTTCCACAGTAGCAGCCTCAACATCGGCAGGAGGAACCTTGGCAACGGCAGCCTTAACGTCGGCAGGAGGGACCCTGGCAGTGGAAGCCTCGGTTGAGGTAGCATGGGAGGTACCCTCGCAGAGAGCTTCAGGAGGAGGAGGAGGATCAATCGGAGCGGACTTAGGGGGGGCCTTGGAAGACGAAGGGACGGAGCTCGACCCAGATTCTGAACTGGGGAACTTGGGTGGATTTCGATACACAGGATGATCCTCGGGGATCCCCGCTTCTCTCAATGCCGCTCGACAACCAAGCTCAAACAGATGCGAGCCTAATTTCTCAATTTGAGCTTTATAATCCTTGGTTGCCGCGTCCACCCCGTCTTGGAAGGCGGCGTCCATCTCGGCTTGCATCGAGGTTTCAATATCATCCTTTTGTTTTGTCAAGGTTTCCAGCTCGGCCTTTTGCTTCGTCGCCTCGACCTCGAGCTGGGCCGCCCTCTTCGCCTTCACCTCGGCCGTCCCCCTTAGCTCATGCGTCTCAGCTTTTCAACCTGTGATTTCGGCTATCGCCATGTCCATTTCCGTAACAAGGTTGGCATTCTTCTCCTCCGATTCCTTTAGCTTCTCGCAAGTCCCCTCCAAAGCCGCTCCGAGTCTCTTCTTTTCCGCTTCTAGCTTTTGGATCTTAGAGTCGCTCTAGTGGGATTTGTTCAGGGCCACCTGCACCCTCTGCACGATCTGAAAAAGGACCAATGTGTCAGAAGGAGATAGCTCGAGACTCAAACACTGCAAATAGTTTGTTCGGAGCAACTTACCGAGAGGGCTAACTGTAGGGAAGACATCAGCAGTGACGTCTCATCCATCCCCTTGAGTCTCTGCACGTTGGCTGGAAGGGCGCAGGCATTGGCCAGTGTAGCCGTGACTAGTGGGTTGCCGGATAACCGATCCTCCACAGTCATTGGCTTGCTAGGCCCGAGGAGGAAGCCCGGTCTCCACGAAACCGGGGCCAGGGGGCCTGAGGCGCCGAAACTTGGCGGGAGCTTTGCCGCGATAAGCCTTCGCCCCTAGGCCTCTCCTCCAGCGCCCTATCTTTCGGAGCTTCGGCTTGACGCTGCCGACTTCCTTTGCTTGGGCCCTCAATCCTATCCCTCTTTTCCGCCTGACCTTCCTCCCTCGTAACATCGGCCGAGCGCTGCCGAGAAGCGGTAGGAGGAGGAGGGGAGGCCCCAGCGGCGTCCGTAGCCACAGATGCCGGAGCAGAGCTGGAGTCAATAGGGCTGGAAGATGAGGAGGCTCGGCCCCCAAGAAGCTTGGCCTTCAAGTCTGTTGTGTTCAAAGGGGGACGGCATCTTTCCATGTTCTCCGCCATTTCTTCCTCTGAGCTGAAAGGGGAGATGTACGACTCGACTGGCTGCTACAGGTCTGTAGCCTCCGAGTCGGCAGACGATCTGGGCACCTCAGTACCTGAAGTTCTTGGATGATCGACCTGACTCCCTCCTCTTAATGTACGTATGATACCTCGGTTCATACCCGAGGAGACTCCAAGCCGCCCTCCCTCAATGGCCTCAGTAACCTTTTACAGCTCTCAGCCAGTCGTTATTCCTTCTCCAGCCGGCTCGCTGAGCTTCTTGCCTTCTTTGACTGACCTCTGCACAAGAATGAAAAGAGCGCTAGTTCGGCAAAAGCTAGGAAAAGACAGGATAAGAGAAAGCTGAAAAGCTCGGTATTTACTTGGGGGGGATCCCGAAGAGACGAGGAATCCTGAACGACCTCTCTACCTCGGTCTCGGCCTCCCCAAACTCCCAATTGCCGGAGATGAACAAACGATCGTCCCCGGCATGTCGATTTGAGTCATCCAGGTCTGTAACAAAATGGACCTGATTCGGTTTCCCTCGGAGGTAAAAGGTATGGACATCTCCTTTCAATTTGCAAATATCGTAGGCGTCCTCGATGTCGTGGACACCAAGGTTGATGCCGAGGGTTCTGTTGAGTTCAGCAACACCCATTCTTATCTTATAGCTGTTGGGCATCAGCAGGCAAGGGCAAATATGCCACTTCATCAAGCAGGATCTAAGGAGAGGGTGGACTGGAAACCTAACCCCGCCCTCGACTATCGAGATCAGGGGAAGTGACATCTAACCATCACGGAAGGAGTAGCCGTTGAAAGGGTCCTCAGGATTATCTAATCTAGTACGGACATCCCCTGGGATTTTGTACATCTCCCTAAAACCAACCATTGCCTGCCTCAGGTGTGTCGGCGCAGTGTCGGTAAACTCCCATGGCTAAAACCTAAAGGGACTGGAGAACAAGAAAAAAAGGGGAAAAGCCCTAGCGGAAGCAGGAAAGGAAACAAAGGTGCGAAAAGGAAGAATAAGAAAAGAAGGACTTATAGGAACAGAACAAGAACAGGGAAACAAAGGATTTCAGACTTAGACCGACTAGGGTTGAACTCCGACGGGGCCTTCGCTTTAGTAGCGATTTTCTCTTCTAGTAGGGGTTCTCTCTTAAACGAATGTCAAAATAGGAGAAAAGGGAATAGGGACATCCATATTTATAAAGGGAAAAGAGGAGGCGTCCCTTTGAAATTCTAGGAACGCGTGCGAAGCGTTGTTTCGAACACTCCACACGTAGCTTCGGGATAAGTGACAGCCAACAGGGTAACAACACATGGAGCCGTCGATCCTACTTTTGCTATGATTCAGACTCATCAATGATTACCTCGAGCAGATGAAGCGGCATTGACATAATTACCTCAAACAGATGAAGCGACGTCGCGATAAGGATCAGATATCAGTAACCATCAGCTGCCGACCACGGGATAGAGATCCCTCGAACTCGGATCAGGGACTCCCATTGTACTTAGCTCTCGACCTCAAAGAGTTGGGGAACTCTAAGAGGTCAGGAGCTAGGGGCAATTGTGGGGGAGATTCTCCATAATACTATGATAAGCCCTAGTTTAGGTAAAAGTACAAGCCAGGCTTGCCTTGATCTCGGCTTCATGCAGCTCGGCAGTAGTGCCAGCTTATACCGAGCTCGAGTCGGCCTCAGTAAGGGTACCAGCTGAGCTCGTCTCGGTCTACGCATTTCGGCAACAGTGCCAGGATGCATCGATGACTGACTTCGGTATCAGTACTGGGTGTCAATCAGTTATAAATATGCTACTATGATAGTGTAGTGGCGTTACAGAGCGAACTGACAGATAGGGTATGCGCCTGATAAGAGGTTGACCTTATCTGACAGCCACATCCGCAGCCATGCAAGAGATCGAAGAATGGGCTGATAAGACTCCCATCTCCACCTACCCCCACTAAGGATACAAGGTATGGACTGGCGGGACTTCTCGCCTCACCTGCCTCCACTAAGGGTATGGTTTGATGGGACTTCCTCCTACATATCCTATATATTTGCGAGGGTGAGATCTATGGCAAGGTACGCATACGTACACGCACAAACCATTACCCATTACTCTCTCTTCTCCATTCACTCTTCCTTTGCTTAGTGATAGCACTAACTTAGGCATCGGAGTGCCTTCGGCTGGCTGCAGCCAGGGCCTCTGACCTTTGTTTCCTCCCTTCCTTTTCAGGTCCTCAGGCATCAAATCTCCCTCAAAAGAAGCCAAACAGCGATATTAAGAGTTTCATTTTCCTTTAACCAAGTCCGTATTATTTAGGCACTCACAGGCCTGAACAAGGTTGAGGTGGAACGGGCTCGTGCCCGGTGGTTACGGCCTGCGTTGGGCTTAGGCCAGATATGGGCTAGTGCTTCTAAAGCTAGGCAGGGCCTGGATATGACTCAGCCTATCCCAACCCAGGCCATTAAAACCCCTGTATGAAACTAAGGGACAACTGCCCCAGTTCCATTCAACCACATCCAAGGAAAAGAAGAGTCAGAGAGAGTGGACATAGGAACAAAGCACTATCAGATATTCCATATACATGTCCTACTTGTTTAATCAATTCCTTTCCGGCATCATTTTTTTGAATTAGGACCTTTTTTAAAACCTTGAAAAACTTAGGGAGCTAAACCCTAAGATATATCATAAATGAGCATTTCATAGAAGAGGGGCCACCTCTACTGATCAGACAATCTGCCACATGTAGAATGGCATGTGTGAAGGATTTGATCAATTCATTGGGCAAAAGCAGAGAATTTTCTTTCATTTTCTTCCACTGAAGAATCCCCATTTACAACCCATTTGATCTGTGGCGCCCCAGTGTTTTTGGGGACGCAGGACTTTCATGTGTGCTAGCTCACCTGTTCAACGACCCAGATGTCACATCTGACATGGATCCTCTTGTTGTAAGTCATCGGCCAGGAGACGTCAAGAGAGTAAGGGGTTACATTACATAGTTGGTTTGGGTTGAACCAACCTAAATTTCAGATTGGATCAGATGAGTGTGGGCCCACACGCTGCACCCCTAACTAAGATCTTGATGGATTACTCAATGATAGAGGAACCTCTATAAGGGCAGATAATTTAAGGGCTTTTGGCGGTAGGTACCTTGTCATTTGCTTTTATAGCCTAAGGTCCATGATATTTTATCGTACCGGCGACAGTCCTCTCGTAAAAATGATGCTGTGAAAAAGACAAAAAAGCCCCTGTACATGTCAACAAAAGCAGAACTCAGACAAATTTATCTGAGTTTTGGCAAAACTCAGATAAATTTGCCAAATGAGTTTTACCAGAAATTAACATAAGTTTTTAGAAAAACTCAGATAAATTTCCTGTTTTTCTGAGTTCGCTGTTATTTTTTCTGCTCGGATAAATTTGTGTTGCTTTCTGTAATGATGTGAAATGAGAATGAAGGGAGGCTAGAGACTTACAGATTTCAATAACCAAAGTCAAAGTGATTTTCAGTCTCTTCATCTGTTATAGTAGTGGTAGCAGGCAGCAAGATACTCAATCCAGGCCGTGCCTACAGATTTGGGTCGACGGCTCTCAATTCCACACCTCAATGTAACCACAAGATGGTCTAGGAATTTTAAAAGAAAAGAAAACCACTCAAAAGATAAACATAATAACATTAATGTATCCCTTCAAAAGTTTACAATGTATGTCACTGTATAAAAAAATAATCTGTCAAGAACCACTACTTCATTTGCCACCTCACTCTCTGTCCTCTCAAATTAGAAAAAAAAAAGCCTCTGTCCTGAACAAGAGTATGCTTCAGCTCTCTATAGCCAATTTTTTTTTGAAAAACTTGACTCGCATGAGACACCTTTCACTAATAATTCCACAAGATTACAAGGGACCTATGATGAACAAGGGATGGCTCTCGATCAACTCCAAGAGATGTCCAACATAATTTACATGGCCGGTGAGCTAGAAGAGAACAACCTTGACACCAAAGTGATCCTTCCCCTTCTTGAGTTCTACCAGAAACTCAGATAAATTTATCTGAGTTCTGCCAGAAACTCAGATAAATTTGCCAAAACTCAGATAATTTATCTGAGTTTTGGAAAATTTATCTTAGTTTTTGTCCAGTTTATCAGAGATTCTGGGAAATTTATCTGAACTCGACGACACCAAAAGTCAGAATACGGAAAACCAGATTCTAATAAAAGTCGAAATCCAAAACAAGAACACTTGATGACCATGATTCAATCGAGAAAAGAGAGAGAGAGGGAGAACAAGCAAAAGAGCAAACTAATCTCTTTCAAGTCAGTTGTAGAGAGAGAGATTTGGAAGAGAGTTCAAATGAAAGAGTAAGAGAAAGTAAAACCGTTATCATCTTTGAAAAATTGAAAGAGAGAAAATCGGAAGTCATGGTGGCGACGGAATGTGCTCTGCAATGATACTCCACAACCATGGAAACAATAAAAAAAAAATGGAAAATGAGAGAGAAGAAGGAGGAAGGAGTTCTCTGGGACAACAAAGAATAAGAGAAAACTTGGCCTAGGAATGAGGGTTGAAAGGGGCAAATTAGTCATGAAAATATATGACGTGGCATATTAGGGACCTTTCACCAAAATATTTCCAGCTGTTTGGACTAGAGACATTAGAGAAAAAGTTGTTGTCCTTGATGCCTTAGAAAACCGTGCTCAGGGACTGTTGGCTAATTTACCGAATAATTTAAGGGTAATGGCTGTTTGGGCATCATTTTGGGAATATTTCATTATGAGAATAAATAGAGAAAAATTTATTTGGGAGGGCATTTTTGTGACAGAAAATCTAAAGAGAAAGAGAGAGGAGGGAGACAGAGAATGAGAGTTTTATGTATGCGTAGAAAAGGAGAGAACATATGGAGGAGGAATTAGTTTCCTCTGATGATGACGGTGAAGACCCAGAAATGAGGAGGTCTAGGAGAGAAAGTGTAAGGTCACTTCAAGAGGAGGAAGAGAGAGGAGAAGAATGCAATATGAAGCAGCTGCTTGAGGTAGCCAATATGAGTAGGGTGGGTCATCCGGACCGGGGGGAGTGAGTTTGCGTCGGGTATTTAATCAAAAACAACCCATCATGATCCAGACATTGAGGAGGTTGAAAGACCTCCTACACATGCACCTCGTAGGCCGGATGTGGTGGGGCCAACTGACCAATTTGTTTATAGAAAACCAATATCAAAGCAGCCGAGGATCATGAAAGCACTAAATGGCAAGTTTGGTAAAGCAAGAAAACATCCAGTGAGAGCTATTGGGAAGGTTTTTTTTTTTTTTTTTTCTGGGATGGAGGCATTAAACCCAACAAGGCAACTTCTCCTTATTTCACCACCATGTTAGAAGCAGCTACGGAACATGGTTCAGGTATAAAGGCACCCACTCCTTATGAGATTGAACATGTCTGTGTTGAGAAAGAGTATGAGGAGTTGCAGGCTTGGGTGCAAACTTTCAACATAGAGGGAAAGAGGTTGCACACTAATGTGCGATGGGTGGACGACCATCACACATCATCATCCCTTGAATTTTCCAGTCTACCTGTCCATGGGCATGGTGTTTATCAAATCAGTTAATGCAACTTATTACATCCAAGATGAAAAATATATTAATAGGTTATTGAATGAGGTGATTGAAGACATTGGGGCAGATTGTGTTGTTCAGATTGTTACCGACAATACTACAAACATGAAGGCTGCAAGAATGATTCTTATGAAACAAAGGCCAAGGGCTTTCTGGTCTCCATGTGCGGAACACTGCCTGGATTTAATGCTTGAAGTTATTGTAAAAAGAAAAGTCATGATGTAAGTGATTGGTAAGATAAAGAAGATCACCAATTGTTTTTATCAGTCATATAGACTCATTTCTATGATGAAAAAAAAATTACAAACAACAATGAACTACTACGGCCTCGCATCACTAGATTTGCTACCCATTTCATTGCCATCGAAAGTGTTTATAAGTATAGAGAAGGACTTCTCTAATTGATAAAATCACGGGAGTTCATCAATTAAAAATGGGGAAAGAAGCTAAGTCCCATTGCAAAAGAAGTATGTAAAACAATTGAGTCTAACAAATTTTTGCCTCATGTTAAGGGTATTTTGAATGTTTTTGATCCCCTAATATAGGTTCTTCGATTGGTCAATGGCGATGATAAGCTAACAATGGGCTTCTTACATGAGGCCATGGAGAGATCAAAGTTGGCTATTCAAGCAGATTGTAGATATTACAAAAAGTTTTGGAAGATCATCTACGATTGATGGGGACAACAACTGAAATATGATTTACACACTGCTAGTAAGTGAAGGCTATTTCCTTTAATATTAGAATTGTTGTATTCAGTTCTCCTCACTACATTAATTTATCATTGACTAAAACTCATTGGTTTTACATGATACTTCTTTAATCCACAATTTACGGATGGATACATATCTGATGAAATCCGTTTGGGACTAAAAAATGTAATTGAAAGACTGGCAGAGAGTACAGATGAAGCAATTTAGGCTACTAATCAGGTAGGCTAATTAAGAAAAAAAGTATATAACATTGTAATTTCTCTAATTTATTATTTACGTTAATGTCTTCAGATGGACATATACAATGTACGTGTTGGAAGCTTTGGAACGACGATTGCGCAGAGAGCTATCACATAGACCAATCCTGGTATTGATTGTAATGTCATCTCTATATTATTCAAGGACTTATTATTATTTTATTGACTCTAATATTATTTCTATTTTAATTTTCAGTTGAATGGTGGTTGAATTATGGAGAGAGTGCTCCTGCACTAAAGACGATTTCTATTAAAGTCCTTAGTCATACTACATTGTCTTCCAATTGTGAAAGAAACTGGAGCACCTTTTCATTTATCCACGCAAGACCAAGAAATAGATTGACAATGCAAAAGCTAAATAAATTGGTCTGCATTAACTCCAACCTCAAGGTCCGGAGTCGAAATAGAAAGAGAAGACAGTTTGAGGATCAACGGGATTATTTTTGTCCAATCAATTTAGACTATATCTTTTCAGAAGAGGATACTATGTTAGGTGAATGGCTGGAGGTTCAAGAAAAACCATTGTTAGACCAAGACCCAGCGTTTAAGGAGTTGATAGAGGAATTGACTAGGGATAGGCCTGAGCCAATGAGGGCCTCAGAAAGGGTAGAAAAAATAAACTTGACAATGCAATAGGGTCGGGATCCTGATACAAGTGAGCCAAGGGGAAAAGAGGTGGATGAGGAGAGTGAGTCGAGTATTTCTACTTCTTCATCATCAACAGGAATTCCACCTAACTCTCTCGAGGATGGTGGTTGTTATGGAGATGATGAGCCTGTCACTTATGAGACAGTTGAACATTTTCTTGGTTCCACCGAGTTTGATCCTTGCTATGGCTATGTGAAACATGTTGTACAGGCCGAGGCAGGGAGTAGTAGTGGCGCCACTGGGCAACAAGTGGGGGAAGTTATTGATGTTCATCATTGGGGTTATGTTGGCCAACAATGTGCCATATATGGACAGCATGGAGGTTATTTATATGACCCTAATTGGGTACCCCCTTCACCAACACCGCTACTTTCTATCGAACAAATATTAATTGAGCAAGGGAGCTTCCCCCACCACCATATCCCCACCGACCTTTTCTTGCCCCTCATACATATTTCATGCCATTTGAGTATCACCAGCCATCTCAATTTACAGGGGATCAAGATAGTTCATTATCTTATGAAGAACAATTTGAATATGGTCATGGGTATGGTAGTGCAGCACAACAGTATGAAGGATATTTTTTTAACCAATATCGAAGAAATGATGATGATGATGATATCGAGCCTGGGCGGTACTCCACTTTGGATTAGGCTACCAATCTATCATACTCATCAATCTCTCTCTAGTCTCTACTCTCTAGTCCCCCCTAATTACAGGTAAACCATGAACTTTTTGATGCCCAAGTGCTTTATGTTTTATCTTTCTCACTATTATGTTTCAGATCTTAATATGTTATCTTCATTGTCTTGAATTTCACAACTTATTTAATAATTGAGTTAATATTAAATGGTAATTGATATGTTATCTTTGTTTTCTTATATTTTATACTAATAAATTGATCATGAGCCAAAATCATGGTTGCACTATATGAAATATTGGAGAAGATAGCAAATTGCGATACAGACAAAACTCATAACTTAATGTGATCGATATTTTGATTTATTGTTGTTACTAATAGAAAAAAAAATATTATTTTCCAGCATTTTCTAATATTCTGGATTTTGTGGACATTTTTGCGAATTTTTTTGGATTAAAAAAAATTCACAACGCGATAACTGCGGTTTACCGATAACTGCTACCGATACCGATATCATATCGGTTTTTTGGCCCGACCGATACCGCAACCGATACTGTGATTTTGAATCAGGGTTGTAGGCCCTAGGCTAGGATAAAAGAGGTCATTACCTAGTGTTGGTCCTGCCGAACTAGCGTCATACGAGTCCATATTAGAGATAGATCTAACCTTCGATAATTTTATACAAAATGGCTACTTGCAAGCCTCGAACCTACTTTAAACTTAAATAATACACAAACCCAACCCCCACCCACGCTCACACCCGCACCCGGCCGACTTTAAATATTACACAAAAGCAATGAAAAATAAACAAACAAGAGATTTGCCCCTAAACTTTAAATATTACACAAAAGCAATGAAAAATAAACAAACAAGAGATTTGCAAACTGAACCTGTGAATGGTACTTGAAAAATAGATATAAAAATAGTTATATGGTGGTAGTTTGCTTACATGCTGTCAACGTGACAGAATGTGTCGTTTTCGGGGCAGCTGCAGGTTACAGCATCCTCAAATTCGTCAGTGACTATAGGGCTTAACCAGGTCGATTCTCCAATGCAGGGGTTGGCGCTATTGTTCCAATCCTTGCCCAATGTCTTGCCGATTTTTTGAAGGGCATCAACTAATCACATTAAAAAATAAATAAAAAAAAATGAAGCAAGTCATTGGCAAAAACCATATCCATATTTAGTTTGTTTCCAAAATTAAGAAATTCTCTCTGTGGTTCTCTCTCTCTCTCTCTCTCTCTCTCTCTCTCTAAAATTTTAACGGCTTCAAAACTTCCATTTATCCAAAGAACATTATACAAAATCTTGGGTCGAAGCATTGATGAGAAGACTGACAAGGGCAGAATTTTAATCTTCTAATGCGTGTTAACATATCATAATTTTGTTAAGTAAAAGTGGATTCTACTCCAAACCTTAACTTCACACCTAAGTATCGAAGCCGAGTGAAGTGCTCTTTTTACTTCAACCCACTTCTCTTCCACTTCACTCTTCATGTGGAATTTACATAACTTTACTCCACTCCTCATTTATCCAAACAGGCCCGTAGGGACAAGTTGACTGGTAATATATAGTATGAGTTCCTGATATGCAATTTCTCCACCAGTACATACAAATAAGGATCCCCTATATCTAATTTTTAAATAAACTGAAAAAAAAAACCTTCAATTAAGTAACATCGGCCTATTTCTTTAGTAGAATTCCTTAGGAAAATTTGTCATGTCAGGAATTTCTAACAAGGTACTCCTTGCAAGAATTCTTCATGTCAAGAATTTCTAAAAGGTGCTGGTGGCTGTCCCTTGGACATTTCTGGATGCAATATTTTTTTTAGAATTCAGGATTTTGACCACCCAAAATTTCACAAATAATCTTTGAAATTTCTTGGAATTTCAAGTTCCTTGGCATTTCAGAATTCTTCTATAGAGAGAATGATTTGGGAATTATCCAAGCAAGGAACAACATTTGAAGAATTTGCAAATCCTCTAGACATGAATTCAGAATTCTATGATTTCTGGTAAAACAATAGAATCAAGGGATTTTCTTTTGGAAATTTCAAGATGGATGATTAAACCTTAATAGATTTTTTTTAAGAATGCAAATTGTCTTCATCAAAGGGCAAAAGCCGCCAAAAAGAATTATAAGCCCACAAAGGGCAGAGCCAAAAAATAAAATAGGCTATACGGATAACCCAAGTGGCAAAACTGCACAATTAAATGCCTACAGAGGAAATAAAAAATAAGAAACAGGAGGAGGGGAAGGGTATTATCCTTTTTACATGCAGCCAGGGTGGAGAGAGGGTTTTCTTTGACCCCACGAATGGTAGAGCTTGAATTGGGCCTCACATTTTCAAAAACAAAGATGTGGAGGAGGCAAGGTGGTTTGAACAGGGCGTCAACTTTTCCTAGATTTTGCCCATTTTGAGGTGGATAGGGTTTGAGGGAGTGGAAAAGAGGATGATTGGGTTGGTAAAGGAGAGGGATTTACTATTGTAGGGTCTGATTGATCGATGACCTTCGAAAGGAAGGATTTTTTTTTTGTTTGTTTGCAAGAGAGAGAAACAAAAAAGAAAACGTTGATCGATATTCTGCCATGAACGGCGATGTCACTGCTCAGGCCCTTTGCTGTCAATATGAAAATATGACGGCCTTTCTCATTCCTATGACATCTAACAGGATTTTTCTTGTAAAATCCTCTTTATTTTAATATATCTTGCCTATTTTTACTCCATATTTTTATTAATCCTTACCGGTAACTAAAAAATCTTACCTCATAAAAAATAAGTAAAGTGGTTACTTTACACCTCTCTTTCAAATTATCTTACTTCATGCAAAAGAAACACAAGGTTTACTTTACCAGAAGCTATACTTCCCATGTACTCAACCATGCCTTTCCTATCGACTTAACGTTTACTTTAATTTACCAGTAAATTAAACAAACATTCCACAGTTGAGCATGAGATCGAGGTTAGTCGAGTCACTTCTAAGGACGGAGGGAGGGGGGTCGAGTGTGGGCAATTGCCGCCATTTGATTTTCTTTTCATCTTTGATAAACAAGAGAAAATATAGAATTGAATTTAGGAACTTTTTTATGCCGTTTTGCCCCTCCTCAACTTTTTCTACTATTTGAGAACTTTATAAAGCAACAAAGGTATATTCTTGTTTTTATGAGGGCATTGTTGACATTTTCTTTTCCTAAAAGATAAAATCTTATGATTCTCTCTCTCTCTGAAGCGTCATTCTCATCCATCCCGATATCCCATCGCACAGCCAACCATGTTTAGAGAGTATTAAATGAAAGTCTTGAGTGGAGCCCACTTAATAAAATAAATACGCTTGGAATGTGGGTGCTCCAGGGCCGATGCTCTTGAGGCGTGCTTTGAAAAAAACAAACTCTGTAAAATAAGTGCTCTAATTATCTATGCAAAAAATATAACTGAAAATGATTTGTGCCCAAGTCAAATTGATTTATATGAAAAAATCATTTTTTTAATAAAGTTCTATGGAACATTTTTCTAAAAGTTAACAATTTTAAGCTGGGTCATTTGAGTGAAATTTGATAAGGCCTATTATATGATATGAGGATGTTGTTTTTCAACAATTTAGATATTTTATTTGTGTTTCTATTGTTGTAGCTAGAATAGAACTCATCTATCATTTTTTTTTTTGTTTTTAATTCTGTCTACTATGTAGATGGCATCTATGGACATTGAAATCATCCTAGGTCTTGATTTAAAGTCTAACACTACTTTCATACTAATTCCTCTCTCCTTTTCTTTTATGAGACCTAATCCACTAGTGAGTAAATCATCAAAGTGCATCAAAACTTGGCATGGTGCCAAATGAAGGTGGGGATATAAGTATCAAAGGAGTTAAATTGGTCAAAGGTTGGCCATGTAGGCCCCATATAGTTGGATTTTACATGTCATCTATTTATAAGAGAAAAGCTTCATTTTAAGTGAATCTTACGTAGATAAGGGAATGGGCCATTTCTTGAATGATTTAGTTTTTTTTTTTTTTTATAAGTGGGCCCACTAACATTGTTGGTCGATCAATGGCTTAAGAAATTCCCGACTCGGACCCTCTTCACTTCGGGAGCTACATGTGAGATAAGCTTTGCTCAGTAGATGCTTCTTTTAGTTCTTTAAGCTTAGTTTGTTTTTCAAATAACCATGTAAAACAGGGTCGAGACAAACCAAGCTGAACCGAAAAAGCACACTAAGTACCAGCTCATCCTCATCTCACAGGCAATCTTATATATACACTTTATAGTTTAAAAACACAGTTTTCTTATTATATCGGCCAAAGCCTAACACCTTCTTGATGTTGATTCACTGTCCTGCAGTAGTATCACAATTTCTAGGGTCTTTACTAAAATAAAACATTAATCAGGACTCTTTTTGTCATCTTTTAGAGTGTTCTATGCTTAAACAAAATATAGAGGTGATGAGAATGGAATTCCAAAATATTTAAAGTTTCAGATTAGCTAGCAGATGGTGCAATGGTTAGACATACCATCTTCCATTAAAGACATTTAAAGAAAGAAAATGGGAATCAGGTGAGTTGGAACTTACTTTCATCCTGGGGAAGAAAAGTTGCTCCAGATCCAAAAGCTGGAAAACAGGTAAATGTCAGAAGAAACAGGAAAACAACGTCTCGTCGTCTTTGCATCAGCATCATAGGGCAGGAAAGAGAAGCACTTGATGTATGATGATTTGCTCTGCGCGCCCTTCACTCCCACTTTTATTGGCTTGATCTGGTTCTGGATTTTTCCCTTCTTGCATTTCCTGAGAAACGTATGGACGAGCGAAGGAGCGCAGAAATATCTCGAGAACCGACAAGGATTGTCGAGGGCGTTGGAATCGAGTAATTGACAAAGGAGTGAGCCGAAAGGTTACACATGCATGCACATGCATGGATATAAAGACTTCCGGTCGTCGTCTTGGGCCCAAGCCAACTGTTTAGTGATTATAATATTCCTCGTTGATTTTTCAACTCAATCAGATTAGTCAAGTTCGCACGTTTTGATGACTCGAGCGTAAATTCAATCATAACCCAACAGTTTTACCCCCCCAGAGTAACTTATCTTTTATGGTCTGTTGTTTTCTTGTTGAATGCGGATCATTCTATAAATTGTCTATTTTCAGTCCAACATTCTGACGGTTAAAATCTCCTGGAAGTGTTTTTTGGGACATGACCTGTCCATTGTGAGGGCACTCAGATTATTCAGACCTCCCTTAAAGTTGTGCTTAATGAGAAAATAAACACAAACTGTATATATGCTTTAACATCATATAATACTACTGTCCTGTTTTGCCTTTGTTACACCCCAAGCCTAATTAACCTTGATTATTGCTAATTAATTGAGTATTAGCCAAATTAATTATGCTTGACTCCTAATTATGATGAATTACTATTGATTGGTGCATTTGATTGAGTTGGGTGAGTTTTGAACCCTAAATAGATGAGTTGACTCCGATTGACTCGGTTTAATGCAATTAAGAGCTTTTTCGTAATTTTCGATTTTCATAAAGTACATCATTTGCACGTCATTTTGCCACTAACACATGTATTTTATCGACCCTATCAACTTTCATAATAGACTTGACCTCATTTGACCACTCATTGAGAAGGTGGACTCTTAATTGACTTAAAATGAAATTATTCTTAGCTAATGGACTAATTGGCAAAAAGTTCATTCTCATCCCTTATATAAGCCTTAACCCTTTATCCTCTCATTCATTTCATTCCACTCCCTTGTCTCTGCAACTCTCCTTGCCATTTCTTCTCTACTCACTCTCCTCATTCAATCCTTCAAGAACTATTGCATGTGCTTTAAGAGTGGAGTGGGCATCATCATCTTCATCTTCTCCATTTCTTCTTCACCTTGTGACAAGAGACATCTTCCAACACTCTCTATTCCATCTCAAATTCGAAATCCCTACTAAAGGTGAGTAGCAAAACCCTTTGACCATGATTTTGAGCATCTTAGAGATGAATAGACCCATCCTCATACATGCATTACATCCTCATCCATTTCTATGTGTTTATGATGATTAGGGTTTGAATATTGGGGCTTTTGGGTTTTTCCTCAAGTCAAGTGGGTGTGAAGTTATAAGCTCTTCCTTGAGGCAAGTATAAACATAAATTGGGTTGCATTTTGTACATTTTCAATTGATTCAAGTATTCTCTTTCTCTTTCCATAAAATTGGGTTTTTATGTTTAAAGAAGGTAAATGAGTTGGATTTCTTCTTGTAATTGTTTTGGGAAGTATAGAATTCTTGTGTATGTGTTTGGAGAGCAAGGAGGCTCATTTGGAAGAGATTAAAATAGAAAGAAGAAGAAAAATTGAACTCGAGACGTTCTACCGGAAGTTCTACCGGTAGAAACGGCTCGAAATCACACAGAGAGTTGAAGAAAACTGTGAACCCCTGTTCTACCGGAAGTTCTACCGGTAGAAACAGTCAAAAATCTGGCAGAGAGCCTGGAGAAGGAAATCCAGATGCTTAAACCGGTAGTTCTACCGGTAGAGCTGTCTCTACCGGAAGTTCTACCGGTAGAGAAGCCTAAACCGGTAGTTCTACCGGTAGAACTTCTTCTACCGGTAGAACTGCCTAAACCAGTCTGGAGAGCCTCTTTTTGGTTCAATGAAGGTATATTATTACTCTTAGTCCATAATTAACCATCCTCATCAATCCCAAATGGATAATTAGGATGTACACCCCCTTACCATAGGAACTTAGGTTTCATTATGTCTTAGTATTGGGACCCTAATCCTTCTAATTAAGCCCAAATGAAATCATTAACCTATTGTTAAGCCATGAAGATTAATTTAGAAATCCAACATGAGATCATCATAAGTGACACTAAGAAAACAGTAACATGTGGATTTTATAAATTAATCTTGTATTGGATGACAATAGATTACATGAATAATAATTTATTATCAATTGTTATAGTCGTTAAATAATTGCTTTAAGTATTGAAAACGAGAATTGTATTTACATCAATTTTCGATAAATTGTCATATATATATAATGCTCTCCAATTGTTATACATTATGTGATATTGATATGGGTAACGCCATTGGGTGTATCCAAATATTTGAATAGTTACTCAATTTGAATTGCAAACGAAATTGATTTGAATAAGTCGGCACTACTTAGCTTCGACCGGACGGTACTCGACGGGGTTAAGTCTTGGTTTATTATTGAACGTCGCTGCGCAGTTGACAGACTGGAGCACCGGAACTCCAGGACCCGGGTAGCTAGGAGGATCTTTGGCCGGACCCCTAGTGACATCCCAACACGATTTGCTCTCAATGAGAGGATGAGCTTTATGTAGTTGCCAAAATTTGTATTATAGTTTCTTTAATGGTTTTAAAAGGAATGACATATAGGATTTATTCATGAAAATGGATTGTTTAATTTCTCTTTTACTCGTCTTATTTTTATTCTCAAATTGTTATTGTCCTTAAAAACTTCATTGTATCCCTGTTTACTGTTTATGCTTGCTAAATAGTTGTATTGAGATACTATTCTTGGTGTCACAGGCACAGACGCAGCCCCCGGTCCTACAGAGACCGCGGAGGGAGATAAGGGTACCCAGGAGGTACCTTCGGGACTAGAGGAGTGGCCTGGGGTAGGGCCCATGTAGAGACTCCTCGGTTCGGAGAGCGCCAAGACATTTTGAGAGCATAGTAGATGTGTGACTAATGTTTTTGTGAAGTCACACCAAATTCAATTCTTTTTGGATATGTATTTTGATAACGATGTATAGAACTTTCTTTGATACAAACATTGTATAATTCTTTTGTTTAAACTCGAATGTTATGTTTATTTATGGGATTGTACAGGGTTATGATGATCATTTGTTATAAGCTTCCGCTATGTGAACTGTTGATTGATAGTTATCAGTGAGTTCGACTCACGAGTGGAATAGTCTTCTCCTTCGTGTGCTTGTGTTTGACTCGCGACAGGTACAATCACACGGGAGTACGTGTGTTTCACCTCGGGGATTACCCTAGGCCAGGGTGATTCGGGACCGGGATGTGACAGCCTTATTTTCTGACAATTTGTGACTAATTGTTAAAACTTTTTACAGTTGATCAGGGCCTGGTGGGTTATACTCTGAGATTATAAATTCAATGATGAAGATAACTAGAGTATTTGCCGGATCTACAATCCACTTAAGACTCTCTCACCATCAACGTGGTTCACACACTTATCTGGTGCATGATTATTAGATGAGAACCCAAGTTCTCTATAGAGCTCCTTATGGCTCAAAACTCGCAACTGACCACCTGGTTAGGGCTTCAATCCGGTCCTAATTTTTAGATGATGGTTGGTGCAAGTAGGTTTAGAAAAATATTAAAACTTGGTCATGTTATTCTACATGATAATACTAAAATTGGTTCATGCATTGTAGTGTATTCTTATTATTAAGTTTCTTCAACTAAACATTTGTACTAAAATCTTGATGCGTTAGTAGCGGCAACATAAATACTTTTCAATACTCCCTATAGATGAAGCCCACTCCTCAACATGTTGGTAACATGTTGGTAAAGTAAAGCCTACATCCCACGTTGCTTAAATAATGCCTTTTGCAAAGCTTTATATATATTTATTTAGGCCTTTCACTTTATGAACTAAAGCTTTTAAATAAATATACAACTTCTTATATGGCATCAGAGTGGGTTTCGCGAGAGTTGATATTTCTTACACTTAACGCAGATACCGTCAATTGGTATTGTGGTCGCCAGGAAGGTCATAAAAGGAGGCTTTGTGGAAGTACTTTTATATTTGATAGTCGTGCCATCTTTAGACTGTGTAACCATCTGTGGACGTGATGGGCTAGAAACATTCAGTCAAAGTATCATACCGTCTGTGGCCTAGAATTTTCAGTTGACGTGGGCCAACAATGGCCCTATTCCTACTTTCTTCAATAGTTTATCGTTTGAAGGGGGGTGTGGGCTAATTTCTTCATTATTTTTTATGGGCGCATGATTTTTTTTTTTTTTCTTTTCCTTTCTTTTGGGCTTTTTTCATGGGGGTGATTGCCCCTAAAACCCAATACATGGGTTCACCAATGGTAACAAGTGGTGCAGATGCAGGAATGAAATTATGGTTATCAAATTGTTGTAGTGGATTTACAATTGCTCTTTGTAGATGAAATTTTACTTTTCTTGACCTATTGAGTATCTAGACACAGAGGATACAATGGGTTTTAGGGCTGAAAAGCTGCTTGAATTTTCTAAAGGTGGTTTCCACCCATATATTTAACAAGGCCAATATACCTTAGTTATGCCCCCACAGAAAAATCCACTCTTTGGTCCCCACAACTGAACACATTTCAGTCAAAGACGCCGCATGCGCCAATTACTAAATCGCAGTCAAATCCTCTCTTTGGTCCCCACAACCGAACACATTTCAGTCAAAGACGCCGCATGCGCCAATCACTATATCGCAGTCGTTCTTATTGTAGGTCTTGGAGATTATCCAGTATTAATCAGAGATTCTGACCATATATTTGGCAATGATGTAGAGTTTTGTTATTGGTTCCAATTTATCTATGTGTAAATTGGAATAACACTATCCACCTCTATCAGTTCGTAGTACCTTTATTTTCCTTTCCAACTGATTTTCAACTTCTCTTCTATATTCATCAAATACTGATATGGCTTCATTCTTATGAGTAATCAGATATACATATCCATAGTTAGAATAATCATCTATGAATGTTATAAAATATTATTTCCCTCTATGAGTCTTAACTTCTTGAGGTCCACAGATATCTGAATGTATAACATCCAATAATTTCATTGCCCTTTTACTTTAGGGAATGATTTTTTAGTCATCTTTCCAGACAAACAATGCTCACAAGTTTCAAACTCTACTTTGTCCAATTTTAGAATCAACCCCCTGTTCATTAGCCTCTTATTGTGTTTTCCTATGTGTCCTAGTCTTACGTGCCACGTATGTAGACAATAATTCATCAAGGAACCCTCAATATAAGCAGAAGATGAAGAAACTATATTATCATCATGATGAGTTACATTTAACATAAACAGATTTTGATCTTCTACCAAATATCCCCAAGCTAATATGCTGCCACGTTTTTCAATAGTTACTTTCTTTAATCCGAAATGTACATCAAAGCCCCTAAGAACAAGTGAGGGGACTGAGACAATTTTTTTCCTCATACTCGACACATAATACACATCAGTCAATATGAAATCCAAAGATCCAACATCTAGTCTACATGATCCTATGCCTAGCACATCTGAATAGGTGTTATTTCCCATAAAGATCTTCTTCTCCGGGTCAGATCTCTTTAAAATCTTCAAACCATGTTTTTGAGTTAGTCACCATAGTCGACCCACCATCCGTCATGATCAAAGTCAGCATAAAGGCATTCAGAAATCACACATACAACTTGCTGGCGCTCCCTTGAAGAGTTGCCTTCATAATGTGATTTTCTTTGTTCCATTTGGGCCTCGATCTTTATCTTTATTATGCCAGCAATCTACCTTCATATGTCCAACCTTGACACATACAAAACAGGTTGGTATGTCATTAGGTTTATTTCTAGAAAATTGTGACTTCGTACCTTTAACTTTAAAGCCTTCTTTATTTCAATTGAATTTTCCAGGAAAAATTTTCTTATCTTTATTTCTAAGGTATTTATCATCATTAGCCATTAAGAGATCAGGTTGATTATTTGGAAAAGCTGATTGCTTATTTATAATATCAGGTTGTTTATTCATTTCTGTATGTTTTTGTTCAAGTGCAAGTTTCGCAGGTAATTCTAATAGACTAAGGGAGATGGTTACCATTTGCCAAGAAGGGAGACTATTTAGAAACTGCAAGAAAAACTGCTTTTAGCAAGGGCCGGGGGCCACCGGTAAAAGTGATAGCGGCCGCCGCTATTTTCTCTTTAAAAAGAAATTTGTGGGCTAATGGGACGACGAAGGAAACTTTTAGCGGGAACTAGTAGCCGCCGGTAAAAGCAGTATTTTTTTCAAATATATTAACCTGTTTCCTGTACATAATCAATGCTTAACAAATTATGCTCATAATTAGAGTATTTCATATCTAAATACTTAAACATATTGAAATGGCGTGAGGTCCTCAAATAGAAAAAGGTATATGATCATGCAACACACACTCTCTCTCTCTCTCTCTCTCAACACTGGTCACATTCAAATGAAATTTCCTGCACAAGTTTATGTTTATTATCAGAACTGCAGCATAGAAGATTTATAACCAACAAGATGATAGATGAAAGAATCCCCATTGCCCAACACTTCTACCATTTTCCAATGACAATATTAAGAAAGAATTATAGAAGAAAATATAAAAGCAAGAGTACGGAGACCTGAAACATTTTGTATCTTCATCTAAGAAAATCCCTATTTTTGTGAGTCATTTTTCCTCTCTCAAATTTTCATGGGTGTCATTTATTTATTTATTAGAACAATGTAGGATCACTTGGGAATATTCTCTTTTTGTAGCTTGAAGCAATAGAACATTGTTGGAAATGTGTCAATCCATGATGGCTCACTCAAGTCTATAAGATTTTTTTGGGGGAAGCAATTAGTACTGCTATATATATACTTAACAGGGTACCTACTAAAGCAATAGATCGAACCCTTATGAATTATGGATAGGTAGAAACCATATCTTGGGAATCTTAGACAGTGGGGTTCTGTAGCTCATGTTTTAATTCCATATCAACTTAAGAGTAAACTTGAACTCAAAGTAGATAGGTGTAGATTTATAGGATATCTTGATGAATCAAAAGGGTAGAGTTTTTATCATAAAGATAAAGGTCTTATTGAAAGCAAAGATGCTGAATTTTTAGAACACTTTAAAGAAAATGATAACACAAATGATAATATGAAAACATTAGGTGAAAATAATCGATTATTTAATAAAAGTGGTCCAAATTCATCCCCTAAGAGAAATGAACAATTTGCTACTCTTATTGGTCATAAAAGATCTAGGAGTCCTCCATCATATCTAGATGAATTTTATGTGTATATGAGTGAAATACCAGAAGATTTTATAGATCCACATGAAATGGATGATCCTTGTAATTATGAAGAAGCTTTTAGTTCACCTGATTCTAGTGAATGGCTAAAAGCCATGAATGAAGAAATCAATTCACTAGAGAAAAATAAAGTTTAGGAACTTCGTGATTTACCTGAAAATAGAAAAGACATTGGTTGTAAATGGGTATTGAAAAGAAAATTTAAATATGAATGTTCGATTGATAAATTTAAAACTAGATTAGTAGCTAAAGGTTTTTCCCAAAAAGAAGGAATAAATTATGTTGATACATATTCTCCTATTGCAAAGTTTATTTCCATTAGCATTATGTTAGCCATAGTTGCTCACTTTAATTTAGAACTATACCAAACGGATGTTAAAACAGCTTTTTTGAATGGTGAGTTAAAAGAGACCATTTATATGCAACAACCAAAAGGATTCAAAATTGAAGGGCAAGAAGATAAAGAGTATTATAAGTTTAAAAAAAGAATCTTTATATGGCTTAAAGCAATCTTCTCACCAATAGTATAAAACTTTTCATAATGCTATTCTAGAATTTGGATATGTAGTAAATAAATTAGACCATTGTGTATATATCATGAAAAGCAGAAATAACTTTGCCATTTTTTCTCTTTATGTTGATGACATACTTTTGACTGGGAATGTCTTAGATATAATACACAAAACAAAGTCTTGGTTGAACTCTAAGTTTGAGATGGAAGACATGGGAGAGGCATCTTATGTTTTAGGAATTAAAATAACAACAAATAGAGAATTGAAGAAATTATGCTTAAGCCAGAAGAGGTATTTTGAAACTGTTCTTAAAAGATTTAGAATGGAGAATTCTAAAGCCGTTTCTACCCAATTGAAAAGGGACTAAAGTTATCTAAAAATAATTTTCCAACTAATGATAAAAAGTTAAAGATCCCATTATGCACAAGTTGTTGGTAGCTTCATGTATGCTATTTTATACACCAGACCAGATATTAGTTTTGCTGTAGGCTTGGTCAGTAGATATCAAAGTAACCCTGGCATTAAACACCGGCACATAGTGAAAAGAATATTCAAGTATTTAATGGTACAAAACACTTAAAATTTTTCTTTCAAGTTAACAAACTTGAAGTTGTAGGATACTCAGATGTAGATTTTGCCAGGGATAGGGACGATTGTAATTCCATCTCAGGGCATGTTTTCCTCTTTGGAGCTGCAACCATCTCTTGGTCAAGTAAAAAACAAACCGGCGTTGCCCGATATACTCAAGATGAATAATATATAGCATGTAGTATTGCCTCGAGTTTTGTTGTTTTGATAAAATGTTTTATAGATGATTTGGATCTCAGTATAGTCAATGGACCAATCCAAATGTATTGTGATAACCAATTAGCAATTAGGCTCATAAAGAGTGGAGTAGATAGTCATAAGGGTAGGCACATTGATGTACACAATCACTATATTCAAGATGTAGTTGAGAAAGAAGAAATGGTGATTACCTACCCTCAGCTGATATGGTAGCTGACCCTTTAACAAAGGGAATAAGTGCGGAATTATTTTCAAAACATGCAGCTTGATGGGACTTAGAGATGCCTCACTCAATTAAATTCTTATGTAACTGTTTTTAGTAATGATTGTAAAATCCACCGAAAGCACAAGAAAAAAAGAAAACATCATGACAAGAATGATGGTCACGGGTGTCAAATTTGCAAAAGGCGTGAAAAAGACCTCATGACTATGATGAATATCATGAGTGGTAAATTCGCGGAAGGCGTGAAAAAGACCTCATGACTATGAAAAATATCATGAGTGGTAAATTCGTGAAAGGAACGAAAAAGACCTCACGGTGGTAATGAAATGAAGATAATGGGTGTCAAATCTACAAAAAGCATGAAAAAGACCTCATGAATAAATACGAAGGCCCATTAAAAAACAATGGAATAGTGGGATCGGAGCAATATGTATATGTATAGATCCATGGAAGCAAAACCTTAAGATACTTTTAAAGTTCTTTTTAGCCAAGTGGAAGATGTTAGCATATGGGCCTAGCCCACATTTGATGGCCACAAAAGAGCCTGAAAGGCTAGTTGGTTTTAGGTGATTGACTCCCTCTACAATTCCTTCCCTTTTAGGTGAAGAACATTGCAACTAATCCGGATGTTAGTTTCCCGCGAAGCTCGCATTAGATCATTGGAGTTATGTGATAAAACATGAAATCGACACAGCAAAAAATCAAGTAAAAGATATAGCACGATCTGAAAACTTGAGTCTTCTCGGTGATCTCCAGCCCAACGGCATCTTTTCGGATTTGTTGTTCGTCCTCCTTCAAGAGGCAGATGTAGAAGAACCAGTCTGTGGCCCATCCATAGAGATACTTTGGCTTTGTTCTTGGCTATGGATTTGTTGATGGCGGCTCCTCATGGATTCAAAGCTCCAATAATTGGTCGAGAGATTTGGCTCCGAAATATGGCTTTGGACGACAGTACGACCTTCAAGCATGCTCACCATGGCAGACATGGCAGGCCTAAGCGTTGAGGAAGTACTAGTGCATGAAAGAGCAATAGTAGTCATCCCAATTGCCTCTTCTTTGTTGAATTCTGATCCCAGCTTTGGATCAACCAGCTCTAGCAGACTCCCTCTCTCTTGCAGAACATAAGCCTAGCCACATAAAAAGAAGAAGAAGAAGAAGAAAAGTAATGAGATTGCTTTAAAAAGTTCATTAGAAAAAGATATGGTGTTTACTTTAGGGTGATGAATTTTAATGGAGAGCATTTCTAATGTTAAGGTGGTAATCTAGCAGGCACCACTACCTTTACCATGGCCAAAGGTTGGACAATCACATGTGATCGGATGACTTCCCTCTCTCTCTCTCTCTCTCTCTCTCTCTCTCTCTCTTTTAATTTCTTATTTTGAAAGTTAATGTGACTCGAACCCACCACCTTAAGGTTGTAATAGTGAGTACCTCCACTGTGCCACGAGCTTTCTCTCCAATATGTCACTGCGTGTTCTGTTAGAATGGCACGTTGGCCATGGCCAAAGGTTGGACAATCACATATGATTGAAGACCTTTTTTTTTTTTTTTTTTTTGAAAGGTAATGTGACTTGAACCCACAACCTTTTAAGGTTGAAATAGTGAGTACCTTCCACTGTGACACGAGCTCATTCTCCAATATACCACTGCATGTTCTGTTAGAATGGCAGCTGTGTCATAGTTGATTTGTAGAGGATCCTAGTTGCCTTGTGTAACACACAATTGAAGGGATATATTTGTACACTCTTCTGATCAACCCAATCAAGGGGTTGGCTTAGTGTAATTAGTCAATATGATTATTATAAAACACAGAGGCCACATCATAAGATAGGCTCTCAAAATATTCCAGCAATCAGTTTCTGGTCTATGCTTTATGTTGATATGTTCTTTGCAAAGAAAATGATGATATATGAAAAGACAACCAATATGCCCCTGCAAGTTCTTTGTTCCTTTCAGATAAAATCCTCCAGTTGTTGGGCATGGATTGCCTAGTGAATACCATTTTAAGTCTATAGCTGGTACACTGTAGGGCTTATTGATGAACAGAAGGATCTATATGCATGTGGTCTGTATAAGGGAAAGTTTGTGTGGCTCTGTTGTTTTAAGTAAATCATGTTAATACTGCTCTATTATAGCGACAATAATGATAACAATCATAATAACATAAACGGATCAACTTAAATAGAAATCCAAAATACCCAATCCAGAAGATAAACACAATCTTTTTTTGTCTTGTAGTTTGTGTTGCTCTGGCCACTGACAATTTCCAAAGCAACAATCCCAAAGCTGTAGACATCTGCTTTGTCGGTGAGATAACCAGCAGTGCATATTCTGGTGCCATATATCCTCTGCAAAATCAAGATTATTATGGACTGTGTGTCCTTGCACATAACTACTATGAACCAATAAAGGAAATTCACTAGATACTTCTGCCAAAGGTAAAGGTACCATTAAGATTTTATTTTATTTTATTTTTCCTTTTTAAGGGGATACTTATATAGTTAAAGATGCCAAAATGGATGGTTAGAGAGAGTTTGGGTATCTGAAAAGAAAAGAAAGAAAAATGAAATAGTTACAGGAAGAACTGAAATTATAGAAGTAACTTGGAAATTGTTTTTGCACCAGGCAACTAAGGGATAAGAGAAACTGCGTGTTTGTTTTTTCTGGTAAACAAGAAAACCCGTTTGTTAAAAATAGGATTTGCCTTATATATTCAACTTCTGAACTATGGGCCATGCACCATAAAGCACACGCAGTGAATGTAAAACTGTTAGACATGCATGCCACATGTATAGTTCAGATTGTGGAGTGCTAACCTTTGTGGCCTCTAAAGACTTTCTTTAGGGTATTTTTTCAAAGTCAATAAGTTTCATTTTTCTCACAAATTTCGTAACTGACTTTCACTCTTTCCATATAAGGATGAACCTTGCAACAACTCAGCAAAGTGGGAAAAATCTTCCAAGATAATTAGGATTTACAATAGGATAAATTTTGGAATTGAAGATAACAATAGGAAAATAAAAGCACATTGACTCACATGGTTCCCGCTATTCGAGTGCTGATGTGGGTGTTCTCCTCTTCATCAAGTTTTGCCAGACCAAAATCCGATATCTTAGGAATAAGATCCTTATCCAGCAGTACATTGGTAGCTTTGATGTCTCTATGAACAATTTTCAACCTTGATTCTTCATGGAGATAAGCCAAACCTCTTGCTATCCCAACACATCCTATGCCTCATCGGCCAATCCAGTTTCAGTTGTTGTTCTTCTGGACCTATGAAGAATCCAGTAATGACATTAGATATTCTCTGTTTTGTCATAATAATGGGTATAGTTAATTGGTACTGATCTTACCGAACAGAGCACGAGCAAGGCTATTATTTTCCATATACTCATACACTAGCAATAGTTGACTTCCTTCAATACAACATCCATTTAGCTTTACGAGATTCGGGTGTTGCAAAGCAGAAATCATTGCTATCTCATTCACAAACTCACGGTTTCCTTGCTTTGATTTAGAAGAAAGTTGCTTGACTGCGATTATGGTACCATCATATAATAGTCCTTGCATTAGAGTGATAATGTGAAGTTATACATGACCATCAGAGTGAAAGATGAAGTTATTTTGAATGTGATGGATAAGAAGTTCATGTATATACTATATAATGCCTTGTAAACAGGCCCAAAACCACCTTCTCCGATCTTGTTGGCAGCATCAAAGTTGTTAGTGGCAGCTTTAAGTTGTCTTAGGGTAAAGGAGCCAGTTTGCAGATCTAGACGTTTGAGATCTAGCAGGGGAAAATTTTCGATGATTTGTTGCTGTTATAAAATTTTAATTACTCATTTGATCACACAATTCATAAAAATGATTACACTGTCGAGTAGCCCGCACCTTCGTACATTGTGCTTTTTTTTACGGAAGCAGCCTTTCCACCAAAGGATTCCAATAATCAAGAAAACGACACAGAATACTGAAGCTACAATACCAATCACAGCACCAGCAGATATCCTGTTGCCACCACCTGGAGGTGTGAAATCTACAGAAGAAAAGAAAATAAACCATGTACTTTTATCAGATAAAATGGTTCAACTGACTGATGATAAAAAGAAACTAGTGCATACTCATAATCAGTCAAACGTATATTGGTTATCTGAATTTCAGAACAGGATATATTGGCTGACTCAAATTTTACTATCTGAACAATAACAGAAGCAGCAAAGCAGGGCATTCAGATTCAATTGCTTGGAAGTTGAAATCATAGACCATCTTCGCTTTTTTTTTCAAACAATAAAAGCATTTATATAAAATTATCAAACATTATTTTTTCTCTCTCATTTAGGAAAAAAAAACCAGAAGTCTCTCAAGCTTTATTGTGCCTTTTATCATTTTTCCGAAACTGTCGTGTCGAGTGTAATCCACATCAACACCAGCTTGGCTCTCTAGCTCTAACTGAATACAAAAGCAATATATTTCTCCCACAAGCAACGTTACAAATTTTTTTTTTTTTTTTTTTTTTTGTGTAATTTGAGTTGGCCTGAAGAAGACTTGCCACAGCATGCAAAGTACCTGATTCCACAGAAATGGCTGATATAAGAGGACCATAGGTTCCTCTAGAGGGGAGGCTCTCTGTGCCTTTTCCAGCCCAATAGAAATGGATCTCCAGGGTGTTAGTTGTCACATTTGCAGTAAATTTCCTCACAACTGCTTTATGCATCCCCTTGCTTCAGCTACAATATTGAAATCTTTCCATACCAATTTCCCCTGAGAAAAACTAGATGTTTTCTCAGATGAAGATACAAAATTTGAGAGAGGAAAAATGACTCACAGAAAATTCAACTGTCTGTGCTCCTATTGGAGTTTCTTCTGGGTTATTTTACCTCAAAACTTCCTTTGGATAATGGAAGAAGTGAACTTATACGGCAATTGAATGCTCTAAACAGGTGCAAGTGTATCACAAAATAGTATCGTTGTGATTTTGGACAAATTACAACCTATTTGGTCTTTTAACTTGTAGCATGCTCTGTGGTTTTCTTACCATGCATTTTTTTTTTTTTTTGCCAGTTTGCTCTTCTTTTATTTATTTATTCATCTTTTGATCGATAACATGACTTAAACCTGTTACCCCGTGCTTTTGACAATGAGCAAAATTATGTTAGGGCTCATCTCTTGATGTGTTCTTTCTCGTTTGACGTTATTTTAATAGACACAATCCCATTATAATCTATCCTGTTGTTCAGAAAAGAAGCTCATATAACTGTTGTATACAGTGTTAATATATGTATGAGAGAGAGAGAAGGAGAGGGAGAGAACCTATAAGCCCATCACTCTTACATGATGTATGGTACTTTTGTCAAGTTGCACTTGCGGTGCATAGGACATTGTTTATAGAAGATGCCCATAGAAGCTACGTGTTTACTTGCAATGATGATGATATTTTATTTTGCTTGTATTGTTTTGATCTGTTCTAATGTTCCTTTCTTTGCAATAGGACAAATGGAAGATGGAGATCTATAGAATCAACAATCATCCCTAATTTTCATCTTCAAATACTTGCAGTGATGATGATATTTTATTTTGGTTGTATTGTGTCAATCTGCAGAAGTGTTATATGCTTTGAATTTGGTATTCAAGAAGCTCAAAGTCATTGGCTAAAGCCTGCAGGAGTCGTTGTGAACAACCTTTTTTTATAATTCTCATTGGTATTTATGTATCTGCAAGGTGGCCTTCCTCAAAGCAAGAAAGGGATTTGTGCACATAGCCTGGGCCAGCCTCTTCTTCTAGTATTCAGCTTTAGTCAGGTATCAGTACGTCCATTCTGACATTCCTACAATCCTACTTATGCATGTGGGATGGTAGCCAAGGTGAAGTAGCTAATTTTTCTTCCCAATTATGCAATGTACAGAGTAATGTTTACAGGTGGTGGAAGCCCAAATGCAGTTGGTGTTTCTGTTTCTATTGATTTTGTTTGTGTTTCTGCATTGGTTATTTGATTGGATTTGATTCTGGTTTGCATTTCTTTGTTCTTATGAACAGAGGTTATTGTGCCTGCTGTAGGTGGGCATGCTGGAATAACGATTCTGCCTCTCCTCACAAGTGCTTGTAATTTCTGTGTGTTTTAATCTGAAGATGAAAAGTTTTATGAATGCAGTTCCTATTTTGATGGTTTCTTTGATTTCTGCTCTATAGGCAATGCCATAATTCTTTCATTTTCTTGTCCTCTAATTAGTTGCATAAATGAATCATTTGACAATATATCCTATAGTAGAGGTACCTAGGTAAGTGGAGGTCCTTTTTAAATGGTCCTTTGGAAGTTTCTTACTGCAATGGTGCCTTTTTTTTTTGTATGGTCTGATGGTCCCTTTCTGCATGCAAGCATGGTGCATTGGGGTGAGATTTGATTTAGTGATTGGTATGCCTATTATTTGTCCCATTCGATTATTTTGATGTGGATGCTTCACCAAATGATAGGTGGAGGGTTGGCACTAGACAGGTGGTGGTGAGCCATAAGACTTGCCAAAACCTATTTAAGTCAATTCTATGTCAGAGGTAGTGCTTGACTCAGTACCTACTCAGAACTTCTGGGAATGCTATGCTTCTCGTTGAGAACTTCTAGTAAGTGTCTTTGGCTTGAGGATTCTGTTTCAGGGCACATCAAATACAAATGGAAAATCTTGTGTAATGCAGGTCTGAAATCATAAAAATGTCTATTTTTCCAAGGGGCCATTGCATTTAAGTTTTCTTCTGTTTGATATGAGCGTTAAACGTTTTTGGTCTTAATGCCTGACTACCACTGTAACCCTATTAAAGTTACATTTTTTGTCAATAGAAACATGAATTTTGTCACTGAGATGTTCGCCTCGGGGACTCTCAGTGATTTCTTTTCTTTTTTTCTTCCCCCTGTCTATTTACTTTAGATTGTAGAGAAGTATTGTTTGCTTGGGTTGTATTTCTCATTTGATCCTTCTTGTTCTAAGTATAGGCAAAAGCCCAAGAGAGCTAATGTATATAATGGCAGTGAAGTATTAGGGTAGGCAACAACACCTCGGATCTGTCTTCTGTCCGCACCGATCCCCTGCACTCTCTAGCCCCGTGAGAGCGGGAGAAACCGAACCAAGTTCCAGACCCGGATCTCCTCCTGTCTGCTGCAACCAGAAACTCTTATTCTGCTGCGATCCAACTGGCCCACTGTTGATCTCAGCCAAACCCGATCTCCACTGCTCCTCTCTGGCTTGATCCACGGTATCTTTCTCCAAGGATTTTGGGCAAGATGCTTTCCTTCTTCTCTCACTTCAATTTTTCTTTCTTTTTTTGCTTGCTTTGGTATTATGCACACCTTTCTCTTCTCTGTGTAGATCTATTTTATCATCTTACATAGTTGTGTGGTATGACTCTTGTGTGGGGAACTTTCTTTTATTTTATCATCTTACATAGTTGTGTGAATGGTGGATTTCTGACTTGAACCCTTGAACATTTGAACCAACAACAACAATAAGAACAAAAGAAAAAAGGCAAGTTGGCCTGAAGCCAGAGACTAAGGAAACCCACCCACCCACCCAGGTATCAATCCCTGGGTGGAACTGTTGAGTGTGGGTGTGCTATCCACAACACCCACTATCATAAAATTTGATAGTGTTATTCATTGGAATGCTTATGCAAGGATAGTCGGTTTAACAACAATAGCCTATTTGGTTCTTTTCCTATGTCTTTAACAAATATTAGCGCACTGCAAGTTCTGTAAGTAAATATTTCCTTTTCATGCTTGAAGCTGGTTCCCTTTCACATTATGCATTTGTCTGCTTATATTCAGACAGGTTGCCTTTCTTATCTCACCATGAAACATTTAATCATTTGAATTGTAGGGATTTATCCAACAACAGGGTAACAGGAGAAGTTCCAGCAAATGGCTCCTTTTCACTGTTTTCTCCCATAAGGTCTCTTGCTGACCAAATCTATGAACAGCATGATCCAAGGAATTGACGGGCCCGGAGCCACACTGAATTGTGCATTACTTGATCCCTGACTTCCTTACATGTGGGGACCACCTCCGCCATTTGTTCCGCAACCGCCAGTCTCCACCCAAGGTTAGTGTGTTACCCTTTTTTTTTTTTTTTTTGCAATTATTGTTTGTCATGGAGATATCATGCTACCCCGAATTTTCTTGATTTCTCTGGACAAGCTATGATTAGATTTGTTTTGCTCAGCCTAACTAATGCTGAAATCAGCATTTATTTTCTTTTATCTTTGTGAAACAACTGCATTCACCTTTTGCTTTGCTTACCAAATGTTGGTATCAGTGTTCAATTTCTTTTTCTGTTTTGAGACACCTTCAGTTTGCTTTCACCTTAGATGCAACCTCATAATTAAACAAGGTTCATTGTTAAAGAAAAATTTGACTTGTGATTGTATACTTAATTGACCAAAGATTGTAACTCATTATATTCATTTGAAGCCTCTATAATATTTGCATGGTTGTGCTCTCTCTGTGCGCTCGCGCGCCGAGATTTTTTTTGCTAATTGGTAAATTTGTATTAAATAAAAGGGGCAAAGCCCCCAGGAGAAAGAGATAAAAAAAATACAGCCAAATGACAGCAAAACAGAAAACCATACCCTGAAGCAGGGAGGGCAAACAAACAAAAAAGAACTGAGCCACTACATGGCAGCAACAAGAGGCCAAGGAGCCATAACAATCAATAAACAAAAAACCCACAGCAGAAAAGAGAAGCTCCTCCGGAAAACAAGGCAGAGCACCTGAGCAAAAACCTGGCATTGAAACGACCAGCCGCTGAGAAACAAAGAGAAGGACTGACCCTCAAAAAAGAACCATACTGATAAGGGCCCTAACTGAGCCCAGCCACCTTGGACTCAACTAACACCAACAGCAGCTCCCTCAAGGAAAAATGCAAGAGATAAGATTCTATGGGCACTGAGAACAGAAGGAAACTGAAACTCCTCGAGCTCGACAGCAAGAAAACTTCACAGCTTCTCGCTGAACAGAGGAAGGAGCTCCAGCAACACCAGCAAACGGACAGCACTAATAAGTGAGGAAAAATCCTGCTTGTAAGAGATCCAGACAGATTGCAGGCGGCACCAGAACTGGAAATCCAGCGAACAGGCTAAGCTGCAAAACCACTGAGGCTACGCTGCAAAATAATACTGCACTCCAGAATCAAACCGAACTCTGCAGACTGAACTTGGCAGAAGATAATCGATTAGCCTACAGCTGAAAAACCAAACAGAGCAAAAACCCTTTTTTTTTTTTTTTTTTTTTCTTTCCAGCGACCTGAAGACTGAATACCATTGCACTCCTTAACAGCTGAGAGAGCTCTACAAAACTGCACTAGAGTAGAGCCTGAAAAGAAGCCTTAGCTGCCAGAAAACCAAACAGCTACTACCCCTGGAAACTCTGAAACTTCAACCCAGACAGACCTCCCAAAGGCTAAGAGACCTGCAGAAAGAGGATGAAACCAGACAAGCCTGGGAATGCTGCAATTCAGCCTTGGCAAAGCGGGAGAATTCCAAAGCACTCCACGATCAGACCATACAGCTGCAAACCAGAAAAAGCAAATAGAATCCCTTCGAACCACCAGCAGAAAACCAAACTGAGCAAAATGATTACAACCGGCATTCTGAAAACTTAAAACCATTGGTCTCCACTACAGCTAAAGAGATCTCTGCAAAATTGCACTGAAAATGAGCTTGAAAAAGAGTAAAAGCATTCAGAATATCACAATGAGCAACTCGGAGCCTGCGAACCCACTACCCCTGGAATCTCTGATACAAAAATTCGACCCAGATCAGAACTGAAATAGGAGGAAGAAGAGCTGGACCCCCTGACTCCAGGCTACCTGCAAACACACTAGGAGGTGGAACAGAAAAAAGCACCTCTACCTATAGCTCTCAAAATGGGATGAGAAGAGATAGCCTGACTATTAATAGGAGGGCTGGGGAAATGGCTACAACTGTCCATGATAATCAACTTGGCCTTTGTCAAGGAAGGACGTTTGCTGCGATGCTTAGCTTCGTTCCGGAGGAACCAAATGGTGTTAATGGTTTGGAAGAAGACTGCTGCTATTAATTTTCTATCCGGGCCATCTGCGTCCTCTGATAAGGCAAACCAAATAGAAGAGGTTGAGAGAGGAGAAACCATAGGTCTGCCAGTAAAGTTGAGAAGCCAATACCAAAGGTGCTTAGCTTGGGTGCAAGTGAAGAAATGGTGTAGGTCAGATTCTTCCTCGCAGAGGCAAGAGTAGCATCTAGAAGCTAAGGAGCAGCCTATAAGCTTAGCCCAATGATCTGTAGGAGTTTTCCAGAGAAGAAGACGCCAGCTAAAGCAAGAAAGCCTTGGGTTAATGACATTATTCCAAACTAGATTGTGCCAAGGTACTACTTCCCCTCTTGTCCTAATCGAATTCCAAGCTGACTTAAGGGAAAGATCCCCTGAAGCTTGGCCCTTCCAGGAAAGATTGTCCGGGATAGGAGGAGCAGGCAGCTGAATGAGGGCTGTCTGTTGGCTGAGGAAGCTGTGAACATCTGCTGGCAAGGAAGCTGGAATGAGCCAAGAACTCTCTTGAATGATATTCGACACCCGGTCATTTTCGGAGAAGAGGAAGAGGGGGAATCTTGGAGCAATTGGATCATGATCAATCCAGTTATCAAACAAAGCTGGATAGAGTTGCAATTTCCTAGAACCCAGCGGCTACCTTGCTGAATTAAGGGTGCTACGGATCTGATCCTCTTCCAAATACAGGACCCTGCCTTAGGATTACCTTCAAACCAGATGGGAGAGGACCTAAAATACGGATCTCGGAACCAAGTTGCCCAAAGGGAGTTGGAGGTAGCTGCTGACCAGCCCAGCTTCATCATGCAGGCTTCATTGAACTCCTGCACCCTCCTAATGCCCAAACCACCTTCAAACTTAGGCAGACAGACCTTTGCCCAATTTACCATATGACTCTTCTTTTTATCCTAGCTAGAGGACCATAGAAAGTTCCTCACTTTCAATCTGCTGACAGGTTTTAATTGGCCGGGGAATAACCATGGAGATATGAAGGGGAATGGAGGAGAGAACATGCTTGACCAATGTCAACCTCCCTGCAAAGGATAGGCATTTAGCCTTTTAACCGTCCAACTTAATCCGAATAGAGTCTAGAATCCGGGTAAGGTGGAAGTGTCTGGAAGTTCCAAAGAATAAAGGAACACCAAGATAAACTGCCGGGAGAGAGGCTTTGGAGATTGGGATGATCTCAGAAATCATTTGGGCTCTTGTAGCTGAACATTTCCCCATGTAGAGATTACTCTTCAAGAGATTGAAACTCTGGCCAGAGGATTCCTGGTAATTAAAGAGGAGCTCTTTGATTTTTCTTTACCCTGGCTTAAAAGCTTTGAGGAAGATCAGAATATCATCTGCGTAGAGCAAGTGACAAGTAGTATTAGGCACTGGAGAAATAGGCAAAATTTTCCCTGAAGACTTTAGCTGATCAATGTGAAGGCTAAGAATCTCCTCTGCTAGGATGAATAAATAGGGCGATAGAGGGTCCCCTTGGCGAAGACCGCAAGAAGAGGAAATGAAGCCGCTAGGACTGTTGTTAATTAGAACTGAGCCTCTACTCGTACAGATCATCTCCCTGATTAGGTTAATCCATGTAGAAGAAAAGTTGAAGAATTTGAGGGCTCTGAAGAGGAAGTTCCACTGGAGTTTGTCAAAGGCCTTGCAAATGTCTAGTTTCAAGCAAACCGAGCCACCACTGACTTTAGAATTGAGCTTTTGGATGAGGTCATGAGCTAAGGCCACATTATGGTGGATGGTTCGGCCTTTAACAAAGGCTGATTGACTGTTGGAAATGAGAAGAGGAAGGATGGAGGATAGCATAGAAGCTAAAATCTTGGAGGAGATTTTGTAAGTAAAGTTTAAAAGACTAATTGGCCTGAAATATGCAAATGTGTCTGGCGAGGGGACCTTGGGGATAAGGGAGATGAAGAAAGCATTGGATTCTCTAAGCAGACGACCGGATTTGAAGAAGTGGATGACTGCTTCATAGACTTCTTTGCACACTATTTGCCAGCAGCTAGTAAAGAAGGCCCCTGAAAAACCATCCGGACCCGGGGAGCTGCTTCTTTTGAGAAGGAATACTGCCTGCCGAATTTCTTCCAAGGAAGGGATAGAGACTAGAGCCTGGTTTTGGGCCTCTGAGACAGAAGGGCCAGTCAGAAGGAAAAGATCTTTTGGAATAACTGACTCTGCTTGGAACAGCTTGGAGAAGAAAAAGACAGCTTTCTCTTTTATCTGATGAGCTTCTTCGAAGAGAATACCGTCAACGGAAATTTTGTCAATTCGGTTCCGAACTCCTTTGGCCTTCGCAGACAGATGGAAGAATTTAGTGTTTCTATCCCCTTCTTGAAGCCATTTCACCTTAGCCCGTTGCTTCCAGTGAGTAGACTCCGCGTTGAGCCAATTATGAAGGGAGGCCTTGGTTAGATTTAGATCCCTAAGTAGGGAATCCCTTGGCTGAGCTTCGAAAGCAATTTCCTTAGCCATAACTAGGGATTCTGCCTCTTCAATGTGATTCTTGAAATGGCCATAAACCTCTTTACTCCAAATCTTTAGGTTATGTTTGGGAAGCTTTAATTTGGAAGCCAATATGAACTGGGGAGAACCATAGCAGGGGGCTGCCCAACTATCTTCAACAACCTTAGCGAAAGAGTCATGGGAGAGCCACTTGTCCTCGAATCTGAAGGGCCTATTTTTTGAGGAGAGGCTTTTCCTGTGGGAGAGGATAATGGGACTGTGATCTGAGGATATTCTAGGAAGATGATTTACCAAAGGATCCTCAAAAGAGTCAACCCAAGAAGAATTAGCCAAAGCTCTGTCTAGCCTGGTTGCCATGAAGGCCAGACCTTGTCTGTTATTAGTCCAGGTGAAACTATTCCCTCTGTATCCCATGTCCTTTAAGCCAGCTGCCTGGGCCATATCAGTAAAATCTTTGATCGAAGCAGAGTAGGCCGGACAAATGCTGAACTTTTCTTTGGCAAGAAGGATGGCATTGAAGTCTCCTATCACACACCAGGGCTTAGTGGAGATAGAGCTTCTTACTAGGTAGTCCTAGAGAACTCTTCTTTGTCTATAATCAGTGGATCCATACACTCCTGTAATGAGACTTTGGGAGGCAGGGGGAGCTCCAGATATGGAAATGGAAATGTGCTGGGAAGAATAGTCTATTAAAGAGAAGGTAAAATTAGAGGATTGGTTACAGAGGCACCACGGAGTATTATCTTCATTGGAGAAAGAAGGAGAGAGCCCAAAGGGAGAAGCTCCATAGGAAAGGGAGTCTAAAGAAGTTTTGGGCTTTGATAGAAAAAGGATATCAGGAGAATGAACAGCTAGGAGGTGGGAAACCATGTTTTTTGTAGGGGAGTTGCCAATACCCCTACAGTTCCAGTAGATTATTTTTACCATTAAGAAACTTTTTTGGCGGGAGAGCCAAGAGGTTTAGGACCTGAGGATGAGAGAGCTTTTGCTTTAGGTTTCCTTTTGGCTTTCATCTTGAAAGAGGATAGATCAACCACTTGGGAGTTATCTTTGGTAGAATCTGGTTTGGGAAGTATGCCCTGGGATGATCCTCTTTAGTTTTGGAGGGTTAGCTTGCAGTCTTTTGAGGTTGGCAGAAGAGGGTAGGATCTGCATAGGAGTAATTTTCCAATATGGAGAAGGGGTTGGAACAATCCAGAGTAGGGGCTGGAATTCTCTCCATGATTTCAAAAGCTACATCTGTTGGTAGGGTTGATAGAGGGTTATCAGATGTTAGGTGCTCAAGGTAGGAAATTGGTGGGACCTCTTTGGCCAAATTAGATTGGAAGGGAACTACTGAGGAGGGCTGGTCAGAAAAAGTTGGAAATGAGGGGGGGAAGGCAGAAGAGGTGTTTTCCAGAGTTACATGGGTAGACTGAAGGGCGGGAGCTGAAGTGGCTGGGTTGTGGAGTTTGGGAGCTGAACCTGCTGAGCCTTCTACTGCCTGTAGAACGTCAGGAACTACCATGCCATCTGTGACCTCTATTACTACAGGGTCATCTTCTAACTCTGTGCCTGCTGTATTTGCTGTTGCATTAACTGTGGTGATGGAAGGAGCAACTAGAATTGGTGGCTGAATTGGAGTCTTCAGTAAACCTGGCTTCACTTGGAAATGACATTTGGAGGAAGGGTGACCAACCGAGAGACAATTTGAGCATGGGAAGGATTCATAGTGAATTTCCACTTCCACCTGTGCTTCTCCTTCTAGGTCAACTGTGATGGACCTAGGAGAAGGTCTGGCCACATCCAGGACAACCTGAACTCTGGCAAAGGAGAACATTCTCTGTCTAGCTGTGATTTCATCCCGGCGGATTGGCTTCCTGATAGAGGCCGCTATTGAAAGGATAATGTCACTACTCCAGCAGTGGAAGGGGATACCTTTGAGCCTAATCCATACTGGAGCTTCCGAAGGCCATGATGTTTCATCTTGTCCTGGCGCCCAAGGCTGGAGAAGGAATTTTTTTCTATCCATTTGAAGGGGGCTAGAGCCTACCAGAGCATCTCTGTCTTCCTTAGAATGAAACCTGAAGATGAAGTTCCCTTGAGAAATCAGAGAGATCAGGCATTGTCTGGACAAACTTCAAGAGGATACCACCCATTTTTCCAATGCTTCCAGAGTAGGTTGATGGCCTACAAATTTCCCAATCGCCGAGTGGGAGAACGACTGCTTGCTTGAATTGATCATCTGAAGCAGAATCTTGATCGAAAGTTTTCCATCGAGTAAAACTGGAGGGGGGATTGAGGGAGGGGGGGAGAAGATAGGTTGGGAGAGGCAGCTGGCAAAGGATTTGGGAGGGGAATGAGAGTTAGCCTTGCTGGGGAAGCCTCTTTGATTTTGTAGAAGCTGTAGGTGGTTTTGGAGGAGAGTTTGCTGATCGAGGGTCCAGGGTGGAAGACAGGCAGAGTTAGATGGGGGAGGGTTTGGGGAGTTAGCAGGGATTAGATGAAGAGGAGGAGAAATAACTGGTTGGGGCAGAGGCCAGGGGAACTTGAGAGGGGGGTCCACCGTTGGGTTAGGGTTTGAAAGTGTGGTGGAAGCTGATGAGGAAGGGGGAAAGAGAGAAATGGCCTGAGGAGATGGGCTGAGAAAGGAAGGTACGCAGGTGTTGGAGGCGAATACCTGGGGAGAAAGCAGAGTCCGTTGAGGCCGATGATGGAGAGCAGAGGGGATCGAGAAAGATGTAGTTGGATCCGCCGAAGGGTTATGGCTAGGGTTAGAAAGGGTGGTGGCGATAGGTGATGAGGTTGGGGGAGTTAGGGGACAGGGCTGAGGAGATACGTTGAAGAAGGGAGGGTTGCAGGTGGTGTTAGCAAGAGCCTTGGAAGGGAGCAGCGGCCAGTCCAGTGAAGTGCTACACTCTGGTAGAACAGGGGATTGGGGGACGAGATGGTTGCCTGTTGGAGGGAGAGGATGGAGAATAGGGATTGGTGCTGGGCTACCATTTTGAAAATGGTGAGAGTCCGAAATTCCAGGGGATCGGTTGTCTGATTTGGGTGGGGGTTTGGAGGGGGTGATGGCGAAGGGGGGGCATCTCTCAGGTTGGGGCTGGTTCTATTGAGTACTTAATGAACTGCGCACACACCGAGATGGACATGCTGATTGTACAGTTTCCACTGTACACATGGGTATGGTTCATTTCCAAAATTTCATGTGTGGAATTCTGATTGAGTTCATGAACAGATTTCAGTTTGGTTAGGGAATTATGAGAGTTGGCCTTCCTCGGTTACAGAACCTTGCTACTTCTGTTCCCCAGATCTGGCATTGAATAATGTTCACTTGATTATGATAGCTTCATATGCCATTTCATGCTTAAAGATGCCTTTTACTATCTGCTAGTTAGGTTCTTGCCTGCGAGGAAAGTATCAGTTCCTTATCTTAGTTGCTAAATGTCATTTCAGGGGGAAATAATATCTCTAGCATTGGAGCAATTGCTGGGGGAGTGGCTGCAGGCGCTGCTGAAGAGGATCCAACAGTTCATCTGGGCCAGCTTAAAAGGTTTTCTTTGCGAGAACTACAACTGGTAACTGACAGTTTTAGCAATAAGAACATTCTGGGCAGAGGTGGGTTCGGTAAGGTTTACAAAGGACGCCTAGCGGATGGCTCACTTGTGGCTGTGAACGGCTAAAAGAAGAGCATACGCCTGGTGGGGAGCTACAGTTTCAGACAGAGGTGGAGATGCATGATCAGCATGGCTGCGCATCGTAATCTCCTTAGGTTACGCAGTTTTTGCATGACCCCTACCGAGCGCTTGCTTGTTTATCCCTATGGCTAATGGAAGTGTTGCATCATGTTTAAGAGGTACTTGCCATGCTTTCTATGTGCTTTTAATGATATTCTTTTCCAATTGCCTTAGTTATTACTAATAGTTTCTCGTGCTCTTTTTTTTTTTTATGTTTTTGTTTCTATTTACTGGTTGGTTGAAGTTTGAATTAGTGATGAAACTGAATTAGAACTTAGGGTACCTGTGTCTATTTAGCTCATGTGTGCCAATGCTCTAAAAGAAAGTCTTTGTGGTTTGTTTTAGAGTGTCCACTAGGGATCGCCCCCGAGATTGGCCGACAAGGAAGCGGATTGAACCCTTGAACACTTGAACCAACAACAACAATAAGAAGAAAAGAAAAATGCCAAGCTGGTCTGAAGCCAGAAAGTAAGGAAACCCACCCACCCACCCACCCAGGTATCATTCCCTGCGTGGGACTGTTGGGTGTGGGTGTGCTATCCACAACATCCACCCTATGTTTCCAAGCATGATGTTTCAGTTTATATCAATACCATTGTATCCATATTTTATTGATAATATTCAACTGATGTGGTGGATTAGAATATATAAGGCTTCTTTTTCTTCTAGTATAATTGATTTTTGTATGAATCTCTTTAATGGGTTTTGATAAATGGGTGCGTTCTTTCTTGCCTAAATAGTGGATTTATCACTTTTTGAACCTTCTGGGTCTTGCTTACTTCTGAGGATTTTGAACCTAAAAAATTCAATTTTGGGTGGAGCTTACCAATGGTTTAATCCTTTGAAAGCTTTATGTTGATATTCCTGACTCTTCGAGTGGAAGTTCTTTGCTTCAAGTGATTGGTCTCAGTTAATTTATAATGACTCTTTGGTTTTTTTTTTTTTTTTTTTTTTTTTTTTTTTTTTGATAAAAATGACTAAAGATTACATTTGGAGTCCTCTCTTTTTCACTGTTCTTAATATGACGTCATATAGAAGCAAATACTAATTGACTAGAGGATTGATGTGTTTGAGCAATGAGGATTCTCTCATCTATCGTCTTGTTGGTTATACATCTTCTATGTTGCAGTTTTGATAAAAAACATAAACTTGTGTAGGAAATTTCATTTGAACGCGACCAGTGTTGAGAGAGAGATGGCAAGTGTTGCATGATCATGTACCATTTTCTATTTGAGGGCCTCACACCATTTCAATATGTTTAAGTAATTAGACATGAAATACTATAATTATGTGCAAAATTTGTTAAGCATTGATTATGTACAGGTTAATATACATGAAATGTATTTGATATTTGATGTATGTATGTATTTTTATTTTTTTTTGGAAGAAAATACTGCTTTTACCTGCGGCCATATGACCACCGCTAAAAAGTAGTATTTTTTCAAAAGACAATGCTTCCGCCGCTACAAAAGATAAGCCCTTGCCATCCACCCGTTCTCATGCAAAAGGCAATCCACGTCACATTAGATGTACCAAAGGACCATGAGTAGCACCATATGCAAATTTGTCTTTGATTAATGAGTACTCTTATAATTCCCAATCAATAGGCTCTAATCCCGAGAGATTAATGGACCTAAGTTTCTACTATGCATTTACTTTGAATTACTAATGCGTGAGGCTAATTGTAGGTCAACACCCCGGTATCTTGGGTACGTGGTAGGGGGACTGTGAGAATAAATAATTCTCAAAGATGAAATCTATCCTCTTAGAGAGAAATATCCCCTTGTACCAATTAATGAAATTTATCAATGGTAAGTGCGCAACGATCTCAATTAAGAGTTAATTGGACAGTAATGATGATTACTGTGATTAATTGGGTCATAAGGATAATAAGATACAGATCAAATTTGGTTGGATAGATTTATTCCAATGGATCCATGTATATAATTGATAGAGGGGCCTACTTTCAGTAATTGAGAAGATTAGGGTCTTGTAAATATTCCTAAGACTATAGTACAATTTGCAATTAATTGTGGGTCCAAAGTTCACATGAGATATGGGGTCCATATATTCAGTTGGAGCCAGATTCTATGGAATCCCTAGTGGTCCCCATGATAACCCTAAGAAGAGAAGTTTCCAAGGAAAAAGGAGTAAGACACATATGAGAAATAGAAGTGAGAATTCTAATTTTAATCCAAGAAGAGGTGCGTCCAAAACTATATATAAGAGGGGAGGGTGGACGTCCAAGGTATTGCACGCCCAAGGGTTGGACGTCCACCTCCTCTCCCCTCTTTCTTCCTCTTCTCTCTCCTCTTGTTTCCTTCTAGAGTGCTAGGGTCTCTTCTTATTTGAGATCCCACCATTCTCTTTTAAGAAGTTCTCTACCAAGAGGGTTATAGCGTGGAAGAACACAAAGGACAAGTAGATCGAATCTGCAAAAAGGGTTTTGTAAAATCAAGAAATCAAAGTTCTCGATTTGTGCACAACCAAGCTCTAAATGTATAGATCTACAACCTATTTGTTTCAGTAGATCTTCTTATAATTGATTATTTTTCTTGATAGATCTTTGATCTTAATGTATGAGATTAGGGTTTTAGATATTGGGATTAAGTTCTTGGCCTTGGTGTTTGATCCCTGCTTTAAGTGGGTCAAAAGTTTTGAAAACTTATCTAGAAGGCTCACTTAGCGTGGAAGAACACAAAGGACAAGTAGATCGAATCCGCAAAAAGGGTTTTGTAAAATCAAGAAATCAAAGTTCTCGATCTGTGCACAACCAAGCTCTAAATGTATAGATCTACAACCTATTTGTTTCAGTAGATCTTCTTATAATTGATTATTTTTCTTGATAGATCTTTGATCTTAATGTATGAGATTAGGGTTTTTGATATTGGGATTGAGTTCTTGGCCTTGGTGTTTGATCCTTGCTTTAAGTGGGTCAAAAGTTTTGAAAACTTATCTAGAAGGCTCACTTACTTCCAATAACATCATCAGCTATTCACTATTAGGAACTGGTTATTTTCCTTCTCTTATTATGGATAAATCAGAAGCAAATCTCATTCGTTTCATGGGAAAAAAATTATAGTTCTTGGGCATTTAGTTTCAATTCTATCTCAGGGGGAAGAAAATGTGGGGATATGTCACGGGATCCATTCCAAAACCCAAATCCGAAGAAGAAGTCAAACTGGAAGACTGAGAAACTAAAGATACCCAAATTATGATTTGGATTTTGGGCGCTGTTGATCATCGTTTTTCTATGAATCTCCGACCCTACAAAACAGCAAAGGATATGTGGGATTGTCTTAAAAGCATTTATAATCAGGAAAATCCAGCACGGCGATTTCAATTGAAAAACGAGATCGCCTGCCATAATCAGGGTAATCTATCCATTCAAGACTATTACACTGGATTCATGAGTCTGGGTGGAATACACAAACATTGCTTATGCAAGCATTATTTCTGACATTTTGGCCGGCATTCAAGGAATTCACAAAGTAACCAAGCATGATCAATTCTCAATGAAATTAAGACCTGGATATGAAATTGTTCGCTCCAACCTAATGAGCCGAACACCTTCGCCCTCCTTAGCAATTTGCCTAAATGAGTTATTGCGTGAGTAAAAAAGACAACTAACTCAAGTTGCCTTGACACGGAATTCTTCAAGTGCACCACATAAGGTGATAGGTGGAAAGCCCAAACAAGTATATGAAGCCTTGTCAAATCCATTACTTGCGCAATGTGGGTTGTGGGACTTTCTCAACAGGCTCCATACTACAACACGCCAGGAGTACTTTAAAAAATTCAAGATAATCTCCTAGAACATATTCAAACCAGGAAGCAAACCATAATCTAATAAACATTATATAAATAAATACACACAGAATAGGATTCATAGAAGCAGCCAAGTTCTTATCTTATACAACAAATATAGTAGATCTTGGATCTTTTTTCTGGAACAACTAAGGGTAATTACTCCAGGTGACGATGCTCCGAATATAAATTGATTGCTTAAGTGGTCAGGCTTTAGGAGTTGATGTAGAAGTGCGAGTCCGTGACCCAGAAATATTATAAGTTCAAATGACTCTATCAAACACACAAGTTAAACCAAGAGAGTGTAAGTTGTTTCATTCTCTGTTATTCCAGTAATCCGAATCCATAATGATTGGGTAGAGATCAGAGGCAGATGCAGAGGAGGCAGTCTGTGGCCCATCGATTGAGATACTTTGGCTTTGGCTCTGGTTCTGTTCCGGGCTATGGATTTGTTGATGGTGGCTCCTGATGGCTTTAATGTTCAAATCATTACTCGAGAGATTTGGCACCGAAATCTGGCTTTGGACGTCAGTACAACTTTCAAGCATGCTCACTACAGCAGACATGGTAGGCCTAAGTGTTGAAGAAGAATTAGTGCATAAAAGAGCGATAGTAATCATCCCAATTGCCTCTTCTTTGTTGAATTCTGATCCCAGCTTTTGTATCTACCAGCTCTATCAGACTTCCTCTCTCTTGTAGAACATAAGCCCACAATGTCCATTTAAAAAAAAAAAAGTAATGGGAAAAAAGAATATGGTATTTACTTAGGTCTTGGTGACTTTTCATATGTAGATGGTTTATAATGTCAGCTGGTCATATAGTAGACCCAACATTGACCATGGCCAAAGGTTGGACAATTAAATATGATTAAAGGACTATTTAAAGTTAAGAAAATGATGCAATATACAAAAAAAGACAACCAATGTGCCACTGAGTGTTCTTGGTTCTTTCAGGCAAAATCCTCCAGCTATTAGGGCTGAATCGCCAAGTAACTAACATTTTTAGTCTAGAACTGATACATTATAGGGACCAAACAAATGGATCTACAAGGATGTGATCTATATCAGATGATACAATCACTGCCAATGTTAAGGCAAAAAATAGTCTGGCTCTGTAGTATTACCTGAGTCATGTTAATCCTGCTCAAATTATAGTGATAATAACAATAACATAAATGGAAATCTAAAGTACCCAATCCAGAAGATAAACGCCCTCTGATTTCCGCTTGTAGTTTGTTTTGCTTTTCCCACTGACTATTTCCAAAGCAACAATCCCAAAGCTGTATACATCTGCTTTGTCAGTAAGATAACCACGCGTTGCATATTCCGGTGCTATATATCCTTTGCAAAAATCAAGATTGTTATGAATTGTGTGTGCTTGTAAATAATTACAATGAACCAATAATGAATGGGCACTAAATACTTTTACCAAAGGCAAGGACACAATCAAGAATGTCTCTACTTATTCCATTAAAGATACCAAAATGGATGGTTAGTTTGGATATCTCCAAAGAAAAAAAAAAAAAAAAAAGAAATTAATTAGGGGAAGAACTGGGAAGTTAAAAAAATTATAGAAGCAACTCAGAAATTATTTTTGCACAAGGAAAATGAATAATGGATCAAAGAACCTGTATGTTTCTTTCTGGTAAACAAGAAAACCTGTCTGTTTATGTTAGAAATGCCCAATATATTCAACTTCTGGACTATGGCCCATGCAAAATGAAGCACACTTGGTTTGCAGTAAACCCATGTGGCATGCTTTGTATTATCGGATGCTGACATTTGGCCTTTAAAAACCTTCACTTTATGGTATTTGTAGAACTCAAAATTTTCATTTTTGTCGCCACTGATATAGACCTGAGACTTTCACTCTTCCCACTTCGGGATGAACCTTGCAATAGCTCAGCATAGGGGAAAAAAAAAAAAAAAAAACTTGAAAGATGCATAGGCATTAAAGTTAAAAGTCCTGATTTGAAACATTTAAGGAAAAGAATGGCTCTCTAATTTTGTGTTTACATTGAGAAGTATCCTGATTAACAGTTGAAGGGGAAGCTCTGCCCAAAGAGTTTGCCATCGCTCATGTTCCCGAGTCTTCTCCCTGAGAATGCTGTCGGCGTCTGCAACCTGGCGAATTAGAGTCTCCTCCCTAGCACGAGCCTCTGCTATGGCGGTCTACTTGGCCGCAACTTGCGCCTCTAGTTGCTCAAAACGCTGCCTGGCTTCAATGACCTCCCCAACAGGGCAATCAATGTCTTGCCTCAGCTCAATGATAGCCAACTCGGTGATGTTCCTCTCTCGAATGAACTGCTTCCTAGTCCGCGAGATCTCATCCATTGCAGATTTGGCTTTGGTGGAAGGCTTCAGAAACATTTCCCTGAAGAAATCACCATTCGGAAAACTCTTGGTCGCTTAATTTAACATAGTGAAACTTTGTATAAGTAATATGATTTAGTGGTAGTCCCTCTTCCTATATTTGAAAATTTTTCCATGGATGAACATGTGGACACCACGAAATATGCTGCAAAATGTCATTTCATTTTCTTATTGACTAGATATAATAAGGACTTGTATGTTCGCATTGAATTGAATTTGTATAAATTCATAGCAAAATGAGTTTTATTACACAAACACATGTTGGTGTGCGTAAAATTGAACTCCTAGGTATTCCTAGGTATCAATGTAAAATAAGCCTCTATAGAATTATTAAAGAAGAGGATATAAGGTGGAGATAAAGATGAGACACTCAAATTTATGGATGATGCCCGAGTATCCTTTTCCATCTCCCTTGAATTCATTTCCATTTAAAGGAGAGATTATTTTCTTCAATTCTACACACTACAGGAATCCAACTACTAATTTTAGAATTCTTGTTAGTGGTAAGCTAGATTCCATGTTTTGTTCACTGCTCAATGTGCTCACTGCATTATGAAGACATGTCTCTTGGCTCTATGTAGCATCATTATATCTTGGGCATCCTATCTGTCTTTTGGTTTATTCATGCATTTTCATAGTTAATTTGTTGCTTAGAAAATTATAAGGAATTAATTATTGTTCAATCCCGGTTTAGAAGTGAAGTCTATAAGTAAAGTCATGTATTCTCTTTGATATGAAGAAGTCAGAGTGAAATCTTAAGGTTCCATACATGGTCTTCTATTAGTCTACTTTTCTTGTTGTTTAAGATCAAGAGGACAAGTTTCCTCTCTTGAATCTCCATACATCGGTTTTATTGAGAGAAATAAGTTTCAGCAAAGTAATTTAGGTTTTCACCATAACCTCAATATTTCGTTCTGTCAACCTTAGTACACAGAACCTGAGTATTGGTTGAAGTTGTAGCAGAATACGAACTTCAGTTCCTGCAAAGCTGTAGTAGAGCATTCCATCAATTCTTATATCTTTAATTCGATGCAAATGAATTGCCTTTTAAGTAAATTGGATTCTCCCAACATGGGCTACCCACCTCCTTCAGGCCCATGAGTGATGTCCCTTATGAGAAGATGTTTTTTTGTTTAGATACGTTGCTTATGGGATGAAGTGTGCTTTTGCTCAAACAAGTTTCAGCCTAGGCCCTGGTTTGTTTGATCCCTTGAACAACCCTAAGTTTGTCTGTCAACGGGCCTTGTAAAGACCTCTACGGTACCCAAACCCAAAAAATGCCTAAAAATGCAGTTTTTCCGCCCTATAAAGAATTGGTAAACCTGCCTTTTGCACTGCTTTATTGGGCGGAAAACCTAAGCAGAAATCTCTTACGCACGACCTGAAAAGAGGAAGAAGAAAGGATAGAAGCTTGTGGAGGAGAGGAGAGGAGGAAGAGAGGGCAAAGGATTTTGGGTGATTAGTTTTAAAGAACACGTGAGTGGGGATGCTCAAGAATTTTTATAAAAAAGTACTGAAATGGGCCCCTCGGATCACTATGGTGGATCAATATATTTTGGATCCTTTTTTGTTCTCCACTAGAACTAAGAGGGTTTCTTTTGTAAAATCCTTAAAAAAAAGTACCTCGGTTGCAACTATAAAACTTCAAAACTTAAATTTCTTCTTGAAAATTAGAGTACATGCAGGGAAAAGTTCTGAACTCCCCACTAAATATAGGATACAGTCGTTTGGATTGTGCTGAAATCATCTTGGTCTATAGAAATTGCATGTTGGACACTTGGTCTTGAGTCTCTTCACACCCTAATGAATATCCTCCCAATTGTTAATAACTCCAATGTATTCATGCTTCTTGCAACATATTGGGGGTGGAGGTGTGGGGTGGTGTTAATTGGTATTTCACTGGAGAGTCCGGATCGCATGTTTCATTGAAATAGGGAGATACTGATTCATCCAATCAAGATTTGATATAAAAATTTTTTTTATACTGTTGGCAAATCTTGATTGAATGAAATAGTATCCCTCTATTTCATCGAAATAGATCACTAGGGCATAGTGAACACTATCTTGTGAGACAAGCCGACAAAGGTGCTAGCAGCCCAACACCCTAGTGGCCTGTTAAAAATGGCACAAACAATCAACTTAAATTTTTTTTTTTTTCCTGTGCTGACAAGGGTGAAGGGTCTCCTGTTATGAAAGTTTTCTTGTCAATTCTTCTCCTTAATTGTATTTTCCTTTCAGCTATACTAGCGACTTGGACTCATGCACTTTGACTCACACACATTCATGTCACTTCTCAGCACCTTGGGGACTTCTCCCTAGTTGTATCTTTTATTTTATTTTACGTTTTATCTCCCTAGTTGTATCTTTTATTTTATTTTACGTTTTATCTCCCTAGTTGTATCTTTTATTTTATTTTACGTTTTACTTTACTTCTCCCTATTTATATCTGAAACAGGGGCAATGACCAAGATTGGGAAGGGCCGAGGGCCGAGAGAGGTGCTCTTGATGCGAGGGAGTGGCCCCATATATAACTGAAGGTAGACTTTGGAACTTTGGATGGCAGTACTCATCCTTTTCTTTCTTTCTTTCTTTCTTTTTTTGGTTAGAAAGCCCTCATCCTCTCGCATTGCATGAAGAAGATGGTGCCAAGTGACAACCCAATGCGAAGGGACCAATCCAATTGGCCACTTGGATGTCAAGCACTTGAATGGCCAGGGAGCATGAGAGTGGGATGGGGTTCTCACTTTGTTTCGCTCAGGAGAGAGATGGTGTAGAGAACAGGTTGGATGAGAATAACTACTTCCTTCGCTGCTACATATACATAGTAAGATGAAGTCCCGCATGGCTCCATCCCTTCATTTATATCTAAAGAAGAGATTTAAGCAAATTAATCATGCTAATCTGAGGAATTAAAGAAAACTAATACTTGGGATTAGATGATAATCGCGGCTTGGACTATTTAGGTAAAGATCCATTAAACAGACAAGACAAGACAATATCACAATATATCATTATCATTAGATTACAGGGTAACATTGATTTTCCTTATGTTACCTGTATATGAAATCTGTTGACATTATTCTAACTTACGAACATTTAATCCTGTAGCATGGACCCGAACACACCTCTATGGAACCACTTGAAAGTCATTTCATTATCAGTAATTGGATGTGATGATGAATCTACCTTGCAGAAAGACACGATAAAATCTCAGAGGTAGTTAGTCCTGGTCCACTGTCCATGCACCCACCATTTTCAGGGGCACTTTCACTTTCAAGGGCTTTCTCATTTCCAGTATACTCCTTCAACTCGACTACAACATCTCTCATGTGAGGTCTATCTATGGATTTCGGCGAGGTGCATGCCCGTGCAATTTCTGCAACTTTTTGAATGGATTTGATGTCATAATTACCTTCTAACTTTGGGTCAATCACATCCATTATGTCCCCTCCCACAACCATAGGGATTGCCCAATCAATTAAGCTTCTCCGTGTGGAACCTGAGATCCGCACTATGGCCTTCTTGCCTGTGATTAGTTGCAACAGAACAACTCCAAAGCTATAGACGTCGCTTTTCTCTGTTAAATTGTTGGAATTGCAATACCTATATAGAAAAACATTATCATCCGTGCAAGTTAGCTCTGAAAAAATCTCAGGTGTTGTGAGAAAGAATTACAAATTTGAATGTGGTGTAAATTTTATATGGTACAATATGAAACAGCCGACAGTTTTCTCTGCCTCTATTTTCTCCAGGTTTTCTTCTCATCCAAACAGACCCAAATCAGCTACAAGTGAAGAATCCTCAATTGCAACCGTGATTACTAGGAAGCAGGCCCATTGATCAATTATCCATGTTGTTGACCCAGGGGACCTGCTGTTGGTAAGGTATGACCCATAATATCTCCCCGTGTACCAGATTTAAAAGTTCACATTCAATACGAAAAAGGAACAAATAAATTAATGGCCAGAATCCGTTATACTCGGTTTCTTCCTTTTCGGTCATGTTCTATGGTTGTTCTCATAATAGCATGGAACCGACCTCTCCTTCACTAAGGATGATATAAAAGTGAACTGCAACTTTTTACAAGGACATGTGCAATATACTTTGTGGTTCCCATAACCTATCCAATACAGCGGGCTTTTGGATGTAGCCATTAAAAAAAAAGGTAGATAAGATGTTTCCATCTGCCCTCCGAGTTAAGGCTCTGAAATGGAGATTCACCCCGTGAAAGGTGAAGTTCTGATTTCAGCCATGGGCAGTCCATGTAGCAATGCATGACCTCAAAGAAAATTAACAAGGTTTCACTTGCAAGGTAAACCAAAGCAAATTCATGTGTGAGTGGAAACATACTCTGGGTCTAGATATCCGAAGGTTCCCTTCACTGCTGTTGAAACATGAGTGAAATCATCACCGAAAACTTTGGATAACCCAAAGTCTCCTATCTTGGCCTCTAATCTTTCATTCAGTAGGATGTTGGCCGTCTTCACATCTCTGTGAATTATTGGTGGTTTGCAACCATTATGCAAATACTCCAATCCTATGTATAAACTCAAACCAACCATCAAAGACATTAGTACTGAAGGAAAATAATAACAAAAAAGACAAACATAAACAAATAAATTCAGTGACATTCACCTTGTGCAACATCCAATGCAATGCGTAGGCGTCGGTCCCAACTTAGTGCATCTAAATGGCTGTCTGTGACAACAACAATCCATTATTATTTGCATATATTCAAAAACCAATTAATCTCATGTGTTCCTGGTCCCCAATTCTTCTTCTTCTTCTTCTTCTCCTCTCTCTCTCTCTCTCTCTCTCTCTCTCTCTCTCTCTCTCTCTCACACACACACACACACACACACACAAGCATCCTGTAGGAATGGTGTAGCCATTCCTCTACAAGATACGGTACAACCAGTGGACTGGGGCTCACTTGGAAGCATGACAATCATTGATGGTGAAGATTTTTTAGGACCCACTAGAATGGATTACTAGTTCTAATTTAACCAATCAATGCAGCGGTTGTAACTAATCAAACAAGATAGACCTAGCAAATAAATCTACCAAGCAATCACCACAAGATGGCAGACACAAATTTAACGTGGAAACCTTTTCCAGGGAGAAAAACTACGATCCAAAAATCAAGAGTTCACGAATAGTTTACAAGATATACTCACAAGCTCCTTTACTTACCTCAGTCTGTACCTCGACCTAAGGATTGTAGTTGTTGTTGTACAAAATCCACTAACACGACTTCCACTGTGCACTGTTCTCATTATTTGATCTCCTCGCATCTTGTCCACCAAGATGAACTATCTTCTACACGAAAGTAGAAGCAACAATGACCTTCTAGAGCAGCCCTTCAGAACAATGGCTCTAGAGAAACAAGGAAATCTATTTTAGGGTATTCTAACCTCGAATCAAGAGAGAGAATTAACTTCTTGTCTTGTGTTTTAGGGTTGAGAGAATCACCCAATATATAGCCCCAAATCCGTGCCTTAGTCTTCTAATAATAACCCACTAAGGATGACAAACCATCTCAAACACTATCATAGAGTCGGGATCGGACCAGACTTTCTAAGCCACGCTCGCTATAGCGAGCTGCACCCTCGCTATAGCGAGCTGCCTCACTGTCTCGGCCTGACAGAATTTCTGTCATGTTGACTTTAGGCCTTACAGATGGGGTAGGGATTGAAGGGTCTTTCTATGATTCACCCGTTCAAGAATAAGGGAAAAAAAAAAAAAGGGGGAACTTCCTATTGAGATATTATGTTAATGGCCTCAAAGTGGTCCAAATTCTAACCCTATTCCCTAATTTAATCCGAAATTTGAATATATATATATATATTTTTTTTGAGGGGGGGGGGGGGGGGGGGGGGTGGGGGGTGGGTTTGGGGGTTGGGTTTGTACTTACTACTTTTGCCTTTAATGATTGCAATGATAATGATGATGTCATGATGATGATGATGGAGGAAAATATATTTGCTAATAGTAGGAAAATGGATAAAATATGAAGGATATTGATACCTGATAGATGGGTTCCTAAGTGTCCTTGGGCCATGTACATGTATATTAGGGCCATGTTACCATCTTCTTGACAATAACCAATAAAGGGGACCAAGTTTCTATGATGAACTCTCATTAAGAGGTGCGCCTGCAACACAGGTCCCAACCATATGTCAAACTTCAGCAGCAACACTAATGGATCATTCATATGCATGCATATCTTAAGCATCAAACATAACAGATCATTCAAGTTGTGGGTCTTATAAGAAATAGGGGGAGTAACTCAGAAAATGTAATTAGATAATTTGATATCTGTTCAACAGAGATTTGTCCAGTAAAAGTTGATGATTAAACATTTCTATTTGCAGCCTAATATCACTTGATTGGCATAAGCAATGGTTTAGTCTCACCTCATTTTGAAATTCTTTAGAGCCTTGACAAGGGGACTTGATCGATCCTGGAGGGAGCATCTTCACCGCAACTTGAGTGCCATTTGTCATCTGGCCGTGGTAAACTGTCCCGAACCCTCCTTTGCCAATGCACCTCTGGAAATTGTTGGTTATACTGAGAACTTCAGCATATGTAAACTGTCTATTCTCATAGGGCAAGGAACCAATTTCTGCATATTGATTATTTGTCTTGACTATGGGAGCTGCATAAAAATGTTAATGGTATGTAAGATGAACCAGCTACCAAAAAAATTCACTGCCACTCAAAATAAATAATAGATTATCTTCAAATACTAATAAATCATTGGCTATTAGATAGGGCAGCCCTTTTGAGATAAGTTTTTTTTTTTAGAATTTCTTATATATATATATATAAGCAATAGGGAAATGGGATGTGGAGGGTGCCATGTCATCGCTCTCAAACCTCATGGTGCCACATGAGAGCTCTCACTGACTCCATGTGGCATCAAAGCTCATGGTGCCACACCTAGTTGTTTCAGCTCCATATTGAACTATGCTATCAATGCCAACAACACACTAATAGATATATGCTTTACAACTGGTAAAAATATCTCATCACAGTCAACCCCTTCTTTTCGTGTGTACCCCTTTACTACTAGATGTGTCTTGAAATTAGTGTCTCATTTTCTTGCAATAATTCCTTTTTTTATGAACTCTCATTTGCAACCAATTGGTTTCTTGCCTTGGGGTTTTGGAGCCAACAACCTGACGGAGTTCTTCTGGAGAGATTCCATCTGATCCATCATAGCACCCATCCAACCTTCTCTTTCACTACTTTTCTTAGCTTCTTGATGTACTTGGATCACCACTACTAGTAATGAGAGAAAAATGTATTTCATCCTCATCTCATACAAACCTAGGTGTCTCATACTGAGCCTCAAGTTGTTCATCTTCTCCAAATGTACTAGCATCTGATTGAGTCTCTGGTTTTTTCTTAGTTGTATATATTCTTTGCAAGAGGAGCTATTTCAGTAGCTACTTTATCTGCTTTTGCGCCATTTGATTTGACCATCATTCTCCCTATCCAGTATAGAAATCTCATCAAGCACCACATCAATGTTGCAGATCTTTTTCCTGTTTTCTGGATCCCATAATTCACCCTTTGATTTCACCATCATTCTCCCTATTCATTTGAGTGACTAGGAGCTTAACTTGTGCTATTCAAATCATTAAATTATATGTAGGTTCCTCTTCTTCAGAGAGCAAGCTTCTTTTGATGGCTAGGGCTTCTATTAATAGGTTCAAGCACCCTTGGTTGGGTATAAAAAAATTAAGAAGAAGAAGAATATATGAGCCTCACTCGATCATTATATTTTTAAAGTGCAACCTGCTATAACAGTGGTTGCAAATGACAGGATCATCCCTACACCGTACTTGGCAGTCTATTTGGTTGCAAACGAAAATATATTTTTAGTAAAAGCTACATGTAAGACAAACCAGCTAGCAAAATTGGCCCCACCTCAAGAGATTGTGTTCCACGGCCACTCCCATTCTCTGCATATATGGGAGACTTATTCACAAGAGGTTTGTACACAACGAGGGAACCTTGCATAAGATAAAATGATGCTTGAAGGTTTTAAGGAGTGCAACACCTCTTCTAACACTTCTAAAAGTGTAGGGATTTGGTTAGTTTATTTTTACTGTTTGAGGATGTTTTGTTTTCTGTTGCTGTCAGGATCTTAAGTTTATTTTGTAACTCTTTATTTTCTGTTTAATATAATGCCTTATCTTAACCAAAGAAAAAACTACATATATGTCTGTGTGTCATGAGTCAAACTAGCTTGAATATCCACTCATTTTATTCAGAATAAGATATGGATCCGACCTTCTTGCACCATGACTAATATTATTATTAGGGGATTTTATCGGAAGAATCCCCTTAAACTCGGTGGAGACAAAAAAAGGTCCTCATCAATGTTTTTTAATGCACTAAACAAGGCCTTTTTCATTTTTTTTCCATTGCCAAGCAGTGATATCGCTGCCCACCTTTATACTTGAGTAATGATATATCACCACTTGTTTCCTCTAGATTTCAGAAGACCGATTCCAAACAACTACAATCTTCTCTTCCTTATACAGTTCATCTGTTGGGATATTTCAATCCTACGGGAGCGCATAAATAATCCAAAAGACTGATGCCAAACAACCCAAATCTTCTTCCATGAAAACTTCTCCTCTCTTCTTCTAATGTCTATTGTTTTTTCAACTTAAACCTTCTCCTTCTTCTTTTTCTGGTGAAATCTTAAAAAACGAAAATGGGGTCCGAAACGAAATTGATAACTACAGCTTTAAGTTGTCTCAGGGTAAAGGAACCAGTTTGCAAATCTAGACATTTGAGATCTATCAGAAGAAAACTTTGGATGATTTGTTGCTGTTATAAATTTTGAATTACTCATTTCATACCACAATTCATAAAAGGATTATACTGTCTATTAGCCCGCACCTTCGTACATTGAGCTTCTTTTAGAGAAGCAGCCTTTGCACCAAAGGATTCCTATAATCAAGAAAATGCCACACAATACAGAAGCTACAATACCAATCACAGCACCGGCATATATCTTTTTGTCACCTGAAGGTGTGAAATCTGCGGAAAGAAAGAAAATAAATCATATACCTTTATCAAATAAAATTGTTCAACTGACTGATGATAAAAAGAAAATAATGCATACTCATAACCACTCAAACGTAAAAAGAAAATAATGCATACTCATAACCACTCAAACGTATATTGGTTATGTGAGATTTTAGAGTAGGATATATGGCGGAATAAAATTTTACTATTTGAACAAAAACAGAAACAGCAAAGCAGGCCATTCAGATTCAATTGCTTGAAATCACAGACCATCTTCACTTTTTTCAAAAAATAAAAGCATTTATATAAAATTATCAAACATAATTTCTTTCTCTCATTTAGGAAAAAAATAAAAAAACAGAAGTTTCACAAGTTTTATTGTGCATTTTATCATTTTTTTTCGCAACTGTTGCGTCGAATGTAATCCACATCAACACTGGCCTGGCTCTCTAGCTCTAACTGAATACAAAAGCAATACAATTCTCACACAAGCAACGTTACCAAAAAAAAAAAAAAAGATTTGTGTAATTTGAGTTGGACTGAAGAAGACTTGCCACAGCTTGTGACTGATTCCACAGAAATGGCTGATATGAGAGGACCATAGGTTCCTCTAGTGGGGAGACTCTGTGTGCCTTTTCCAGCCCAATAGAAACGGATCTCCAGGGTGTTAGTTGTCACATTTGCAATAAAACTCCTCACAACTGCTTTATGTGTCCCTCCTGCCTCAGCTTCAATATTGAAATCTTTCCGTACCAATTTTCCCTGAGAAAAACTAGTTTAACTTGACCTGACTGTGAAAAGTTGGCAAATAAGTATAATCCTCAAAATGTAACTCATACCTGAATATAAATATCAAATATGCGCTTTCCGAGGCTTCTATATGATTTGTCATCTGAGAACATTATCTCTGCAAAATGTAGTTTCACCGTATAATTCCCATTGCATAAACAGAGTCCATAATAAGTCAGGGAGAGAGGAGAAAGCCGTGCTGTTGTGTACAACTGGGAGTCGGGCATTGTGAGTCTGGATATGTTTTTTCCTATATAATTGTCTCGCTGTAGATCATCATCTAAGAAATTTCCTGTGCTGCTAAATGCCCAGCGTTCTCTACTCGGAAAGTATTTTGAAGCGCCACCCCAATCTTGATCTTCTGTGAATGTGGCAATTCTATTGGTTCCATTGACAGGGGCATTCACTTCTTCTCCTCCACAATTTATATAGAATTTAGAGAGTACTGTCATTGAGAGAAACAAAATTACTAATGTTAATTATCTGAAAGGTAGGGAGATTTTCTCCTGCAAACGTTCCCGCATTCAGATGTCATGGTTGGAAGCTTTAAATTTAGGGGGGCTCAGGTCTTTTGACCGCACCATGCCTCTTTGATCGTCCGATCTCACATCTGCATGCTGGAACGTCTTAGCCTCTTAGGTGAAAATCTCACCTGCAAGTAAACAATTGCAAGGAAAAGAGAAAAAAAAAAAAAAAAGTAGAGCTAGTTGTTTTGGTTAGGCCTTGATATCAACCAACAGATCTCTTTCAGCATCTTTTGAGGTCTTATTTTAAGAAAACACAAATCTGGCACATAGGAGTTTTGCTTTAGTTAATAGTTCATAAAGTCTTTCCATAATGTAAACGGAACCAATTCACATGAGTTATTACTTCCAACAGGTGATGCTGCTTGCAACAAGTGCAAATTAATCACAGGATGATCTCATCCCTACATCCACCAAAACCCACAATTTATCCTCTATGCTAATAAAACTAGCGCTCTTACATGGTTTCGGACAGTAGAAGTCCTTTAAGCAACGAGGAACAGCTCCAGTTCTAGATCAATATGAGGTCAAGAATGTGTCAGCGCTAAAATATCATTTGCAAAGTGTTTTATGTGCGACTTCGAAGCAAACCAAACCATCTATCTGGTCACAAAAATCAAATTGTTACTTTCTATGCGAATTGCATAAAAGAGAAGCGAAGACACTTACAAATTGTTCGCTGTAGGAGGGCTTCCAAATAAGTTTCTAAAGAAACCCCACAGGAAAAAAAAAAAAAAAATTCAATCAGCAGTGTGAATAATAATCAACTACATGTAGCTGGAAAGCATAAAGAACCTTACATATTATCATCTTGACACTCCTTAGTGCTCGCCGGAGTAAAATCATTGTATGAAAGGTCACTGCCACAACAATACTTTGAAATATGACCCACCCACTCAATTCAAAGGAATAACAGATTTCGAGGAAGCAATTGGCAACATTATTAAGGAAATTAACTGGATTTCTTTTTAAGTTTTTTTGATGAAAAAGAAACTCATGAAGGAAAAAAACACAGAGAAGACAACAAAAACGAGCCAATTAAGCAGAGAACTGGATGTTGGTTACCATTGTTTTGCTTCACATTTCCACTCTGGAAACCATAAAGAACTTGAATATGAATATAATAAATATCAACATGAACAAAACAGAAAAAACATACACGTCTACTCTCTTCAATCCCTCTGGTACAGGTCCATTGAGCAAGTTGCTAGTTAAATATCTATCCAGAAGCCACAGTAACAATGCATTGGATTTGAATAGTTGTGTGTAAATTGTAATAATACCATAATCAGAAAAATTCAAAAAAAAAATAAAAAGAAAAATATACTTAGATGTTAATCACTCACATGAATTCAGCATCTTTTGGTTTGCTGAAGGTGCGTGGAAGTTGTCCTTCCAACATGTTAAAGCTAAGGTCTCTGCCAACAAAAATTACAAGAAAAAAAAGGGGGGAAAACGACCTGGTTCAGCCCAAAAAAGAGTGTATATATACTACTTAAATTAAATCTGATATAAACCTTTAGTTGGTTAGTAATACTTAAAATTTTACTTTGCTTATATTTGTCGTGCATACTTCGAAGAGACTACACAATTTAAGCAATCTCAAAACTTGTCATATGCAACTTGAATTATGGGCAGTAAAAATCACAAAACATGAAATTTATAATTTCTACGAAAGTGGGGAAAATATTCTCCAATGCAATGTGCTTCCAGATCTCCCATCTCGTGTATGCAAATATGTGAGTCCCATCTTTGGGACTGTTTGGATGAGCTATGCACAAGTGCACTGTGCGCAGCTAAACGTTTTTCCAACTTACTGCTAATAAAAATATCAGTCATGTAAACAGATTAATGCTGAATACCGCTTTTGCAGAACTGCTTTACTCAATTTATCCATCAACTTGGACAATATCTTTACAAAAAAAAAATGAAAATAAAAATTTGGACAATAGGATTCAATCACACAATATTACAGCCATTTACAATAAATTTTCAAGAAATTCTTATTTTATGAAATTTCATGAAAATGTTGGAATTTTCGAGATACAATTGATTACTGTGACAATGCCAAATTATACTTAGTATCTTCTGAAACTAGGGGTAATAGACCTACATATATTGAAAAAAGATAAGACTAACACATAAGATTTAGTGGTTAGGTGATAATTATTCCAAACAGCTAATCAAGACTTGAATCAACATCACACAGTATTCGTGCGGTCCGTCTCATTTACAACTAGCAAAAGAGGCGCCTAAGCTCAAGCCAAAAACTAATTGAGTTTTCTTATTAATTTAAAAAAAAATTAAATTAATTAAAATAATAAATGTAGAAACAAATGTTACACATATATATTGCTTGGTATATACTTTTATAGTTTGGATGGCACATATCAATTATCAAACGCAACATCACGTTGAATTCTTCACAAGTTTTTTTATATTAGAAATTAAAGCGTTTTTTCTCTAGTTTTAAATTATTATTTTTATTATTATTTCTGCTACTATTCCTACATGTTTATTCTAACTAAAATATTAAAATCTTTATTACTTGAGTATTTATAGCAAGATTTAGCCACTATTTCATTATTTGTGTTACTTTTATACTATTTTAAATAAAATCAACAATTATATAAATTTAGTTGAGGATAACCCCATATCCACAAATTACAAATTCATACAATTTAGTTCCACAATTCCAAGGAAATGAGTTGCTAAAGAGGTGTTTATGTAACATGAGGATTTCACGCTCCAATTATTCCTTTCTATTGGAAGCATCATCTTTATTGAATTTTAGTTCGATTAGGCTGAAACAGATGAAAGTTTTCAGTTTGTTAGATGTCTAATCAAACAATCCTGGTGTAAAAAAAATTATGTTAGATAATTAACCTTTTACCTTTTTAAATAACCAATCTAACCACTAAACCACACAGTACCAATATATAATTATTTATCAGAGAAATGTCAAAAGTAATTAGAAGGAGCGGGGACCCAAGCCATGTGGGTCATGGCCGTGCTTAGCATGGTTTATTGTGCTAGTAGCTATTAAGGAAGCTAGGTTCCAAGTTCTTATACATTGTTGACGTACGTGCTTATATAAAAACTGCTCTAAATATTAATAGTGTCTCATAAAAGATTATGCAAATGATATGATGCATATTTTCATGTACAATTATAACAATCATCTCCGATGGGACATAATGCTCTTCCCTGTAACTAATTTTTCACATTTTTCTTAACAAACATTTATATAAAAAATTATGTCGAGCAGTGGGTAGGACAACAGTTTAAAATTTTTAATAAGTCAAAGGTCGTGAGTTCAAATCTCTATGAGTTACTTTTTTAACATCATGAGGGCTCTAATGTATGTTCCATATACACACCCAACTCCCAACACATGTGGCAAAACAATCACACCTCAGTTTAGGTTCTTACATACAACCACCAATCCCCACTCAAAATATCACCAACCAATTTCACCAGTAGTTATGACCAGTTCCACTCAGTTTTGATTAAAAATTACTCAAAAGAACAAAGATGCTCTTGTGAGTAAAGCAAGCGTCTAGGCAATCAGAGCGTTTGTTAGAGAATAAGGAATGGGTAAGCATATTCTTAGGGGCGACCAGACCATTCCAAGCCCAGTATGGTCCATCCTATAGGGCTTATTACCCTCTCCTATAGTCAATCTAAGTACATCACACTCATTGTCCTATTGTGAAATAAAACTGGACCAAATTTGACACTCATCTAGGTTGTGTAGGCCCTCCAATTGTTCATGCAAATTTTGATACCACATTATCTAACACTCTCACTTGGGTAACATTCAGGCTAACCATAATTGGTTGGGGCCTGAGGGATTTCACCTAATCCAGTGGCCAATAATCTGCGGGGTGAACATGTTATTAATGTTATGTAAAAGTGCTTGTGCTCTGATAAGCCCTTGTCCCAGTCTCTGCAATAAATTATAAACTGGTAAGCTTCAACTGTGGCTTATAGAAGTGTCTATCAATTCATCTTCATCATCTTTTTTTTTTTTTTTTTTAGTTTAAATATCAATTTGTCTCCAGTTTCACAATGCACTCCTACATTTACTACAAAACTCTATTTGAAGCATTTTGTAAGGATTTTTAGTTGGCAATTCTTGGGTTTCGGACAAAACTTGAGTCCAAATTGAGTTGTAATTTTATATTTTTAGATATGGACTGTGATGGGCTTCATATTAAAGATTAAAGGAAGGAAAAAGAAGACACTCAGAAATTGTAGCGCACTGAAGTTCCCTGAGTTAGAAGGCGGGCTCACTCGAGCAAGCAGATCCTCGCTCAAGCGACCCTCGCGAAATAGGCCTGCGCAAATTGGACTCTCTTCCTATTTTCTCTCCACTTGTTTGTTTGAGTCCTAATTATCTTAGAAAACCCTAAGCACGTCCCTAAGCCTATTTAAAGGACTCTATTGCTACCTTAGAATATACCTCTCTCCTATTCTAAACCCTAGAAAATTTTGAGAGAGCTATTGTCTTCTCCAACCATCATAGTTGCAGAGCTAAAGAGTTAAAGCTTGGAGTTCTTTCTATCTACTCTCTTGTAGTAGATTCACCTTGAAGAGGCATTTAAGGTGGTTCGTTCAATTACGGTGAAGGTGAACGGCGAGTCATCAGCAAGACCATCACAGCCCTTAGGTTGAGTAGCAACTAGAAAAGGTTTTGTGAGTCCTTGTAACTTTCTTTTTATAGTGCTTGGTTTCCGTTGGTCTCGGTGATCTGACCTATGGTTTTTCCCGAATAGGATTTTCCATGTAAAGAATCTTGTGCATCCTGTCTCTACCGTGGTTGTTTGATTTTTGGACTTAGATGAATCATCTAGGTTAATTAATTGAAATTGGAATCCATAACGAAATCTGATTTGGAACCTTAGCTTGCTTTAAGGCTTAAACTCAACCTTCACGTGGAATCAAAGCTTTTGAATATCACACGGTTATTTCACATTTCAACTTCATTAATCAATCACATTGTCAGTGTTACTTAATTCTACTAATTAGTGCTCTGCAATTTTCACATTTGGTTTTTGAATTGAAGAAACCAAGCAACATGTTAAAATTTCTACTAAGTGGCTTATTCTAGTTGGACAAAATTTTCCATTTCTTCAACGTCATTTTGTTCTACAATCAACTTACAAAACTCTTGCATGCAATCATGTTCCAAAGGAATGGATTCTGCAGAAAGTCAGACTTGTTTAGTAGAACCTATTTCCATTTTTAAGGGAAGTCAAAAGAAGTTAATGTCACATAATATATCCTTTTTATCGAAAAGAATCAACTTACAAGGTTCTCAAATTTTCCATTGTCCATATGTAGTCTGGGATAGATCCGGTAAGATTGCAATTCCTCAATATCCTTCATACAAAATAGAATGCATTCAGTTCAACACGCGGATGGTAGTTCCTACAAAACAAGAGGCATATAAGCATTCAACTCACAATGTCGTAATGTTTTCCGTTTTATTCAGATTTGGAAAAGGCGATGCTGCTCCATTAATGTCACTCATCCTCCTACAACATATACATCCCACTAAGAAAGTTAGTGGAAGTTCATATACCCTCAACTTGTTTTCCTTGATTCACAACCATTTGGAAAAGGCATTCTACACATCAGTTAATAGTGGATTCTCAATTAACAATGGATCCTCAACGCTTTCACTTACAAGTCAGTTAATTTTACCAATGATGAAATCCCAGAAGGAATTGGTCCTTGCAAACCGCTTCCTTGTATTACTCTGCGATTGATGAAAATTTTAAATGTTTAAGTCAAAGAAAATCAATAAAGTAACTCATGTTTGAAAGAACAAATACTTACAATTTTTCAAGCTCTGACCAGTTCTTTATGAAATCAGGTATCCTTCCAGTAAAGTTGTTATCATCTATCCTACTGCATAGTTTGCAAAAATAAATATTCTACCTCCGTCTTCTGATTGGAGAGAAAACTTTTTAGGTACGAGATATGCATCTATAAAACTCAAAAGAACTTACAAATCCGTTAAGCTTGTAAGTTTAGCAAGGCCCGTTGGCAGCTGTCCCGAAAATGCATTGGAAGAAATAAGACTGCTTTTATAGGAAAAGGAAAAGGCACAAAAAAGTGTACTATCAAAACCCACTAAAAGATCAGAGAAGAAAAGATCATATATCCTATCAATCCAAGATCTATTCCAATACTAAGCAATTGTGAATGAAAAACACTGAACCAAAGAAAAGAATAGTTCTAGTAAACCTAGATTCTAAAAGCTAAAACAAAGAAAAAAAAAGGAAGCTTTTACTATTAATAACCCGTAACATCAAAGGCTCTAGTTATTAGTGAACGGCATAAAAATGGACATCAACAGTCACATCCAACCAACATAGGATCATGTTAGCAAATGTCTTGATTTTCAGAATCGGACCTACACATGGGCGATCATGGTTCTAGCAAAAGTAGGTTCTCTTTTGGTTTTTAAAGAGGCATTTTGTTGGGAAAGTGCCACATTCCAAATCGTCCAAGTAATAGATTTAACAAGACTTCATAATTCATATACTTGTTTGGCCTTTCACGTATCAGCTTAAGCTTTTGGGTTAGTACCAGGGGCAGACCTGGGGAGGCTAGCAGGGGCCATGGCCCCCACTTACATTTGGAAACCCCCTAAGTAAGTGATTAGGATGGCCCCTCCTTCATTTAGAGATTTGTTAAACATAATTTTGACTTTAGAAAAATGAAACAAAAATGTTATTGATTTTGGAAAAATTTTAAAATGAAAAAAAGAAAAGAAAAGAAAGGAAAGGAGAACAAATAAAGAATACTTGATGGAGATTGGAGAAGAGATTTTTCAATTATCATTCTAATCCATCTACGATTGCCCTAAATCTTACGATCGAAGATAGGAAGAGGAGAAATTACATCTTTTTGTTGGAGATCTCGTAGACTTGCTGAGATTTTGTGGTATGAATAAAGAAAAGGAATGACATGCCCACTTTCTCTTTTATTAATCTTTTTTTTTAAATTGTATAGATATACTGATTTCAATACACATCATTATGTGTTTTCAATTTTTGTTGCTCATATTGAAATCTAATTCACTTAAAATCAATGTCTATTTGCGTTGTATTATTACATAATTTTTTAGCTCAATCGGAGTTTTACCCATTGTGGATAAAGAGATATAATTTTATTTTTTTATTTCGATTATATTATTCATGTTAGAAAAATCCGATTGAAGAAATTTATTTTAGGGATACAAAAACTAGTGGAACCATGTTTTTTAATGGTTCATATTTTAGATATGGGATGCTCTCTCTTTTTCTTTTTCATTTTTTTTTAGTTTTAAATTGTAACTTACTAATTATATGCATAAGAAAGGACTAGTACCCACCTTGAGATTACAGACAAAATCAATACTGAAACAATAATTCGTGATTTCAACTCAATGAAGGAACATTGAGTACAACTTCAATAATTTGGTTACTACATATTTTATTATTAAATTTTATAATTTGTTTACTTGTTTTCTTTGGCCCCCGCTAAACAAAATTTCTGGTTCCGCCCCTGGTTAGTACATGGTATCTTATATAGTATCATATCCGATACATGTTACATTACAATACAAATGAGGAGGTGGTTTTACATTCTCTTTATGTTGACAAGGTTCTCAATTCCTTCGGGAAGAAGTGCAGATTCTCTAGAAAACATGTTGGCTTCCAGGATCCTGAAAATTCAAATTCTTTCAAGATTCACCAATATCATAGACTAAAATGAAGATTCCAAAATGAACCCAGACATAGACATGGTGATTTGAAGGAGAAAGTTTATTGATATTTACAGATCTGTGAGAGTGGAAATATTCCAAAGTTCCTTTGGGATTGGCTCTGTTATGCGGTTTCCAAGAAGAGTGCTGCACAGCACCACTGTCTCTATTAAGACACTTGCTTTCACAAGAAAAGTCTTAACACATATATGACGGTTGATAAAAGCTTACATTTTCTCGAGTGGGATGGAACCCCATTTTGCAGGTATTGTGCCGCTGAGGTAGTTACGAGTCAATTTGCTGTCAATGAGAAGAATATTGACTACAGTCCGTGTGGAAGCCTAGCATTGCATTGCATTTGAGGAATACATAAGTCAAGGAATTTATGCATGCAAAAGCTTACATTTCCTTGAGGGAAGGAGGCTTGGCTAACTCTGGTGGAAGCTTTCCTTGAAGATCCTGACCTTTGAGAATTCTGCAATTCCAAAGTCAAGTCAGCAGGGGCAAAGATAAATGAAAATTTTCAAAAAAGTCTATTTTTTTGAAAGATAAATGAAAATTTTCAAAAAAGTCTATGCTTTTCATGATTTTTGAAAAAAAGACAACAAGATTCAATTATTTCATCAATTCAGTCCTTTCACTCTAGGGGCAGGCCTGGTCAACCCTTACCCTATCCTCACATATTGGGGCAGGGCCTAGGTGGAGTCAAGGCCCTCACCATTCTCGGCAGTCCTATATAATTAATACCATGGCCCTTATCCTACCCTCAAGGGCCCCTAGGGCCAAAACAAAAGAATACAACCACACACTAAAATTACTCATCATGAGAATCACGTTGATACGTACCTATTATTTAATTTTTAGAAATATATATTTATCTAATATTTAGTAAAAATAATTAATAGTCTCTTGTCAGTACTTTACATTTTATTAGAATTTTTTTTTTAGGAATTATTTTTATTAGAATTCTTAATTGTATTTAAAATAGTATTATCCAGATTGTATGTAAATAGGCTTTATGTACTCGGATCAACCAGGTTTGCATCTAAAACTTGAGCCCTTTAATAATTGGGCTGCACTTGGATTAAGCGACAAAAAGCATGAAGCCCTGCACAGGCCCAAATAAATGGTGCTTGTAGGTTGGTGACTAATTTGCCCCACCAAGTAATTGAAAGCTTGGCCTGATTGAATAAATGGGCGGGCTCGGGTCTGAACAAGGTTGAGGTGGAATGGGCTCGGGCCCGGCAGTTACGGATCGTACTAATTAAATTAGACGGGGTCAAATACATCTCTGGCCTCTACAAAAGTTTACTGTGTCCACAAGCCCTAAAAAGGCTTGCAATAACATCAGAGCTTTCATGGGCTTGCCCCTGAAAGGTTGATTGATTTCAGTTGCGATTCATGTAAACCTTGGAAAACTTAGGGAGCTAAACCCTAAAACATATCATAAATGAGCACTTCATATCAGAGGGGCCGGCCACCTCTACTGAACAGACAATCATCCACATGTAGAATGGCATGTGTGAAGGATCTGATCAATTCATTGGGTAAAAGCAGAGAATTTTCTTTCCTTTTTCTTCAACTGATCATCACTCTATCCCATTCACAGCCCATTTGATCCGTGGCGCCCCAGCGTTTTTGGGGACACAGGACTTTCATGCGTGCTAGCTCACCTGTTCAACGGCCCAGATGTCACATCTGACATGGATCCTCTTGCTGCAAGTCCTCGGCCAGGAGACGTCAAGAGAGGAAGGGGTTACATTACATAGTTGGTGTGGGCTGAACCAACCTAAATTTCAGATTGGGTCAATTGAGTGTGGGCACACACGTTTCACCCCTAACTAAGATCTTGATGGATTACTCAATGATAGAGGAGCCTCTATAGGGGCAGATAATTTAAGGGTAAGGGCTGGTTGGGCATCATTTGGGAATATTTCGTTATGAGAATAAATAGAGAAAAACTTGCTTGGGAGGGCATTTTTGTGATAGAAAATCTAAAGAGAGAGAGAGAGACGAGGGTGATAGAGAACGAGAGTTTCATAGATGTGCAGAGAAGGAGAGAAAATACCTGTAAAAACAAGCTTTTCTTCAATCATTCTCATAATGAAATATTCCCAAAATGAGGTCAATAGGCCACAGGGGGAGACCTACATGTAGGCCTCGGGGGGCAATGGCCCCCTTAAGTTTTCAAATTGTTACTTTTTACCACAAAATTTTTTATAATTTTTTATTTTGCCCCCTAAATATTAAAATTTTCTTTTAATAATTTTCATTTGGCCCCCCCCTAGTTTCATTTTCTGGGTCCGCTCCTGATAGGCCGACTCAATTCTAAAATCTAAACCGTCCAAAATGAAGTCCCCTTATGTTTACAATAGACCAATTTCACTCAAATTAGAGTTAGGTTCTTATCAAAAGCAAACAAGAGGACAACGAAGGGTTGTACAGTTGATTGACAATCTTACGTGGCACGGGGATTGATCCCTGGATAATGCCACTCTTCATACTTTATGAGCTTCTCTTCCCAAATGTTCGGGCTCTCCTCACGGTGGAGCTTCCTCTTCCAACTTTTGTTGGCTCTCTTCGGTCCTAGCACCCTAGGCTACGATATAAAAAGGTCATTATCTAGTGTTGGTCCCGCCGAACCAGGGTAATACAAGATTCCAGATTGGACAGCACTTGATTCAACATCTTTGGACAGCACTTGATATAAAAATGCTAGAAGAAACAGGAAAACAACGTCTGGTCTTTGCATCAGCATCTTTTGACAGCACTTGATTCACTCCCTCTCTTTTATAGTTTTATTGGCTTGATCTGGTTCTGCATTTTTCCTTTCTAGTGATCTCTGAGAAACGTATATATATGGACGAGCGAAGGAGCGCGCACAAATATCTTCTCCAACCGACAAGGATTGTCGAGGGCGTTGAAATGGTACACAGGAAACGAAACAAAAGGTTACAATGCATTCATGCATGCATGGATGGATATAAAGACTTCCGGTCATCGTCTTGGGCCCAAGCCAACTTTTTAATGATTAATCCTCGTTGATTTTTAACTTAATCATATCAGTCAAGTTCGCATGTTTTGATGACTCAAGCGTGTGAGTATTCCGAGCCCTTCGTTAGTATCAGTCAGGACGTCTCTTGAAATGTGAGTTGAGAACAGGATTCCTCGTTGAAGGTTCTATGGCTAAGGATGTCACGTCAATATGGATGCATCTAGGTCAAAAAAAATTGACTTTAGTGCTCAAATCCATAAAAGTGAAGATTTTCAAATCCAAAAGAGGGAGACTGAGCTATAAGTCCTTATTTATTTGGTCCAATCCTTGCGGATTTACCATTATCAAACATGAATTTTTCACAACTTTTTAAAAAATATTGGAAGCCTCTTCCGTGTCCTTAACCTTAGTTGGACACTTCACATGACTTAACGCTTTTGTTTAGGTTGGGTTAACGGTACACCCTTGCATGGGTAGGTATGTGAGATGAGACGCTCCTTCCCACTTGGTTTTGTTGTGTGTTCTTGGAAGGGCACGCTTTGGAATAGAGAATAGCTTAGGAATTTGTCGTTGAGAAACCTGCAGGGTCATTGTTTTGATGCAGTGGTAAAAGTCATTTTTATTTGGGTAGGAAGGAAAATGGTCAACAATTGAAAAGGTCAAAATCAACCCCAAATAGCAATGATTTCCACTTATTTTTATGTTTTTGGCAAATTAAGTATAAATAACTCATATCTTATGGTGGGGTGACAACTTTATTAGAATGGGGTATGGCCATAGGCCATTTTGGATTGGACTTGGTTTAAGCTGATAGAGAATGGTGTCCTTCATGGGAATTACACCCTCCGTGGAAGAATACATTGCACAACAACAAAGGAAATTTGAACACTCGACCTACCCCCTGATATCATGTGGACAACCAGGGGCAGAACGAGAAATCTTATTTTTTTGGGGGGGGGCGGGGTGGAACCCTTCAAACAAGATTGAAAAAAATCTAAGAATCAAATATGTAATAATAAAAAATTTGAAATTGTGCTCGACGTTCTTTCATTGAGTTAAGATCATCAATTATATGTTCTAGTACTGAGTTTTTCTGTAGTTTTTTTAATATAATATAAAATTAAATTTTCCGAAAGAAATTCATCTTTTTTTGTATTTTTCTCTTAAAAATTGAATCAATGGTTGATGTTTTAACCATGATCATCACCCTTCTAAAAATCAAAAATCAAAAATATAAAAAATTATAGGATTATTGTTAACTGCAATGAATGAAAAATAAGTTGAATTCAAATCATTGCTATAATATGAACGAAATACAATGCACTAGTTGTTATCTCCTTAAAATAGATTTCTTCGGTCAGACTTCTCTTGCATGGATAATAACAATCAAACAAAGAAATATAATTATATCTTTTTATCCACGATGGATAAAACTCCAATTGAATTAAAATTTTATATAATAACAGAACGTAAATAAATATTAATTTTAAGCAGATTAGATTCAAGTATGAGCCATAGAAATTGAAAATACATACTGATATGTAGTGAAATTAGTACATCTACGTAATTTAAAAAAGATTTATAATAGAGAAAGTGGGTTCGTTGTTTTTCTTCTTTGTTCATACCTCAAAAGCTCTGCAAGTCTGCAACCTAAAACTCCTTTCAAGATCTCCAATAAGATGGTATTTCTCCTCTTCCTCTCTTGGATTGTAAGATTTGGGGCAAGTGTAGATAGATAACAATGAAAATTGAAAAATCACTTCTCCAACCTCTATCAAGCCTTCCTTATTTGTACTCATTTCCTTTCCTTTTTTCATTTTAAGTTTTCCCCAAAATCAGTAATACTTTCGTTTTCTTTTTTCTAAGAGCCATGTTTAAAAAACTCATAAATGATGGAGGGGCCATCCGCACTTGATGGAGGTTCAAAGCACTTATTAGAGAGTGTTTAAGATGTAATAAGGGGGTGTCATGGCCCCTACTAGCCCCCCCTAGGTTCGCCCCTATTGACAACTACTTACTCTAAAAGCTTAAGCTGATTGAGAACGGTATAATAATGTATATCAAGCTTACAACATCATGTAGGTCCGCCCTTGCGGGGATTGATCCTTGATTTTTTTTTTTTTTTTTGGTGTTGGTGGGGGGGTGGGGGGGGGGGGGGGGGGGGGGGGGGAGCATGGGCCTCCCTGCTGATGAGTGATGAGCTACTAGTGGACTGGCAATTGGGCATGCACTTGAAAAGTAAATATAGCAATATAATGGTAGTTTGCTTACATGCTTACAACGTGACAGACGGTGTTGTTTTGGTAGGTGCAGTTGCAGGTGACATTGTTGCCAAATACAAATGTGTTTGTATTGTTGAACCAGCTGCCCTGTTCTCCACTGCATGGGTTGGCACTAAAGTCCCAGTCATGTTTGCCCAACGTTTGGCCGATTTGTTTGAGAGCATCAACTGATCATATTCACAAAATGAAGGACGTCAGTGACAGAAAACATAACCATTTCTATGTTTTCCCCCGCCATTCCCATCCAGAGATGTCTACCTTAACTCATATTAGCACTCACTTGCCTCTGAGCCAGGGGTTTTGTTTAGGGGGCTAAAGGGGGAAAAAAAAAAAAAAAACTTTAAACAAGACTGTAAAATTTAGTAATAAAACATGCAATAATCAAATTATTGAAGTTGTGCTCGACGTTATTTTATTGAGTTGAAATCATCAATTATCCATGGTAGATATATAAATTCTGATTGGATTAAAAATTTAAGTAACAGGAGAAAAGTTTAAGGCACGTCAAAATAGTCCAAATCCTCCAAAAATCTCTTTTAAATAGGATTTTGGCCTGCTTTCATATTGATCACTTGCAAACAAATGTGAACAATATATCATGACAAATTTGTTTATTGTATTGATCAATTTGATGGCAGGCCATCTTTTATTAGAATGAAGTTTTGCAAGGGTTTAAAAGGGGGGCAATTTACTTTAAACATTCTATATATCTTCATAAATATGTCCTAGTAAGGAACCTCACAAAATCTTCTTGGGTCCACTTTATAAAATTTTCATACTTGTAGTTTATATTTGGAAAAAATATAATGAAATAGATTAAATAATAACCCTTAGCCCTTTTTTAAAAGACCCCAGTTGCTCCAAGATAGGATAGCTGAGAAGTGAGACAAAAGTCACTCCCTATTCATGCAAACCCTCAAAAGTGACATTGGGGTTTTTTTTTTTTTTTTTTGTACTACTAACTTAGTATCATCATCATATCATCTATATGTCCTTTCCTCTATCCCTCTCCACATCTGTATGGCAATTCCTATATCCCAGGAAAATCGAGAGATTGATGAGGAACTTTCTTTGGTCGTCCTCTCCAGATAGATCCAGGAGCAACTTTGTTAAGTGGTATATAGTTTGTCTTCCAAAAAAAAGAGGGCGGGCTGGCCCTGCGTAGGATCAAAGAGTTCAATGAGTCTTGTTTGCTTAAATTGGGTTGGGCAGCAGCTTCAGTGGACTCCATTTGGGCTGTTTGGTTCCATGCTAGGTATTTCAAAGCCTCCTCTATCTGGTTCCAAGGTAATCCAATTGGAGGCTATTGCATTTGAAGAAGATTGAGAGCCCTTTCTCCTTTTTTGCATCAAGGCAGCAAGTGGACAGTGGGCAATGGTCTCTCCATTAGTCTTTGGTATGACAACTGGCTTGACCAGCACTCAGTTGCCTCCAGATTTCCTGAAATTCAGTTTCCTACCATGGATAGAGTCAGTGATATCGTCCATGACAACTCCTGGAATATCCCTCCAATTCTGCCGGTTCAGCTTCAGGAATTTCTGCTTCATGCTACTGAGGATATCATGGTGGCTGACAGCTCTTTCCCAGACTCTCTCACCTGGATGGATTCCTCCTCAGGCACTCTATCTCTCAAAGATGCCTGGTACCTCCTGAGATCGAGAGCCAATTGCCTTCCTTGGACTTGTATTATTTGGAACAAGTTTGTAAACCCAAGGTTGGCTGTTTTCTCCTGGCGCCTCCTTCATCGAAAAACTCCTACAGACTCAGTTGCAAAAATCAGGGGCTGCAACATGGCTTCTCGATGTCACAACTGTCATCTTAGCGAAGAATCAGATTACCATATTTTCTTCTCTTGCAATTTGGCTACCTCTCTCTGGTCATGGCTTCTGGCTCCTTGGGGTCTGCTGCATCCAGCCCCTACCTCGGCTGCTGCTATTTGGCAAGTTATCTCCTTTGGAAGAGATGTCTCTGGAAGACAATTGGCTGCTGCTATCTTCCTCCATGCCATCTCCATTCATTTGCTACTCCGCAATGGCTCCAAGCATAACAACCGGAAGTCTACTCTTGAGCGTGCCAAGTTTCTTTTCGACGATTGAATCAGAGGTATGATCTTATCCCTCTCCAATGTAAAGGTTACTCATACTATTTTGGGTTTTCTGGGCTTGGCCTAACTGCTGGTTTTTTCCTGTATAGCCTTTTTGCTTAGTTTCTTTCCTGTTGGTTGATGTAGCCTCTTGGCTTTGAGGGCCCCCCCCCCCCCCCCCCCCCCCCCCACACACACACACACACACACACACACATATTTACTTTCTTTCTGTTTAATACATTTTACCCTTAAGCAAAAAAAAATCATATCATCTATATATATATATATATATATATATATTTGTGATCAAGACCCATATTTGAAATCTAAACCATTCAAAAACATGTTCCCGCCAGTTTTTATCAATTTAAAAGACTTTCCTTCATTTGGGTTTATTATGACAAAAAAATTATAATAAAAAGGGCACATGAAACTAATTATTTTTTAATCTGTACTGTATATAACTCTGATTGGATTAGAAATTTATTTGATGAATAAATATAGAGGCCGCGTAATTTTGAATGGTTTGGATTTCATGTATGAGCATCGGTGAGTGAGAAATGGTGCATGGTTCACTACTATACATACCGATTGTAAACTACTAAAGTAAAGGAATTCTAGAGATGGGTTCCTTTCTTCTCAAACACATGCTTGGTTTCAGGACTCCAAGTAGACGCAAATGTAAGATGGGCAGAAACCTATTCTTTCATCTTTTCATACTTATTTCTTTCTTCTTTAATTCCTTCGTTTCCTTGCCTTTCCTTTCGATTCCTTCATTTTATTTTTATTTTAATTGTTTTTTTGCTGCTAAATCAGCTAAGTTTGTGTCAACATAATTCTGGGAATCAAAGATTTTGGTTATTACATTTGCTTAAAAAAAACCCATTGATGGATGGGCATATGATGGGGGCCTGAGGATCTCTCCACATGGAGATTCTCAAACCTTTTTTTTTTTATGGGCGGGTTGGCTGGCTATGGCCCCTGCCAGCCCCTAGTTCCGCCCCTACTTTTGTCGCTTTAAATGTAAATCAATTGCTACTTATCAAGATTTAAAATTCATCTGAGTTTTTGTAGGCGTTGAGATTGATGATGCAAGAATTTGGCATTCATCTTATTTTTATCTAGTTTTGAATACTTGAAAGACATTGAGGCACTCTTGACTCTAACCCTCTGTTTGGGAAGGGGGGAAAGAGTGGGGAAGGAAAAAAAGGAGGGGAAAGTGGGGGGGAAATCTTTTTGGGGGGTGTTTGGGAAGGAGGGGAGGAAAAGGGGAGGGAGGAAAGTGGAGGGAAAATTTTTGTCTTCTTGTGGCAAAAAATTTCTCCCCAAAAATGGGAGGAAAAGGAGGGAGGGGAAGGAAAATGAGGGAGAAAGTCCTTTTTGCCCTTTTTGTTCTTTGTTGTCCTTTAGAAACTTTTATAAAAGTAAGGGCAAAATGATAATTTTTCATGTACTTCACAAACAAACAAAACCCTACTTTTTCACTTTTCTCCCCCCTACTTTTTTACTTCCCAAACAAGAGGAGGTAAAATTAATTTCCCCTCCCCTCCCCTCCCCTTCATTTTCCTTCCCCTCAAATTTTCCCTCCCCTCCACGCCCCCCTTCCCAAACACAGCATAAGACAACCCCTCTCATGAATAGGTCCTGTATTTTGCACGAAGGTAGGCCCTGACCAGACCTTTAAATAGTGCCGGGGTCAAAACTAGGATTGCAAACGAGACGACTCCGAATCGGAACCATGGTGGACCTGGATCCGGATCCGTTTCTAAATGACGGTTTCGATTTTGATTCAAAACCTGTTTTATTAGTTCTAAACCCGGTTCCGATAGAAAAACTCGGATCTATTTCTAAAACTGGACCCACCTAGAGGATTGATATTTAGTTCTAAAATCGATTCTATTTTCTCTTTATTTTATATTTTTTCTTAAAATAAGCATAGCATTCAATTTATAATAGTATATCAATTTCTACTACCTCCACCATTTTACATAACGTAAAAAAAATAACAATAATATAATCGAAATCTAAAATCAACTCCAAACCCGATTTTATGTTGGTGGAAACTTCCGAATAATAGGAGAATCATACACCGATTCGCAACCCTAATCAAAATCTTCCGGTCGACTGGGATGTTTTTCTAACGGGGAAAAATTCTACGCTGTGATGTCACCACTCATTCACTCTTTATGCCCCTTATCCTCCTCCTCTTCTTTTTCTCATCATTCTATCCATGGATTCTAGGCTTCTATCCATGGATTTCTCTGATATGCAAACCTCGATCCTTTGATCTTCCATTCTTCTCAAACGAATCCAATGACTCCTGATTCAGATCGGGTCTTGTACGGTTGTGTTCCCAGTAAAACTACGATATTGCAGATTTCATCATCGGTGATAGCAATCTCAAAACCCTAGCGCCGCAAAATGCATCGAACGGATACATCCTTCCCACCTCCTCTACTCCTACACCACTGGGAAGCAGATCTACTATTTTTTTTATATATATCAACGATTCATTCCTCTTTTTCGCCATCATCTTCAAAGGATATGAAGCGAAAGTTCTCCCAAAAGATGCTGAACCTGATGATGCCCATGATCCTAGGAAGCGGTATTACGTAGAGAGGGTCATGGATTTGGACGAGGCAAGGTGTTCTCGGGAAAACATACAGGAGTCGTTGCCTCCTTTGAACAGAGAATCATCAAGTTTGCTAGATTTGGAAATTTTGAGGTGGATAGGGTTTAACTTAACTCCTTCGAGAGGAGGATAGGAGGATTGGGTCGGTAAAGGAGAGGGATGTAATAGAATCGTCTTTATTTTAATATTAGTGGAGCCCTGCACATGCAATGCATGTGCAAGGAACATACTTTTTCAGTATGATAATCTGAAAAAATAAAGTCGTTAAAAAACTCAATATTAACTATCCCAATAGAGAATGATCAGTTTACATATAAATCATTTTTTTGGCAAATTAAGTATTTTACAATAACTCATTGTTCTTATGAAATTTAGTAAAAGCTTCAATAGAAAAAAGTAAAAAGAAGATGGGATAACAAGATATATGGAAGGAAACTAATTTTAAAAAAAAGTTGAAAACAACATTTTCTGGCTATACATAATTAGGCAAAACACTCACCAATTTCAATATAAATCGATAGTCCGGCCCATTATCCATTAAAATTTGTCTAAAATCTAGCGCCAAATACCTACCAAATTCAATGAAACAAAATAGTAACCAACCAAAACAGTACACAACTCATAGCTTTAAACGAATCAACAATAAATCACAAAGATTCCAAGCAAATTGTGTCTTTACAGGCATTGGGATTAAAGTTGAAATTTTCTATACATGAAGATCTCAATTGAAATTTCTCATTTGAGTTGTTGTAGTGAATGAACAAATTCTTCAAACACAACCCTTTTCATGATCATTTGAGCTAAGCATTTCATCGAAATATAATAATACTAAGTGGGCCCACAGATGTGTAGTTCTCTTTGATTATATATATATAATATAATATAATAATACTAAGTGGGGCCCACATATTTGTAAAGAAAAACCATGACAAGTTCTTCTGCTAAGTGGGTCCCACAAATGTGTAGTTCTCTTTTATTTTATATATAATATAATAATACTAAGTGGGACCTACAAATGTGTAGATGTAGAGTAAAAGCATGAGAAGTTCTTCTACTAAGTGGGGCCCATAGATGTGTAGTTCTCATTTTATCATATATATATCTAATATAATAATACTAAGTGGAGCATACAGATATTATAATAATACTAAGAGGGGCCCACAGATGTGTAGAGAAAAAGCATAACAGGTTCTTCTACTAAGTGGTATAATATAATAATACCAAGTGGGGCACACAGATGTGTAGTTTTCTTTTATTTTATACATATATATAATATAATAATACGAAGTGGGGCCCACAGATGTGTAGTTCTCTTGTATTTTATATATATACAATATAATAATAATAAGTGGGGCCCACAGATGTCTAGATGTAAAGAAAAAGCATGACAAGTTCTTCTACTAAGTGGGGCCCACAGACATGTAGTTCTCTTTTATTTTATATATACATAATATAATATAATAATACTAAGTGAGGCCCACAAATGTGTAGAGAAAAAGCATGACAAGTTCTTCTCTTTTATTGGGGCCCACATATGTGTAGTTCTCTTTTATTATATATATAATATCATAATACTAAGTGGGGCCCACAGTTGTGTAGAGAAAAAGCATGACACTTTTTTTTCTTTTATAATAAGGGCATAGATATTATATGATTATTATTATAATATAATAAGAATATATTATTATATTATCTTATATTATAATATTTGGGGGGCCCCACAAAGGTGTAGTTGAAAAGTACACAACTTCTCCTCTTTTATAATAAGGGTATAGATATAGATTTTATATTATTATTATAATATAATAATAATATATGATTATATTATATTATATTATATTAATTGGGGGTGGGCCTCACAAAGGTATTGTGAAAAAATTTGTAATTTCTCATAATAATATATTAGTATATTATATTATACTATTTGGGGGTGGGCCCCACAATGGTGTAGTGAAAAAGTTTGCATTATAATATTTGGGTTGGCCGCACAAAGGTGTAATGAAAAAGTTTATAATTTCTCATAATAATATATTATTATATTATATTAGAATATTTGGGGGTGGGCCCCACAATGGTATAGTGAAAAAGTTTGCATTATAATATTTTGGGGTGGGCTCCACAAAGGTGTAGTGAAAAAGTTTGCAATTTCTCAAAATAATATATTATTATATTATATTATAATATTTGGGATGGGCCCTACAATCGTGTAGTGAAAAGGTTTGCAATTTCTCATAATAATATATGATTATATTATATTATACTATTTGGGGAATGGGCCCCACAATGGTGTAGTGCAAAAGTTTGCATTATAATATTTGGGGTTGGGCACACAAAGGTATAGTGAAAAAGTTTGCAATTTCTCATAATAATATATTATTATATTATATTATAATATTTGGGGGTGGGCCCCACAATGCTGTAGTGAAAAAAGTTTACAACTTTCCCTCTTTTATGATGGTATAGTAGTAGATAGCAGATAGTAAATATTTGGGGGTGGGCCCCACAATGCTGTAGTGAAAAAAGTTTACAACTTTCCCTCTTTTATGATGGTATAGTAGTAGATAGCAGATAATAAATATTTGGGGGTGGGCCCCACAATGGTGTAATGAAAAAGTTTGTATGAGATAAATAAATAATAAGGGTATAGATATGATATTATTATTATTATTATATAATATATGATTATATATTATTATAAATTTTTTGGTGGGCCCCATAGTGGTTGTAATAAAGAAACCATGTAACATTGCCTCTTTTATAAGAGTAGAAGATAGATAGTAGATAGTGGATATTTGGAGGTGGGCCCCACAATGGTGTAGTGAAAAAGTTTGCATTATAATTTTTTGAGATGGGCCCCATAAAGGTGTAGTGAAAACATTTGCAATTTCTCAAAATAATATATTATTATATTATATTATAATATTTGGAGTGGGCCCCACAATGGTGTAGTGAAAAAGTTTGCAATTTCTCATAATAAAATATGATTATATTATATTATACTTTTGGGGGGATGGGCCTCACAATGGTGTAATGCAAAAGTTTGCATTATAATATTTGGGGTTGGGCCCCACAAAGGTATCGTGAAAAAGTTTGCAATTTCTCATAATAATATATTATTATATTATATTATAATATTTGGGGGTGGGCCCTACAATGGTGTAGTGAAAAAAGTTTGCAACTTTCCCTCTTTTATGATGGTATAGTAGTAGATAGCAGATAGTAAATATTTGGGGGTGGGCCCCACAATGGTGTAGTGAAAAAGTTTTTATGAGATAGATAGATAATAAGGGTATAGATATTATATTATTATTATTATATAATATATTATTATATATATTATTATAAATTTTTTGGTGGCCCCCACAGTGGTTCTACTAAAGCAACCATGCAACTTAGCCTCTTTTATAAGGATTATTATAAATATAAATTTTTTGGTGGGCCCCATAGTGGTTGTACTAAAGCATTTATAAGGTTTATTATAAATATAAATTTTTTACTGGGCCCCACAGTGATTGTACTAAAGCAACCATGCAACTTAGCCTCTTTTATAAGGGTAGATAGATATTATTAAATTATATTATAATATTTAGAGGTGGGCCCCACAATGGTGTAGTGAAAAAAGTTTGCAACTTTTCATCTTTTATAATGGTATAGTAGTAGATAGCAGATAGTAAATATTTGGGGGTGGGCCCCACAATGGTGTAGTGAAAAAGTTTGTATGAGATAGATAGATAATAAGAGTATAGATATTATATTATTATGATTATTATATAATATATTATTATATATATATTATTATAAATTTTTTGGTGGGCCCCACAGTGGTTGTACTAAAGCAACCATGCAACTTAGCCTCTTTTATAAAGATTATTATAAATATAAATTTTTTGGTGGGCCCCACAGTGGTTGTATTAAAGCATTTATAAGGATTATTATAAATATAATTTTTTTGATGAGCCCCACAGTGGTTATACTAAAGCAACCATGCAACATAGCCTCTTTTATAAGGGTAGATAGATACCTCATTTTGACATGGAAACACATCTGCCATCAAGTTTATTCCATTTCACCATAATTTACAAACTCTTTTCTTTTTAGTAAGAAAAGAAGCACGCGGAGTAGTAAAAGGTTAGTGGTGTCACTTGATAAATTAAGTTCTGTGCTGCATTCTTTTCATAACGAAGTAAAAAACAAAGGGAGGTGCTCTTCTGAGACACACTCTCATCAATACTATGAGAGATAAAGGTGGGGCCCCTCACATTTAAGTTGTTGAGATTGGATATGGATGTGAGGGCTCCCACATTATCTTTCATAGTAAGGTGAGAATGTCTCTCACAAGAGCACCTCCAAAAAATAAATAAATAAATATAGGGGATATTCAAGTGCATCCATCCCTCACCATTTGTGGTGAGGGACACCCCTTTCGGAGAAGTTTCAAGTACAAAAGATTGTACATATCTTTTGTACTTGAAACTTCCCCAAAAGGGGTGAATGATGAGGGATGAATGCACTTGAATATTGTCCAATAAATATATATTATATCATGTCTATTTTTATTCTACCTTTTTTATTAGTCTTTGTGTGAGACAAACGGGGGCGGACATCTTTTATATGATTAAGTAAAACCTGTGGTAAAGTAATCTTAGCTTCCAAAACTTTTACTTTACCATATTTAGTTGGTCACAACAAGGCGGAAAGGAAAGTTCTGTCTGGCAAAACTCTACTTTTATGGAATTGTACTTTAATTTTATTAGTAATGGCGAAATCTTACCTCATAAAAAACAAGTAAAGTGTTTACTTTCCACACACTCTCTCTCTTAAATTACTTTACCCCATGCAAAAGAAACACAGATTTTACTTCACTAGAAACTATACTTCAGATTTACTCAACCAGGCCTTTTTCCATCAATTTAACATTTACTTTAATTTACCGGTATATTAAACAAACATTCAGAGGTCCAGCTTGGTCGAGTCATGACTTCGTGTTTGTGAGCTACATGTGAGAGGAACTTAGCTCATTAGATCCTTCTTAAAGCTTAGCTTCTTTTACAAATATGGGGATTTAACATTTCAATGCCCCTTAAACAGTCAATCTCCAATTTCATGACTAACAGTCTCTAAATGTCAACGCAGTTGTTTGCCTCTAGTACACTTTTTTCTTTTTTTTTTTTGTACTTTTTTGCTCTGGTAGATTTTCAACTTTTAACATTTGTATCCCATGATGTCACGAGTTGTTTTTAAACTCCCATGACATAGGCAAAAAAAAAAAAAAAGTGTACCAGAGTCAAATGACTCTGGTGACATTTGGAGATTTTTAGTAATGAAATTGGGGATTCAGTGTTTAAGAGGCATTGAAATGTCAAATCCCCTAAAAATAATAACCTTGTAAAACAGGCTTCTTTCAAGCTAGAGCCAAACAAAGCTGAACTCAAAAAGCTGATCACTAAGTATTAGTTCATCCCCATCACACAGGCTTATATTTTAAAAACACAGTTTTCTTATTACATCGGCCAAAACCTAACGGGTGATTCTAAATGCACCCTCCCATATTGCTGTGCACACTCACACCCCATTATGTGAACAGTGAAAAATCACTGTTCACATAAGAGGATGCGGGTGGGGGTGCTTAGAATCACCCTCCAACACCTTCTTCATGTCAATTCACTGTCCTGCAGTAGTATCACAAATTCTAGGGTCTTTGCTAAAAGAAAACATTAATCAGGAATTTTTTTTTATCACCTTTTAGAGTGCTCTATGTGCTTAAACAAAATGTAGAGGTGATGAGAATGGAATTTTTAAATATTCGAAGTTTCAGATTAGCTAGCACATGATGCAATGGTTAGACATACGATCTTCCATTAAAGACATTTTTCAAGAAAGAAAATGGGAATCATTGATCTTACTTTCATCCTGGGGAAGAGTTGCTCCAGATCCAAAAGTTGTTGGAAAACAGGTAAATGTCAGAAGAAATAGGAAAACAACGTCTCGTCTTTGCATCGGCATCTTTGGGCAGGAAAGATAAGAACTTGATGTACGATGATTTACTCTGAGCGCCCTTCACTCCCATTTATATTGGCTTGATCTGGTTGTGGGTGTTTTTCCATTCTTGTATTTTCTGAGAAACGTATGGACGAGCGAAGGAACACAGAAATATCTTGAGAACCAACAAGGATTGTACCCTACAGACTTCCGGTCTTCGTCTTGGGCCCAGCTAGGGATGAAAGTGGGCCGGGCCGAGCGGGGCTTTGAGAGGCCCTAGGCTCGGCCCTAGTATTTTTCGGTAGGCCCTAGCTCGGCCCGAGCTCGAGAGGACCTCAAAAACCCTGGCTCGGGCTCGGCTCTTATTAAGTTATGAGGCCCTAGGGCCGGCCCTTTGAGCCCGGCTCGATTGAGGCCCTAGGCACAGCTCGTGAGCCCGGCTTGTTTTATAATGATATAGCACTAGCTGAAAGAAATTATTTTCAGGAAAGAAAATCATGTCGGAATTCAAAGAAATATGCATATGCAAACCAGAATAAAAAATGGTCAAATGCATGCATTCATCCCATATTCTCATTTCCATAATTTGGATTGCGGCAATAAAATTAACTAAAATAAGAAAGACTCCATAAAAGCAAAGGGAGCCTGGTTCCAACACTCCATAATGGTTCAATGTTAATGTAGATGAGCATTATCAAACTCCAACAATAATACAAATCAAATTAAACTTCAATAGCATCATAGAATAAAATAAAGTATTCGGCTAGCATCATAAAATAAAGGTTTAGGGTTTAGGGTTTATGGATTATTTAGTGCTTAGATTTAGTGTCTAGGGTTCATGAATTATTTAGTGTTTAGGGTTTAGGGATTATTTATATGGGATTAAAATTAGGGTTTAAGGTTTAGTGCTTAGGTTTATGGTTTATGGATTATTTAGTGCTTAGGGTTTAGTGTTTAGGGTTTAAGAATTATTTATATTGGATTAAAACTAAGGTTTAGGATTTATGGATTATGGTATATCATATATGTATTATATACTGTATAGTGTACATATATATAATATGTATTAATATATGTAGGCACTAGGGCTTACGAGCCGGGCTTCATCAAGCCCGAGCTCGGCCCTTTTAAGCAAGTGGGCCTCCTATTAGGCCCTAGCTCGGCTCTTTTGTCTTTTGAGCCGAGCTCGGGCAGAGCCTATAACGGGCCGTCCGCGGGTCCACTTTCACCCCTAGGCCCAAGCCAGCTGTTTAGTGAATAATCCTCGTTGATTTTTCAACTTAACCCAAAAAAAATTCCCCCCAGAGTAACTTATCTTTTATTGTCTGTTGTTTTCTTGTTGAACGGGGATCATTCTATATACTGTCTATTTTCAGTCCAACGGTCTAACGGTCAAAATCACCTTGAAGTATTTTATGGGGCATGACCTGTCCATTGTGAGGGCACTCAGATTATTCAGACCTCCAAAAATTTTCAGTCCACCAGTCTAACGGTCAAAATATCCTTGAAGTATTTTATGGGGCATGACCTGTCCATTGTGAGGGCACTCAGATTATTCAGACCTCCCCAAAAGTCGTGGTTAATGAGAAAATAAACACAGGTCGCTTCACGTGTAGAAGATTCAACTCAAGGGGTTTGTGTGTAATTAGATCCCAAACCAAAGGGAGAGACAGAAGCTTCCTAAGCACAATCCATTACTAGAAAAATACTTAATCCGCATTAGCTGCGTAAAAAAAAGGACAAGGACACGGCTCGGATCTCGGAGCAGACATCCATAGAGATTCAACAATGAATGGAGAGTTCTAGTCAAATGAAGATACTTAAATTGGAAGACCTTGAATCTTGATTAGTACCCTTTGTAGAAAATTTGCTTTTGGGAAATGCCGCTCATGGTGTAGTGATATTGCCCTAAGTTACATGTGGCAACTAAATTCTTGGGGCAAAAGATTTTCATTTTCCATAGAGTCGTGGAAAATTCATGTTTGGTAATTGTAAATATTCGAGGATTTGGGCCATCTATGATCCTATTTTTTAGGATTTGTAGGTCTAGCCCCTCAACGCCCACGGATGTAGAGATCCTCAGCTATACAAATGTGACCTAATGAATCTTCGGATATACAAATCCTCGACGAGAAGCCATCTTTCAGGGGCAATGAGGAATCCTCACATAAGTGAATTCCACAAGTGAGGCTTATTATTTCTCTATTGTTTTAGGCGAATTCCACAGCCTCGTCAATCTAAATGTCAGACTTGAGATGCTGATGCATACATTGGTGACTTGACTTATAGAAGATTCAACTCAAGGGTCTGTGTAATTAGATCAAAACCAAGGGAGAAAGAGAAGCCTCCTAAGCACCATTCATTCCAAGAAGTTTTTCTAATCCACGTTCACTGTAGAGAGAAAGGGACAAGTCCCTAACTCAGATCAGACCAAAGAGATATTTATGAATGAATAGAGCCATCTGGTCAAATGATGATACTTGTGACTTGTAATGGAAGACCTTAAGCCTGATTAGTACCCTTCATAGGAATCTTCTTTTGGAAAAATGACCTTTCATCATGCTTTTACCTTTAATTATCACTTATTACTGTTTAGGTGAAATCAAATGGATTACCCTGGGACAGCTGACAGCTCCAAGGAAATGATAACTTCACACAACTTCATTTATATTTTTCATAAAATCCATATCTACCAATAACTTATATCATTTTCAATTTATTATTTTTAATTATGAATAATAAATAAAATTTCAAGAACACATGCATTTCCTGTGATATCTTAGAAGAGATGGCAAATTTGAAATATAAAAAGCACTTTAACCTATCCATTTGAAGTATGGGCAATTTTGAATAACTATAGTGAAAAGAATATTCAGGTATTTAAATGGTACAAAACACTTAAAATTATGTTTTCAAGCTAACAAGCTTGAAGTTGTAGTATATTCAAATGTAGATTTTGCCAGGGATAAGGACAATTGTAAGTTCACCTCATGGCATGTTTTCCTCTTTGGAGCTGCTGCCATCTCTTGGTCAAGTTAAAAACAAACCGGCGTTGCCCGATATACTCAAGATGCATAATATATAGCATGTAGTATTGCCACGACTTTTGCTGTTTTGATAAAACATTTTATAGATGATTTGGATCTCAATATAGTCAATGGACCAATCCAAATGTATTGTGATAACCAATTAGCAATTAGGCTCATAAAGAGTGGAACAGATAGTCCTAAGGGTAGGCACATTGATGTACACTATCACTATATTCAAGATGTAGTTGAGAAAGAAGAAGTAATGGTGATTACTTACCCTCAGCCGATATGGTAGCTGACCCTTTAACAAAGGGAATGAGTGCAGAATTATTTTCAAAGCATGTAGCTTGAAGGGACTTATTAGGGATGCCTACGTCAATTAAATTCTTATATAACTGTTTTTAGTCATGATTGTGAAATCTGCCGAAAGCATGAAAAAAAATTTATGACAAGAACGATGCTCATGGGTGTCAAATTTGAGAAAGGCGTGAAAAAACCTCATGACTATGATGAATATCATGAGTAGTAAATTCGCGAAAGGCGTGAAAAAGACCTCATGACTACGATGAATATCATGAGTGGTAAATTCGCGAAAGGCACGAAAAAGACCTCACGATGGTAATGAAATGAAGATAATGGGTGTCAAATCTGCGAAAAGCGTGAAAATGGCCTCATAAAAAAAGACGAAGGTCCATTAAAAAACAATGGAATAGTGGGAGTAATATGTATATGTATAGATCCATCGAAGCAAAACCTTGAGATACTTTTATGGCTCTTTTTAGCCAAGTGGGAGATGATAGCATATGGGATAGCATATGGGCCTATGGCCAACATTTGATGGCCACAAAAGAGCCTGAAAGGCTCGTTGGTTTTAGGTGACTGACTCCCTCTCCAACTCCTTCCCTTTTAGGTGAAGAACGTTGCAACGAATCCCGATGTTAGTTTCCCCGCGAAGCTCGCATTAGATCGTCAGGGTTATGTGATAAAACATGAAATCAACACAGCAAAAAATCAAGTAAAAGATATAGCACGATCTGAAAACTTGAGTCTTCTCAGCCCAACGACATTTTTTCGGATTCGTTATTCGTCCTCCTTCAAGAGGTAGATGCAGAAGAACCAGTGTGTGGCCCATCCATAGAGATACTTTGGCTCTGTTCCTGGCTATGGATTTGTTCATGGCAGCTCCTCATGGATTTAAAGCTCCAATAATTGGTTGAGAAATTTGGGTCCGAAATGTGGCTTTGGACAACAGTACGACCTTCAAGCATGCTCACCACGGCAGACATGGCAGGCCTAAGCGTTGAGGAAGTACTAGTGCATAAAAGAGCAATAGTAATCATCCCAATTGCCTCTTCTTTGTTGAATTCTGATCCCAGCTTTGGATCAACCAGTTCTAGCAGACTCCCTCTCTCTTGCAGAACATAAGCCTACAGTGGCCATAGAAAAAGAAGAAGAAGAAAGTAATGAGATTGCTTTAGAAAGTTCATTAGAAAAAGATACGGTGTTTACTTTAGGGTGATCAATTTTAATGGAGAGCATTTTAATGTTAAGCTGGTAATCTAGCAGGCACCACTACCTTTACCATGGCCAAAGGTTGGACGATCACATGTGATTGGAGGATCTCTCTCTCTCTCTCTCTCTCTCTCTCTCTCTCTCTCATATATTTTGAAAAGTAATGTGACTTGAACCCACAACCTTAAGGTTGCAACAGTGAGTACCTACCACTGTGACACAAGCTCATTCTCCAATATACCACTGCATGTTCTGTTAGAATCGCACGTCGGCCATGGCCAAAGGTTGGAAAATCACATATGATTGGAGGACTTTTTTTTTTAAGGTAATGTGACTTGAACCCACAACCTTTTAAGGTTGAAATAGTGAGTACCTTCCATTGTGACAAGAGCTCATTCTCCAATATACCACTGCATGTTCTGTTAGAATGGCAGCTGTGTCATAGTTGATTTGTAGAGTATCCTAGTGCAATTAGTCAATATGATTATTATAAAACAGAGAGGCCACATCATAAGATAGGCTCTCAAAATATTCCAGCAATTAGTTTCTGGTCTATGCTTTATGTTGATATGTTCTTTGTAAAGAAAATGACACTACACACACACGCACACACATATATATATATATATATATATATATATATATATAGGGAGATGCTCTCACCTTATTATGAGAGATAAGGTGGGGCCCTCATATACATATCCAATGCCAACAACTTAAATGTGAGGGCCCCACTCCTATCTCTCATAGTAAGGTGAGAGATACTCTCACAGGAGCACCTCCCATATATATATATATATTTATATATGGGGAATATTCATATGCATCTATCCCTCACCATGTTTGGTGAGGGACATCCCTTTTGGGGGTGTTTCAAGTACAAAAGGGGTACTTTGTACCTCCCTTTTGTACTTGAAACACCCACAAAAGAGGTGTCCCTCACCAAAAATGGTGAGGGATGGATGCATATGAAGACCCCCCTTTATATATATATGGGGGTCTTCATATGCATCCATCCCTCACCATTTCTGGTTCGTACCTCCCTTTTGTACTTGAAACACCCCCAAAAGGGGTGTCCCTCACCAAAAATGGTGAGAGATAGATGCACTTGAATATTATCCATATATATATATTCGTACCCCCCTCTTGTACTTGAAACACCCCCAAAAGGGGTGCCCCTCACCAAAAATGGTGAGGGATAGATGCACTTGAATATTATCCATATATATATATATATATATGGGAAGTGCTCCTATGAGAGACACTCTCACCAACTTTATGAGAGATGGGTGGGGGCCCTCACATTTAAGTTGGGGGTCCTTGCATTTAAGTTGGTGAGAGTGGATGTGGAAGTGAGGGCCCCACCCATCTCTCATAAAGTTGGTGAGAGTGTCTCTCATAGGAGCACCTCCCTAAAAGACACCCAATATGCCACTGCAAGTTCTTTGTTCCTTTCAGATAAAATCCTCCAGTTGTTGGGCATGGATTGCCTAGTGAATACCATTTTAAGTCTATAGCTGGTACACTGTGGGGCTTATTGATGAACAAAAGGATCTATATGCATGTGGTCTGTATAAGGGAAAGATTGTGTGGCTCTGTAGTATTATGTAAATGATGTTAATACTGCTCTATTATAGCGACAATAATGATAACAATCATAATAACATAAACGGAACAACTTAATTAGAAATCTAAAATACCCAATCCAGAAGATAAACACAATCTTCTTTTGGCTTGAAGTTTGTGTTGCTCTTGCCACTGACAATTTCCAAAGCAACAATCCCAAAGCTGTAGACATCTGCTTTGTCGGTGAGATAACCACGCAGTGCATATTCTGGTGCCATATATCCTCTGCAAAATCAAGATTATTATGGACTGTGTCCCCCTGCACATAACTACTATGAACCAATAATGGAAATTCACTAGATACTTCTGCCAAAGGTAAAGGTACCATTAAGAATGTCTCTACTTGTAGAGACATTCTGAGGGGACTTTTTTTTTTTTTTTTTCCTTTTTAAGGGGATACTTATATAGTTAAAGATGCCAAAATGGATGGTTAGAGAGAGTTTGGATATCTGAAAAGAAAAGAAACAAAAATGAAATAGTTACAGGAAGAACTGAAATTATAGAAGTAACTTGGAAATTGTTTTTGCACCAGGCAAATAAGGGATAATAGAAACTGCGTGTTTGTTTTTTCTGGTAAACAAGAAAAAACGTTTGTTAAAAATAGGATTTGCCTTATATAATCAACTTCTGAACTATGGGCCATGCACCAAAAAGCACACGCAGAGAATGTAAAACTGTTAGACATGCATGCCACGTCTCTAGTAACCTTTGTGGCCTCTAAAGACTTTCTTTAGGGTATTTTTTCAAAGTCAATAAGTTTCATTTTTCTCACCACTTTCGTAACTATGACTTTCACTCTTTCCATATAAGGATGAACCTTGCAACAACTCAGAAAAGGGGAAAAATCTGTAGAAATAAAAAGGCCCATGTACACCAGGCCCATTTGGGCCCATAAAGAGACTCCCACGTGTGGGACTTCCCATTCTGTATTTAAGATATATTGCCATGTATAGAAGATTAGGATTCTTTCATTCATTGATTATGATTGTAATTAGTATGTAATCACTGCTGATATTTAGCATGTAATTAGGATGAATCTAATTATAAAAGTATGGGTCGATCCTCAATGGATGCACCACTTTCCTTCCAATCGTTTCTCTGTCTCTCTCATGCTCTTTTACATCATCACAAAATCTTCCAAGATAATTAGGATTTACAATAGGATAAATTTTGGAATTGAAGATAATAGGAAAATAAAAGCACATTGACTCACATGGTTCCCGCTATTCGAGTGCTGATGTGGGTGTTCTCATCTTCATCAAGTTTTGCCAAACCAAAATCTGATATCTTAGGAATAAGATCCTTATCCAGCAGTACATTGGTAGCTTTGATGTCTCTATGAACAATTTTCAACCTTGATTCTTCATGGAGGTAAGCCAAACCTCTTGCTATCCCAACACATATCCTATGCCTCGTGGGCCAATCCAGTTTCAGTTGTTGTTCTTTTGGACCTATGAAAAATCCAGTAATGACATTAGATATTCTCTATTCTGTCATAATACTGGGTATAGTTAATTGGTACTGATCTTACCGAACAGAGCACGAGCAAGGCTATTATTTTCCATATACTCATACACTAGCAATAGTTGATTTCCTTCAATACAACATCCATATAGCTTTACGAGATTCGGGTGTTGCAAAGCAGAAATCATTCCTATCTCATTCACAAACTCACGGTTTCCTTGCTTTGATTTAGAAGAAAGTTGCTTGACTGCAATTATGGTACCATCATATAATAGTCCCTGCATTAGAGTGATAATGTGAAGTTAAACATAACCACAGAGTGAAAGACGAAGTTATTTTGAATGTGATGGATAAGAAGTTCATGTATATACTATATAATACCTTGTAAACAGGCCCAAAACCACCTTCTCCGATCTTGTTGGCAGCGTCAAAGTTGTTAGTGGCAGCTTTAAGTTGTCTCAGGGTGAAGGAACCAGTTTGCAGATCTAGACGTTTGAGATCTACCAGAAGAAATTTTTGGATGATTTGTTGCTGTTATAAATTTTGAATTACTCATTTCACCACACAATTCATAAAAAGGATTATACTGTCAATTAGCCCGCACCTTCGTATATTTTGCTTTTTTTACGGAAGAAGCCTTTCCACCAAAGGATTCCTATAATCAAGAAAATGACACAGAATACTGAAGCTACAATACCAATCACGGCACCAGCAGATATCTTGTTGCCACCACCAGGAGGTGTGAAATCTACAGAAGGAAAGAAAATAAACCGTGTACTTTTATTAAATGAAATTGTTCAACTGACTGATGATAAAAAGAAACTAGTGCATACTCATAATCACTCAAACGTATATTGGTTATCTGAATTTCAGAACAGGATATATCGGCTGACTCAAATTTTAATATCTGAACAATAACAGAAGCAGCAAAGCAGGCCATTCAGATTCAATTGCTTGGAAGTTGAAATCACAGACCATCTTCGCTTTTTTTTTCAAACAATAAAAGCATTTATATAAAATTATCAAACATGATTTTTTCTCTCTCATTTAGGAAAAAAAACAGAAGTTTCACAAGCTTTATTGTGCCTTCTATCATTTTTCCAAAACTGTCGTGTCAAGTGTAATCCACATCAACACTAGCTTGCTCTATAGCTCTAACTGAATACAAGAGCAATATAATTCTCCCACAAGCAACGTTACAATTTTTTTTTATTTTTTAATTTTATTATTATTATTTGTTGTGTAATTTGAGTTGGCGTGAAGAAGACTTGCCACAGCATGCAAAGTACCTGATTCCACAGAAATGGCTGATATAAGAGGACCATAGGTTCCTCTAGAGGGGAGGCCGTCTGTGCCTTTTCCAGTCCAATAGAAACGGATCTCCAGGGTGTTAGTTGTCACATTTGCAGTAAAATTCCTCACAACTGCTTTATGCGTCCCTCTTGCTTCAGCTACAATATTGAAATCTTTCCATACCAATTTCCCCTGAGAAAAACTAGTTTAACTTGACCTGACTGTGAAAAGTTGGCAAATAAGCATAATCCTCAAAATGCAACTCATACCTGAATATAAATATCAAATATGCGCTTTCCAAGGCTGCTATATGATTTGTTATCTGAGAACATTATCTCTGCGAAATGTAGTTTCACTGTATAACTCCCATTGCATAAACATAATCCATAATAAGTCAAGGAGAGAGGAGAAAGCCGTGCTGTCGTGTACAACTGAGAGTCGGGCATTGTGAGTCTAGATATATTTTTCCCTATATAAAGGTCTTGATCTTGATTATTGTCTAAGAAATTTCCTGTGCTGCTAAATGCCCAGTGTTCTCCACTCTGAACGTATCTTGCAGCGCCGCGCGAATCTTGATCTTCTGTGAATGTGGTAATTCTATTGGTTCCATTGACAGGGGCAGTCACTTTTTCTCCTCCACAATTTATATAGAATTTAGAGAGTACTGTCATTGAGAGAAAAAAAATTAACAATGTTAATTATCTGAAAGGTAGGGAAATTTTCTCCTGCAGACGTTCCCGCATTCAGATGTGACAGTTGTCATGGTTGGAAGCTTTAAATTTAGGGGGGCTTAGGTGGACATTTGATTGTCCGATCTCACATCCGCATGCTGGAACGTCTTAGGTGAAAATCTCACCTGCAAGTAAACAATTGAAAGAAAAAGAGAAAAAATGTAGAGCTAGTTGTTTTGGTTAGGCCTTGATATCAACCAACAGATCTATCTCAGCATCTTTTGAGGTCTTATTTTAAGTAAACACAAATCTTGCACATAGGAGTTTTGCTTTAGTTAATAGTTCACAAAGTCTTTCTGTAATTTAAAAGGAACCAATTCACATGAGTTATATATTACTTCCAACTGATGAAGCTGCTTGGAACAAGTGCAGATTAATCACGGGATGATCTCATCCCTACATCCACCAAAACCCACAATTTATGGGTACATCCAAAGCAAAGACAAAAGACATTTATGCTCTATGATTATAAAACTAGTGCTCTTACATGATTTCGGACAGTCGAAGTCCTTTAAGCAGGGAGGAACAGCTCCACTTCTAGATCAATATGAGGTCAAGAATGTGTCAGAACTAAAATATCTTTTGTAAAGTGTTTTATGTGCGACTTCAAAGTTAACCAAAGCATCTGGTCACAAAATCAAATTGTTACTTTTTATGCGAATTGCATAAAAAGAGAAGCGAAGATACTTACAAATTGTTCGCTGTAGCAGGGCTTCCAAATAAGTTTCTAAAGAAACCCCAAAAAAAATAATAATAATCAGCAATATGAATAATAATCAACTACATGTAGTTGGAAAGCATAAAGAACCTTACATATTATCTTCTTGACAATCCTTAGTGCTCGCCGGAGTAAAATTGTTGTATGAAAGGTCACTGCCACAACAATTCAAAGGAATAACAGATTTCAAGGAAGCAAGTGGCAACTTTATTAAGGAAATTAACTGGATTTCTTTTTAAAAAATTTTGATAGAAAGAAATTCATGAAGCATAAAAACACAAAGAAGACAACAAAAACGTGTCAATTAAGCAGAACTGGATGTTGGTTATCCATGTTTCTTGCATTATTCTTTATTGATTTGTCTTTTCCATTGTTTTGCTTCACATTTCCACTCTGGAAACCATAAAGAACTTGAATATGAATATAATAAATATCGACATGAAGAAAACAGAAAAAACATACACATTAGTTACTTTCTTCAATTCCTCTGGTACAGGTCCATTGAGCAAGTTGCTAGTTAAATATCTATCCAGAAGCCATGGTAACAATGCATTGGGTTTGAATAGTTGTTTGTAAATTGTAATAATACCATAATCAGCAAAATTTAAAAAAAAAGAAAAGAAAATTATACTTAGATGTTAATCACTCACATGAAGACAGCCTCTTTTGGTTTGCTGAGGGTGGGTGGAAGATGTCCTTCCAACTTGTTAAAGCTAAGGTCTCTGCCAACAAAAATTACAAGAAAAAAGGACCTGGTTCAGCCCAAAAAGAGTGTGTACAGTGTACTACTAAAAATATATCAATAAACCTTTAGTTGGTTAGTAATACTTAGAATTTTACATTGCTTACATTGGTCGTGCATACTTTGAAGAGAATACAATTCTGATACACTGATGGAGCATGATACCTCTCCTTAGACTTGCTATCTCTAGATAACTACTTAGAAATTAGTCTTTTCCTATCTATATCCTTCCTTTAAACCCGTCTTAAAGGGTATTCATGACAAAATTTATGCAATCTCAGAACTTGTCATATGCAACTTCAATTATGGGCAATAAAAATCACAAAACATGAAACTTATCATTTCTGCGAAAATGTGGAAAATACTCTCCAATGCAATGTGCTTCCAGACCTCCCGTCTTGCACATGCAAACATGAGTCCCATCTATGGGCCGGTCTGGATGAGCTATGCACAAGTGCGCTGTGCGCAGCTGAACGTTTTCCCAACTTACTGCCAATAAAATATCAGCCATGTAAGTAGATTAATGCTGAATACGCTTTTGCGGAACTGCTTTACTCGATTTATCCATCAACTTGGACAATATATTTACCAAAAAAAAAACTTGGACAATAGGATTTAATCACACAATATTACAACCATTTACAATAAGTTTTCAAGAAATTCTTATTTTATGAAATTCCATGAAAATGTTGGAATTTTCGAGATACAATTGATTTCTGTGACAATGCCGAATTATACTCGGTATCTTCTAAAAGTAGGGGCAACAGACCTACATATATTGAAAGCAAGATAAGACTAACACATAAGATTTTGTAGTTAGGTGATACTTATTCCAGACAGCTAATTAGGACTTGAATCAACATTACACAGTATTCGTGCAGTCAATCTCATTTACACCTAGCAAAAAAGCCTCCCTAAGCTCAAGCCAAAAACTAAATGAGTTGTCTTATTAATTTTAGAAAATTTCTAAATTAATTAAAATAATAAATGTAGCAACAAATGATACACATATATACTGTATATGCTTGGTATACACTTTTATAGTTTGGATGGCACACATCAATTATCAAACGCATCATCACGTTGAGTTCTTCACAGTTTTAAAATGGACTGTGATTGTGTCACCGGAAGATCTAAAGCGAAGCCATTGAAGAAACTCATAAGAAATTCGGAAGAAACATACCTGATCGATTGGATGTCGAGAAGCTCTCGGTTGACAGGCATGTCCGATCGATCAGACCATCTGCTCAATCGATCAGATAGCGGAATTTTTCCAGTTCAGGACTTTGCGATTTCCTTTCCTTTTCAAATTATGGAATTTCCAATCTTAGTCCTATTAGTGCTCTAACCCTAAGGCACGAATCTTGGGCTATTTAAAGGGTGTTTCTCTCAACCCTAATGTATCCAACAAGTAATTCTCTCATTGTTCTGAGTAGAGAAAACTCATTGGGAGATCCATTCTTCTTTAAAGCCATCATTGAGAGATTATGCTAAAGAGTTGTTCTAGAGAGCTTGAGGCTTCTACTTCCTTATAGAAGATTTGATCATCTTGGATCTCAAGGTGTTGCTAGATCAAGTGCGGGGAGTGGTGCGCGGCGAGGAGTCGTGGCAACGAGGAGTTGTGCAAGAACAACTGCAGTATTTAGGTCGACAAATTGGCTGGGAAAGGGAGTTGTGAGTATATCTTGTAATCATTCAATAGTGCTTGATTTCTGATCATGATTTTTCTCCCTGGATAGGATTTCCACGTAAAATATTGTACGTGTCTTCTTGTGGTTTATGATTGATAGACTAGTTCACTTTGATTATTTGGTTTTTCTCTTCCGTTGTGCATTGGTTATTGAACTAGTAGCCATTCTAGAAACCTTCATAATGCAATCAACTTAGTTCCACATATTCCAAGGAAATGAGTTACTGAAGGGGTACATTTATGTAATATGAGGATTCACGCTACTTTCTATTGGAACCATCGTCATTATGGAATTTTAATTCAATTTGGTTGAAACAGACGGAATTATTCAGTTTGTTAGATGTCTAATCGAACAATCCTGGTGTAAAATTTTTTTATGTTAGATAATTAACCTTTTACCTTCTTAAATAACTAACATAACTACTAAACCACACAGTACCAATATATAATTGTTTATCAGATAGATGTTGAAAGTAGTTTGAAGGAGAGGGGACCCAAGCCATGTGAGTCATGCTGTGCTTAGCATGAGTTATTGTGCTAATAGCTATTAAAGAAGCTCTAGCTATTGAAGAAGTTATGTTCCAAGTTCTTACATAAAAACTGCTCTAAATATTAACAGTGTCTTGTTAAGAAAATATGCAAATGATATGATGCATATTTTCATGTACGACTGACAAGAAATGGGTCCTATGGATATAGTGCTCTGCCCTATAACTACTTTTCACATTTTTCATAACAAACATTTTATAAAAAAATCTATGTCGAGCAGTGGGTAGGATAGCAGTTTAAAAACTTTATTAAGTCAGTGGTCATGAGTTCTACCAATTTCAATGGGCTCTAATGTATGTTACATATACACACCCAAGTCCCAGCACGCGGCAAAACAAGCACACCTATAGTCAATCTAAGTACATCACACTCATTGTCCTATTGTGAAATAGAACTGAACCAAATTGGACACTCATCTGAGTTGTGTAGGCCCTCCAATTGGTAATGCATATTTTGGCACCCATGGCATGCAAATTTTGGCACCCATGCCACATTATCTAACAGTTCAGGCTAAATAGAATTGGTTGGGGCCCGGGGGATTCAACGTAATCCAGTGACCAATAAGCTGTGGGTGCACATGTTATCAATGTCCTGTAAAAGTACTTGTGTTCTGATAAGCCCTTGTCCCAGTCTGTGCAATAGCCAACAAGTTATAAACTGGTAAGCTTTAACTGTACTTATGGAAATGTCTATCAATTCATCTTCAGTTTCGCAACGTCCTCCTACATTTACTACAAATTTCTATTTAAAGCATTCCAACTTCATTAATCAATCACAGTGTTGGTCTTACTAATTCTACTAATTAGTGCTCTGCAATTTTCACATTTGGTTTCTGAATGGAAGAAACCAAGCGACATGTTAAAATTTCTATCGAGTGGCTTATTCTAGTTGGACAAAATTTTCCCTTTCTTCATTGTCGTTTTGTTCTACAAACAACTTATAATACTCTTGAACGACAAATCTTCCAAAGGAATGGATTCTGCAGAAAGTCAGACTTGTTTAGTGGAACCTATTTCAATTTTAAGGGAAGCCAAAAACAAGTTAACGGCACATATAATATATCCTTTTTATCGAAAAGAATCAACTTACAAGGTTTTCAAATTTGTCATTTTTGTCCATATATAGTCCGGGATAGTTGCAGTAAGATTGCAATTCCTCAATATCCTGCATACAAAATAGAATGCATTCAATTCAACAGGATGTGGATGGTAGTTCCTATAAAACAAGAGGAATATAAGCATTCAACTCACAATGTCCTAATGCCTGTCAAATTATCCAGTTTTGGAAAAGGCGATGCTGTTCCATTAATGTCACTGATCCTCCTACAACATATACATCCCACTAAGAAAGTTAGTGGAAGTTCATATACCCTCAACTTGTTTTCCTTGATTCACAACTATTTGGAAAAGGCATTCTACACATCAGTTAATAGTGGATTCTCAATTAACAGTGGATCCTCAACGCTTTTACTTACAAGTCGGTTAATTTTACCAATGACGAAATCCCATAAGGAATTGGTCCTTGCAAACCGCTTCCTTGTATTGTTCTGCGATTGATGAAATTTACAAATGTTTAAGTCAAAGAAAATCGATAAAGAATCTAATGTTTGAAAGAACAATACTTACAATATTTCAAGCTCTGTCCAGTTCTGAATGAAATCGGGTATCCTTCCAGTAAAGTTGTTATTATTTATCCTACTGCATAGTGTGCAAAAATAAATATTCTACCTCGCTCTTCCGATTGGAGAAAAAACATTTTAGGTACGAAATATGCATCTATAAAACTCAAAAGAACTTACAACTCCGTCAAGCTTGTAAGGTTAGCAAGGCTCGTTGGAAGTTGTCCCGAAAATGCATTGGAAGAAATACGACTGCTTTTACAGACAAAAAAAAAAGGCACAAAAAAATGTACTATCAAAATCCACTAAAAGATCAAAGAAGAAAAGATCATATATCCTATCAATCCCAATATCTGTTCCAATACAAAGCAATTGTGATTGACAAACACTGAACCAAAGAAAAGAACAATTCTAGTAAATCTAGATCCCAAAAGCTAAAACAAAGAAAAAAGGAAGCTGTTACATTCTCCCAACATAGGATCATGTTAGCAAATGTTTTGATTTTCAGAAGCGGACCTACACATGGGCGATCATGGTTCTCTTTCGATTTTTAAAGAAGGATCTTGTTGGGAAAGTCCCACATTCTAGATCACCCAAGTAATAGGTTTGACGGGGCTTCATAATTTATATACCTATTTGGGCCGTACACCTGTCAGCTTAAGCTTTTGGGTTAGTACAAGGTATCTGTAGGATCTTACACCCCATTGAGCTACCACTTATCCCAAAACCAATTGGTGATAGGAAACAACACAACAATAGTTTTATGGTTAGGGCGAGGACTCGATTATGACCGCTCAGGAGCGAGAGTGGACATTGACCTCAATAATCCCTCCCTCAACGGCACACCCACCGCGACTGCGGCTTGGAACTTGCAAAACACATGTCCCGTGACTTAACACCCGACCTACCAGGCTCTCTGATACCACTGGTAGGATCTTACACGCCATTGAGCTACCACTTATCCCAAAACCAATTGGTGATAGGAAATGGCACAACAATAGTTTTATGGTGCGGGCTCGGGCTCGATTATGACAGCTCAGGAGCGAGGGTGGGCGTTGACCACAACAGTATCATATCGGTAATGTTATATGGAAATTTTATATGCACCCCTATTTTTGCTGAGCACACCCACCTTTAGAAGAAAAAAAAATTTATACATGAAGGAATGTGGGTGTGCTCAGCAAAATAGGTGGGTGCATATAGAATTTCCGAATATTATATTACAATACAAATGGAGAGGTGGCTTTACATTCTCTTTATGCCGACAAGCCTCTCAACTCCTTTGAAAAGAAGCGCAGATTCTCCAAAAAACATGTTGGCTTCCAGATCCCTGAAAATTCAATTTCTTTCAAAATTCACCAATATCATAGACTAAAATGAAGATTCCAAAATGAACCCAGAAAGAGAAATGGTGATTTGAAGGAGAAAATTCATTGATATTTACAAATTTGTGAGAGTGGAAATATTCCAAAGTTCCTTTGGGATTGGCCCTGTTATGCGGTTTCCAAAAAGAGAGCTGCACGACACCACTATCTCTATTAAGAACTTGCTTTCACAGAATAAGTCTTAAGTTTAACATATATATGACAGTTGAATTGATAAAAGCTTACATCTTCACAAGTGGGATGGAACCCCATTCTGCAGGTATTGTACCGCTGAGGTAGTTACGAGTCAAATCGCTGTCAATGAGAAGAATATTGACTACAGTCAATGTGAAAGCCTAGCATTACATTTCGTTTGAGGAATACGTCAGTGAAGAAATTTATGCATGCAAAAGCTTACATTCGCTGGAGGTAACGAAGCTTGGCTAATTCTGGTGGAAGCACTCCTTGAAGATCCTGACCTTTGAGAAATCTGTAATTCCAAAATCAACTCAGCAGGGGCAAAGATAAATGAAGATTTTCAAGAACGTCTATTTTTTCTTTTTTTTTAAAGACATGAAAATTTTCAAAAAAGTCTCTATGCTTTTCATGATTTTTGAAAAAAGACAACAAGAATCGATTATTTCATCAATTCAGTCCTTGTCAGCCCTTACCCTATCCTTACATATTGGGACAGGGCCTAGGTCGAGTAAAGGCCCCCAGCATTCTACCCTCAAGGGCCCTTAGGGCCAAAAGAAAAGAATACAACCACACACTAAAATTACTCGTCATGAGAATCACGTGGTATGGTATCACCTTAAATATCACTTGTATAACACAGAGAATTATAGTAAGTAAGAGTGACCTGGCAAATGCAAGATTTTTTTTTATTATAAAAATTTATCTATTTTTGGTTGACTCATAAAAAAAGTAAAAATAAATAAAAATAAAACTGAAATGCTTAAACTGTTAAAGTATACATACCAATAAAACTTATCATAGATAAGCAAGATAAGTCTGATAGACAATTAAGAACACACTTAGACGACATCATAGTTGACATCCAGATGGCATTAATAATTATCAAAGTTTTATATTTACCAATTTTTTTTTTATCAAAGTTATATGTTTGCACATTTTTCACCACTTTCAATAATGCCTAGCCATTAGTGGAATTTGATGTACAAGATTGTTAAGAGGGAAATGGTTAAAGAATTGTGTGTTTCAGGTGGAGGCCTCATATTTAGACCAAATATGGGCAATGGAGAGAGACATTTGGGAAGCCAAGACAAAAAGAGAGTCAAGGATTATATATAACATACTATATCAATTTTATACAAAGTGGCTACTTGCAAGTTAAACCTGTTAATGGTACTTTAGAGATAGATATAAAAATAAATATATGGTGGGAGTTTGCTTACATGCTTTCAACGTGACAGAATGTGTCGTTTGTGATGCAGGTGCAGTTTACAGCATTCGCATATTCGTGGAAGGGAGGGTCTGACCAGCCCGATTCTCCAATGCAGGGGTTGGTGGTATAGTTCCAATTCTTGCCCAATTTGTTGCCGATTTGTTGAAGGGCATCAACTAATCACATTTTTAAAAGAATGAAGCAAGTCAGTGGCAAAAACCATAACCATATTTAGGTTTGTTTCCAAAATTAGGGGCCCGAGCAAACTTATGCAGGGTGATTCAAACCCACGGTGAATACCACTCAACTCATGACCCAACTTGAATCTGACAAACCAACCGTTTCTTTCCTTTTGGCCTGGCCCTTCGTAAGGTTGTAAATGGGTCCCCGATTCTCCGATTACCCGAAGGTTCCGGGTTTGGGTCCTTATTTTGGTCCTGTTAAGCAAATGGTTCCGGTTCTGGATCCTTTTTTAGGAACCGATACCTAAACAAGTCCGGTTCCGAATTTACAGTGGCTCAGACCCGTGGATTGGGGACCCGACCCATTCTGTTTTCACATGCTAAAGTTACTTTATGTTAGTATAGCCTCCACTTCTGACGACCTAAGCGGTGGTTAAATTCACAAAGTTATTGCTGGTCCCATTTATTTAGAATTTAAAAATCAATCTAATGGTATTCAACCATAAAATTCATCCGGTCATCATCCACCATTAAATATTCAGGTCTACCAATAACTTTTCATAAAAGAGAAATTCAAAACATAATGCACTACTAAATAATCAAATAAAAAATGCTGATACAAGTTGAATTAATACATAAATATCACTGTGTTTTTCTCAAAAATACATCATTGTTGACTCAAAACACTTGATTGAATTAATACATCTCTTTGCTTTACTATAGCATAATTTTTTAAAAAAGAAAAACACAGGTATTAGTCAAGACCTGGAACCATACTCGAAACCGGAACCAGACCTGCCTCACAAATGGTTCCGGTTCTAGTTCCCATTAATATTATCGGTTCCGGTTCCGGAACCAGTTTTTTGGTTCCGAATTGGGTCCGGGTCCGGTTCCGGTTCCGATTCCCCCTCTTAGAAAACGAAAACGGTTCCGGTTCCACCCTGGACCCGGACCAGAACATACCCGTTTACAACCCTAGCCCTTCAGGGAGGGTAAGGGGCCTAAGTACCTAACTTGCTATGAAACAGTGTCAAAGGGTGGGTCCAAGCCGGGTCAGATAAGCCCTTACCCTACTTTCACATATGCAAGCCAGGCCTAAGTTGAGCCAAAGCCCTCTACCATCCTTAAAATATATAGGCCCTTATCTTACCCTCAACGGAAAAGGTATATATATATATATATATAAGCAGGGCTCTGCAGATTATGTTATCTTAAGTTGAAACGGTGCTGGTCCCACAAATCGAAGTTGACTATCTCTGTTTTTTGTATTATAGAATTGAAAAATCCAGTTCTAATTGGATTTATCTTGATTTTGAAGACGATTATTTGTCTATTCCCCAAACGGGGCAAGGTAAAAAAAAAATTTTTTACATCATTTGTCTATTCTTACTCCACATTTCTATAACTTCTTGTGTGAGACAAATAGGGGTTGACATCTTTCACATGGTAAAGTAAAATCTGTAGTAATGTAATCTTAGCTTTCAAAACTTTTACTTTATCCATGCTTAGTTAGTCACAACAAGCGGGAAAGTAAAGCACCATTTTCCAAGAACTTTACCTTTACAGAACTTTTAATTTACCAATAATTAAAAAATCTTACCTCATAAAAACAAGTAAAGTGATTACTTTATAGTTTACACCCTCTCTCTTTCAAATTATCTCACCTCAAGCGAAAGAAACACAAGTTTTACTTTACTAGAAGCTATACTTCCCATTTACTCAATCATGCCTTTTCCATCGACTTAACAATTAATTTAATTTACCAATAAATTAAACAAACATTCCATAGTTGAGCATGAGGTCGAGCTTAGTCGAGTCACTTCCAAGGACCGAGGGATGGGGCCGGGTCGAGTGTGAGCGATTGCCCCCACTCGATTTTCTTTTCATCTTTGTTAAACAATAGAAAATATAGAAGTGAACTTAGAAATCTTTTATGCCCTTTTGGCCCTCCGACTTTCTCTACTCTTTGAGAACTTTAGAAAGTAATAAAGGTGCTTTTGTCTTAATGAGGGCATTATTGACCTTTACTTTTCCTAAAAGATAAAATCTTATGGTTCTCTCTCTCTCTAGTGTCATTCTCATCCATCCCAATATCTCATCCCACATCCAACAAATGTTTAGAGAGTATTTAATGAAACTCTTGAGTGGAGCCTACTTAATAAAATTAAATAAGCTCGGAATGTGGGTCCTCCAGGGCGATGCTCTTGATTGGGGCATACTTTGAAAAAAAATGATGGTGGGGATATAAGTAAGAAAGAAGCTAAATTGGTCGAAGGTTGGCCCATGTAGGCCCCATAGAGTCGGACTTTACATGTGATCTATTTACAAGAGAAATCTTCCTTTAAAGTGAATCTTATGTAGATAAGGGAACGAACTATTTATTTATTTATTATTATTTTTTTTGAATGGTTTAGGTTTTTCATAAGTGGGCCCTCTAACATTATTGTTCGATCAACTTTGCCCCACTAGAAGAATATCCTGACTCCATCCCTGTTCACTTTGTGAGCTACAAGTGAGACGAACTTGGCTCAGTAGATCCTTCTTTAGTTTTAAGCTTAGCTTGTTTTTCAAATAATCATCTAAAACAGGCTAGAGCCAAACCAAGCTGAACCGAAAAAGCTCACTAATAAGTACTAGCTCTAGCTCATCCTCATCTCACAGGCAATCTTACATACACTTTATAGTTTAAAAACACAGTTTTCTTATTATATTGGCCAAAGCCTAACACCTTCTTAATGTTGATTCAATGTCCTCCAGTAGCATCACAATTTTTAGGGTCTTTGCTAAAAGAAAACATTTATCAGGACTTTTTTTTTTTTAATCAAGAGTGTTCTATGCTTAAACAAAAAATAGAGGTGATGAGAATGGAATTTCAAAATATTCAAAGTTTCAGACTAGCACATGGTGCAATGGTTAGACATATATATACCATCTTCCATAAAAGACATTTAAAGAAAGAAAATGGGAATCAGGTGAGTTGAACTTACTTTCATCCTGGGGAAGAAAAGTTGCTCCAGATCCAAAAGCTGGAAAACAAGTAAATGTCAGAAGAAACAGGAAAACAACGTCTCGTCGTCTTTGCATCAGCATCATAGGGCAGGAAAGATAAGCACTTGATGTATGATGATTTGCTCTGCGCGCCCTTCACTCCCACTTTTATTGGCTTGATCTGGTTCTGGATTTTTCCTTTCTTGTATTTCCTGAGAAATATCACGAGAACCGACAAGGATTGTCGAGGGCATTGAAATTGACATAGGAATCAAACAAAAGGTTACAGTGCATGCATTGATATTTATAATGACTGCCAGCCGTCATCTTGGGCCCAAGCCAACTGTTTAGTGAATAATCCTCGTTGATTTTCAACTTAATCAGCTTAGTCAAGTTTGCACGTCTCCAAGTGGTAATCATGCAGATTCTCGTCCAATTGGTAGGTGAACTGTAGTGAAACAGGCAGTTTCCAAGTGGAGTCCCCCTGTTCTGCCCAATCCCCTGTTTCGACGAAACAGGGGATCCCCAATCAGCACACGCCACGTGCGCCACCTCAGCTACGGGCTTTGATTGAATAAAAGAGATTCATGATGCACCTCTCCTGCCTCCTCCATTCGACCCCTTTTATGACCACTACTGCTGCTACCACCATCACCACCCCACAAAGAAGAAGAGAAAGAAGGAGAACCTACTCCAGTCCAGTTGCAGGCTTGCAGCAGAGCCATTACCAGCCACCCTCATGAGTCCTGACAGTGTGATGGAAAATTCGGGAACCCAAAACGCAATTTGCAATGGAATCATCAAAACCCATTTCCCCAATTTTCTCTACTCTCTCAAAACCAGCAATTGAATTACATCAGCTGCAGTACTGTACAGTGTGATGCAGCATGTGAACTTCTGCCAAGCCGCCTGAGATGGAAAGTTCCGCACGTGGCGCGTGCGGATTGGACAGGGCAGGGATCCCATGTTTCGTCGTATTATTATTTTATAGTTATTTTTCTACTCATGTGCCAAACTGTGAAAATTGATAAATTGAAAAAAATGAGTAATTTTAGATGTGGGCCCACCTCAGAAAAAGAGAAATATCATTGCACAATCCAATTTTAAAAATCAAGCTGATGTGGGCCCACCTCACAGATGTACTCTTTTGAAAAATAAAATTTCACAAAATCAACCTGATTTCAGAAATCATTCTTACGCTAGTTTGCCTTGCCAAATGTGCTTTTTGGAAAGTTGAATTGTAGAGAGAGACAATTTGGTTTTCAGAAGCATTCTAACATGAGCTGGGCTTAGAAGAATAGAAGCCATCATTGTGCAAGTTTGATTTTCAAAATCAATCTAAGCCTCACAAACGTGATAATTTAAAAATCAAATTGCACAAAATCAATTTGATGTGGCCCACCTTAAAAATGTGTTCATTTGAGATTAAATTACACAAAAATCAATTACATTTTTAAAGTCATTCTGATGCGGGCCTTAATTACTTAGGGAAAAAAAGGCATCATTGTACAATTTGATGTGGGCCCACTTCACAAGCGTGTGCTCTTTCGAAACCAAACTCTAGAAAATCAAATTTTATTTTAGAATCATTGGAACCATGATGTAGCTAATACAGATGTATAATATAAGAGATTGGCTCCAATAATAATTCTTGAGGCTTTCACAAAATAATGGGTCCCACTACTATTTGAGACCATTTTGAAAAATGAACTAGTAGGGCCCATTGTTTTCTAGACTGCAAAATTGATTATCATCGCCATTATCCAAAGCTATGCACCTATGGATCCACATCGTACATCTAATACAGTAGGCCTCAATTGAGATATGATTGCAAAATATATATATATATATATATATTTATACTTTCATGGAGCAGTTCATGAGAAGATTGGGCTCATCATTTTATTTTATAAATCGTATTATATGGTAATAGCCCTAATTTTCTATTATCACTTCTTCTTCTTCTTCTTTTTCATCATTTGATGTTATCAAATGAGCTCTCTGTGGGCAAGCCATAAAAGTACTAAGGGGTAATTTGGGAAATAATTGATTTTCAAAGAAGCAATAAATTCTCTCTTGAAAGTTGAATAATGGTTGTAAAAAAAATCTCAAAAAAAGAAAAAACTCTCAATTCTGGCATTAGAAGAAGCGACATCAGCTTATTGGGGCCCATTTGTCGATGTGTCTTTTTAAAAACACATAATATGCGCCTTTTCAATAAAATATTTCTTGGGCCCATTTGTGTGGATGCAAACCAGTTGGAAAGGATGCCTTCCAACTCTATAAATTAAGATTATTTTTAAAGTTCTTATTTAGTATTCAAAATGAGCATAAATGCATATAAATCCTTTATTTTGTGTATGCTGATGTGGATTAAACGATGGAATGTTTGGTTTTTATTAATTTTTTTGTTGATTTGAATTTTTTAATTAGTTTGTTATAAATATATTTATAAGAATGAGATATTAATTTGAATATATTATTCAGGATTTAAAATGTTCCATGCATAGGGCTTCATGCTTGTACCTTTGAAATCCTTGCATTGCACCAACAAAAAGTTGAACGTGGCATCCTGAAAATGCACGTTATCACGAAGCAACGTCGCTGCAATGCAGCCAAGAAGGTCATAAAAGAAGGCCTTGTGGAGTTTTATATTTGATAGTCGCGCCATCGTTAGACCGTAAGCATCTCTGGACGTGATTGGCTAGAAAAAGCATTTTCAGTCATAGTATCATGCTGCGGGTTACCGAGAATTTTCATTTGATGTGGGCGAACAGTGGCCCTATTGCTACTTTCTTCAATATTTTATCGTTTTGAATGGGGTGTGGGCTCATTTCTTCCTTTTTTTTTTTTTTTCAGGCGCATGTACTTTTTATCCTTTCTTTTGGGCTTTTTTTTCAAGGTGATTGACCCTAAAACCCAATAGATGGGTTCGCCAGTGGTAATAAGTGGTGTAGATACAGGAATGAAATTGTTATAGTCCGTGGATCTGCAACTGCTCTTTGTAGATGAAATTTTACTTTCCTTGAATTTTTTGAGTATCTAGACACAGAGGATACCATGGGTTTTAGGGCTGAAAAGCTGCTTGAATTTTCTAAAGGTGGGTACCACCCATATGTTTAACAAGGCCACTACACCTTAGTTCCGCCTATTGAGAAGTGGGCTCCACTCCCTGGAATATTGAAAAGTATTTCTACTGCCTCTACTAAAGATTCGAGGTTCTAAAAGCAATGGTTAGTTAAAGAAATTTAAGATAGTATCAGAATCAATAGGTCGTGAGTTCGAATCCCAGGAGGAACGATTCGGCGCAAAAAAAAAAAAGAAAAAAAAATACGTGTCACCAAAAGTGCATCGGCTAGATTCTACATGAGGGGGGTATTGAGAAGTGGGCTCCACCCGATGGGAAATATTGAAAAGTATTTCCGCTACATCTACTAAAGCCTCGAGGTTTAAGTAGCAATGGTTAGCTAAAGAAATTTAAGACTGCACCATAGAAAAATGCTTCGACGTTTAGGTAGCAATGGATAGCTAAAGAAATTTAAGACCGCCCCCAGGTTTAGGTAGCAATGGATTGCTAAAGAAATTTAAGACTGCCCCCACGGAAAAATGCTGCCTTTGTCCCCACAACTGAACACATTTCAGTCAAAGTCGTCGCAGTCATTATCATTGGTTCCCATCCAATTACAGGTAGATTCAAACATCAATCGGCATCAATACGAAAATGAGGAGGAATAGGTGATAGCTTTGCATGCATGACCTGTCAAGACCATTGTTTTTTCTTTGGGTTAGGCATTTACTCCCCACTGATTTGGTACTGTATTGGAACTTTGAGACCTATGGATAAATCATATATATTCCTGCAATAAAGGGCGGGCTGACCTGGATTTGCTAATTCCTTGAATTGCTGCTTCCACCATAATCAAATCAGATTTACATTGAAAACTTTATTTCAAACTCAAGGCAGCAAACTGAAACTGAAAGTACAGTCACAAAAAGATAAAAGATTGAATTCTAATGGGAATCACTGCTGTCTCCAAACAGATCAATACTGAAGCATGTGGGGACTACTCCAAAAGACTCAAGTTAATCTCCTCGAACGTATTCAAACTAGGACGCAAACTGTAATCAATTTATGCAAGATTTCAAAAGAAATGTACAAATGCTGTATTCAATAGGATTCATAGAAGTTGCCAAACTTCTTATACAGCAAAAACAGTGGCACTTGGGATCCTTTAATCTGCAACAACTAAGGGGAACAAGACCAAATGACCACACTCTGAATATGCATTTGATTGGATAGTGATAAGTATTATGCGTTCAATGGCTGTATCAAACACCCAAGTTCAACCGAGAAAGTGTCAAGTTGTGTTTCATTCTCTGTGATTCAAGAAATCCGAATCCATAATGATTGGGTAGAGATCAGAGGCAGACGTAGAAGCACCAGTCTGTGGCCCATCCACAGAGATACTTTGACTCTGTTCCTGGCTATGGAGTCGTTGATGGCGGCTCCTAATGGATTTATTTCTCCAATAATTGGTCGAGAGATTTGGCTCCGAAATATGGCTTTGGACAACCGTACGACCTTCAAGCATGCTCACCACGGAAGACATGGTAGGCCTAAGCGGTGAGGAAGTACTAGTGCATAAAAGAGCAATATTAATCATCCCAATTGCCTCTTCTTTGTTGAATTCTGATCCCAGCTTTGGATCAACCAGCTCTAGCAGACTCCCTCTCTCTTGCAGAACAAGAGCCTACATTGGCCATAGAAAAACAAGAAGAAGAAAAGTAAGGAGGATGCTCAAAAAAGTTAATTAGAAAAAGATATGGGGTTTACTTTAGGGTGATGAATTTTAATGGAGAGCATTTCTAGTGTTAAGCTGGTAATCTAGCAGGCACCACTACCTTTACCAAGGCCAAAGGTTGGACAATCACATGTGAGTGGAGGACTTCTCTTTTTTATTTTTATTTTTATTTTGAAAGGTGATGTGGCTTTAATCCAGAACCTTAAGGTTGAAATAGTGAGCACCTACCACTGTGACACGACCTCATTCTCCAATATACCACTGCATGTTCTGTTAGAATGGCAGCTGTATCATTGTTGATTTGGAGAGGATCCTAGTTGCTTGTGTAATACACAATTGAAGGGATATATTTGTGCACTCCTGTGATCAACCCAATCAAGGGTTTGGCTTACTGTAATTAGTCAATATGAATACTATAAAACAGAGAGGCCACATCATAAGACAGGCACTCAAAATATTCTAGCAATCACTTTCTACTCTTATGTTTTATGTTGACATGTTCTTTGTAAATAAAATGATGAGAAATATATATATATATATATAAAAAGACAACCAATATGCCACTGCACATTCTTTGTTCCTTTCAGATAAACTCGTACAATTGTTGGGCATGGTTTGCCTAGTGAATATCATTTTAAGACTATAGCTGGTACACTGTAGGGCTTATCGATCAACAAATGAATCTATATGCATGTGGTCTGTATGAGATGATACCCTCACTGTCAATACAAGGGAAAGATTGTGTGGCTCTGTAGTTTTACGTGAATCATGTTAATACTGCTCTATTATAGCGACAATAATGATTACAATCATAATAACATAAACCGAACAACTTAAATAGAAATCTGAAATACCCAATCCAGAAGATAAACACAATCTGCTTTTGGCCTGTAGTTTGTGTTGCTCTTGCCACTGACAATTTCCAAAGCAACAATCCCAAAGCTGTAGACATCTGCTTTGTCTGTGAGATAACCACGCAGTGCATATTCTGGTGCCATATATCCTCTGCAAAATGAAGATTATTATGGATCGTGTGTCCTTGCACATAACTACTATGAACCAATTATGGAAATTCACTATACACTTCTGCCAAAGGTAAAGGTACCATTAAGAATGTCTCTACTGACTTCTGCCAAAGGTAAAGGTACCATTAAGAATGTCTCTACTGAGGGGATTTTTTTTTTCTTTCCATTTTTTTATGGGATACTTGTATAGTTAAAGATGCCAAAATGGATGGTTAGAGAGAGTTTGGATATCTGAAAAGAAAAGAAAGACAAATGAAATGGTTACAGCAAGAACAGAAATTATAGAAGTAACTTGGAAATTGTTTTTGCACCAGGCAAATAGGGATAAGAGAAACTGTGTGTTTGTTTTTTCTGGGAAACAAGAAAACCTGTTTGTTTAAAATAGGAATTGCCTTATATATTCAACTTCTGAACTATGGTCTGTTGAAAACCACTTACTCTAAAAGATTAAGCCGATAGAAAATGGTGTAACAATGTATATCGAGATTACAACATGGGCCATGCACACGCAGCGACTGTAAAACTGTTAGACATGCATGTGTGTATAGTTCAGATTGATGAATTCTAACCTTTGTAGCCTCTAAAGACTCTTTAGGGTATTTTTTTTTAAAGTAAAAAAGTTTCATTTTTCTCACCACTTTCATAAATATGACTTTCACACTTTCCATATAAGGATGAACGTTGCAACAACTCGGCAAGGGGGGAAAAATCTTTAAAGATAATTAGGATTTACAGTTAACAAAAGTTCTAAATTTAAATAATTTAGGGAAAAAAAGGGTTCTGTAATTTTCTGTTATATTGGAGAAGAGTAACAAACTAGCACGATAAAGGATAAATCTTGGAATTGAAGATAACAATAGGACAATAAAAGCACATTGACTCACATGGTTCCCGCTATTCGAGTGCTGATGTGGGTGTTCTCCTCTTCATCAAGTTTCGCCAAACCAAAGTCCGAGATCTTAGGATTAAGATCCTTATCCAGCAGTATGTTGGTAGCTTTGATGTCTCTATGAACAATTTTTAACCTTGACTCTTCATGGAGATAAGCCAAACCTCTTGCTATTCCAACACATATGTGATGCCTAGTAGGCCAATCCAGTTTCAGTTGTTGTTCTTCCAAACCTAAGAAATATCCAGTAATGACATCAGATGCTTTCTGCGTTAAATTCATGGATTGCAGTCAATGGTACTGATCTTACCAAATAGAGCACGAGCAAGGCTATTATTTTCCATATACTGATACACTAGCAATAATTGATTTCCTTCAATACAACATCCATATAGCTTTACAAGATTCGGGTGTTGCAAAGCAGAAATCATTCCTATCTCATTCACGAACTCACGGTTTCCTTGCTTTGATTTAGAAGAAAGTTGCTTGACTGCAATTATGGTACCATCATATAATAGTCCCTGCATTAGAGTGATAATGTGAAGTAATACATGACCATCAGAGTGAAAGAAAAAGTTAGTTTGAATTTGACGGATAAGAAGTCCATGTATATACTATATAATACCTTGTAAACAGGCCCAAAACCACCTTCTCCGATCTTGTTGGCAGCATCAAAGTTGTTAGTGGCAGCTTTAAGTTGTCTCAGGGTAAAGGAACCAGTTTGCAGATCTAGCTGTTTGAGATCTATCAGAAGAAAATCTTGGATCATTTGTTGCTGTTATAAATTTTGAATTACTCATTTGATCACACAATTCATAAAAATGATTATACTGTCGATTAGCCCGCACCTTCGTACATTGTGCTTTTTTTACGGAAGCAGCCTTTCCACCAAAGGATTCCAATAATCAAGAAAATGACACAGAATACTGAAGCTACAATACCAATCACAGCACCAGCAGATATCTTGTTGCCACCACCTGGAGGTGTGAAATCTACATAAGGAAAGAAAATAAACCATGTACTTTTATCAGATAAAATTGTTCGACTGACTGATGATAAAAAGAAACTAGTGTGTACTCATAATCACTCAAATGTATATTGGTTATCCGAATTTCAGAACAGGATATATCGGCTGACTCAAATTTTACTCTCTGAACAATAACAGAAGCAGCAAAGCAGGCCATTCAGATTCAATTGCTTGAAATCACAGACCATCTTCGCTCTTTTTTTTTTTTTTTTAAATAAAATCATTTATATAAAATTATCAAACATAATTTTTTTTCTCTCATTTAGGAAAAAAACAGAAGTTTCACAAGCTTTATTGTGCCTTTTATCATTTTTCCGCAACTGTCGTGTCGAGTGTAATCCACATGCACCATAAAATGACAATAATTTATTGCGGTGACAATTTTTGAATTATTTAATTCATCACACAATTTCAAAGGATTATACTATCAACTAGCCCGCACCTTCATACATTGTGCTCTTTTTACCCACCAAAGGATTCCTAGAATCAAGAAAATAACACAAAGTATGGAAGCTACAATCCCAATTGCAACACCAGCAGAGATCTTTCTGCCACCCTCCGAAGGAGGTGTGAAATCTATACAAAGGAAAACAAATCTACTTTTATCAGATAAAATTGTTCAAGTGACTTACGGTAAAAAAAAAGAAAAGAGAGCATAATCATTCACTCAAAATGTATATTGGTAACCTAAATTTTTGGAAGAGGATATAACGGCTGACAAAAATAGTATCAATCTGAACAAGAACAAAAACATCGCAGGCCATTCAGACCTAATCAGCTTCAAATCATAGACCAGCTTCGCTTTTCTATAACATGTTTTTCCTCTAATTTAGCAAAAAAAAAAAAAAAGTTTCATAAGTTTTGTTGTGCCTTTCATCATTTTCTGCAACTATTATATCCAAGTGAAATCCATGTCAACAATAGGTTGGCTCTCTTAACTCTAATTGAATAAAAAAGCATTATAAATTCTTTCGCAAACAAGGATAGAAATGAATTGTATTTTCTGGGTTGGACAGATGAAGACTTGCCACAGCATGCAAAGTACCTGGTGCACGACTAAATACACAGGTCAAGCCCAACCCAATGGACCAGGTCAACCCAATGGGTCAAGATAGTCCGATTGTAGGTTTGCTGTAATGTAATTTGTATCATTGACCAATTCATTGGTTACTGTACATTCTTTCTTTAGACATTAGATTTAGAATCTAATTCATGTACTGATCCTAAATACAAGATACAAGCCAAGGAAGAATACACAATTCATAATTCAAATCCACTTCTCTCTTGTGATTTTCTGTTACTTTTCACCTGGATCCACAGAAATGGCTGATATGAGAGGACCATAGGTTCCTCTATATGGGATACTCTGTGTTCCTTTTCCAGCCCAATAGAAACGGATCTCCAGTGTGTTTGTTGCCACAATTGCAGTAAAATTCTTCACGACTGCTCTATGCGTCCCTCCAGCTTCATCTTCAATATTGAAATCTTTCAATACCAATTTCCCCTGAAACAAACTAGTTTAATTTGACCGGATGCTGAAAAGTTAACAGATAACTATATTCAAAATGCAACTGATACCTGAATATAAACATCAAATATGCGCTTCCCAATGCTGCTATATGTTTTGTCATCTGTGAACACTATCTCTGCAAAGTGTAATTTCACTGTGTAATTCCCATTCCATAAACAGAGTCCATAATATGTCAGGGAGAGAGGAGAAAGCCGTGCCGTTGTGTACAATTCAAAGTCAGGCATTATGAGTCTGGATACATTGTCTGCTATGAAGGTGTCTTCTTCTATATCATTGTCCAAGAAGTTTCCTGTGGTGCTAAATGCCCAGTTTTTTTCTGTACTCAAAATGTATCTTGAAGCACCACCTGGTTCTTGATCATATGCAAATGTGGTGGCTCCATTGATTCCCTTGATATTCACTTCCTTTCCACCACAGTTTATATGAAATGAAAAGAGTGCTGTCATTGGGAGAAATAACGTCAATTATCTGCAAGTATGTAACTGAAACCAATAGTAAAAAGAAAAGAAAAAGTAGAGCTAGTTGTTTCGGTTAAGCATTAATATCAGCCCAACAGATCTCTTTCAGCATTTGAGAAGGCCTTATTTTAATTACACGGAAATTTGGCACATAGAGATCTGCTTTAGTTAATAGTTTCACAAAGTCTTTTGCAATTTAAAAGGAACCGACATTAATTTTTACATTCACACAAGTTACAACTTCCAACAAGTGATGCTGCTTGGAACAAGTGCAAATTTAGTCTCAGGATGATCTCATCCCGACATCCACCTGACCTACAATTTATGGAAAAGTCCAAGCACAACAGAAGACATTTATGCTCTATGCTAATAAAACCAGCGCTCTTACGTTTCGGACAGGGGAAGTTCTTCAAGCAGGGAACAACTCCACTCCTAAAACAATACGAGGTCAAGAATTAGTCAGCAGTAAATATCAGTCTGTGAAGTGATTTATGCAACTTTAGAATTAACCAATGCCGTATTTCACAAAATCAGATTATTACTTTCTATGAGAATTGCAGAAAAAATAGAAGCGAAGACACTTACAAATTGTTCCCAGTAGAACTTCCAAATAAGTTTCTAAAGAAACAAAAATAAAATGTTCAGTAGTTGGAATAATCAACTACATGTAGCTGTAAAGAATAAAGAACCTGCAAATTACATAAAAGTAATCTTACAAAATTCCTTGTTGACATGGCCCAGTGCTCGCCAATGTAAAATTGTTGTACGAAAGGTCACTGCCACAACAATGCTTTGCAATATGACACACAAAATGAAAAAGTATAATAGATTTCAAGGAAGCAATTGGAAACAATATTATTGAATATACTGAATGCAGGGAAATGGATTTTTTTTCAGTAGAAAGAAATAATTTCCTTAAGAAAAACCACAAAGAAGACAACAAAAAACGAGCCACCAAAGCAGTTGGTCACGATTGATTTTCTCTTGTCCATTGTTTTGTTTCACATTTCCATTCTGGAAACAATAAAGAACTAGAATATGAATATGATAAATATCAACACGAGAAAATAAGAAGACATACATGTTACCTCCTTTCTTCAGAAGCCCTTCTGGAACAGTTCCATTGAGCAAGTTGCTAGTTAAATATCTATCCAAAAGCCACAGCAAAATGCATTGTGATTAAATCGTAGTTTGTAAATTGCAAAACAGCATAATCAATCAGCAAATATATATATATATATATATATATATATACATACATACATATATATATATAGTGCAATGGTTAGACATATATATACCATCTTCCATAAAAGACATTTAAAGAAAGAAAATGGGAATCAGGTGAGTTGAACTTACTTTCATCCTGGGGAAGAAAAGTTGCTCCAGATCCAAAAGCTGGAAAACAAGTAAATGTCAGAAGAAACAGGAAAACAACGTCTCGTCGTCTTTGCATCAGCATCATAGGGCAGGAAAGATAAGCACTTAATGTATGATGATTTGCTCTGCGCGCCCTTCACTCCCACTTTTATTGGCTTGATCTGGTTCTGGATTTTTCCCTTCTTCTATTTCCTGAGAAATATCACGAGAACCGACAAGGATTGTCGAGGGCATTGAAATTGACATAGGAATCAAACGAAAGGTTACAGTGCATGCATGGATATTTATAATGACTTCCAGCCGTCGTCTTGGGCCCAAGCCAACTGTTTAGTGAATAATCCTCGTTGATTTTCAACTTAATCAGCTTAGTCAAGTTTGCACGTCTCCAAGTGGTAAGCATGCAGATTCTCGTCCAATTGGTAGGTGAACTGTAGTGAAACAGGCAGTTTCCAAGTGGAGTCCCCCTGTTCTGCCCAATTGAAACAGGGGATCCCCAATCAGCACACGCCACGTGCGCCACCTCAGCTACGGGCTTTGATTGAATAAAAGAGACTCATGATGCACCTCTCCTGCCTCCTCCACTCGACCCCTTTTATGACCACTACTGCTGCTACCACCATCACCACCCCATGAAGAAGAAGAGAAAGAAGGAGAACCCCCCCCCAGTCCAATTGCAGACTTGCAGCAGAGCCATTACCAGCCACCCTCATGAGTCCTGACAGTGTGATGGAAAATTCGGGAACCCAAAACGCAATTTGCAATGGATGCATCAAAACCCATTTCCCCAATTTTCTCTACTCTCTCAAAACCAGCAATTGAATTACATCCGCTGCAGTACTGTACAGTGTGATGCAGCATGTGAACTTCTGCCAAGCCGCCTGAGATGGAAAGTTCCGCACGTGGCGCTTGAGGATTGGACAGGACAGGGATCCCATGTTTCGTCGTATTATTATTTTATAGTTATTTTTCTACTCATGTGCCAAACTGTGAAAATTGATAAATTGAAAAAAATGAGTAATTTTAGATGTGGGCCCACCTCAGAAAAAGAGAAATCATCATTGCACAATCCAATTTTAAAAATCAAGCTGATGTGGGCCCACCTCACAGATATACTCTTTTGAAAAATAAAATTTCACAAAATCAACCTGATTTCAGAAATCATTCTTATGCCAGTTTGCCTTACAAATGTGCTTTTTGGAAAGTTGAATTGTAGAGAGAGACAATTTGGTTTTCAGTTTTCAGAAGCATTCTTATATGAGCTGGGCTTAGAAGAATAGAAGCCATCATTGTGCAAGTTTGATTTTCAAAATCAATCTAAGCCTCACAAACATGATAATTTAAAAATCAAATTGCACAAAACCATGATAAGTTTGATGTGGCGCACCTTAAAAATGTGTTCATTTGAGATTAAACTACACAAAAATCAATTTCAATTTTAAAATCATTTTGATGCGGGCCTTACTTCGGAAAAAAAGACATCATTGTACAATTTGATGTAGGCCCACTTCACAAGCGTCCAAACTCTAGAAAATCATTTTGACAGGGCCCACTGACATAAGAAATTGGCTCCAATAAAAATTCTTGAGGTTTTCACAAAATAATGGGTCCCACTACTATTTGAGGCCATTTTGAAAAATGAACTAGTAGGGCCCATTGTTTTCTAAAACTGCAAAATTGATTATCATGGCCATTATCCAAAGCTATGCACCTATGCATCCACATCGTACATCTAATACAATAGGCCTCAATTGAGATATGATGGCAAAAAAAAAAAAAAATGATCATGGAGCAGTTAATGAGAAGATTGGGCCCATTATTTTATTTTATAAATGGTATTATTATATGATAATAGCCCCAATTTGCTATTATCACACCTTTTTTTTTTTTTTTATATCATTTGCTGTTATCAAATGAGCTCTCTGCGGGCAAATCATAAAATTACTAAGGGGTAATTTGGGAAATAATTGATTTTCAAAGAAACAATAAATTCTTTTTCTTGAAAGCTGAATATTGGTTGAAAAAAAATCTAAAAAAAAAACCTCTCAATTCTAGCCTTAAGAGAAGCCACATCAGCTTATTGAAGCCCATTTGTGTGAATGTAAACCAATTTAAAAGGATGCTTTCCAACTCTATAAATTAAGGTTATTTTTAAAGTTCTTAATTAGTATTCAAAATGAGCATAAATGCATATGAATTCTTTATTTTGTGTATGCTTGCATGGATTAAGCAATGAAATGTTTGATTTTCATAAATTTTTGGTTGATTTGAATTTTTTAATTAATTTATTATAAATATAATTATAAAAATGGGATATTAATTTGAACAAAAAGTCTATTAGTCCCGGGACTGGCCCGACTCCACATGGGAGGGGCGTTTTGGTCATTGGTAAATGACCAAAACACCCCTCAAATGACCAAAACGCCCCTCCCATGTGGAGTCCGGCCAGTCCCGGGACAAGCAGCATGCCTCTCATATGAATGTATTATTTAGTACTTAACATGGGATGCAAAGGGCCTTCATGCCAGTACCTTTGAAATCCTTATGCATTGCACCGACAAAAAGTTGGACGTGGCATCCTGAAAATGGACGTTATCACGAAGCAACGTCGCTGCAATGCAGCCATGAAGGTCATAAAAGGAGGCTGTGTGGAGTTTTATGTTTGATAGTCGCGCCATCGTTAGACCGTGTAAGCATCTCTGGACGTGATTGGCTAGAAAAAGCATTTTCAGTCATAGTATCATGCCGCGGGTTACCTAGAATTTTCATTTGATGTGGGCGAACAATGGCCCTATCGCTACTTTCTTCAATATTTTATCGTTTTGAATGGGGTGTGGGCTCATTTCTTCCTTTCTTTTTTTTTTTTCAGGCGCATGAACTTCTTATCCTTTCTTTTGGGCCTTTTTTATCGGGGTGATTGACCCTAAAACCCATTACATGGGTTCGCCAGTGGTAATAAGCGGTGTAGATACAGCAATGAAATTGTTATAGTCCGTGGATCTACAACTGCTCTTTGTAGATGAAATTTTACTTTCCTTGACTTTTTTGAGTATCTAGACACACGGGATACCATGGGTTTTAGGACCGAAAAGCTGCTTCAATTTTCTAAAGGTGGGTCCCACCCATATGTTTAAAAAAGGCCACTACACCTTAAATCCGCCTGCCGAGAAGTGGGCTGCACCCCGGCAATATTGAAAAGTATTTCTAGTGCCTCTGCTAAAGCTTCGAGGTTCTAAAAGCAATGGTTAGCTAAAGAAATTTAAGATGGTATCAGAATCAACAAGTCGTGAGTTCGAATCCCAGGAGAAATGACTCGGCGCAAAAAAAAAAATAAAAAAAAAATGCGTGTCACCAAAAGTGCAGCAGCTAGATTCCACATGAAGGGGGTTATTGAGAAGTGGGCTCCACCCGATGGGAAATATTAAAAAGTATTTCCGCTACATCTACTAAAGCCTTGAGGTTTAGGTAGCAATGGTTAGCTAAAGAAATTTAAGACTGCCCCCACAGAAAAATGCTTCGAGGTTTAGGTAGCAATGGATAGCTAAAGAAATTTAAGACCGCCCCCACCAAAAAATGCTGCCTTTGTCCCCACGGAAAAATGCTGCCTTTGTCCCCACAACTGAACACATTTCAGTCAAAGTCGTCGCAGTCATTATCATTGGTTCCCATCCAATTACAGGTAGATTCAAACATCAATCGGCATCAATAGGAAAATGAGGAGCAATATAGGTGATAGCTTTGCACGCATGACCTGACAAGACCATTGTTTTTTCTTTGGGTTAGGCATTTACTCCCCACTGATTTGGTACTGTATTGGAACTTTGAGACCTATGGATAAATCATATATATTCCTGCAATAAAGGGTGGGCTGACCTGGATTTGCTAATTCCTTGAATTGCTGCTTCCACCATATTCAAATCAGATTTACATTGAAAACTTTATTTCAAACTCAAGGCAGCAAACTGAAACTGAAAGTACAGTCAAAAAGAGAAAAGATTGAATTCCAATGGGAATCACTGCTGTCTCCAAACAGATCAATACTGAAGCATGTGGGGACTACTCCAAAAGACTCAAGTTAATCTCCTCGAACGTATTCAAACTAGGACGCAAACTGTAATCAATTTATGCAAGATTTCATAAGAAATGTACATATGCACACATCAATAGGATTCATAGAAGTTGCCAAACTTCTTATACAGCAAAAACAGTGGCATTTGGGATCCTTCAATCTGCAACAACTGAGGGGAACAAGACCAAATGACCACACTCTGAATATGCACTTGATTGGATAGTGATAAGTATTATGCGTTCAAATGGCTGTATCAAACAACCAAGTTCAACCAAGAGAGTGTTAATTTGTGTTTCATTCTCCGTGATTCAAGAAATCCGAATCCATAATGATTGGGTAGAGATCAGAGGCAGACGTAGAAGCACCAGTCTGTGGCCCATCCATAGAGATACTTTGGCTCTGTTCCTCGCTATGGAGTCGTTGATGGCGGCTCCTAATGGATTTATTTCTCCAATAATTGGTCGAGAGATTTGGCTCCGAAATATGGCTTTGGACGACAGTACGACCTTCAAGCATGCTCACCACAGAAGACATGGTAGGCCTAAGCGGTGAGGAAGTACTAGTGCATAAAAGAACAATATTAATCATCCCAATTGCCTCTTCTTCGTTGAATTCTGATCCCAGCTTTGGATCAACCAGCTCTAGCAGACTCCCTCTCTCTTGCAGAACATAAGCCTACGGTGGCCATAGAAAAACAAGAAGAAGAAAAGTAAGGAAGATGCTCAAAAATGTTAATTAGAAAAAGATATGGGGTTTACTTTAGGGTGATGAATTTTAATGGAGAGCATTTCTAGTGTTAAGCTGGTAATCTAGCAGGCACCACTACCTTTACCAAGGCCAAAGGTTGGACAATCACATGTGAGTGGAGGACTTCTCTTTTTTATTTTTATTTTTATTTTGAAAGGTTGAAATAGTGAGTACCTTCCACTATGACACGAGCTCATTCTCCAATATACCACTGCATGTTCTGTTAGAATGGCAGCTGTATCATTGTTGATTTGGACAGGATCCTAGTTGCTTGTGTAATACAGAATTGAAGGGATATATTTGTACACTCTTGTGATCAACCCAATCAAGAATTTTGGCTTACTGTAATTAGTCAATATGAATACTATAAAACAGAGAGGCCACATCATAAGATAGGCTCTCAAAATATTCCAGCAATCACTTTCTACTCTTATGTTTTATGTTGACATGTTCTTTGTAAATAAAATGATGAGAAATATATATATATATATATAAAAGACAACCAATATGCCACTGCACATTCTTTGTTCCTTTCAGATAAACTCGTACAATTGTTGGGCATGGTTTGCCTAGTGAATATCATTTTAAGACTATAGCTGGTACACTGTAGGGCTTATCGATCAACAAATGAATCTATATGCATGTGGTCTGTATGAGATGATACCCTCACTGTCAATACAAGGGAAAGATTGTGTGGCTTTGTAGTTTTACATGAATCAAGTTAATACTGCTCTATTATAGCGACAATAATGATTACAATCATAATAACATAAACCGTACAACTTAAATAGAAATCTAAAATACCCAATCCAGAAGATAAACACAATCTGCTTTTGGCCTGTAGTTTGTGTTGCTCTTGCCACTGACAATTTCCAAAGCAACAATCCCAAAGCTGTAGACATCTGCTTTGTCTGTGAGATAACCACGCAGTGCATATTCTGGTGCCATATATCCTCTGCAAAATGAATGAAGATTATTATGGATCATGTGTCCTTGCTCATAACTACTATGAACCAATTATGGAAATTCACTATATACTTCTGCCAAAGGTAAAGGTACCATTAAGAATGTCTCTACTGAGGGGATTTTTTTTTTTTCCCTTTTTTATGGGATACTTGTATAGTTAAAGATGCCAAAATGGATGTGTTGAGTTCAACGTCCACCATCGCTCCTGAGCGATCATAATTGTGGTCGAACCCTCGCCCTCACCATAAAACCATTGTTGTGCCATTTCCTATCACCAATTGGTTTTGGGATAAGTGGTAGTTCAATGGGGTGTAAAATCCTACAAGTGGTATCAGAGCCTGATAGGTCGGGTGTTCGAGTCACGGGATACGCGTTTTGCGAGTTGCGCAACAGGAGTCGCGGCGGGGGATTGTTGAGGTCAACGTCCACCCTCACTCCTAAGCGGTCATAATTGTGGTCGAACCTTCGCCCTCACCATAAAACCATTGTTGTGCCATTTCCTATCACCAATTAGTTTTGGGATAAGTGGTAGTTCAATGGGGTGTAAGATCCTACAGGATGGTTAGAGAGAGTTTGGATATCTGAAAAGAAAAGAAAGAAAAATGAAATAGTTGCAGGAAGAACAGAAATTATAGAAGTAACTTGGAAATTGTTTTTGCACCAGGCAAAGAGGGATAAGAGAAACTGCGTGTTTGTTTTTTCTAGGAAACAAGAAAACCTGTTTGTTTAAAATGGGAATTGCCTTATATATTCAACTTTTGAACTATGGGCTTTTGAAAACCACTTACTCTAAAAGATTAAGCCGATAGAGAACGGTGTGACAATGTATATCGAGATTACAACATGGGACATGCACACGCAGCGACTGTAAAACCGTTAGACATGCATGTGTGTATAGTTCAGATTGATGAATTCTAACCTTTGTAGCCTCTAAAGACTCTCTTTAGGGTATTTTTTTTATAAAGTAAAAAAGTTTCATTTTTCTCACCACTTTCATAAATATGACTTTCACTCTTTCCATATAAGGATGAATGTTGCAACAACTCGGCAAAGGGGGAAAAATCTTTAAAGATAATTAGGATTTACAGTTAACAAAAGTTCTAAATTTAAATAATTTAGGGAAAAAAAAGGGTACTGTAATTTTCTGTTATATTGGAGAAGAGTAACAAACTAACACGATAAAGGATAAATCTTGGAATTGAATATAACAATAGGACAATAAAAGCACATTGACTCACATGGTTCCCGCTATTCGAGTGCTGATGTGGGTGTTCTCCTCTTCATCAAGTTTCGCCAAACCAAAGTCCGAGATCTTAGGATTAAGATCCTTATCCAGCAGTATGTTGGTAGCTTTGATGTCTCTATGAACAATTTTTAACCTTGACTCTTCATGGAGATAAGCCAAACCTCTTGCTATTCCAACACATATGTGATGCCTAGTAGGCCAATCCAGTTTCAGTTGTTGTTCTTCCAAATCTAAGAAATATCCAGTAATGACATCAGATGCTTTCTGCTTTAAATTCATGGATTGCAGTCAATGGTACTGATCTTACCAAATAGAGCACGAGCAAGGCTATTATTTTCCATATACTCATACACTAGCAATAATTGATTTCCTTCAATACAACATCCATATAGCTTTACGAGATTCGGGTGTTGCAAAGCAGAAATCATTCCTATCTCATTCACGAACTCACGGTTTCCTTGCTTTGATTTAGAAGAAAGTTGCTTGACTGCAATTATGGTACCATCATATAATAGTCCCTGCATTAGAGTGATAATGTGAAGTAATACATGACCATCAGAGTGAAAGAAAAAGTTAGTTTGAATTTGATGGATAAGAAGTCCATGTATATACTATATAATACCTTGTAAACAGGCCCAAAACCACCTTCTCCGATCTTGTTGGCAGCGTCAAAGTTGTTAGTGGCAGCTTTAAGTTGTCTCAGGGTAAAGGAACCAGTTTGCAGATCTAGCTGTTTGAGATCTATCAGAAGAAAATTTTGGATCATTTGTTGCTGTTATAAATTTTGAATTACTCATTTGATCACACAATTCATAAAAATGATTATACTGTCAATTAGCCCGCACCTTCGTACATTGTGCTTTTTTTACGGAAGCAGCCTTTCCACCAAAGGATTCCAATAATCAAGAAAATGACACAGAATACTGAAGCTACAATACCAATCACAGCACCAGCAGATATCTTGTTGCCACCACCTGGAGGTGTGAAATCTACATAAGGAAAGAAAATAAACCATGTACTTTTATCAGATAAAATTGTTCGACTGACTGATGATAAAAAGAAACTAGTGTGTACTCATAATCACTCAAACGTATATTGGTTATCCGAATTTCAGAACAGGATATATCGGCTGACTCAAATTTTACTCTCTGAACAATAACAGAAGCAGCAAAGCAGGCCATTCAGATTCAATTGCTTGAAATCACAGTCCATCTTCGCTCTTTTTTTTTTCAAAAACTAAAAGCATTTATATAAAATTATCAAACATAATTTTTTTTCTCTCATTTAGGAAAAAAACAGAAGTTTCACAAGCTTTATTGTGCCTTTTATCATTTTTCCACAACTGTCGTGTCGAGTGTAATCTACATGCACCATAAAATGTCAATAATTTATTGCAGTGATAATTTTTGAATTATTTAATTCATCACACAATTTCAAAGGATTATACTATCAACTAGCCCGCACCTTCATACATTGTGCTCTTTTTACCCACCAAAGGATTCCTAGAATCAAGAAAATAACACAAAGTACGGAAGCTACAATCTCAATTACAACACCAGCAGAGATCTTTCTGCCACCCTCTGAAGGAGGTGTGAAATCTATACAGAGGAAAACAAATCTACGTTTGTCAGATAAAATTGTTCAAGTGACTTATGATAAAAAAAAAAAGGGAAAATAGAGCATAATCATTCACTCAAAATGTATATTGGTAACCTAAATTTTTGGAAGAGGATATAATGGCTGACAATAATAGTATCAATCTGAACAAGAACAAAAACATCACAGGCCATTCAGACCTAATCAGCTTCAAATCATAGACCAGCTTCACTTTTCTATAACATGTTTTTCCTCTAATTTAGCAAAAAAAAAAAAAAAAAGGTTTCATAAGTTTTGTCATGCCTTTCATCATTTTCTGCAACTATTGTATCCAAGTGAAATCCATGTCAACAATAGGTTGGCTCTCTTAACTATAATTGAATAAAAAAGCATTATAAATTCTTTCGCAAACAAGGTTAGAAATGAATTGTATTTTCTGGGTTGGACAGATGAAGACTTGCCACAGCATGCAAAGTACCTGGTGTCAAGACTAAATACACAGGTCAAGCCCAACCCAATGGGCCAGGTCAACCCAATGGGTCAAGATAGTCCGATTGTAGGTTTGCTGTAATGTAATTTGTATCATTGACCAATTCATTGGTTACTGTACATTCTTTCTTTAGACATTAGATTTAGAATCTAATTCATGTAATGATCCTAAATACAAGATTCAAGCCAAGGAAGAATACACAATTCATAATTCAAATCCACTTCTCTCTTGTGATTTTCTGTTACTTTTCACCAGGATCCACAGAAATGGCTGATATGAGAGGACCATAGGTTCCTCTGTATGGGATACTCTCTGTTCCTTTTCCAGCCCAATAGAAACGGATCTCCAGTGTGTTTGTCGCCACAATTGCAGTAAAATTCTTCACGACTGCTCTATGCGTCCCTCCAGCTTCATCTTCAATATTGAAATCTTTCAATACCAATTTCCCCTGAAACAAACAAGTTTAATTTGACCGGACGCTGAAAAGTTAACAGATAACTATATTCAAAATGCAACTGATACCTGAATATAAACATCAAATATGCGCTTCCCAATGCTGCTATATGTTTTGTCATCTGTGAACACTATCTCTGCAAAGTGTAATTTCACTGTGTAATTCCCATTCCATAAACAGAGTCCATAATATGTCAGGGAGAGAGGAGAAAGCCGTGCCGTTGTGTACAATTCAAAGTCAGGCATTATGAGTCTGGATACGTTGTCTGCTATGAAGGTGTCTTCTTCTATATCATTGTCCAAGAAGTTTCCTGTGGTGCTAAATGCCCAGTTTTTTTCTGTACTCAAAATGTATCTTGAAGCACCACCTGGTTCTTGATCATATGCAAATGTGGTGGCTCCATTGATTCCCTTGATAGTCACTTCCTTTCCACCACAGTTTATATGAAATGAAAAGAGTGCTGTCATTGGGAGAAATAACGTCAATTATCTGCAAGTATGTAACTGAAACCTATAGTAAAAAGAAAAGAAAAAGTAGAGCTAGTTGTTTCGGTTAAGCATTAATATCAGCCCAACAGATCTCTTTCGGCATTTGAGAAGGCCTTATTTTAATTACACACAAATTTGGCACATAGAGATCTGCTTTAGTTAATAGTTTCACTTTTGCAATTTAAAAGGAACCGACATTAATTTTTACATTCACACAAGTTACAACTTCCAACAAGTGATGCTGCTTGGAACAAGTGCAAATTTAGTCTCAGGATGATCTCATCCCTACATCCACCTGACCTACAATTTATGGAAAAATCCAAGCACAACAGAAGACATTTATGCTCTATGCTAATAAAACCAGCGCTCTTACGTTTCGGACAGGGGAAGTTCTTCAAGCAGGGAACAACTCCACTCCTAAAACAATATGAGGTCAAGAATTAGTCAGCAGTAAATATCAGTTTGTAAAGTGATTTATGCAACTTTAAAATTAACCAATGCCGTATTTCACAAAATCAGATTATTCATTTCTATGAGAATTGCAGAAAAAATAGAAGCGAAGACACTTACAAATTGTTCCCAGTAGGACTTCCAAATAAGTTTCTAAAGAAACAAAAATAAAATTTTCAGTAGTTGGAATAATCAACTACATGTAGCTGTAAAGAATAAAGAACCTGCAAATTACATAAAAGTAATCTTACAAAATTCCTTGTTGACATGGCCCAGTGGTCGCCAATGTAAAATTGTTGTACGAAAGGTCACTGCCACAACAATGCTTTGCAATATGACACACAAAATGAAAAGGTATAATAGATTTCAAGGAAGCAATTGGCAACAATATTATTGAATATACTGAATGCAGGGAACTGGATTTTTTTTTTTTTCAGTAGAAAGAAATAATTTCATTAAGAAAAACCACGAAGAAGACAACAACAAACGAGCCACCAAAGCACTTGGTCGCGATTGATTTTCTCTTGTCCATTGTTTTGTTTCACATTTCCATTCTGGAAACAATAAAGAACTAGAATATGAATATGATAAATATCAACACGAGAAAATAAGAAGACATACATGTTACCTCCTTTCTTCAGAAGCCCTTCTGGAACAGTTCCATTGAGCAAGTTGCTAGTTAAATATCTATCCAAAAGCCACAGCAAAATGCATTGTGATTAAATCGTAGTTTGTAAAATGCAAAACAGCATAATCAGCAAATATATATATATATATATAGTAGTTATCAGATGTGCCTGGTGTGCATCATCATATATATAGTGTAGTTATCAGGTAAGGCCCACAGCCAAGTGCCCACATGTGTGTGTGTGTGTCTATATATAGGGGGGTCTTCAAGTGCATCCATCCCTCACCATTTGTGGTGAGGGACACCCCTTTTGGGGAAGTTTCAAGTACAAAAGTGAGGTACAAAAGAGAAGTACACTTCTCTTTTGTACTTGAAACTTCCCCAAAAGAGAAGTGTCCCTCACCACAAATGGTGAGGGATGGATGCATTTGAATATTATCCATATATATATATATATATATATATATGACAACACACAGTTAGATATTAAATAACTCACATGTATTTAGCATCTTTTGGTTTGTTGATGGTCGGTGGAAATTGTCCTTCCAACATGTTAAAGCTAAGGTCTCTGCAAACAAAAATTACAAGACAAGAAAAAAAGGGACCTGGTTTAACTCAGAGTGTATACTACTAAATTACATCTGATAAAACTTTAATTGGTTAATAATGCTTAAAGTTCTACATTGGTTACATTGATCATATGTGCTACTTGAAATATGAGCAATAAAAATCACAAGACTTGCAAATTCAAGATTTCTAAGAAAATGTTGGGTTCAACTTAATTAATAAAAATATTAGCTATGTAAACAGATTAACAATAAATACTGCTTTGGCAAAAGTGTTTATGCAGTTTATCCATCAACTTGGACAATAGGATTCAATCACACAAAATAGCAACAATTTACAATAAAATTTCAAGAAAATTTGATTTTACAAAATTTCATGAAAATGTCAGTGTATTATCAAAATACAACTGATTTTCACAGCATTGGTGAATTTTATTCAGCACCTGCTGAATCTAATTTGAGGAAAACTAAGGGCACTAGATCTACACATATTGAAAATAGGCAAGACTAACACATAAAGAGTCAATAATTAGGTGATAACCATTCCAGACAGCCAATTAGGACTTAAATAAACATTACACAGTATTCCTGCAGTCAATCTCATCTAAAACTAGCAAAAAAGGCCCATCCTAATCTTAGGCCAAAATCTAAATGAATTATTCAGAAATTTTAATTTTATAAATTAATTAAAATAATAAAATGTAGAAGCAAATAATCGATATACATTATGCTTTGTATACACTTTTTCAGCTTGGATGGTACATATCCAAAACAACATTGTGTTCAATTCTTCAGAGATATTTACTACAAATTAAAGTGTTGTTCTATAGTTTCCAATTATTATTATTATTTATTATTATTACTACATGTTTATTCCTAAATAAAATATTATTTAGAGTAAGATTTCTGCAGTATTTTTTTAGTTTGTACTCTTGTTACTTCTGTACTATTTTAAATAAAATCAAGATTTATATAAATTTAGTTGAATATCATGCCTTATCCACAAGTGATGAATCCTTGAAACTTATTACAGTTCCAAGGGAATGAGTGGCATGTATGTGTAACATGAGGATTCTAAATATTCCTTTCCCATTGGGAACATCATAGTTACTGAATTTAGTTCGTTTAGACTTCAGACCAAAATGGATGAAATTATAGGGTATGGTAGGTGCCTAACCAAACAATCCTGCTGTAAAAAATTATCTAGAATTTTGGACCTTGTTTAGCCAAAGATCTGCATTTCAAAATGATCTCAACAGAACAATATGAAATTAGCCAATTTCAGATGCATCGGTCTTTCCAGTTCTTCTTCTTCTTTTTTTTTTTGGTAAAACTCCCTTCATTAATGCATATAGACAACTACATTTTGGTCCTTGGAGAATAAAAAGATATTTCAACAAAGACAAATATCCACGAACACTCCATGATGGATATTTATTGGGAATTGGGATTTTAGAACCTGAAACTCTTAGAGGCCATCTATCTACTTTGTCATTGAATACCTAGGAATTCATGGATGGAGTTCTAATTTCTCCAAGGAGTAACATCTATTAAAGAAGTTAGGTTCTGAGTTCTTATATATTGTGGGCATACATACATTTATAGAAACTTTCTAAATATATATTAACTGTGCCTCATATAAGAAAATATGTGAATGAGATGGTGTATATTTTCATGTAAAGCTTTGAAAAGGATCAGATCTTTCATCTCCCATGTATCAAGTGCCCCACTCTGTTTATCACTTCTTCTGATGTTTTCTAACATTTTCTTCATATAAAAAATTTATGTAGTGTAGTGGGTAGAGTAGCTTTTTAAAGTTTTTTAATAAGTGAGAGGTTGTGAGTTCAATTTTTGATAAATTATCTTTTATCAGCATAGGTTCTTGTGGGCTCCAATATAATGAAAACTATGCAGGCTCCAAATAAAGTCAAGATCACTTAAGACGGTCAATATCATTAAAAAAATCTCAAAATTGAAACCAAGGGAGTCGAATAAGGCGTGGGTTTGCTCCCCATGTCTTGGGTTCAAAATCGCCCCAGATTTGCCCTGTGTTGTTTAGCAAGTGCCACCCAAGGGATTAGTCCAGGTTGATCAAAGGCCTCAGGGATACCCACGTCGCTAAAAAAGATCAAGGTGGTTAATAATTATTATTTGTATGCGAAACTCCTCATCAAGATTCTAGAGTCTACACAATATGACAAAAAAATGAAGGAACTTATCATTTTGGGTTCCCAATGTCGATAGGTTCCTAAAACATTTGGGTCTTTTTTGTAATTTATTGAGAAGCACTAATATAAAAGATTAGCCTAAAACTAGAGATAGTCTTATCATTTTCATCTTCATAAGAAGTCATACTCATTTCCTTCTCAAGGGAACATAAAAAGAAGTTCGATATCACATATAATATATGCTTTTTATCTAAAAGAATCAACTTACAAGTTTTTTAAATCTTTCATTGTCCATATGTAGTCAGGGATAGGTCCTGTAAGATTGCAATTCCTCAATATCCTGTGTACAGAATAGAATGCATACAGTTCAACAGGGCCTAGATGGTAGTTTCTATAAACAAGTAAGCATTCAACTCACAGTGTCCTCATGCTTTTCATATTCCTTAGTGGTGGAAAAGCTGATGCTGTTCCATTTATGTCACTGATCCTCCTACAACATATATATCCATCTAGAATAGTTAGTGGAAGTTCATATACGCTCAACTTGTTTTGCTGGATTCACAATCATTTTGTAAAGGCATTCACACAGATCGGCTAACAGTGTAGTTTCAGAAAGCTTTCACTTACAGGTCAGTTAACTTTACCAATGAAGAAATCCCAGGAGGAATTGGTCCTCGCAAACTGCTTCCCTGTATTGTTCTGTGATTTATAAAATCTGGGCATATTGAGTAAGAGAAAATGGATACAGAAACTCAAATGTTTGAAAAAACAAATGCTTACAATTTATCAAGCTCAGTCCATTTCTGTATGAAATCAGGTATCTTTCCAGTAAAGTGGGTATCACTTATCCTACTGCATAGTGTGCCAAAATAAATTTATTATGAACAAGTACTCTACCTTTTGGAGACATAAAACTTTTAGGTAAGAAACATGTATACAACCCAAAAGAACTTACAAATCCTTCAAGCTACTAAGGTTTCCAAGGCTCATTGGCAACTCTCCAGAAAATGCATTGGAAGAGATCTGGCTGCAGTTACAAAACAAAAAGGAGAAAAAAGAAAAAAAAAAAAAAAAAAACTCTGTACTATCAAGATACACTAAAAGTTCAAAGAAAGAGGTCTTATATCCTATCAAAGCAAGATCCTTTCTATTCTAATTGCCAGCATTATGTTTGAAAAAAATAAATAAACTAAACAAAAGCACAATTCTAGTAAATCTAAAAGCCTAAAATTAAAACAAACAAGAAAGAGAGTCGTGACATTAAGAAAGCTGTGACATTCTCCTAACGTTAGATGGTGGTAGAAAATGTCTTGATTTTTGAGATGGCTATACGTGGACAATCGTGGCTTTAGCAGAAGTAGGATTTCTTTCGGTTTTTAAAAAAGGATCACACCATTTGTGGTTTCTGAAAGGGATGATAAATCTATCCTTAGTATATATCTAGGAATCTCTCTTTCTAGTGCACTATCAAGAAGGATGTTGAAAATAGAATAATAATTTTTACATTATTTTCATTGGTATTTTGGATTTTTACATTATTATATATAATAGTACTGGAAATTTGATGAAGTTTGATGCATGTAAAAGGGTTAGAAGTTTGTTTTGACTGTAGAATTTGGATTTATTTTTTGATTTTAAAAGGTAGAAGTGGAAAGTAGCTATTCTCTATAATAAACACGTCTAATATGTGTAAGAAAGATTATGTTTTAACATAAATAAAAAAAATAAGCAAATTTCAATTGAGGCTCACTGAATGTTTCTATTCCTCGTCTCCCTCTCTACTTTAGATGTGTTTCCATGACCAGAGTGAACTTATGTTCAACTATTTGAGAAGCAAATATTTCAAATTTCATTCTCTCTTTTTCTGAGGATTAAGCAAAGAAAATCCACAAATGTCATTAGATTGTATGGTTTAAGTGACCAGCCAATCTTCTTTTTGTATATTCCTGTTACATAAAACATGGAAATTACATGACAATCATATTTCTAATGATGTCTAGCACATTTACTAAGATAATGATGGAAATAATATAGGGATTATAGCAATCACGCTACAACGCATGACTATATGAGCTATATACTTCTTCCATGGATATGTACATCATAGATCTACATAACATAGACAGTACTTTAGCTCTTAACATCTTTAAAAGGCGACCCGAATTTTTTTTTTTTTAAAGGTGAAGGTGAAGATAGTAGTAAAGTGGGGCTCACCCATGCGCTAGATTTGGAAAAATTGGGTATCCATTTTGTTTGAATTTCTAAACACCGGTCTCTTCATTTGTTGGTATCTAATAGGGATATTTGTACACTAGTACATGTAGGAATCTTTTCCTTAAAAGTGTTTTCCTGAATAACAACATCAAAAAAGAAAAGCAAATTTGATAGGGAAGGAAGGTTTGGACTAGTGGTGTAGGGAGAAAGGGTTGGAGAGAGAAAAGTGAGACAGAGAAGCAGAGTGGAGAGAAAACAAGGTAGGAAATGAGAAAGTCAAGATGATTCCATCAATTTTCAATCATTGTTGGGAAATTCTCTTCTCAGATCCATGGATGTAGGCACAGTGCTGACATACATAAATACTTCTTGTTTTATCCAGTAAATTGATTTTTCTTTCCTTCTTTTTCTTTGCTTCACTTAGAAGTTAGATCTTTATGCATTGCCAATTGCAACAACCCCACGGAGGAGCTGTTTGTTTGCATTAGAATGCATAGGAATTGAAAACATAGGAATTGGGATAATTCATGATAGAAGTGATTAAAAATGAGGACCAAAGGTGAATTTTAAAAAATGACCATCAAATTCCTAAGTAATCTAATGCAAACAAACAAGCCCCTATAATTTGGATTTTTATGCATTGCCAGTTGCAACAACCCAGCATGCTAACATTCAATAAAACAACACCCCAAAATTAAATATATATATATATATATATATTCCCAAAGACAAAGCACATACTAAAGAGGTGGTCTTACATTTCATCTATGTTGACAAGATTCTCAATCTTTGGAGAAAGAGGTCCAGAAAACAGGTTGGCTTCCAGTATCCTGAAAGTTCAAAACTCCTTCACCAATAACGTAGACTAAAACAAAAATTCCAAAGCAACCCAAATGGTGAAGTGGTGATATAAACAAGAAAAATTATCAAAAATTACAGATTTCTGAGAGTGGAAATATTCCAAAGTTCCTCTGGGATTGGCCCTGTCATGCGGTTTCCAAGAAGAGAGCTGCAACAACACCATTGTCTCTGATTAACAAACTTTCTTTCACTGCATAAATATATCATATTAACACATGAAGGTTGAACAAGCTTACATTTTTACAAGCTGCATGGAACCCCATGCAGCAGGTATTGTGCCGTTAAGGTAGTTACGCGTTAAATCGCTGTCAATGACAAGAAGATGAAGGATTGCAGTCAGTGTGGAAGCCCAGCATTACATAAAAAAGTTCGAGGATTAAGTTAAAGAAGTTATGTAAGAAAAATCAAACGTAAGCTGGGGGCTGAGTAAGTGGAAGATGCTCTGTTACATTTGCTGGAGGTAAGGAAGCCTGACTAACTCTGCTGGAAGTTCTCCTTGAAGATTCTGACCTTTCAGAACTCTGAAAGCCCCAAGAGAAATCAGCAATGGCAAAGAAAAATCATAAACGAGGCAGCATTTCATATCCAAGGTAGGAATATGGTGGTGGTTTGCATACATGCTTACAACATGACAGACAGTGTTGTTTTGGAAGGAGCAGTTGCAGGTTACATTATTCTCATATACTTTTGTGGTTGAAGGCTCTGCCCAGCTCCGTTCTCTGATGCATGGGTCTGCACTAAAGTTCCAATTCTCTTTGCCCAACGTCTTGGAGATTTGTTTAAGAGCATCCTCTGATCACATTCATGAAAATGAAGCACGTCAGTGGCAAAAGCTAAAATCATGTTTGGGTTTCCAAAGGTAGGGGCCCAGAGGAGTAAACTTGAGGGGTGATTCAAACTCACACAGGTGGATACCAGTCAAGTCATGACCCAACTCAAATCTGACAAACCATGTTACTATGTTTTAGATGAAAAAGAAAAGAGGAAAAAAAATTGTAGTCAATGCAGAGCCCCAAAAAAGAAAATATTCTTTATTGAGTTTAGTATAAATTTATGGGAGAATTTCGAAAGAGAGCACAAGTTTTGTTCAGTTTTCAAGGATAAAAATATTTGACATTACAAAATCGGACTTAAGTTTTCCATTAACATTTCAAATCAGGACATTTGGAGAGAAAATGAATTTTTGGTGAGAAACTGATTGGGAGGGATGAAGAGGGGATGCCAGAGAAGTCTTGGAAAAACTCATATTCTCCCCTCCCTACTATCCTGATATAAAATGTTAATCTAGAAAATTTAACCCCTTTCTTAAAATGTCAAAATCTTGTTGTCCTCATTTGAGATCCTAGCAAAATTGAGTCTTGTTTTAAAATTTTCCTAAAATTTATTCCCTTTTTTTCTTCTTAAGAAGGAACTTTCTTTTGGTATCTGCTATGGGGCCGGGACCCACCCACGGGTGGGTGAGAGACCTTAGGTTGAACCCTAAGGAGCGAGGTGAAAACTGATTTACAAGAAAATTGGACTCAAAGTACTACATACTACACATGTTCCAAACCAACTAAGCAAAACTAATGACATGTATAATGAATGGTTATGCATCAGTAATTCAAAACTTGAGCGAGTCTGAGTTGACCTAGTTAGGACAGTTGACCTAGTTAGGACAGCTGCCACTTGACCGAGTCGATAGCAAGCTTCTCTCTCTCAGCTTCTCTCTCCATAATTCCCAACTCTATCAATGCCATCAATCACCAAACCCCTTCCACTTGACCGAGTCAATAGCAAGCTGCTCTCTCTCTCTCTCTCTCTCTCTCTCTCTCACACACATAACTCCATCAATACCATCAATCACCAAACCCCTTCCCCTTTCCAACTCCATCAATGCCATCAATGATGAAACCTCCCGCTTCCCAACTCCATAAATATCATCTCTCTCTCTCTCTCTCTCTCTCTCTCTCTCTCACACATAACTCCATCAATACCATCAATCACCAAACCCCTTCCCCTTTCCAACTCCATCAATGCCATCAATGATGAAACCTTCCACTTCCCAACTCCATAAATATCATCAATGATCAAAACCATTTCACTTGACAAGTCACCCTCCTGCTTCCCAACTCTTACACACCCCTTCAGCTACCCAATAATGAATGACTTATATTTATCTTATGATTTGAAGGGTCCAGTTCTGTAGATCTATGATTTTTACAATTTTGTAGGGGCACACAAGAATTATAAAAAATATATAAAAAGAAAAGGTAATCGAGCAGACCCAACTCAACCCGACCTTGCCCGGGTCCAATTAAGTTTTAAAACCTCTGTATGTATTAGTAGTATATACTAATTTTATTCTTTTAAGCTTTAAAGGTGTTTGGCCAGATTATAAGCTAGTCCCAGACGACTTGGAATTTCCAATTTGATTCATAAATGGGTCTCATTTGAGTTTGAGCCATGCATACTTCAAAGTTAAATCTCTCTAGATAACCCGACCAGATGCACCTCATTTTCACCCTTATTACAGTGATTTTGATAATTTGAGTGGGCTCCGCAATTTTTGTCATTCGAGTTGCAACACTAGATAGTCTTTATTAGCAATGACAGGCCCAGGAAACTCAACTTGGGGGCTCCATTAAAAGAAATATTGGGGATGGGGCAAATCTAAAAGAAGAAAAACACATTAATTTGTTAGAATATGCAGGGTTTTTTTTTTTTTTTTTAAATTAAAACTTTTTTCATGTATGGGTGGAGCCCCCCACCGACCCATGTACCTAGGTCTGTCCCTGTTTATTAGTAGAGACCATTGTAATTTTGATCAATAGTGATGAGCCTCTCCAAATTTTTCTTTACTTACTAAACTCAACTCATGTCATTTCAGTTTAGAAAGTTGTAAAATAGAACGGGGAAGGGGCTATATGTAAATAACTTTTGTAGCAAGGGGTTGTTATTAGCACTTTATTTACGTACGTATATGTTGCACATGCATAACATTTACATGCGGTCACATTGCATTTCACTTAAATGAGGTCTGAAAATCATGTATAAATAATCAAGCCATATTCATATACAAATCTTCACATTTGAAAAGTGTAGAATGATGACACACCTCCTTGGTTAAGAAGGCGTCAATGTAGAGGACGCATGGGAACAAGGCCAGGCATCAAACCTCTACTCCACTTTATTATTTTTTACAGCTCTTTTTAGGCATCAAGATTTTAATCAGAACTATTTAAATTTATTATTGATCCATTATACCCCAAAAATTCACATATGCAAGTTTTACACATTTAAATCTCATTTTCATATTCCATGCTGGGTACAAGCAGCAGTAAAATGTAGAGTAAAAGTAGGTATATGACATTATGATATTCACTGCACCATGTTTGGATGAAATTGTAAAGAAGTAACCTTATGATGTGCAACTACTGACATTTTCCTCTTTCACATGCCTTTTTTTTTCCTACTATAAAAGAGAGATAAATTGCAGTGTAATAAATATTACGATGAAATGTGCTTTTAATCTACACCCTCTCCGGCACTCTCTTGCGCGCGCGCGCATATATATATATATTTACATACTTTCCCCCTCATATTATCCCAAATGAGAATTTTGACACACTTCCATGTTTTACTTTAATATACTTTTGCTTTTCTATGATTTGACATCCACCTCCTCCTTCCTCTACCCATGTAAACAAATAGGCCAGCCAAACAACCCAAGTATTTTGGTTGGACCATATGCATGTTTTGAAGAGCCCTTTTAAATGTGCCACCATATTGCTTTTTCCTTGCAGGCGACAACAATAGCCTATTGAAAAAAAGTTAGTAATTGTTATGCTGCACTTCCTTTTCCAATAATGATGAAAGAAAAGACCAAAAACTTTATAAGGAGAATAAAAAACCTAAAAAAATAGAAGAAGTAAAAAAAAAAAAAAAAGAAAAGAAAAAAGAAATAAAAAAGAAAAAAGTTGTATAAATAAAAAAAACTATACTATAAAATCATTTATAGAAGAGAATTTCCAATGGAAAGTTATTTCTAATGCAAATTATATGTTCATGACTTTGTGTTTTCACACCATAGACCAATCCTGATGCAAAATTTATTCGGAGATCCAATCAAACTACTTTTACCCCCATTTACATATACCTACCTACATATTTATTAATAAAATACTTATATAATTAAAATCAAAATTTATTTAAAATAATTAAGTGCTTAACTCAAACCCGGCCCTACCTGTGAGGGTTTAAGATATGTGATACCAAGACTGCTCCTACCAAAAAGAGGAGCAGATACTGGAGGTTGTTGCCTTGGGATTTCTTCTGATCTTCCCAAGAGAGGAAGACGAGCCTCAAAAGATCTAGTGTTCAATCTATAGCTGATATATGTGAGGGCTCAATTGTTGAGGCACGTCCCTTCCACATAAATGATACTCCCTATCTGAGTAGCTGTAGCTTAATGGTGATGGACTTTTGTGTGTAAGTGGATTTGAGATTACTAAACCTCATTAAAAAAAAAAAAATATTGTAGGGGCTCATGCTATGGTCAACCATCACTTGCCCCACCATACAAAAATCTTAGCTCCACCACTTGGAACCAGCACACACACAGTGAAGTTGTGAGACATGTGACATATCATGCATCCTCCACCTATTTCCAATCTAAAGGCATTTGAAAACAGAAAATGGAAATCAGGTTAACTAGATCTTACCTTCCTCAATGGGAAGAGTTGCTCCAGATCCAAACGCTTCAAAACAACAAAATGCAAGAAGAAAGAGGAAAACAACTTCTTGTCGGTGCATCAGCATCTTTGGACTGGAAAGATGCATTTGCCACTTGATGTGCGATAATCTGATCTGCCTTTCCTTCCCTCTTTATAATTTGCTTGTTCTTGTTCAGATCTTGAATTTTATTTTCTTGCACTTTGTTTGTGAGCAATGATGAATATATTAGACCAGCTAGTGAGAGGAGAAATTTCTCTGGTGCCGACAAGGATTCTGTAGAGCGGTGAATTTTGAATATGGATATGAGTAGTTGGAGGTTGGAATGCTGCAATGTAAGTTTGAAGAGAGAGACTTTTGAGTAGTCGTTATGGGGCACGTTGACTGATATTTCTAGTTGATTTTTGAGCTTATTCACATCAGGAAGTTCTCACAAGCTAATGAGTGAGCATGTGTGTAATCTGGGCCCTTCATCGGTCATCAGTCAGGTCTCATGAGATGCAAGGGCGGACCAAAGTGTTGGCACGCGGAACCTCTTAGATAATATCTTTAAAAGAATTGACTTTATTATTTAATGTCTTCACTTGACCATATATCGCACTATGCAAATGAAATTTCTGGGTCCGTGTTAGATTTTTTATGTTGGCAATTTCTCTTAGTTGAAATCAACCTTCTATTTAAGCCTTAACACAGGCTAAGGTCCTTTCTCAGATTATTATATGCAATTAAGAAGGAAATTATGCTAAACAAATATAAACAATCACTACACAAAGAGAGGCACAGAGATTTACGTGGAAAACCCTTCTCGGGAAAAAACCACGGGTGGCAAAAGCCACAGAAAGCAATGCACTATGAGAATGAAGATTACAAAGAACTTACAGGATCTGACCCAGTTGAAACTCAACCTAAAGGACTGTGAAGTACTCGCCGACGACCTACCGTTCACCCTCCACGTGCTCGCTTGAAACCCTCCTTGAATTCCCCTTCAAGGAGATTGAGTGAAGAATAATAAAAACCAAAATTTCAGCGCAGACAGCCTTGCAAAACTTGAGAGAAGAATAATTCTTGATGCACACATGTTGATTGCTCTCCAGTCACCTTTATAGAGGTTGCAAGGGGTTTTTGATTCGTGCAGAAGACTCATAGAAAGAAGGAAGAACTTCTAAAAGAAGTAGAAAACATCAGCTTGGCAGAGTCATAAAGAATTCAGGACACGACACCTTCCTATAGCGAGCAGGGACCTCACTATAGCGAGCTCAATCCTTGGAAGAGCCAGAATACTGTCTCGCTATAGCGAGACCATGTTCTGGAAACAGTCAGTGTTTTCCGCAATACATCTCCAGTAGAACTCTGCAGGGGATCTTCCAGTGCAAGAAAGAGTCTTTAAAAAAGATCACATGAATCTAACAGAAGACTTTGACCACAATGGAGTTCCTTCACAGTCCTCATCTAAAAAAAATAGAAAAAACAACTCAAGTAGGACTGAAATAAAGAGTTTTGTTCTAACTAAGAGAAATTGCCAACATAAAAAATCTAACAATCTCCCCCTTTGGCAATTTGTGAACAAAACTTCCTAAAACAAAAACGACTCTCTCTAAACACACATATAGACAACCCAGGAAACAGTTGTACTTCATCAGAAAGCCTATCACAACCTGCAAAAACAAACCTTGGCAAAGATCCATAACATCACAGAAATGATAGACATTCAAAAAAAGTGAAATTTAAAGTACTAGTCAAGGTTCTAGAGCAAAATACTAAGTATAACAAAAATCAATTCTGCCTAACTCCTCCTGAGATAACTAAACTACTCCCCCTTTTTGTCACAGAATTGACAAAGCAGTTGCTCCCCCTAAATCATATAATCTTTATCCTCGAAAAAAAAAATTGCACAAATGCAAAACTCAATCAGGCCAACAATTGAAAACCCTCGATAATTAAATACAATAATTTGCAAGTCATGAGGCAACACAATTTTGGAAAATTTATCATGAGTGGAAATTGTGAGTGAGATGATCTCAAATGTAAACCACAAAGAAATCGTAGATCGACCAGAAATCAACAATCATCAGGTACAAAGAAAATTTCACACTTTTCAAAAACATTCGATCTGATCAGCAATGAGATGTGAAGCTCCCCCTTAATGGCACATAGTTTTATTTTATATATATATATATATATATATATATATACACTGAGCCCAAAATTAGAGATTCTCATGAACTTCTTTACATATAAAAATGCTCAAGTTCTAGTGCTCATGTTTTGTAGAAATTTCTGAACCCTATAGGATACAATTCCATTACGTCGGTCTACAGAAATCTCTACGCACTTTGGGTCACATATATTCTGAGCCCGAAATTAGAGATTCTCATGAACTTCTTCACATATAAAAATGCTCAAGTTCTAGTGCTCATTTTTTGTAGAAATTTCTGAACCCTATAGGATACAGTTCCATTCCGTCGGTCTACACAAATCTCTACGCACTTTGGGTCACATATAGATATAGACATTAAGAAGAGAGCATAGAGAAGTGGAAAAATCATAATCGATGCTCCGAATAAGTACAAAACCACTAAGACCGTGAATCCTGTCAATCCTAGAGTCTCATTGACCCTAAGTGAGTGTCCAAGTGAGTCAACGTGTACTTGTGGACATGATCAAAATGCTTAAATCATAAAAGAAAACTCAGTTTGAAAATCCAACAAATTAAAGTGCATCACATGGCAGAGAATCTCAAAATTAGCCCGAATGAGTATGCATGTGCTATTCAAAACATGTTTTGAGGACTAGTGGTTTAGGCCACTGCCTAGGGACTTACGGAGAGGGGGATCAAACTTAGTATTCTCAATTGATTTAGACAGTGTAGTGTAGACCACATTACAGCTCAAGTCAGTCTTACGAATCCAAACAAGCTTAGTCTTAACCTGTTGAGGAGAAGAAGGTTTCTTCCTCGTCTGGTTTCTGATATAATTTCTTCTTTTATTGCAGTGTGGTCTAATATGCCCTTTTATACCGCAAAAATGACAAATTGGGATGGTTCTGGGTTTGGGCATATTATTAGATGAATTTGAATTCCCATGTTTAACAGTTGGAGTTGCTAGAATACTAGAAAATAAGGCTGGTCCTTTAACAAAAACAGATTTACCTAATTGGATGGAAGTTGATGATTCCGGATTAAATCCAAGTCCAGTCTTTTGTTTGTCACTCCTTTGTTGCATCAAAATTTCATCAAGAGTCATGGAGCCTTTATTCATTCTTTCAAGCGAGGATTTGACAGAGACTAGTTCAGATAGTGTCATCCGAAGTTTGCCACATACATCATTCTTTTCAACTTGTAGCAGATTGTAGTCCGATTGCAAAGATTTTAATTCCATTGTAACTTTCTCTAACTGTGCAGTAAGTAGATTTTTCTCTTTTCCTGCAGCAATAATGTTGTCAGATAGAATTGCATGCTGAGTTTTTAACTGACTTACCTTTGCACAGGCATCATCAAGCTCAGACGTCACAGATGAATTTTGTGATTCAGAAACCTTTAACTTGTGAGAGAGCTTATCATTGATGCGTGACAGTCATAAGGAATCTTTCATGAGTTTTTTATAAGCAATTTCAAGATCTTGTTCTTCATCAAAAAGATCCTCACACCTTGACTCGTCATCTGACTTGGAATCCTTGTCAGATGACCCCTGCTCAAAAGAGATGTTAGTAGATGACATAAAAGCAACAAATTTAGCAGATTTAGATTGTGACTCAGATTCACTAATTTCATCTTCTGAATCTGCTTCCCAAGTAACATTCAAAGCCTTTCCTTTGTTTCTTTCCATCCGATTTGCACATTTAGAAGCCGGATGACCAAACCCTTGACATTCAAAACATTGGATAGGCTTATTGGTGTTATTAGAAAAAGCTTTCTCATTCTTGGACCCTGTTTTTGGCTTAGTCATTGGTCTACTTTTGGAAAAACCTTCAGTCCGGCATTGATGAGATGTGAGGGTTGAGAAGCATTTTTACAGGTTAAAATGTTATTTTAGTTGGACCCCAAGATGGAAAGTAACAAATCTAGGAGGCAGCAGCAGACTTTGTGCTTGAAAACCAACAACATGAGACAATGCATGGTGGGCCTCCAACAGTACAAGTGGAGTGTCATTTTCACAAGTGAAAATTCTAGTTGAAATGTAAATCTAAATCCCAGTGAACACATCTGGCCATATGCATGGAAAGAAGTGTTGAATTTTAAGACCATAAAATCAGTGGTTATGGTAATTGCCGTATTTGCCTGATCTTTAGTACGCATTACCTCTCTCATAATCTATGATCTTTTGATTGGCACACATCCAAGTGAGTTGCAAACTTAGCGGCGCATGCTTATTAAATGCCAACCCAAGTTTCCTGTAGAACTCCCTGTGGCTTGGAACTCACAATTGACCACCTAGTTAGCTCAAATTGAACTTGAAATCTTAATTTTCATATGATGATGGAGTTTAATGAGGTTCAGGAAAACATCAAAAAGCCTTTTGTAATATTATCACATGATGTTGCACTGTTACAAAAATCACATGATAGTATTGTACGAACATCCTCGGAATAATACTGATTGTATCATGCTATTTGCAAAAAACAGCTCAACTACTGCCAGAAATACGGTTCATGGGAAATTATCATTTCAGGAAAATTTGGGGATATTTTTAAATTTTAGAACTTTCTGGGATAATTATGAATTTTAGAAAAAAAATAATTATGATTTTTTTGCGATAATATAAATAATGAATAAAAATACTGTTAAAATAACTTCTTTTTTTTTTTTTTAGTTTTTCTTCCCCCATTTTGTCGCGATTATATCTCAGTTTCTCTTGTAATATTTCTCCCATTATAAATGAGGATTCTTTCATCTATCGTCTTGTTGGTTATAAATCTTCTATGTTGCAGTTCTGATAAAAAACATAAACTTATGTAAGAAATTTCATTTGAACGCAACCAGTGTTGAGAGAGAGAGATGCAAGTGTTGCATGATCATGTACCATTTTCTATTTGAGGACCTCATGCCATTTCAATATGTTTAAGTATTTAGAGATGAAATACTATAATTATGTGCAAAATTTGATAAGCATTGATTATGTATAGGAAACAGCTTAATATACATGAAATGTATTTGATATTTGATGTATGTATTTTTTTTCTGAAAAAAATATTGCTTTTACCGGTGGCCATATGACCACCGCTAAAAAGTAGTATTTTTTCAAAAGACAATGCTTCTGCCGCTACAAAAGACAAGCCCCTTGCCATCCACCCATTCTCATGCGAAAGGCAATCCACGTCACATTAGATATACCGAAGGACCATGAGTAGCATCATATGCAAATTTGTCTTTGATGAATGACTGCTCTTATAATTCCCAATCAATAGGCTTAATCCCGAGAGATTAATGGACCTAAGTTTCTATTATGCAATTACTTTGAGTTACCAATGAGTGAAGCCAACTATAGGTCAACACCGCAGTATCTTGGGTACGTGGTAATGGGACTATGAGAATATATAATTCTCAAGATCAAATCTATCCTCTTAGAGAGAAATGTCCCCTTGTACCAATTAATGAAATTTATCAATGGTAAGTGCGCACCCATCTTAATTAAGAGTTAATTGGACAGTAATGATGACTACTGTGATTAATTGGGTCATAAGGATAATAAGATATAGATCAAATTTGGTTGGATAGATTTATTCCAATGGATCTATGTATATAATTGATAGAGGGGCCTACTTTCAGTAATTGAGAAGATTAGGGTCTTGAAAATATTCCTAAGACTGTAGTACAATTACATTTATTTAGTGGGGTTATTTGCAATTAATTGTAGGTCCGGAATTCACTTGAAAGATGCATAGGCATTAAAGTTAAAAGTCCTGATTTGAAACATTTAAGGAAAAAAAAAAAGGCTCTCTAATTTTGTGTTTATGTTGAGAAGAATCCTGATTGGCAGTTGAAATTGAACTCCTAGGTATCAATGTAAAATAAGCCTCTATAGAATTATTAAAGAAGGGGATTAAGGTGGAGATATGGATGAGACACTCAAATTTATGGATGATGCCTGAGTATCCTTGTCCATCTCCCTTGAATTCATTTCCATTTAAAGGAGAGATTATTTTCATCAATTCTACACACTACAGGAATACAACTACTAATTTTAGAGTTCTTGTTAGAGGTAAGCTAGATTCCATGTTTTGTTCACTGCTCAATGTGCTCACTGCACTATGAAGACATGTCTCTTGGCTCTATGTAGCATCATTGTATCTTGGGCATTCTATGTGTCTTTTGGTTTATTCAGCATTTTCATAATTAATTTGTTGCTTAGAAAATTATAAGGAATTAATTATTGTTCAATCCTGGTTTAGAAGTGAAGTCTATAAGCACAGTTATGTATTCTCTTTGATATGAAGAAGTTAGAGTGAAATCTTAAGGTTCCATACTTGGTCTTCGATTAGTCTTCTTTTCTTGTTGTTTAAGATCAAGAGGACAAGTTTCTTCTCTTGAATCTCTATACTTCAGTTTTATTAAGAGAAAGAAGTTTCAGAAAAGTAATTTATGTTTTCACCATAACCTCAGTATTTCGTTTTGTCAAACTTAGTACATAGAACCTGAGTATTTGTTGAATCTGTAGCTGAATACGAACTTCAGTTCCTGCAAAGCAATAGCAGAGCATTCCATCAATTCTTATATCTTTAATTCGATGCAAATGAATCGCCTTTTAAGTAAATTGGATTCTCCCAACACCTTCAGGCCCATGAGTGATGTCCCTCATGAGAAGATGTGTTTTTGTTTAGATACGTTGCTTATGGGATGAAGTGTGCTTTTGCTCAGACAAGTTTCAGCCTAGGCCCTGGCCTGTTTGATCCCTTGAACAACCCAAAGTTTGTCTGTCAACAGGCCTTGTGAGGACCTCTACCGGACCCAGACCCAAAAACTGCCTAAAAATGCAGTTTTTCCGCCCTATAAAGGATTGGTAAACCGGCCTTTTGCATTGCTTTATAGGGCGGAAAACCTACAATTGTCCAGCGGAAATCTCGTACGCACGACCTGAAAAGAGGAAGAAGAAACGAGAGAAGCTTGTGGAGGAGAAGAGAGGAGGAAGAGAGGGAAAAGGGTATTGGGTGATCGGTTTGAACACGTGAGTGGGGATATTTATGCTCAAGAATTTTTATAAAAAAGTACTGAAAAGGGCCCCACGGACCACTATGGTGGATAAATATATTTTGGATCCTTTTTTGGTCTCCACTAGAATTAAGAGGGTTTTTTTTTTTTTTTTGTAAAATCCTTAAAAAAAAGTACCCTGGTTGCAACTATAACACTTCAACTTCAAAACTTAAATCTCTTCTTGAAAATTAGAGTACATGCAGGGAAAAGTCCTGAACTCCCCACTAAATATAGGATACAGACGTTTGGATCGTGCTGAAATCATCTTGGTCTATAGTAATTGCATGTTGGACACTTGGTCTTGAGTCTCTTCACACCCTAATGAATATCCTCCCAATTGTTAATAACTCGCATGTATTCATGCTTCTTGCAACATATTGGGGGTGGAGGTATGGGGTGGTGTTAATTGGTATTTCACTGGGGATTCCAAATCGCATGTTTCGTTAAAATAGGGAGATACTGATTCATCCAGTCAAGATTTAAAAAAAAAAAAAAAGATTTTATACTGTTGGCAAATCTTGATTGGATGAAATAGTATCCCTCTATTTCAATGAAACAGGTCACTAGGGCATAGTGAACACTATCTTGTGAGACAAGCCGACAAAGGTGGTAGCAGCCCAGCACCCTAGTGGCCTGTTAAAAATGGCACAAACAATCAACTTTAAGATGCATTTTTTACTGCGCTTACGAGGGTGAAGGGACTTTTGTTTTGAAAGTTCTCTTGTCAATTCTTCATTCTTCTCCTTACTTGTATTTTACTTTTAGCTATACTAGAGATTTGGACTCATGCACTTTAACTCACACATATTCATGTCACTTTGGGGACTTCTCCCTAGTTGTATCTTTTATTTTATTTTAGGTTTTACTTTACTTCTCCCTATTTATATCTGAAACAGGGTAAATGAACAAGATTGGGAAGGGCCAAGGGCCGAGGGCCTAGAGAGGCGCTCTTGATGCAAGGGAGTGGCCCCATATATAACTGAAGGTAGACTTTGGAACTTTGGATGGCAGTACTCATCCTTTTCTTTCTGTCTTTCTTTTTGTGTTTTTATGGTTAGAAAGCCCTCATCCTCTTGCATTGCATGAAGAAGATGGTGCCAAGTGACAACCCAATGCGAAGGGACCAATCCAATTGGCCACTTGGATGGCAAGCACTTGAATGGCCAGGGAGCATGAGAGTGGGATGGGGCTTTCACTTTGTTTCGCTCAGGAGAGAGATGGTGTAGAGAACAGGTTGGATGAGAATAACTACTTCCTTCGCTGCTACATATACGTAGTAAGATGGAGTCCCGCATGGCTTTGTCCCTTCATTTATATCTAAAGAAGAGATTTAAGCAAATTAATCATGCTAATCTCAGGAATTAAAGAAAACTAATACTTGGGATTAGATGAAAATTGCGGCTTCGGCTCAGATCCATTAAACAGACAAGACAAGACAACATCACAATATATCATTATCATTATGTTACAGGGTAACATTGATTTTCCTTATGTTACCTGCATATGAAATCTGTTGACATTATTCTAAGTTATGAACATTTAATCCTGCAGCATGGACCCGAACGCACCTCTACGGAACCACTTGAAAGTCATTTCATTATCTGTAATTGGATGCGATGATGAATCTACCTTGCTGAAAGATACGAAAAAATCTCGGACGTAGTTAGCATTGGTCCAGTGTCCATGCACCCATCATTTTGAGGGGCACTTTCACTTTCACTTTCAAGGGCTTTCTCATTTCCAATATACTCCTTCAACTCGACTACAACATCTCTCATGTGAGGTCTATCTATGGATTTCGGCGAGGTGCATGCACATGCAATTTCTGCAACTTTTTGAACGGATTTGATGTCATAATTACCTTCTAACTTTGGGTCAATCACATCCATTATGTCCCCTCCCACAATCATAGGGATTGCCCAATCAATTAAGCTACTCGGTGCGAAACCTGACATCCGCACTATTGCCTTCTTGCCTGTGATTAGTTGCAACAGAACGACTCCAAAGCTATAGACGTCGCTTTTCTCCGTTAAATTGTTGGAATTGCAATACCTATATAGAAAAGCATTATCATCCGTGCAAGTTAGCTCTGAAAAAATCTCAGGTGCTGTGAGAAAGAATTACAAATTTGAATGTGGTGTAAATTTTATACGGTACAATTTGAAACAGCCGATCGTTCTCTGCCTCTATTTTCTCTAGGTTTTTTTCTCATCCAAACAGACCCAAATCAGCTACAAGTGAAGCATCCTCAATTGCAGCCGTGATTACCAAGGAGGAGGCCCATTGATCAATTATCCATGTTGTTGACCCTGGGGACCTGTTGTTGGTAAGGTATGACCCATAATATCTCCCCGTGTACCAGATTAAAAAGTTCACATTCAATACGAAAAAGGAACAAATAAATCAATGGCTAGAATCCGTTATAATCGGTTTCTTCCTTTTCGGTCATGTTCTATGGTTGGTCTCATAATAGCATGGAACCGACCTCTCTCCTTCGCTAAGGATGATATAAAAGCAAACTACAACTTTTTACAAGGACATGTGCAATATACTTTGTGGTGCCCATAACCTATCAAATACATGCGGGCTTTTGGATATAGTTATCCAAAAAAAAAGGTAGATAAGATGTTTCCATCTGCCGTCCGAGTTAAGGCTATGAAATGGAGATTCACCCCATGAAAGGTGAAGTTTCGATTTCAGCCATGGGCAGTCCATGTAGCAATGCATGACCTCAAAGAAAATTAACAAGGATTCACTTGCAAGGTAAACCAAAGCAAATTCATGTGTGAGTGGAAACATACTCTGGGTCGAGATATCCGAAGGTTCCCTTCACTGCTGTTGAAACATGAGTGAAATCATCACTGAAAACTTTGGATAACCCAAAGTCACCTATCTTGGCCTCTAATTTTTCATTCAGTAGGATGTTGGCCGTCTTCACATCTCTGTGAATTATTGGTGGTTTACAACCATTGTGCAAATACTCCAATCCTATGTATAAACTCAAAACAGCCATCAAAGACATTAGTACCTAAGGAATATAATAACAAACAAGACAAACATAAACAAATAAATTCAGTGACATTCACCTTGTGCAACATCCAATGCAATGCGTAGGCGTCGGTCCCAACTTAGTGCATTTGAATTGCTGTCTGTGACAACAACAATCCATTATTATTTGCATATATTCAAAAACCAATTAATCTCATGTGTTCTTAGTCCCCAATTCTTCTTTTTCTTCTTCTCTCTCTCTCTCTCTCTCTCACACACACACACACAAGCATCTCGTAGGAATGGTGTAGCCATTCCTCTACAAGATACGGTCCAGCCAGTGGGCCCGGGCCCACTTGGAAGCATGACAATCATTGATAGTGTAGGGATTGAAGGGTCTTTCTATGATTCACCTGATCAAGAAAAAGAAAAAAAAAAAAAAAAAAAAAAAAAAAGGGAACTTCCTATCCAGCGAGATATTATGTTAAGGGCCTCAAAGTTGCCCAAATTCTAACCCTATTCCCTAATTTAATCTGAAATTTGAATGATCATTTTTTTTTTTTTTTTTTGTTGTGTGTGTGTGTGGGGTGGGGGGTACTTACTACTTTTGCCTTTAATGACTGCAATGATAATGATGATGTCATCATGATGATGATGGAAGGAGGGGGTTGGGGTACTTACTACTGTTGCCTTTAATGAAGAAGGAAGGAGAGGGGTGGGGGGGTACTTACTACTTTTAATGTAATGACTGCAATGATAATGATGATGTCATCATTTCCTAATGGAGGAAAATATATTTGCTAATAGTTGGAAAATGGATAAAAATAAGAAGGATATTGATACCTGATAGATGGGTTCCTAAGTGTCCTTGGGCCATGTATATGTAAATTAGGGCCATGTTACCATCTTCTTGACAATAACCAATAAAAGAGACCAAGTTTCTATGATGAACTCTCATTAAGAGGTGAGCCTGCAGCACAGATCCCAACCATATGTCAAACTTCAGCAGCAACACTAATGGATCATTCATATGCATGCATCAATATTAAGCATCAAACATAACAGATCATTCAAGTTGTGGGTCCTATAAGAAATAGAGGGAGTAACTCAGAAAAGCTAATTAGATAATTTGATATCTGCTCAACAGAGATTTGTCCAGTTAAAGTTTATGAATAAGCATTTCTATTTGCAGCCTAATATCACTTGATTGGCATAAGCAATGGTTTAGTCTCACCTCATTTTGAAATTCTATAGAGCCTTGACAAGGGGACTTGATCGATCCTGGAGAAAGCATCTTCACTGCAACTTGAGTGCCATTTGTCATCTGGCCGTGGTAAACTGTCCCGAACCCTCCTTTGCCAATGCACCTCTGGAAATTGTTGGTTATACTGAGAACTTCAGCGTATGTAAACTGTCTATTCTCATAGGGCAAGGATCCAATTTCTGCATATTGATTATTCGTCTGGACTATGGGAGCTGCATAAAAATGTTAATGGTATGTAAGATGACCCAGCTACCAAAAAAATTCACTGCCACTCAAAATAAACAATAGATTCTTTTCAAATACTAATAAATCATTGGCTATTAGATAGGGCAGCCTTTTGAGATTTTTTTTTTTTTAAGAGTTTCTCATATATATAAGCAATAGGGAAATGGGATGTGGAGGGTGCCATGTCATCGCTCTCAAACCTCATGGTGCCACAACAGAGCTCTTACAGACGCCATGTGGCATCAAAGCTCACGGTGCCACACTTGGTTGTTTCAGCTCCATATTGAACTATGCTATCAATGCCAACAACACCCAGATAGATATATGCTTTACAACTGGTAAAAATATCTCATCACAGTCAACCCCTTCTTTTTGTGTGTACCCCTTTACTGCTAGATGTGTCTTGAAAATTAGTGTTTCATTTTCTTGCGATACTTCCTTCTTTATGAACACTCATTTGCAACCAATTGGTTTCTTGCCTTGGGGTTTTGGAACTAGCTCCTAGATGGAGTTCTTCTGGAGAGATTCCATTCGATCCATCATAGCACCCATCCACCCTTCTCTTACACTACTTTTCTTAACTTCTTGAAATGTACTGGGATCATCACTACTAGTGATGAGAGAAAAATGTATTTCATCCTCATCTCATACAAACCTTGGTGTCTTACTGAGCCTCGAGTTGTTCATCTTCTCCAAATGTACTACCTCTGATTGACTATGTGGTTTTTTCTTAGTTGTATATATTCTTTGCAAGAGGAACTATTTTAGTAGCCACTTCATCTGCTTTTGCGCCCTCTGATTTCACCATCATTCTCCCTATCCAGTATAGAAATCTCATCAAGCACCACATCAATGTTGCAGATCTTTTTCCTGTTTTCTGGATCCCATAATTCGCCCCTTGGTTTCACATCATTCTCCCTGTTCATTTGAGTGACTAGGAGTCTAACTTGTGCTATTCAAATCATTAAATTACATGTAGGTTCCTCTTCTTCAGAGAGCAAGCTTTTTTTGATGGCTAGGGCTTCTCTTAATAGGTTCAAGCTGGTTGGGTATAAAAAAATTAAGAAGAAGAAGAAGATATAAGCCTCACTCGATCATTATATTTTGAAGTGGAACCTACTATAACAATGGTTGCATTTGACAGGATCATCCCTGCACCGTACTTGACACTCTATTTGGTTGCAAACAAAAATATCTTTTTAGTAAAAGCTACATATAAGGCAAACCAGCTAGCAAAATTAGCCCCTCCACAAGAGATTGTGTTCCACCACTCCCATCCTTTGCATATATGGAAGACTTACTCACAAGAGGTTTGTACACAACGAGAGAACCTTGCATAAGATAAAATGATGCTTTAAGGTTTTAAGGAGTGCAACACCTCTTCTGACACTTCTAAAAGTGTAGGGATTTGGTTAGTTTATTTTTACTGTTTGAGGATGTTTTGTTTTCTGTTGCTGTCAGGATCTTAAGTTTATTTTGTAACTCTTTATTTTCCGTTTAATATAATGCCTTCTCTTAACCAATTAAAGAAAAAACTACATATATGTTAGTGTGTCATGAGTCAAACTAGCTTGAATATCCACTCATTTTATTCAGAATAAGATATGGATCCGACCTTCTTGCACCTTGACTAATATTATTATTAGGGGATTTTATCGGAAGAATCCCCTTAAACTCGGTGGAGGCTGAAAATGTCCTCATCAATGTTTTTTAATGCACTAAACAAGCCCTTTTTCAATTTTTTTTAATTGCCAAGCAGTGATATCGCTGCCCACCTTTATACTTGAGTAATGATATCACCACTTGTTTCCTCTAGATTTCAGAAGACCGATGCCAAACAACTACAATCTCCTCTTCCAAATACAGTTCATCTATCGGGATATTTCAATCCCACAGGAGCGCATAAATAATCCAAAAGACTGATGCCAAACAACCCAAATCTTCTCCCATGAAAACCACTCCTCTTCTTCAATCTCTCTCCTCAATACCTATTGTTTTTTCAACTTAAACCTCCTCCTTCCTTCTTCTCTTTCTGGTGAAATCTTAAAAAACGGAAATGGGTCCGAAACGAAATTGACAACTATAGCTTTAAGTTATCTCAGGGTAAAGGAACCAGTTTGCAGATCTAGACGTTTGAGATCTATCAGAAGAAAATTTTGGATGATTTGTTGCTGTTATAAATTTTGAATTACTCCTTTCATAACACAATTCATAAAAGGATTATACAGTCTATTAGCCCGCACCTTCGTACATTGAGCTTTTTTTACGGAAGCAGCCTTTCCACCATAGGATTCCTATAATCAAGAAAATGACACAGAATACAGAAGCTACAATACCAATCACAGCACCAGCAGATATCTTTTTGTCACCTGGAGGTGTGAAAATAAACCATATACGTTTATCAGATAAAATTGTTCAACTCACTGATGAAAAAAGAAAATAATGCATACTCATAATCACACAAATGTTTATGCGAAATTTTAGAATAGGATATAGGTCGGAATCAAATTTTACTATCTGAATAATAACAGACACAGCAAAGCAGGCCATTCAGATTCAATTGCTTCAAATCACAGACCATCTTCACTTTTTTCAGAAAATAAAAGCATTTTTATAAAATTATCAAACATATTTTTTCTCTCTCATTTAGGAAAAAAAACCAGAAGTTTCGCAACTGTTGTGTTGAATGTAATCCACATCAACACTAGCCAGGCTCTCTAGCTCCAAATACAAAAGCAATAGAATTCTCACATAAGCAACGTTACCAAAAAAAAAAAGAATTTTGTAATTTGAGTTGGACTGAAGAAGACTTGCCACAGCTTGTGACTGATTCAACAGAAATGGCTGATATGAGAGGACCATAGATTCCTCTATTGGGGAGACTCTGTGTGCCTTTTCCAGCCCAATAGAAACGGATCTCCAGGGTGTTAGTTGTCACATTCGCAGTAAAATTCCTCACAACTGCTTTATGTGTCCCTCCTGCTTCAACTACAATATTGAAATCTTTCCATACCAATTTCCCCTGAGAAAAACTAGTTTAACTTGACCTGACTGTGAAAGTTGGCAAATAAGTATAATCCTCAAAATGCAACTCATACCTGAATATAAATATCAAATATGCGATTTCCGAGGCTGCTATATGATTCGTTATCTGAGAACATTATCTCTGCGAAATGTAGTTTCACTGTATAAATCCCATCGCATAAACAGAATCCATAATAAGTCAAGGAGAGAGGCGAAAGCCGTGCTGTCGTGTACAACAGAGAGTCGGGCATTGTGAGTCTGGATATATTTTTTCCTATATAAAGGTCTTGATCTTCATTATTGTCTAAGAAATTTCCTGTGCTGCTAAATGCCCAGTGTTCTCCACTCTGAACGTATCTTGAAGGGCCACCCGAATCTTGATCTTCTGTGAATGTGGCAATTCTATGGGTTCCATTGACAAAGGCAGTCACTTCTCCTCCTCCACAATTTATATAGAATTTAGAGAGAACTGTGATTGAGAGAAACAAAATTACTAATGTTAATTATCCGAAAGGTAGGGAAATTTTCTCCTGCAGACGTTCCTGCATTCAGATGTGACAGTTGTCATGGTTGGAAGCTTTAATTTTAGGGGGGTTCAGGTCTTTTGACCGCCCCATGCCTCTTTGATCGTCCTATCTCACATCCGCATGCAGGAACGTCTGAAGGTGAAAATCTCACCCGCAAGTAAACAATTGAAAGAAAAAGAGAAAAATTGTAGAGCTAGTTGTTTTGGTCAGGCCTAGATATCATCAACCAACAGATCTCTTTCAGCATCTCAGGTCTTATTTTAAGTAAACACAAATCTGGCACATAGGAGTTTTGCTTTAGTTAATAGCTCAGAAAGTCTTTCCATACTTTAAAAGGAACCAATTCACATGAGTTATATATTACTTCCAACTGATGATGCTGCTTGGAACAAGTGCAGATTAATCACAGCATGATCTCATCCCTACATCCACCAAAACCCACAATTTATGGGTACATCCAAGCACAGACTAAAGACATTTATGCTCTATGCTAATAAAACTAGCGCTCTTACATGATTTCGGACAGTTGACGTCCTTTAAGCAGCGAGGAACAGCTCCACTTCTGGATCAATATGAGGTCAAGAATGTGTCAGCCCTAAAATATCATTTGCAAAGTGTTTTATGTGCGACTTTTAAGTTAACCAAAGCATCTATCTGGTCACAAAAATCAAATTGTTACTTTCTATGCGAATTGCATAAAAAGAGAAGCGAAGACACTTACAAATTGTTCGCTGTAGGAGGGCTTCCAAATAAGTTTCTAAAGATACCCCACAGAAAAAAAAAAATCAATCAGCAGTATGAATAATAATCAACTACATGTAGCTGGAAAGCATAAAGAACCTTACATAGTTCCATCTTGACAATCCTTAGTGCTCGCCGGATTAAATTCGTTGTATGAAAGGTCACTGCCACAACAATGCTTTGAAATATGACCCACCCACACAACTCAAAGGAATAACAGATTTCGAGGAAGCAATTGGCAACATTATTAAGGAAATTCACTGGATTTCTTTTTAAAAATTTTTGATAAAAAGAAACTCATGAAGGAAAAAACACAGAGAAGACAACAAAAACGGGCCAATTAAGTAGAGAACTGGATGTTGGTTATCCATGTTTCTTGCATTCTTCTTGATTGATTTTGTCTTTTCCATTGTTTTGCTTCACATTTCCACTCTGGAAACCATAAAGAACTTGAATATGAATATAATAAATATCAACATGAAGAAAATAGAAAAAACATACACATTATCTCCCTTCTTATATCCGTCTGGTACAGGTCCATTGAGCAAGTTGCTAGTTAAATATCTATCCAGAAGCCACAGTAACAATGCATTGGGTTTGAATAGTTGTTTGTAAATTGTAATAATACCATAATCAGAAAATTTAAAAAAAACAAAAACAAAAATATACTTAGATGTCAATCACTCACACAAAGACAGCTTCTTTTGGTATGCTGAGGGCGCGTATGAGTTGTCCCTCCAACATGTTAAAGCTAAGGTCTCTGCCAACAAAAATTACAAGAAAAAAAGGGAAAAAAAGAGACCTGGCTCAGCCCAAAAAGTGTGTATACTACTAAAATTATATCCTACAAACCTTTAGTCGATTAGTAATACTTAGAATTTTACATTGCTTACATTGGTCGTGCAGACTGAAGAAAGTACAGATTTCGATACACTGATGGACGATAATATCTCTACTAGACTTACTACCTCTAGATAACTACTTAGAAATTAGTCTTTTCCTTTCTATATCCTTGTACATATCCTTCCTTTAAACCCTTCTTAAAAGGGTATTAATGACAAGATTCACGCAATCTCAAAACCTGTCACACGCAACTTGAATTATGGGTAATAAAAATCATAAAACATGCAATTTATAGTTTCTAAGAGAATGTGAAAAATATTCTCCGACGCAAGGTGCCTCCAGACCTCCCATCTCGCGTAAGCAAAGGTGGGTCACATCTCTGGAAAGGTCTGGATGAGCTATGCACAAGTGTGCCGTGTGCAGCTAAATGTTTTCCCAACTTATTGTTAATAAAAATAACAGCAATGTAAATAGATTAATGCTGAATACCGCTATTGCATAACTGCTTTACTCAATTTATCCATCAACTTGGACAACATGATTCAGTCACACAATATAACAACCATTTACAATAAGATTTCGAGAAAATCTTATTTTATGAAATTTCATGACAATGTCAAGGAATTTTCGAGATACAATTGATTTCTGTGATGATGTCCAATTATACTCAGCATCTTTTGAATCCAACAGATGGAATACTAGGAGCAATAGACCTACTTATATTGAAAAAAAACAGATATAACTATGGGCAATAGACTAACACATAAGATTTTGTAGTTAAGTGATAATTATTCCAGACAGCTAATTAGGACTTGAATCAACATTACACAGTATTCGTGCAGGCAGTCTCATTTACACCTAGCAAAAAAGCCCCCCTAGGCTCAAGCCAAAAACTAAATGAGTTTTCTTATTAATTTTACAAAAATACTAAATTAATTAAAATAATAAATGTAGCAACAAATGATACAAATATATATTGTATATGCTTGGTATACACTTCTATAGTTTGGATGTCCCATATCAATTATCAAATGCAACATCATGTTGAATTCTTCACAGTTTTTTTATATTAATAATTAAAGCATTTTTCTATAGTTTTATACTATTATTATTATTATTATTATTATTATTATCTATGATGCCCAGATACGGCAGGGACACGCCATAGATATGGCGGGGATACGGATTTTACATGTAAAAGGTGAAGTATCGGATACGATACGTTGCCCATTTTGAAGTATCCGTGCATCATAGATTATTATTGATGCTACTAATCCTACATGTTTATTCTAACTAAAATATTAAGATCTTTATTACTTGAGTATTTATAGTAAGATATAGGCACTATTTCTTTATTTGTGTTACTTTTATTATACTATTTTAAATAAAACCAATACTATTTTAAATAAAACCAATACTGATATAAATTTAGTTGAATATAATGCCATATCCACAAATTACGAATATGTTAGGATTTTTCATATGTTGGCTAATTCATGGGTTGGAAAAAACTATAGGTCCATTGAATTTTTATTTTCTATTTGTTTTAGGATGGACTGTGGTTGTGTCACCGGAAGATCTGAACCGAAGACAAAGAAGAAAATCAAAAGAAATTTGGAAAACACATACCTGATCAATCAGATAAAGATCAGATCGATCGGATGTTGAGAACCTCTCGGTTAACAAGCATGTCTGGATAGCGGAATTTTTCCAGTTCGGGACTCTGCGATTTCCTTTCCTTTTCAAATTCTGGAATTTCCAATCTTAGTCCTATTAGTGCTCTAATCTTGAGGTACGAATCTTGGGCTACTTAAAGGGTGTTTCTCTAAACCCCTAATGTATCCAACAAGTAATTCTCTCATTGTTTTGAGTAGAGAAAACTCATTGAGAGATCCATTCTTCTCTAAAGCCATCATTAAGAGATTGTACTAAAGAGTTGTTCTAGAGAGCTTGTGGCTTCTACATCCTTGTAGAAGATTTGATCATCTTGGCTCTCAAGGTGTTGCTAGATCAAGTGCGGGGAGCGGTGTGTAGCGAGGAGTCGTGGCAACGAGGAGTTGTACAAGAACAATTGCAGTACTTAGGTCGACAGATTGACTAGGACAAGGAGCTGTGAGTATATCTTGTAATCGTTCAATAGTGCTTGATTTCTGATCATGATTTTTCTCCCTGGATAGGGTTTCCGTGTAAAATATTGTACGTGTATTCTTGTGGTGTGTGATTGGTAGGCTAGTTCACTTTGATTTGGTTTATTACTTCCGCTGTGCACTGGTAATTGAACTAGTAACCATTCTAGAAACCTTCAATTGGTATTAGAGCGGGTTGCACTTTACTGTCATGTAGATCCACATATTTCTAGAATGAACCTCTACCGTGAAGTCACTTCGACCAATAAACTCCCTTTATTATATAACACAAATTTTGTCTATTGGAAAGCCAGAATGGTTTCTTTTCTCAAAGCCATTGATATTAAAGTTTCACTACAACAAATGGGATTTTCAGCGACGAATTTTTTTGCAACGCAACCTAAAGTGTCACAAAAAATAGATTTTTTGCAACGTAAAACTAGACCTGTCGCAACAAGTTAAGAATTGGCGACACAAGATCTTAAGCGTCGCAAATAAATACTTTCAACAATGAAAAAAGTGTGTCACAAACAAATGCGTCAAAAAATCATTGGAGCAAAGCATTTTGAGCGCCCGCCAAATGGCAGTAAAATTGGTTCACGACGCTAAATACACATCAGCGACACAATCATACGTTGCCAATAAGTGTCTTTATTCCCGGCACAATCCCCACGTCGCAAATAGTTTTTAGTTGGGACGGTTATTATGTTGCAGAAAAGTTAGGTTATTTGCAACAGTTTCTTTTTTGCGCTGCACATAATATTTTATTCGCGACGCCGATGCCTTTGTGTTGCAGATAATTATTATTAGCGACCTACATAATATGGCGTCGTAAAAATTATAAGCTCAAAAATTCACTATTTTCTCTCTTTGCCACCATTATGAAAAAAAATTTATACATTTATTTGGGGTGCATTTTTGGCGTCACAAATAATATTTAGTTGGTACGGTATACTTAATGACGTCGTAGATAAGGATTTTTGCGCGACACGAATTTAAATGCGCCATACAAAATTCTTTTATTATCAACATTATTTTATGGCGTTAAAAAAAAAAGTCTAATTTCCCAATCGCCTTTTATGCCCTTACATTTACCACAAAAATCTCCTTAAATAGGGTAACCACAGTTGAGGACCCTAAACTTTTATAATTACTCCCAAGGACCTCCAGCCTAAATCATCTCTTCTTTTTATTTTTTCCGTTTTGCCCTTTTTTTGGTTGATGTCAATATAACCAGTTCCCTATTCTATCGTGAGTAATATTTGTTGACATCAACAAAACATTTGTCGACATCAACATAAAATTGTGTTGACATCAACAAAAATGTGAAATTATTACAATCAGTGACCCTGTGAATTTGTTGACGTCAATAGAAGATTCGTTGACATCAACATAAAATTGTGTTGGCATCGACAAAAATGCCCAATTAGCAGCATGAGTGACCCTGTGAATTTGTTGACGTTGACAAAAGATTCGTCGACATCAACATAAAATTACGTTGATGTCAACAAAAATGCCCAGTTAGCGTCAACAAAAATTGAGTTTTCTGTTCTTTAGGGTTTTGTTGACATCGAGCAATCTCTCTCTCACTGTGATTGAGAAAAAAGGGGTAGGGCGTTGGTCTCCTTCCTCTCCTTCTATTCTACTATTGTTAATTTGGGGGTGAAAAATGTTTTTTTTTTTTTTAGTCATGTTGACATCAACTAAGGGCAAAAACGGAATGAAATATTGGATTTTGGGCTGGAGGTCCTTAGCCGTCATTATAAAAACTTAGGATCCTCAGTTGTAATTACCCAATTTAATGGGATTTTTGAAGTAAATATCACAAAATTCTTTTATTAGTGACATTGTTTTATACAGAGAGTTCGCCTTTTGTGCCCTTATCCCCCTCTCGCTCTAGGCTTTGGTGTAAATGCCCTAGAACACCCTCTCGCATTCTCACCTCTCGCTTAGGATCCCTCCCGCCATCGCTCTCCACGTGAGCGATACCAGCCAGCCCTCCTTCTCCAACCACTGCGCATACCTCACGGCCTATCACTCTCGTCGCCTCCCTGTGTAGAGTCTCCGCCGATCTCACAGCCCATCATCCCTTTCGCTCCGCCATCTCCATCGTCACTATCTCCTCATGCGCAGAACCTCACCAGAGCCTCAATAGAATCTATCTGGACTCCCCCTCCGGCACTGATCCTCTCCACCATCGTTGATTACACTTTTGCCAAAAGGTGACGTTCGTTCACACCCAGACAAGCCCGTTTCCCCCTCCACGCCAAACCGCACCACTGCCATCAACAATTAAGGAACTGTCCCTTCTCTCCATGTCATCTACACCAACGCCCACTGCCTCTGCTCCTCGGCTCTGCTCCCTGCAACACCCAGTGCCTTGCACCGTTTCACATCACCTGCGCACAGGCACACCCTTCCCCTCCATCTACTTCCTTTTTCTTTTCTTTGTTTTTCCTTTCCATCACCCTCTCTCTTTCGCCTCGCTGCATGAATTGGGGCTTTTTCAAGTAATTGGTTCCAATTTCCCAATTTGCTATTTCTTTCTCTCATTCTGTTCTGAATTAGGTTTTCCATGTGTGTATGTGCGTCTGTGGTTTTTTTTTTGCCGGGGGTGGGTCGGTCAAAGGAGGCAATTCGTGATTTCTATTGTTCGAATTCTTTTGGGTTTTTCTATTGCCGGGGGTGGATGACGTGTTATGGCATGATGAAATGTAAGTGCTGGTGGTGGGTTCTTGAAACAAAACAAAAGAAGGAAAAATGTGATCAGTTCGAGGGATGGACCTCGCTATAGCGAGCCCACCCCAGGCGAGGGATGGACCTCGCTACAGTGAGGCCACCTTCTGGATGGGTCCGCTATAGTGAGCCACAAGCTCGCTATAGCGAGGTGAGGTTCTGTGTTGGGCCAGAATTTTGACAAAAAAATGCTTCTTTTTGCACACTGAAGTTGACGAACACCTTATAGTGTGTATTTATGAAACCAATTAGGATCTTGGACTTCGAGGGATTTATAGGACCCTAGAAAATGGCACCTTTGACGAGATCAACGGACCAATGGTAATTAACCACATAAGAAATCATTGAGGCTAAGATCATCTCATGTGAATTTTATCTTTTGTTTAACACCTTGTCATGGATGAGGCTCGGAGAACCCAGTACACTACACTTATACAAAGTGACACCAAATTAAAGATAGCCATACACCGGATCTCTAAACCTCATCGTGTGAGAATGTGAAGGACGAGAGCCTAGTAAATGACCCTTGAGTCTTCTTAATCAATGCATGTGCACATTGAGATTTATTTTCCCATCACCTTCCAAACTCTAACTAATGATTTATATGCATAAATTGTTTCGTTTCTATTCATTATACTTGTACAGTTATACGATATTCAATTGAAATTCGAGATGAGTAAGTTTATGTGTGAAATATTATGGATATTAATTATTCGATTCGATTCAAGTAAAAACAATCGTACTCGTGTGTATTTATTCGATTCGATTGGTCTGGCACTACTGAGCTTCGACCTCGTGATACCCGACGAGGTTAAACTTGGTTTAGTTATTCGAGATCACTGCAGTAAATCATCTGGAGCACCGGAACTCTAGAACCGAGTAGCCAGCTAGCCTTTGGCCGGGCCGCTGGTGACATTCCAACTAGATTCGCTCTCTTTTGAAAGGATGAGCTTAATGTAGTAGCCAACTAGTGTGCTTTATCCCCCATTGATTCATAAGGCAAAAAATATTCGATTTTGGCACAATTGCCTAGTTATTACCTAATATTGACATGATTTAATTAATTGTCTATAAATTCAATTTGATACATCATGTGATTTATTATTAACGCCAATACTTGCCAAATCGTCGTATTCATGATGCTATTCTTGGTATCACAGTCGCAGGTGCAGCTCCCTGTCCTGAGGAGGCCGATGAGGGAGAGAAGGTTACCCAGGAGGTACCTCTAGGACTAGTGGAGTAGCTAGAACGTATAGATTCTTCTCCTTAGAGTACGCCGTATTCTTTTGAAAGCTTCTAGTAGTGAGTGTGGCCAGCCCCTTTTTGTGTGGGTCACACTTAGTGTTGCTATTATTTTGTTATATTTTTTATAGTGTTGTATAGGGTTCTTTTATACACCCTCTTTTGTAAACAATGTATATAATTGTATAATTCTTTTGTATTAAACTTGAACAGTGATTTAGACTAAATGAGAAATGATACCCTTCGTATGTGAATTACAGCTTCTGCCATGATTTAATTGTTAATGATATGTTCTGGTGAGTTTTAACTCGTGTGTGTGAAAAAGTTGTTTTTCTCTCCTTGTGTGTTGTATTTGGCTCGAGACAGGTACAGCATCACAGGGTATGTGTGTCTCACCTCGGGGATTGCCCTAGCCAGGGTGGATTCGGGACCGGGATGTGACAGTGCTCTATTTCACTGCTTTGCCACACAATCTCCATCTGCCAGTGTACATCCGTTGTTGTACTCCACAACATTGGAGCCTCCACTTTGTAATCTGCTAGTGCAATCTCTGGCACTGGTTGTGAGTTGAGATGCCCTTAACCATCCAGCAGCCTTTGATGATATTGTAACAAAACATAAGAAATTTGAAATTTTTGTCAAATTATGCAAAGTCCATGAGACCCTCTTTGTTAAAAGGCCTCTCTAAGATTTTTATATATTTCTTTTTCATTAAATTGTTAAGTGATATATTTTAGAACAGTGGGGTTTTTGTAAAAAAATAAAAAATTGTAAGGCATGTGAGGTTTTTTGATGCCCTATTTTGGGTTTCCATATGGGGGGCCTCATGTTTGGTCAATACAATACTTACAGTTCACAAACTATGAATTGGCAGAACATTGGTAATCCGTGCATTACCTTTATAAGTACAAACCAAGTCACCAATGACACATTTTGATTGGATCCATAGACTCTGAACTGGCACAACATTGGTCATCCTTGCATTACCATTTTAAGTACAAACCAAGTCACCAATGACACATTTTGATTGGATCCACAGACGATTTGCACAATGGATTCTGCTTTTCTTTATTCCTTTTATTGTCGCTTTTCTCTTTCTCTAGGTGGTCGGGAAGCCTACCGAGCAAAAAATAAGTGAAGGACTAGAACATATCATAAGGAATATACATACATATTTGGGTTTCCCTCTTTCTTGCCCTCAGATATGAAACAGTGTGAACAATGCACCGATTACTTTAAAAAGTGCATATTTATTCTTTTTACACACACTTGCAGAGCCATTGTGGTATTCCATCAGCATGAGAAGTTTAAAGGCAAAAGAACACCTGCTCCTGACAGAGTTGAGGAGGTTTGACATAGAATGTTGAACCATCATAGGCCTTTAGTGATGGGAACATGAACTGGGTAGTGGCCATGCTACTAGGTGGCCTCTTTTTCATAGTCATGATTCATGAACTTTGAATTTATTTCATGTGCCTGGTGATCTTAAGGAGAAAATTTTGAACGGCGTGATTGTGAGTACTTTTGCATTTAGATAATTTAAAATTTAATATAAGCATTTCATTATATTCATAACTTCTCATTTATAATCTTTGTAGAGCACCTACAGCATCAGGGAGATCTACAAAGCAAAAAACCCTGATCAACCGTTAACTTGCACGGATTCCTTCTTAGTCGCTCAGAAAAGAAAAGATGGATCAGCATTGAGCCCCCATGTGGTGAGAACCATTTTACTATAATTAGTTGCTAGGTTATTAATTTGAATTGATTAACTTTTTAGAAGGAATAGTCCAATAATTGGTTGCTAGGTGATAACCTTTTTCTTTATTATTCGTGGTGTATGTGTGATGTAAATTATTGAAGTGCCAGGATTGAGTGGTGAATGTTGTAGTTTGGAGGGGCACTAGTGGGGTGTTTGAAATGCTATGGTTGAATGGTGAATGACTTATGACTGAGTAGTGAATGACTTTGTAGTGTGTTGAGGCATTGGGTTGTTTATATGAAAATTTTTGTTATGTAGAGGTACTTTGCAGGTTGTTAAAAGAAATTTAAATGTCACTTGTACACCCAGGTGTTGTGTTCATCCGATAACACGATCCCTACCTATTTTTCCATATTTATTTATTTTTAATCCTAAAACTGCTTTAAAGCAGTTGAGAATTCTCTTCAAATCATAAAGTAGCAAGGTGTCATCTGTGAATTGGAGATGTGGTATCTCCTAGCCTATAAGGCTCTAACTCCAACTTTGAAGCCCCATGGATGTGGTTTCTAATTTCTATTCTTATTTGGAAAATGGATGGTAAAGCTTTTAGCCAATACTTAGAAATGATCTCACCACTTACACATCTAGTGTTGGCAATTTCACTTGCTTCTCATCTTAGGTGATATTAATATGACTAGTTATGATGGTAAATATAGTTGTGTTTTATAGATTTTAATATTTATCTTGTTTTATTTATTACATATCGAAATGGGAGATGAAGAGAAAATAAGAACATGCAACATTTTTTGGACCGGTTTGGATGGCGCAGATCGATTTGAGGATGCTATATTTTTATCGTGGAAATTGTTCGTTGTCTCTCCGTGATACATATATATCGAAGACCATATTCAGTTATTGTTTCCATGTTATAATGAGACCGACTATTATATAGATTTATGTTTAATAGAATTTTATCAATATCTTCAGTAAGAATTTGTAATGAGGACAACTGTTTCATTGCATTCAAATTCAATTAATTAACTTAGTTTATGTTTTTACATCGATGGAGTGTTATTTTCAGACCTCAATTGATACTTAGAGATGTATGATTGTGATGACCTAAGGATGACTTTGCATTAAAGATTTGTGAATGGATGGATTTTGAATGGATGATGAGATTATATTTGTATTGATAGGGTATCAAAACATGAAAATATATATTTTTTAAAATATTAAAAAATATTTTTTTCTGAAAAATCATTATTTGCAGCGCTTTTATTGCATTGCAAATAATCAAATGTAACAAGATGAACATTATTTACAACACCATAGGAGTGTTGCAAAAAAAAAAAAAAAAAGATTATTTGCAAGTTTATAAGAGCATCACCCTTAATGATTTATTAACGACGCTTTTGAATCGTCACAAATCATAATGATTGGTGACACAATTTTACCGTTGCAAATAAATCATTATCTGCGACGGCTAGGAAACGTCGCGAATGATACTTTTTAGCGGCTCTTTTAAACCGTTGCAAATATTCTATCATATTGCTACGCTGTCGTCCTTAGTGTCGCTAATCTTTGTGCGATCCCTTTGCAACACTTAGCTTTTTGCATCACACTTACTTTTTTTTACACATTTTTCAATATCTACGTCGCTTTTTTGGTGTCACAAAAAAGCTAAATTGTAGTAGTGTTTGGAAATTAGTTTTAAATGACTATACCCTACCCACTGTTGTTGTTGATGGGGTAACCATGCCCAAACCTGAGGAGCAGTGGAATAAGGAAGAAGAATTGACTTCTACTTGCAACTTTAGGGCAAATATTTAGGGGTGACCGGACCATTCTAAGCTCAGGATGGCCCATCCTATAGGGCTTATTGCCCCCTCCTATAGTCAATCTAAGTACATAACACTCATTATCCTGTTGTGAAATATTATTGGACCAAATTTGACACTTATCTGAGTTGTGTATACCCTCCAATTGTTCATGCAAATTTCGACACCCATGCTATGCAAATTTTGGCACCCACCCATGACACCTTATCTAACAGTTTCGCTTGGGTAACGTTCAGGCTAAACAGAATTGATTGGGGGGTTTAACTTGATCCAGTGGCCAATAAGATGTGGGTCAACATGTTATCAATGTCATGTGAAAGTGCTTGTGTTCAGATATGTAGGGTTTTGAGTGTTAGCAAAATTCATGGGTTTGGACAATACTTGGTTCATTCAAATGTAATTATCCTTTTCTAGAATGGTCTGCAAATTCCTCTCCTTGAAGAACAATCAAAGTACAAGATTCTTATGAAGAAACAGATACCAAGCCAAACATCAAAACTGCCAAGATTTCGAACTCTCAGAAGGAGAGTTCAAATGTTCAAATGAGATCATCTCAAGCCATTTTCCAGAAAGGAGCAGAGTTGAACTCTCAGCATGAGAGTACTCCAAGCCATTTTCCAGAGGTGCCCAGAGTTCAAACTCTCAACATAAGAGTTCGAACGTTCATGGCCTGAGTCTTCAAAGCCATTTTCCAACGAGCTCGGGAGTTCAAACTCCCATGATAAGAGTTCTAACGTTGATTGCCAGACTTCCAAAGTTCTCCTGAAGACCCAAGAGCTCAAACTCTTCATTACTGAGTTCGAACATTCATTCCAGTTTTGCAAAACCCTAACGCCTCTCTATATAAAGGGTTGTTATTCATTGCCCTAGCATCTCTCTCAGATCTGTGAAGAACGGCTGCTGACTTTCAGAGAGTTCTTACCATTCTCTAGAGATCCATTCCCTTCGAGTTGAGATTTCCATCTCTTGAGTTCATATCTTCCATCCATTCTCGTTCCCATCACAAAGTTGCTTCAAGATTGAAGACGGAGAGTCAAGCATGGGTGAAGATGAACAGTAGGTGACCGGCATGAGGATATTGCAGTCCTTAGGTAGAGAGTCAAATGGGGAAGTGTTGTAAGTTCTCTTGTAATCTTCGTATTGATAGAGTTTGATCTCTTTCTTGGACCAAGTTTCAGGGTCCGTGGTTTTTACCCGAGTTTGGGTTTTTCCACGTATATCATTTTCTCTCTCATGGTGATTGTTTATTTATTTATTTTTTATTGTTGATTGTGTTGTTGAATGCCATATTGGTGATCTAATTTGGGACCTTAAGCCCTACATTGGGGTTTTCAAACCTTCACCCAGTCTGTGCAATAAGTTATAAACTGGTAAGCTCCAACTGTGGCTTATAGAAGTGTGTATCAATTCATCTTCGTTGCCTTCTTCTTCTTCTTCTTCTTTTATATTTTTTTTGTTTAAATATCAATTCGTCTTCAGTTTCACAACGTTCTCCTACAATTACTACAAAATTCTTTTTGAAGCATTCCAACTTCATTAATCAATCACATTGTCGGTGTTACTTAATTCTACTAATTAGTGCTCTGCGATTTTCACATTTGGTTTCTGAATGGACGAAACCAAGCGGCATGTTAAAATTTCTACTGAGTGGCTTATTCTAGTTGGACAAAATTTTCCCTTTCTTCAACGTCCTTTTGTTCTACAATCAACTTACAATACTCTTGCATGACATCATGCTCCAAAGGAATGGATTCTGCAGAAAGTTAGACTTGTTTAGTGGAACCTATTTCCATTTTTAAGGGAAGCTAGAAAGAAGTTAATGTCACACGTAATATATCCTTTTTATCGAAAAGAATCAACTTACAAGGTTTTCAGATTTTCCATTGTCCATATGTAGTCTGGAATAGAACCGGTAAGATTGCAATTCCTCAATATCCTGCACACAAAATAGAATGCATTCAGTTCAACAGGATGTGGATGGTAGTTCCTATAAAACAAGAGGAATATAAGCATTCTACTCACAATGTCCTAATGCTTTTCATATTATCCAGTTTTGGAAAAGGCGTTGATGTTCCATTAATGTCACTGATCCTCCTACAACATATACATCCCACTAAGAAAGTTAGTGGAAGTTCATATACCCTCAACTGGTTTTCCTTGATTCACAACCAGTTGGAAAAGGCATTCTACACATCAGTTAATAGTGGATTCTTAATTAACAGTGGATCCTCAGCGCTTTTACTTACAGGTTAGTTAAATTTACCAATGACGAAATCTCAGAAGGAATTGGTCCTTGCAAACCGGTTCCTTGTATTTCTCTGCGATTGATGAAATTTCTAAATGTTTCAGTCAAAGAAAATGGATAGAGAAAACTCAAATGTTTGAAAGAACAAATACTCACAATCTAGCAAGCCCTGTCCAATTCTTTATGAAACCAGGTATCCTTCCAGTAAAGTTGTTATCATTTATCCTACTGTATAGAGTGTAAAAATAAATATTCCACCTCCCTCTTTCAATTGGAGAGAAAACTTTTTAGGTACGAAATATGCATCTATAAAACTCAAAAGAACTTACAAATCCTTCAAGCCTGTAAGGTTAGCAAGGCTCGTTGGCAGCTGTCCCGAAAATGCATTGGAAGAAATTACACTGCTTTTACAAAAAAAAAAGAGGCACAAAAAAATGTACTATCAAAATCCACTAAAAGATTAGAGAAGAAAAGATTATATATCCTATCAATCCAATATCTGCTCCAATACTGAGCAATTGTGGTTGACAAACATCGAACCAAAGAAAAGAACAATTCTACTAAATCTAGATTCTAAAACCTAAAACAAAAAAGAAAGGAAGCTGTTACATTCTCCCAACATTGGATCATGGTAGCAAATGTCTTGATTTTCAGAATCGGACCTACACATGGGGGATCATGGTTTTAGCAAAAGTAGGTTCTCTTTCGATTTTTAAAGAAGGATCTTGTTGGGAAAGTGCCATATTCCAGATCGCCCAAGTAATAGAGTTGACGGGCTTCATAATTCATATACTTGTTTGGGCCTTCTATCTATCATCTTAAGCTTTTGGGTTAGTACATGGTTTCTTACATGGTATCATATCAGAAACATGTTACATTACAATCCAAACGAGAAGGTGGCTTTACATTCTCTTTATGCTGACAAGCTTCTCAACTCCTTGGAGAAGAATTGCAAATTCTCCAGAAAACTTGTTGGCTTCCAGGAACCTGAAAATTCAAATTCTTTCAAAATTCACCAATATCATAGACTAAAAGGAAGATTCCAAAATGAACCCAGACAGAGAAATCATGATTTGAAGGAGAAAATTTATTGATATTTACAGATCTGCGAGAGTGGCAATATTCCAAAGTTCCTTTGGGATTGGCCCAGTTATGCGGTTTCCAAAAAAAGAGCTGCACAACACCACTGTCTCTATTAAGACACTTGCTTTCACAGGATAAGTCTGAACACATATATGACGGTTAATAAAAGCTTACATTTTCTTAAGTGGGATGGAACCCCATTCCAAAGGTATTGTGCCATTGAGGTAGTTACGATTCAAATTGCTGTCAATGAGAAGAATATTGACTACAGTCAGTGTGGAAGCCTAGCATTGCATTGGTTTGAGGAGTGTTGTAAATTTGATATACATTATCATACCTCTCTCTATCAATTTAAACTTTTAGAGTAAGTGGTTGCAATCATGGTGTCAGACCTGCCTTCTATTCTCGCATGGAGGGTCTAATTCCCCCATGTGCAGGGGTGTTATAATCTTAATATATATTATTACACCGTTCTCTATCAGATTAAGCTTTTAGAGCTAAGTGGTTGTAAACAAGGAGTAAATCAAGAAATTTATGCATGCAAAAGCTTACATTTGCTGGAGGTAAGGAAGCTTGGCTAACTCTGGTGGAAGCACTCCTTGAAGATCCTGACCTCTGAGAACTCTGCAATTCCAAAGTCAACTCAGTAGGGGCAAAGACAAATGAAAATTTTCAAAAAAAAGTCTCTTTTTCTAAAGATATGTGAAAATTTTCAAAAAAGTCTCTGTGCTTTTCATGATTTTTGAAAACAGACAACAAGAATCGATTATTTCATCAATTCGGTCCTTTCACTCTAGGGGCAGGCTCCTATCCTCACATACTGGGGCAAGGCCTAGGTGGAGTCAAGGCCCTCATCATTCTGGACAGTCCTATGTAATTAATACCCTGGCCCTTAGCCTACCCTCGAGGGCCCCTAGGGCCAAAACAAAAGAATACAACCACACACTAAAATTACTCATCAGAAGAATCACGTTGATACGTACCTATTATTTATTTTGATAAATATATATTTATTTAATATTTAGTAAAGATAATTAATAGTCTTTTGTCAGTATTTTATATTTTATTTAGAAATTAGTTTTATTAGGATTCTTAATTGTATTTAAAATAGTAGGCTTTATGTACTCAGACCAGATCTGCATCTAAAACTTGAGCCCTTTAATAATTGGGCTGCACTTGGGTTAAGCAATAGAAAGAACGAAGCCCCGCACAGGCCCACTTAAATTGTGCTTGTAAGTTGGTGACTGATTTGCCCCACCAAATAATTGAAAGCTTGGCCTGATTGACTAAATGGGCGGGCTTGGGCCTGAACAAGTTTGAGGTGGAACAGGCTCGGGCCCATCAGTTACGGCCTGCATTGGGCTTAGGCCAGATATGGGCTAGTGCTTCTAAAGCTAGGCAGGGCCTAGATATGACTCAGCCTAGCCCAACTCGGCCCATGAAAACACGTGTGAAACTAATGGACAACTACCCCAGTTCCATTCAACCATATCCAAGGAAAAGAAGAGTCAAAGAGAGTGCAAAACCCGGGAACAAAGCTCTATCAGATATGTCCTACTTGTTTGATCAAGGGGTCCATCCTAGCCCTTAGATTGAAATCGTACGAATTAAACTAGACGGGGTCAAATACATCTCCGGCCTCTACAAAAGTTTGCTGTGTCCACGAGCCCTAGAAAGGCTTGCAATAACATCAGAGCTTTCATGGGCTTGCCCCTGAAAGGTTGATTGATTTCAGTTGTGATTCATGTAACCCAAAGTTACCTGAGTCAGTTTCGCTTGGAGAAAATTTTTAGGAGAATCAAGGGTTTTTTTTTTTTTTTTTTTTTTTCATATCTAAACTGTTGAATTGGAAAAAGGGTCTCAGATAACCATAATTTCCAAGATTTTTCCTTTTTTCTGTGTATTGTGAATGTGGCAAAGTTTGCCCAGATCAATAAAAGGTGAACAGCACCGGTGGTATTCCTGGCCAAACTAAAATGTCACTTTAATCTGGTGAAGAACTGATACTGAATAATTGACAGCCCTATTTTTGGCTAAATCCCTCGCTGGAAGTCCTTATTTGGTCCAAATCTTTGAGGATTTACCATTGTCAAACTTGAATTTTTCACAACTGTTTAAAAATTGGAACTCTCTTCCGTGTCCATACACATGACTTGACACTTTTGTATAGATTCTGCTAATGGTACATCCTTGCATGGGTAGGTATGTGAGATAAGACACCCCTTCCCACTTGGTTCTGCCGTGTTTTCTCGAAATGACACACTTTGGAATAGAGAAAACTTAGGAATTTGTCATTGAGAAACCTTCATGGTCATTGTTTTGGTGCAGTGGTAAAAGTCATTGTTATTTGGGTGGGACGGAAAATGGTCAATTCAAAAGGTCAAAATAAACACCAAATAGTAATGATTTCCACTTATTTTTATGTTTTTGGCAAATTAAGTTTAAATAACTCATATCTTATGGTGGGGTGACAACTTTGTTTTTTTTTTTTTTTTTTTTTTTTTTGGGTTAAGAATGGGGCATGGCCATAGACCATTTTGGATTGGACCTGGCTTAAGCTGATAAAGAATGGTGTCCTTCATTGGAATTACACCCTACGTGGAAGAATACATGGCACAACCACCCAAGAAATTCGAATACTCAACCTCCCGCTCTCATACCATGTTAACAACCACTTACTCTAAAAGCTTAAGCTGATTGAGAACAGTGTAACAATGTATATCAAGTTTAAAACATCATGTAGGTCCGCCACAATAGGGATTGATCCTTGATTTTTTCATTTTTTATTTTAAAGAACGTGCCTCACTGCTGATGAGTGATGAGCTATCAGTGGACTGGCGATTGGGCATGCACTTGAAAAGTAAATATAGCAATATAATGGTAGTTTGCTTACATGCTTACAACGTGACAGACGGTGTTGTCTTGGTAGGTGCAATTGCAGGTTACATTATTCTCATATACTATTGTGGTTGAAGGGTCTAACCAGCTCCGTTCTTTACTGCATGGGTCGGCACTAAAGTTCCAGTCATCTTTGCCCAACGTCTTGCCGATTAGTTTGAGAGCATCGACTGATCATATTCACAAAATGAAGGACGTCAGTGACATAAACCATAACCATTTCTGAGTTTTCCCCCTGCCGTTCCCATCCAGAGATGTCTACCTTAACTCATATTATTTCTCACTTGCCTCTAAACTGGAATTTTTTTTACGGGCTAAAGGGGAAAGAAAAAAACTTTAAACAAAACTAATAAAATTTAGTAATAAAACATGCAATAATCAAATTTTTGAAATTGTGTTCGACGTTATTTCATTGAATTGAAATCATCAATTGTCCATGGTAGATAAATTCTGATTGGATTAAGAATTTAAGTAACATGAGAAAAGTTTAAGGCCCCTCAAAATAGTCCAAATCCTCAAAAAAATCTCATTTAAATAGGATCTTGGCCTACTTTCATATTGATCACTAGCAAACGAATGTGAACACTATATCATGACAAATTTGTTTATGTTATTGATCAATTTGATGGCAGGCCATCTTTTATTAGAATGAAGTTTTGCAAGGGCTTCAAAGGGGGGCAATTTACTTTAAACATTCTATACATCTTTATACGGTAATATTAAGGTGAGAAATAGTCCTCACATATTATATGAGAACTTTTTTTAGGCCCAATTGTGGGTCCCATTAGGGGATGGGACCAAAGGGATGGAAAGATCTATGTGGGACCACCCCAAGTATCATGTTTGACCCCAAACCCATGCCCCTAACCCCTTCATCTGTGGCCCATAAGCTTAATGGTTGCTAGGTTTGGATGAGTTGCTAGTTGGGTCCCACAAAAAAAGTTCTTATATATTCAAGTGAGAACTAATTCTCACAAGAATATTTCCCATCTTTATAAATATGTAATAGGTAAGAATTAGTTCTCACTTGAATATTTCTCATCTTTATAAATATGTCCCCAGTAAGGAACCTCACAAAATCTTCTTGAGTCCACTTCATAATTTTTTTCATACTTGTAGTTTATGTTTGGACAAAATATAATGGAATAGATTAAATAATAACCCTTGGCCCTTTTTTAAAAGACCATGGTTGCTTCAAGATAGGATAGCTGAGAAGTGAGACAAAAACCACTCCATATTTATGCAAAACTTCAGAAGTGACATTGTTTTTTTTTTTTGGTGGTACTACTTAGTATCATCATCATCATCATCATCATCGTGTGTATGTGTGTGTGTATGTATATGTATATATATAGAGGCCAGCTCTCCTAAGCTGCAGCTTAGCTTATCCTAAGCTGAAACATGGCTGATTCCACAAATCAAAGTCGACTATGTTGTTTTTAACATGATGATCGTCTCCAAAATTAAGATAAATCCAATCAGAACTGAATTTTTCAGCTCCATCATGCAAAAAAAACATATATAATCAACTTTGATTTGTGGGACCAGCACTATTCTAACTTAGGATAAGCTAAGCTACAGCATAGAAGAGCCCTGCTCATATATATATATATATATATATATATATATATATTTGTGATCGAGACCCATATTTGAAATCTAAACCATTCAAAAACATGTTCCCACCAGTTTTTATCAATTTAAAAGACTTTCCTCCATTTGGATTTATTATGACAAAAAATTTATAATAAAAAGGGCACATGAAATTAATTGCTTTTTAATCTGTGCTGTATATAACTCCGATTGGATTAGAAAATTATTTGATAAATAAATATAGAGGTAGCGTAATTTTGAGTGGTTTGGATTTCATGCATGAGCATCGGTGAATGAGAATCACAATGATGCATGGTTCACTACTATATATACCAATTGTAAACTACCAAAGTAAAGGAATTCTAGGGATGGGCTCCTTTCTTCTCAAACACACGCATGGTTTCAGGACTCCAAGTGGACGCAAATGTAAGAGGGGCAGAAACCTATTCTTTCATCTTTTCATACTTATTTCTTTCTTTCCGTCTTTCTTCTTTAATTCCTTCGTTTCCTTGCCTTTCCTTTCATTTCCTTCATCATATATATATATATATATATTTATTTATTTTGTGGCAAAATCAGCTAAGATTGTGCCAACATAATTTTGGGAATCAAAGATTTCAGTGATTACATTTGCTAACAGAAGTGTGCCATCCATTGATGGATGGGTATATGATGCGGGCATAGGATCTCCTCACATGGAGATTCTCAAGCTTTTTTTTTTTTTTTTTGGGCCGGGCAGGCCCTGACCAGACCTTCAAACAGTGCCAAGGTCAAAACTAGGGTCGTAAAGGGGACAGTTCTAGATCGGAACCATGGTGGACCCGGACCCATTTTTAAATAACGTTTCCGATTTTGACTCGAAACCTGTTTTATTGGTTCTAGACCTTGTTTCAATAGGAAAACCCGAATTCGATTCCGAAACCGTACCCACCTAGATGACTGAAATTTAGTTTCAAAATCGATTCTAATTTCTCTTTATTTTTAATATTTTTCTTAAAATAAACATATTATTTAACTTATAATAGTACATCAAGTCTACTACCTCCATTGTTATATATAAACATATAAAAAAAATTGATTTTGAAGAATAATTTGTGATATCACAAGCTTATATGTAGGGTCCGGGTCCACGGGTATAAACTATTGACGCGTAATCGGACCAGTTTATGAATCTAAATCTAAAATCGATTCCAAATCCCTTTTTGTGTTTTTGGGACAATCGGGTACATGTGTGTCAAAATCTCCCGGTCGGGGGCAAAAATGGTCGATTAGGGCTTTCTTTCTACTTCTTATCCTCCTCTTCTTTTTCTCGTCTTTCTATGGATTTCTCTGATATGCAGCCCTCAATCCCTTGATCTTGCATCCTTCTCAAACGAATCCAGTGATTCCTGATTGGGATCGGGTCTTGTATGGTTGTGTTTCCAGTAAAACTACGATATTGCAGATTTCATCATCGGTGATAGCGATCTCAAAACCGTAGTGCCGTAAAATACATCCAATGGATACCTCCTTCCCACCTCCTTTACTCCTACACCACTGGGAAGCAGATCTACTATTTATTATTATATTTTTTATATCGACGATTCATTCCTCTTTTCCGCCATCATCTTCAAAGGATATGAAGCGAAAGTTCTCCGAAAAGATGCTGAACCTGATGATGCAGATGATCCTAGGAAGCGGTATTACAAAGAGAGGGTTATGGATCTGGACGAGGCAAGGTGTTCTCGGGAAAACATACAGGATTCGTTGCCTCCTTTGAACAGAGCACCATCAAGTTTGCTAGATTTTCCCAATTTAGAGGTGGACAGGGTTTAGTGGAAAAAAGGCTGATCACTAGGTTCTAGTTCATCCCCATCTCACAGGGTTATAGTTTAAAAACAAGGTTTTCTTATTATATCGGCCAAAACCTAACACCTTCTTCATGTTGATTCACTGCCCTGCAGTAGTATCAGAATTTCTAGAGCTTTTGCTAAAAGAAAACATTAATCAGGACTTCTTTTTGTCACCTTTTAGAGTGTTATGTGCTTAAACAAAATGTAGAGGTGATGAGAATGGAATTTCAAAATATTCAAAGTTTCAGATTAGCTAGCACATGATGCAATGGTTAGACATACCATCTTCCATTAATGACATTTTTCAAGAAAGAAAATGGGAATCATTGATCTTACTTTCATCCTGGGGAAGAGTTGCTCCAGATCCAAAAGTTGTTGGAAAACAGGTAAATGTCAGAAGAAACAGGAAAACAACGTCTCGTCTTTGCATCAGCATCTTTGGGCTGGAAAGAGAAGCACTTGATGTGGAATGATTTACTCTGAGCGCCCTTCACTCCCGGTCTCACTTATATTGGCTTGATCTGGTTGTGGACTTTTCCGTTCTTGTATTTTCTGAGAAACGTATGGACGAGCGAAGGAGCGCAGAAATATCTCGAGAACCGACAAGGATTGTCGAGGGCGTTGGAATTGAGTAATTGACACTGGAAATGACCCAAAGGTTACAATGCATGCATATGCAGGGATACAAAGACTTCCGGTTGTCGTCTCGGGCCCAAGCCAATTTTTTATGCATATGCATGGATTAATATAAAGACTTCCGGTCATCGTCTTGGGCCCAAGCCAACTTTTTATGCATATGCATGGATATAAAGACTTCCGTCGTCGTCTTGGGCCCAAGCCAACTTTTTAGTGATTAATCCTCGTTGATTTTTCAACTTAATCAGATTAGTCAAGTTCGCACGTTTTGATGAATCGAGCGTCAATTCAATCTTAACCCAAAAAACGATTGTGATATTATGCAAGAAGAAACAGGAAAACAACTTCTTGTCGGCGCATCAGCATCTTTGGACTGGAAAGCTGCATTTGCCACTTGATGTGCGATAATCTGATCTGCCCTTCCTTCCCTCTTTATAATTTGCTTGTTCTTGTTCAGATCTTCAATTTTATTTTCTTGTACTTTGTTTGTGAGCAATGATGAATATATAGACCAGCTAGTGAGAGGAGAAATATCTCTTGTGCCGACAAGGATTCTGTAGAGCGGTGAATTTTGAATGGGATTTTTTAAATACAACCATCCTATTCAATATTTACACCCACCGAATACCTATTATGACCTGACCATTTGATTTTCTTGATTGTTGACCACATGAGAGAAGTCATGTTGGCATCCTCTTCTGTTTCTTGTCGATTGCGCCAATGGGACGTGACGATGATAGGTGCGGCCCACCGCATCGCAGCCGCCCGCCCCCTGTCCTCTTCTGTTTCTTGTTGATTGCGCCGATGGGACGTGACATGATAGGTGCTGCCCACCGCATCGCAGCCGCCCGCCCCCCGCCACGAGACTTTGGTTTAGGAGGGTAAATTTAAATTAGGGCCACATGTGGTAAATTCAAACTAGATCAAAATCAGAGCCACATGATTTAATTAATTTGAGCTGAACTTTAATTTAATTAGAAATTTTTTCACCATCAAATTAAGTATTAAACTTTAAAGAATGTGTCTAAAATAATAATGAAAAATGTCTAAGTCCTGATTTTGTTTATTTGATCAATTCTCAAAGGTAGGGATGATTTTGATCGAAATGAAATTCAGTGAGTTTAAGGCTTTGCGTTTAAAGAATTTCAAGATGTGTTTGTGAAATATGGTTTTTTTTATGGGTGTAGAACGAAAAGATTTTTTTTTTTTTTTGCTAACAGAGGGTTCCCAACCTTTTGGTTGGACTATTCCCTTCGGCCCCAGAAAGAAGCCGGGTAAAACCCCTGTGGCCCCTAAGTGGTAGCACAAGTGGACTCAACCTTCGGTTCCTAAAGAGGGGAGAACCGGGGGTCGATACCAAGACCTCTATCTCCGGAAGAAGAAGGAACCGTGATCCTGACTACTAGGCCAACCCCCAACCCCTTGGGGTTAAAATGAAAAGAATTGGGGAGTAAGGCCCTTTCTTCTATTGGGAGTGGCAAATTGAGGATTTTCGAGCTTTGGTATGCTACTACACTTAATGCATTTTCATCTCTCCACGGAACTTTACACTGTAGCTAGTGGGAGACCAAGAGTTTCGTTCGAAGGGAGCAGGGCCTTATTTCTGATGGGGCGTGGGCTATCTAGCTCAGATCACATTTCGGACTTTTTTCAAGGTCCACGAGGGTGAGTGCCCCCAATACCCAATACTTGGGTGTGCCACTAATTGGAACTCTTCTATAAAAAAAAACTATAGTTGCACCAAGTAAATGTCCCCTCAATATAAGTGTTTTCTTCGAATCTTACTTTAGTAAGAGTTGTTCCTATGATAAGATTGATTGTTTGATAATAAAAAAAGCCATGATAATGAATAATGCGTAAGTTGTATTAATGTTTTCTTTATCAAACGATTAATTCTTAGCAAAATCAACTCTTATAAAGATAAATTTTTGAGATACCACATGCTCAAGAAAGTCCTTTATTTTAAAGTGCTCCAATTTTCAATAGGTGGGCCTCAATTTAGAGTTCCACTCCTTTAATTCAAATTTTTATCTTCCAAAAAGAAAGAAAATGGGACTTCTCCAAGTCAAAGCATCATAAGATCCCTACTCAAATTTGGCTACCTCATTTATCTCTCTCTTGACTACTTTATCTTTTACTACTTACAATCACACTCAATAAATCATGTGGAATACAACCCAATTAGCCATGCAACGTCCCATCCCCCAAGTCTGATGTGGTCTACAGACCAATTATGGTGGGGTTTTTACTTTTATCTTTGTATGTCGATCCAATACAATATTAAAAACCCCACTATAAGTAAAAATATTGAACAAAGATAATAACCCCACAAAGATAAAAACCCCGCCATAAAAAAATTTTAAAACAAATTTATTCAAACATATTAACACATGTTACATCGGCTAATCTTGGTTTACTGGTTATTTGGGAAACGTAAAATTTGGGTGGTTCATTACATAGAAGGAAAATAAAAATAAAGAATATGTCCTACTTGCAGTTGTGTTTTGGCAGACTCACTTAAATGAATAAAGTTAATAAGTACTGTGTTGTTAGCTTTAAGTTAATATAACTGCATCCTTATGAAAAAAGAGCATAAAAAAGAAAAGCTAACATAAGGATTTATACATTAGTGTCTGTGTCTCTCCTAGGAGGTAAATCATGAACTAATGTTCAGTCCTCGTAGATTTCTATAAATTTGGTTTTCATTGATTTAGCTTACCACTAAATCAAGTAAAAGAGAATGAAAAATGGATTTTTATTCGCCCCTTGTTTTAGTATCAAATTTATCACTCATTATGTCAACTTGATTAGTTGGTGAAGGACAATGAATATCAATCCAATCCAAATACACCAATCCAATTTACAATGAGGGACCCACGATGCTAACTAATTTTTTTTTGGACTTTCTAAATACACCAATCCAATTTACAATGACAGACCCACGATTTTAATTTGGGTGTGCCGTACAATGGTCAATTAAATAATAAAAATATCAAAATCAATGCCAACTACAAATAATATTCACTAATTGCATGGTTTAAAGATAATTTTTATTTTTAATTTTTTAGCAAATTAAGTATAAAGACCGTAGATCATGCTGCTAATCAACATATTGCTTCCCCATATATAGTGTAAAAGTACAGTAAAATGGCAGACATTCATGCTAACTCAATGAGCTTAAAGAAAGAGAACGATTAAACGAAGGATTTCAAAGCTTTTCATTTGGGAGATCTGGAGATCGAGAGAGACGGGTGTTTCGATACATGAGGTGGGGTGAATACTTTACTGGAACGGGGCAAAGCCGGCCCATGCAAATATCATGTAGGTCTGCCACTGCATATCCATAGCCTCAACGGGTGGAATCCATAGTAGAACCCACTCGAATAATCCTAATCATTCAAAATATAGGGCATCTTCAAATTTTATGTAAACCCGAGTTGAAATTATCCTTTGCTAGAGAATGTGGTTAAGACAATTTTTTTCCATCAAAGAATTAAACCACCCTACCTTGATGACAGTTATTTTAAATGATTTAAATTTTATAAATGGCCCCACAAATCTCAAGATTTCTCCTGGTTACAGCCTCATAGGATCCGGACTCTTTGTCCATTGACGCCCGAGTGTAATCACAGTCGACCATGGAATGGTAGGTTGGTCACGAGGCCATTGATGGCGTGGCCCACCTCTTCAAGTGTCACCCATTACTTGATACGACACATCACCACCCCTAGTACAGACTACACATCCTTACACTGGTAGGACTGTAAAGAAGTACAATTCGGCTTAGAGTGGGTGCAACGTGAAACGTGAAGGAGGACGAAAACCGAGGAGACAAAGGTGTAGCCAACCCTATTCCGTAGACACAGTATGTAGAGCGGGTGCAAATAGCACCACCCATTTTGAATATGGATTTGAGTAGTTGGTTGGAATCCATGCCATGTAAGTTTTAAAAGAAAGACTTTTGAGTAGTCGTTATGGGGCACGTTGGCTGATATATTTCTAGTTGATTTTTGAGCTTATTCACATCAGGAAGTTCTCACAAGCTAATGAGTGATGTGTGTAATTTGAAAGAAGTGCTAATCAAGATGGGTATCGGAACCGAACTCCCTGAGAACCTTGTGCGTTCCGGTGTGAGATAGACCTGCGAACTCGCTGCGAATATTCTCAGATCTCTGGATGATCAGAAGCAAGGGTTCTCATCTCCCTTAAATAGAGTAATTCCTAGGAGTTACTGCTCTATTATGATACTACATCTCCTGGAATTTCAATTCTTCTGACCAGCGTGGGAAAGCTGCCAAATCGGGAATCTGAACTAGATCCAAACTCTACCACCAAGAGTTTGATCCTTATCTGACTCAACCAGATCAAGACTTGTTGGGAGTTCATCCGCGGCACACCGCCGGGCTCGATCTGGCGTAGGCCCAATGGTAGTCGGGCCACACAATTTTCCAACAATGAAGAGATCTAAGAGTATTCGCAGCGAGTTCGCAGATCTATCTCACACCGGAACGCACAAGGTTCTTGGCGAGTTCAGTTTCAACATCTATCTTGGATCAACACTTCTTTAAATTGGTATCAGCAATTAGTATCAGAGCCTGATTTGTGCATTTGACGGTTCAAATCTTGCGATAATACTGTAGATCGTTGGATCTACGACCTCTTTATCGTGTACTTTTCTCTCTGTTCCATTATGTACTGCAAAGGAAGCCAGCGAAGAAGACAACTCGAATTTCTTTGGTTTGCGCGTGCAGCAGGACCGTGTTTCAATAAAAAGAAAGGAAACTGTTGCTTTCTTTTTTATCTTGCCTAGGGACGTGTGAAGAAGTATTTCCTTAAAAGGTCCAAGTCGGTTCTTGTAAAGGAAGGAGCTGTACTTTTTAATTTCAAGTAAAAGTGCTACAGGTGCCTTAGCTGTGGTTTCCATGCTATCTTGGGACGCGTGAAAGCAAAGTATAAAGGTCGAAACGCTGTTGCAGAAGTGACGTTGTTAGCACATAGGGCCAACACACCTTTAGACCAGGTCAAATATTTTTTTTGTATTCTGCCTCGGGAACAGCGTCACCATTCATCTGTCACGTGCACCAGTGCAACAAGTGACATTGGCACACGCGGGTCCCGGTCTCATCAGTCAATAGAAAGTTTGACCGACCATAACTCCTTCATCCAACCTTTGATCGACAAGCGGTTTAGTTATGTGGATTCGTGGCGACGAGCACTATTTGGTAGATGTGACAGATCGGCATTCCAACGGACAAAAATTTTTTAGACTGCGATCACGGTCAGTGGTATATGGACTTAATTTATTAATTTTTCAAATATGTCTACTGCTAAATCTATTTTGCATGATCTTGCTAAGGTCGATATTTTCAATGGGAGGAACTTACCCATTTGGAAACGTCGGATGGATGCCTTGTTGCACTTTGAGGGTATTTCTTATGTTATTAAAGAAAAGACACTTGAGAAGCCTGTTGATGATGCTTCCAAGGAAGATAAAGATCTCTATGCTACTTGGGAATATAATAATGAATCAGTAAGGCATCTGGTACTTGGATTTATTTTCAATGATTTGGTCAAGCAATTTGAGCAACTGGGTTCAGCAAAATAAATTTATAATCAAATAATTGCGAAATACGATGCATCCACTGTGTCTAACCTTATGGAGGCATTCTCAAATTATATTAATTATAAAATGCCTGAAGGAACCTCGATCAATGACCACATTGACCAGATGAATATAAGATTGAGGAATTTGATTGCTTTGGGAAGGGATAAGGATCAGGAGTTACAGCGATTGTATTTGTTGCAAAGTCTCCCACCTTCATGGGAGAATGTTTCTCAGACCCTTAGCCTCTAGAAAACACCGACCATTAAAGATATTGAGGCTGAATTAATTGCTGAAGGACAAAGGCAGGCTGCCCCGTGGTGTTGTGCCTACTGCCTTGCTTGCCCAAACCAATTCTGCTAGTGGCTCGATTCCTACTATGGGGAAAAGAAAGCAAGAGGACAAAGGAAAAGCAAAGGTGCAACAAAAGAAAAAGGGGCGTTGCTTTATTTGTGGGAAGCTTGGGCACTTTCGTGAGGACTGTCCAGATAAAAATAAAAAGAAAAAGGGTGAGAATGGGCAACAAAACATGGTACCACATGGAAATAAAGATTATATTGATATGATCACGGAATCCATGATGGTGGACACCAATGACAACAACTGGTGGATCGATTCCGGTGCTACTCGACACATCTCGAGGACCAAAGCAGGCTTCATTAAATTCCAAGAACTTAAAGCTGGAGAACATAACATATACATGGGGAATGAGACATTTTACGATGTGTTGGGGGTGGGGAAACTCAAAATTCCCCTGCTAACTGGAAAATCGCTATATCTGTCAGATGTCTTCTTCGCTCCCGGCATGAGAAGGAACGTAATTTCCGTCAGTCAGCTTGCATCTAATGGTTTTGAAATTAGGTTCACTACTGATAAGGTTACTATTGGGCTCAATGAGAAAATTTGTATTTCTGGTTTACTTCATGACAAATTATATTTGCTGGACACTTTTAAAGTTTCAATGAAATCTAGTTCCAATTATTCTCTGTGTGTGAATGAATGTGTTAATGGTTTGGCATTATTACGGCACTACAAATTAGGACACATTAACAAGAACAGAATAATTAGAATGGTTAGGGATGGACTTTTACCTGATATTGGAAAAGTGGAATACCCTACATGTGAACAATGCCTAAGTGGGAAAATGGTCAAGAAATCATTCTCAAAGGGAACTAGAAATTCGGAATTGCTAGACCTGATTCACACAGATATATGTGGACCTTTAACTGTTCATACTAGGATGGGGGAGGTGTATGTCATTACCTTCATTGATGACTTCAGCAGATATGGTTATATCTATTTGATTAAACATAAACATGAGGCATTAAAATTCTTTCAAATATATGCTGCTGAAGTTCAGAATCAAAAGAGAATGAAAATTAAACGGATTCGATCCGATAAAGGGGGGAGTACACTTCTGAGTTGTTCAAAGAATATTGTGCAAAAGAGGGAATTATACATGAGTATGCGACCCCTTACACCCTGGTCGTGCTGTCGCAGGCACCCAAAAATAATAAAACCTTTACTCCTAAAAATATATGTAGTAGTGCGAGTAAGGATCGTTCCCACGGAGAGTGTTTAGCCAGATTTTATGCTATGTGATCAAAGATGGGGGTTTTGTCTATGCTGGAAGAAAAAAAAATAAAAGTAAATAAAGAGCAATAAAGTAACGAATTCAATCAAATGAGCAAGCATTGGTCAAAGTTAACATCCACCATCGGAAATTCAGAATTGATCATTGATGCAAAAATAAATCAATTAACACTTTGAATATTCATCGTTGGAATTAAATTCCTACCTCCTTAATTAGTTAATTAGAAAACACGTGCTCTAATTAACCTTAATTACTAAACAGCCTAAGACAAGCGCTATAGATTTAATTTAGTAAAAGCATTAAAATTAGAGAGATCGATGAACCCAAATAACACAAGTACATGCGGTTGCATTTAATTTAG